>CM072927.1:66245017-66872517 GCA_036971965.1 Nyctalus aviator
CTGGACACACTACAGGGTGTTAGCATTAGGTGGGCACTGTGGGGACAACCAAGTGATCTGGACATGTGTTCCAGGAAGACGCAGGCAGAATCCAAGGCAGAAAAGGAGGCCAAGAAACCAACCATCAAGAAGCCACTCAATGCCTTCATGCTGTACATGAAGGAGATGAGAGCCAAGGTTATTGCAGAATGCACACTCAAGGAGAGTGCCGCCATCAACCAGATCCTGGGCCGCAGGGTGAGGCCATAGGCAGGTGGGATGGCAGGGGTGATACAGCCTGCTGATTCCCTGACACATCCCATCTGCCCCTCCTTCCCCTTTGCAGTGGCACGCACTGTCACGGGAAGAACAGGCCAAGTATTACGAGCTGGCCCGCAAGGAGAGGCAGCTGCACATGCAGCTGTACCCAGGCTGGTCAGCGCGGGACAATTACGTGAGTGGCCAACAACACCACAGTAGGGATCGGTAGGGGAACCTTCAAGATTCCATGCCCTGGGACACAGCAGGCAAGGACTATTTGAAGGCACAGATGAGGGGAGGTGGCCTCCTGTGGCTAGCTCAGGAGGGGATCAAGCAAAGGGAATCGCCCTAAAGGCAGACCCGTGTCCTGTTTTCTACTCAGAATCTATTCCCATTCAGGGCTGTTTCCCAGTATTTGATTGGGGCGCATGAGCAGAAGGGAAGGGAAGGGCCTGGAAATTACTCTTCCATTCAAAATAGAGACAAGTGTGAGACAGGGAGGAGGAATCCCTAATTGCCCCATATTACCTAGAAAGAACTGCAATCAAAAAACTGTGCCTGGAATCCTAGCGTCAGCCAGGCTAGGCTGCAGGCATCCCAGCCGTTTGCTCACTGGGATTAGTGTCCACCTCCCACTTCTGAGATCCCACATCTTTATTCCCTTTATCCCCTGCAGGGGAAGAAGAAGAGGCGGTCCAGAGAAAAGCACCAAGAATCCAACACAGGTGAGGCCTTCCCTCAGCAGTAGTGGAGGCTCCTCTCCAGGTCCCTGTGACAAACATCACTGCTCTACCCAGAGGGAGGGGCAGAGTAATTGGCCATGAACCTTCAATGCCTGGGCTCTGGATACAACACCTGGCATCTCACAAGTCAGATCCCTACTTTAGGAACAGCTATACTAAGTCCTAGCAGAAGACAATTCATGTAGCAACAGTATAGGCCCAACACTCTCCCTTGGCTAACCCTATCCTGCTTACAGCTTGCCTGTCAGAGAAAGTAAGTGAGGAACTGACTGTCTGATTCTTGGTAACCCAAACACTGCATCCTGATTAGTTCTGAGGGGGACAGCAAATTGTCTGGAGACTGAGCCAGGCCCCACGGCTAGGCCCAGTAATCACTCAGCTTGCTGGCTGGTGCCAGCCATTTCTCTATCACACTGTACCCAACTCCCAAACACCGTGTTTCATTGCAGGTTCTAAGTGCTCTATATAGAGGACCCAGGCAGCCCACACCCTTCTTGTAGATAAATTCCTGCCCCAATTCTGATCCACATTCATGAATGACTTTCTCAACAGTGCTGTTTCCACATGCTACAACCAGGGCAGGGCAGGCCTCAGCTATTTTTCTGAAGCTGCAGAATGGACTTTACTTTTCATATAGAAAGGTGTGGAATATGTTTTAGTTATAGCACAAGGAGAGAAGGGTCATAGAGCATTTGTAAAAATGAAAAAATATAAAATGGGAGTTTTGGGGTGGAGGCAGCCCTAAGGAAGAAGAGGTTGGATCTGGATCCCGATGGGCATTCCTGGATTCTTCTGCCACAGCTCCCCTACTGCAAGTGGCCCCTCAAGCCACAGAAAGGAGCTAGCTTGTGGTCCTTTCTCTTCCCCACCATTCTTCCCACTGCCTCTTCTGCCCAATTGGGTGCCATGCCCACCTTTCCAAACATCTCAACTCTGGGCCATAGGGCTCCCACTGGGGCTGGCTGTGCCGTGGAGAGGCCCTCTGCCTGTGGGGGCTGTGGGATATCTGTGACTAGCTAACACTGATGTTACCTCTTCTTTCTGGGCCCTGCTCTGCCCTGCTGCCTGCCTGCTCGCCCTCTGCCCTGCTCTGCCCCTCTGGCATGGCTGTGAGCAGACCCTGGCTCGCCTAAGAAATGCCGTGCTCGCTTTGGCCTCAACCAGCAGACGGATTGGTGTGGTCCGTGCAGGTGGGTTTGTCCCCACCACCATCTTCCCTTTGCTTCAAGCTGCTTCCTTGATTCTGCACATGTTCTGCTGGGCTTATGTAAGCCTTTCTGTGGCCCCTCGAGCCCCATAGGATACCTGCAGATTGTAGAGCCTTTGCCTCCTAAGAATGGGAATAAATACTGACACATCTTGTAGAGAAGATCTTTTGGACCTAAGTGGAAGGAGGGGGAGAGAGAATGTTCTAGAAGGGAAGGAAAGGCAGCTCAAGAAGATAGTTCTGGTACTAATGATGGTTTGGTGCTAACCAGGCCCAGTTGGTCCTCAGTAGCCAAACCTCACACCATCCAGGTGGCTGGCCAACCAGCTCCATCACTTAAGTTGAGATTCCTGTCTGAGCCCATAAATCTAAGAAAAATAAGGTAAATATAATAGAGAATATCATGAGTAACCTAGATGCCAAGTGATTCACCATTCTGTACATATTGAGAACAGAGGGCTGTCCTAACCAAAGGACCACACAAAGGTTTCACCTTATAACAGAAAATATTCCTATGTATATGAAAAGAAGGTATGCCTATCAAGTGGCTAAAGTTGCCTAGTTTAGGTTCATGCCAGGCCTGATAGGGCCAAGGCTGGGGCTAGTTTTAGCAGTTAATTAAGGAATATTTGTGCAGCCCCTCAGTGCCCTCATGCTCCTTTATCAAAGGGTAAAGAGAAATCTTGGGTAATGTGTGCATGTGTATGTAAACATGATGAGAGGCAACCCTGTCCTCAGGGAAAGTCCTACTTTTACCCATTCCACAATCGGAGACAAATTGTGGCCCAAAGAACTCAATAAGAATGAATGAGAAAACTCAAAGAATCACTGTTCATTTCTATTTCCCCTTTTCTACTCGTAACCTGGCTTTGAGCCCCGAGATTGCTCAGCCCAGGAAGCCACAAGCATTGGAGCCTTAATGCTGATGATCTGAGCCCCACAAACATACATGATTGTAGAGGCTCAAAGGCTCTCCTGGAAAACAAAGCAGCCCACAGGTCCAACTACAAAAGGTCCCTGTGCCACCATGTGGTTGTGCAGGCAACTGCACCTGTCCCAGGTCTGGGCCAGGCCCAGCAGAGTTGCAGTGCTGATTCAGGTCTGAAGGACAAGCATATCCAAATACTGTGGGGAGAGGGGATAAGAGGTCAGCTAGGCCTGTGCAAGGACAGCATTTTTTGGTTGTGGTGTGTGACTATGAATTCACCCTCTGTTTACAGATAACTCTCTTCACTATTCCTAGGAGGAAAAAGAAATGCATTCGGTACTTACCCGGAGAAGGCCGCTGCCCCAGCCCCTTTCCTTCCGATGACAGTACTCTAGGCGGCTCCGGGTCCCCAGTCCCCCAGGACTCACCCTCACACCTCCTGCTGGCTCACTTCCCTACTGCACTACTTGCTAGCCCTGCGGAACCGGCGCCTACATCACCAGCTCTCTCTTCGGCACTCAGCCTTCCAGCCCCTTGGGTCCCCACGGGCCCCCAGCAGTGCCCTGCAGAGTACACAGGTACAGCAACAGGAATTTCGGAGGCAGGCAGCCTAGCATGCACAGGACACCTGGCCTCCTCCAAGGAACCACTCTTTCAGAAGCAGCAACAGAGCCCCAAAGCACACGGAAACCGATCAGGGGCCCTATTAACTTCTTCTTAGGGTCCAGATGCTGGAGATTTCAGAGGCTGCACAGCTTCTGCCTGAATCTGGGGCCATCAATTCAAACTGCTTGGAGTGGTGCATCAGATCTGTGTTGTCATTTGATTAAGGGCATCTCCTGTGCCTGTGATAGCCTGCATTTTTACCATCTGTCTTGTTAGCCAGATGTCCCTGCCTCCCTTCCTTTTCTGCTATAGATCATAGGTGGACTACACTGAGTCAGCTGCTTTCTCTACCCTGCCTCCTCACTGCCCCCTCCACTGCTACACCCTCCCCATACTAGACACTCATGGACCAAGAATGAGTTCGTTTATCAAACTTAAGAGCCTGGTCACCACCACAGCTCTCAAGACAACAGTGCTTTTCTCTTGAGGGCCTGGAAAAGCCGTTTTACAGAAAACTAGCTACCATTTTTAAGCTGGGCCAGAGGAATCCTGCCGAATTCTCAGGAGCTTTTAAGTGGAGGGGATGAACAGGTTGGTTTAAATCAATCACCCTAGGCAACAGAAAAACCTGACACTACCTTAATCTGGCTCTCTACTTCAATTACTTGGAAATGGTTCCTGAGAAACTCAATCGCCTAAGAAGCCCTGATACCAAAGCCCCAAGACCTGTTACTGGTGGCTGTAGTCAATAGTTCAAAGAAGTTATGGCTCCAAATTCAGTGTGCATCCCTCCCCACTCTGAGGGCCTTTGTCACGTTTCTAGCTTATCCACCGCTTGGGCAGTGGTGAGGGCAAACCCAACCTTTTGTACAGCCAGTGTCTATCTTCCAGCATGAAACCAGGCAAGCTTCAGATTTCCTATGTTTCTGTGGGAATGAGGACTATTACAACCAAAACAATAAGTCCAGAAAACCTTTAGGGGTAGACACTGAGTTTTCACCAAAGCCTAATTTAACCAGTTTATGAGCCAAGCTTCAACCCTGAGTCTTTAAAAAAAAAAAAAAAAAAAAATCTTAATTTAACCTTTTTTGCCTCCTCACCGTACATAGTCTGATTCCAAAGAAAAAGGGCTGTCTCTGTACCCACATACATCCTACAACAAATGCCTTTAATTCCTACTTTAGCCACTGGCTTTTCAGATTCCAAAGATCATGTATTCTAGGGTAGTGTTGCAGAAAAGTTTTGAGAAAAAAGAACCATTGTAGTATTCAAAGTATTTTTGTATTGTTAATACATCATCATAGAAAAACTTTAAACATGAGAATAAAGATAATTTTCCCTGTGTTTTTTTTTCTCCTCAAAGCTTGACCCTGAGGGATAAGCTGTTTTCAGAAATAGCATAATTTTCTTCATAGCCATGAAACTTGGGGTTTATTCTCTACTATGGTACACATGTTAAAAGATTCAACCTACAGAAGTTAGGGATTACTCCAATTTTTCCTAAGGGGCTTGGTCCTACCCAGCTTTTAAAAACGCTGGCTTGATTTTAACAGTGCTAAAGCCCCCATTCCAAGCCTTGCTCTGAACCCACCAACCTTCTGACCTAAAAATTGGTGCAGGCAGAGGCCTGCCTACTTCCCACCACCATAAGAACGTTGGAAACTGCTATCCACAGACTGACCCTAAGACAATCCAACTAGAAATAGGTGTACATGACCACTAGGTTCTGTTTTCTCTGAGAGTTGAGATTAAACTAACCACTCCATAAGTACATACCCAATTACAAGGAAAATAAGTTTTTATGTACTGGTATAAACTCCAAAAAATATTTAATAGAACCCTTTCCTCCCAAAAACTACTAAGGTGCTAGAGGTATCTCTGTATTTTTACATATAAAACCTGATAATTCTGCAACCTACTTTTTACACAGCTTCCATTAAAGTATGGTGTTAACTTTTTTTAAGACCCATTCAATGTAAAGGGGTCATAAAGCCACCTCAATAGGTCAGTCAACCATTAGGTATACACAGAACTGTATACAAGCAGCCACTGGGCCACCATCATGCACTGTAATTGTCGAGTTATATTTATTGGACTTTGTGTTTTAAATATTTATAAAGTCATAGTAGTGTCTACTTAAAGTAGGCCACTGAGTATTGTAATCCTGGAGTTTACAATGGGAGGGTATAGAGGAGACCAGCCATTGACTTGACATCTGTCCCATTTAAAGAATTCCGCTCTGGCTACTGGCCTAGATGTTTCAAAAAAACTACATTCTAACCAAGGCTTATGCAAGACTGGGTTGCTGCATCTGATTAGATGTCTTAGAGTACACTGGGTACATGAACAATGCACTCTTTGTGTATGTGAGGGTAGAGAGGGGGCTTTGGCATTGTTAAAATCAAGCCAGCGTTTTTAAAAACTGACATCAAAGAGGAAATTCAAACCTCCTGGATCACACACATTCTTATGAGGTCTCATGGTCTTGAGAGAGGAGCCTCTAATTCAACTTCAAACACCTTACCAGTTCCACCTCTGCTAGCCAAGAACCAGCCTCATTTTCTGAGACCTGAAACAAAATAACCCAATACCTCCTCTACATGTTCCCACACAACTGGCACAATTTGCTTGAAATACACATCTGAAGCCCTCTCCTGTTGCAGCTGCTCCCAATGTACTCAGGATATTGTGATGGCTTAGCATGGCAAAACTAGCAGGGATTTCCCAATTTAAAGATGTTTCTCCCTTTTATAGGAAGCCCCAGGGCTGGGCTCTTCTGAGCTGTTAACTATCTTGAATGGCCCAGAAGCATAGCTATTCATTGTACAATAATCCTGGACAGGAAGGCCACTCCTGGAGGGAAGAGAAATAGTTCTTTACATTGTTCCAAAAAAGGAATTTATTGTTGTGTGCATTACTAGAAAAACTGCACAGAAGAAATTTGCTGGGCATAATATCAAAGTAGAAGATTTGAGACCAAAAAGTAATTCATAACATAAAAACACTGAATTGGCTTTTAGGGTTGGAAAGGCTATTTAACATGAGTTTTTCTCAGGTCTTTTCAGAACTTTAAATAGTTCATGATGGATCCTTGAGACCAAACTGGCTATGCAAGCAGGTCCTGGTTCTTAGGTTGAGTCAACTCTCCCGATCCCAACTATTCCAACCACTTAACTTTCTGAGATCTCAAATCACCACAGGACTCTCAACTCAGGTTTCTGGGCTCTCCAATGTCCGGAGCAGCTAGGCTTTTAACTGGACTTCTATTTAAAGTAGGCCACTGGAAACTGTAATCCCAGACTTGCCCACAATGGGCATGGTTGTTTGAGAGGAACCCTAATTTCATGTGTTCAAACAGCAGAGAGTTTTTGAAAAGAACAGATAGGGATATTCCCATAGTTCTGTAGAATAAAAGCCTAGCTCAGGTTAGGAGAAATTTTGAAATAAAAGATAGTATGGGATTGGGCATAGAATTAACTGGAAAGGGCAAATTCTATACTAGGGTTAGGAATTATCCTATCCCTAGCTATACTTATGAGTAAGATCACTAGCAATAAAAGGGGTATTTCAGTAACCATGAATTATATGAGAGATAATTAGAAGTTCAGGCTGATACTTATTTCAAGTTCACAAGAGGCTCTGGACTATCAAATGGTTTACTTTTTCATTCAGTGTTCTCTCATTCCTTAATCAGAAGTCTTCAGACATGTTGTACAGTCAATGTCAAGGGTGGGAGAAAGAAATGAGGAGGAGGAGTTACATTCCACTTACCATCGCGCTCAATGTCACTCTAGAAACCCCTTAAATATAAATTTCTGAGAATATAGCGCTCTGTATTCCTACCCCTCCTGTAAACCTGCCGAGACAGACATATCTGCAAACCATTTGAAGCAAAAAAAAAAAAAAAAAAAGGCGAGGTTGTGAAATGGCATGGTCAGCACAGAAAGGGCATATGAATTTGCACCATACAGGTGGGAAGTACTGAAAAAGTAAGAAAACTTTTATGAAATAGGATGATCCTCAGAGTGAAACAAGAGGCAGGCATATAGCAGGTTAGGTGCTCATTAAATAGTTCCTGAATATATCAAGTTCAGTGGTTTTAGAGGTCATGAGTACAAGAGAAATGGAAGCAAATATTGTGAGCAACTACTTACATCATCCACAAAATGCCTCAAGTACTAGCACATGGAACAGCTTTATCCAAAAGTGCAAAATTCTGCAAGCTAGCAGTTAGCCATGAATTAAATGAACACTTTTATACCAACACCAATGCTCAACTACTGACAACTCAACAGGAACAACCCAGGAACAACCAAGTGTCCAAATCCTGCTTAGGTATCCAAGTGACTCAATCTTATTCCAAGGATGTTCTAAACTACTTACATTATTCTTTTGTCTTGATATATTCACTGAGTTCTTACTCATTCTTCCTTCTTTTTAAAGATATAGTAATTTTTAAAAAAATATTTTTTACTGATTTCAGAGAGGAAGGAAGAGAGACAGAAACATCAATGATGAGAATCACTGATTGGCTGCCTCCTCACACTGGGGATGGAGCCCACAACCCAGGCATGTGTCCTACTGGGAATCAAAAATGTGACCTCCTGGTTCATAAGTCGATGCTCAACCACCAAACGTTGACTGGGCTAAAATATAGTGATTTTTAAAAACAGTAAAATAAGGAATCTAGTTGTAAAAACCCTCAATATTCAGAATACTTTAGTCCAGCAATTAAAGTTTAAGTTTTAACACTCAAAAATAGCAATATCTAACATGACTGATAAACACTCATCCTCGTGTCACAAAAATCCTGCCAATCTGCCCTTAATGTTTCTTTCCAGCCAATAATCGCCAGCCTTTGTTGCCAGTTCCAGACTGAGCAAAACTTTCCCTCCCTCACCTTGGCATTCCCCCACACCCAAATCCAGTTCACTTTTGAAACTAAATAAATTTTCCTCATGAAACCTCTCCTAGACCCCACTTGAAAAGCTCCCAATCAGGCAACCATGTCTTACTCTTCTTACAAAGGATAAGCCAAGAGCAACATTTTAAGTATTCAACCATTTCATATGCTTTGCTTTTACTTGCATTATTCTCCCTTATTCTCTTCCTTCCTAGCTGGGAATCAGCTTTCACAAAAATCTAGATCATCAAACATTATCAACTTTTTAAAGCTCAAGCAACTTAGTAGGGAAAACATTTGAGTCCTCCCACTTGAATGTATACTCAGCTTCAGAAAAATAAAAATGATACCTTCAAATGGAAGCAGTGGCAATCAAGTTAAGCTTTGAAAGATGAGTTAGATTCTGATGTCTATGGATATGGTAAAGGGTGCTCAGAGCATGAAGTCTGCTGTTCTCAGTTTTCATTCCTGGTGAAAGTCCTATCCTATCCTTATTCAAACTGCCCTATTAAGAGCCTAGACAACCTATCTATAATTTTTTAATTTACCCTTGGATCAGAAAACAAATTACAGGATTGGCCGGTTTTTAAGTACATTAAGAGATTGTGAGGTTTGGAGTATCTGCCCTCCCTAAGTCACATGCCTACAGTGACTCACTGTTACCTTCTCCAGCTAGTTCCAAGTTAAGCTCAGTTCAGTCTTAGAAGTCCACCAAATTGTAATATAGGTCTTGCTTAGTTCCAGCAGCTGGTATGTTCAAACAGTTGTAGAATAAACAAATCATAACTATAATGTCACTCAAGCATCTGTAACTTAAAGGGATGTCTTTGTGAATCTTTGGAAAAATATAAAAATTGTTAAAGCAATACCTACCTTGTGTGTTGCTAAAGATAGATTGATGAAGGCAAGCTAATAAACTATAGACATAATTCGGGATATTATAGGTTCAGTATCAGAGCACCACAATAAGTGAGTATTGCAATAAAGCAAACCGTAATCCTTTTGTTAGTAGAGTTTTGTTTTCAATTTGTAAAACATCTGTTAAGCTGAAACTGGTTTGGCTCAGTGGATGGAGCGTCGGCCAGCAGACTGAAGGGTCTCAGGTTCAATTCCGGTCAAGGATGTACCTTGGTTGCAGGCACATCCCCAGTAGGGGGTGTGCAGGAGGCAGCTGATCGATGTTTCTCCCATTGATGTTTCTGACTCTATCCCTCCCCTTCCTCTCTGTAAAGAATTTTTTGGATTTTTTTTTTTTTTTTTTAAAGAAGTAACTTGCTTTTACAATTTACAATTTAAAATTATAATCTATTTGAAGAGCTACATCCTCAGTCCATGACAATGTTAGGGAGAACTAATAAGGGCTTTGGTTTAATTTTCTATCACAAGTGACATAGTCAATGAAAAACTGAAAAGCCAAATGACTCTCACAGAGGTATTAATCACCAATAGCACCACAATGCAAATTAACTACTGTTTCCAAGGCCATGCAGACTGTTATCTAGGCCATGCAGACATTAAAAAGGACTCCAGCCTTACAGTATGACTTCATGCCACAATATTAGTTTAGAAAAGCTGGGAATGTAAGGACAGGCAGGAGTGGGTATTATCTTTGAAGATAGGTTTGGCTACTATGGGAAAGGGCCAATCGCATAAGATGAGAGTGTGGAAAACTCTTGGTAGACATAAAAAATAGCAGAGAGCAAAAAAGAGGGAAAAGCGTAAGAAAAGTGTGCTGCTGCTAGACTGAAGAGCCTCTTAATATCAAGCCTATGTTTCATTTGGGTACACAATACCTATAAATGGCCTACTCTTAGAAGAGCTGTCAGATCTATATTAAACGCTAGAGGCCCAGCGCACACATTTGTGCACAAGTGGGGTCCCTTGGCCTGGAGAGCGATTGGGGCCAGCTGGGCGGGTTGGCCAAGGACAGGGACTGCGGGAGGTGGGCCGGCTGGCCCTGGTATCGGGGCAGTTGAGGCCAGCAAGCCAGGAGGAGGAGAGCACGGGAGGTTGGCTGTGCGCATCACTGCAACCAGTCGTTCAGTTGCTTAGGCTTTTATATATATATAAGTGAGTTTAAGATTATTGGGACTGTAGAAAGGAAGGGAACAAAAATTTGAACTACTCTATTGTCTGTCCACTTACCTTAGCTATTTATATACAGGTAGTAAAGTTATTTAGTCTTGTAATCCTAACAATTTGGGGGAATTATACAGATCAAGAGCTAATAGTAATAAGTTTTGTTTCCTAGAAGCTAATACTTAAGTTTCCCAATTAAACACAGCATATGCTAACAATCTTTGGCTTTCAGTGAAGATTTGTGTTTCTCATAATACTGCTAGGGATATACTTGGGATGGTTAAGGTTTTAGCAGATGAGATACTCCAGCCAGGATGGAACTCTGCCATCTTCCCCACTAAAACCAAGGTAAATGGAAAGCAAGTTTACTCTCTGAGAGTAAAGGGAATCAGGGATCCTGAGATAGTCACAGTGATTGACAAAGTAAACATTTTAGGTCGAGTACTGTGCGTGCGTGTGTGTGTGTGTGTGTGTGTGTGTGTGTTTAATTTTAAATTGACTGGGGATCGAACCCAGCACCTTTTGGTGTACAGAACAACACTCCAACTGAACCACACTGGCCAGGGCTCTCTGTGTATTTAACAATCCTTAAAAATTGTAAAACTCAGCATTGGCTAGATGGTTCTGTTGGAGCATCATCCTGGACACCAAAAGGTTGCAGGTTCCTGGTCATGACACATACCTAGGTTGCAGGCTTAGTTCCTGGTCAAGGTGGACACAGGAAGCAACTGACCAATGTTTCAGTCTCTGCCATCAATGTCTCTGTTTCACTTGCACCTTTCTCTCTCTAACATCAATTGGGAAAAAAATATCCTTGGGTGAGAATAGAAAGTTTTTTTTTAAAAAATAACAAAAGTAAAAATCATTTTTAACTCACAGACTGCAAAAATGCTGCTGAGCTGGATTTCACCCACATACAGGCTGTGGTATGCTATCTCCAATACAGTCAACAAATGCGGATTCATATGATTCAGCATATGGGACTTTATGTAATAAGGCAGATTTGGAGCAAATAATAGTTGAAGTAGAGTTAAGCTGCTGTCAATAATCTGGCCAGAACAGCTCATGAAGAGAATACAATAAGGCTACCTGTGAATACAAATGATGCTAAATGGGAAAGAAAAAAGGAAACACATTTGTGAGCCATCTCATGCAACCAAAAAAACTTCATTCTACTGTAGGGGAGAGGCTGGAAACAATGACAGTGTATTTTGTGTGCCTGAGTATACCACTTAAGAATTAAAACACTGGCCCAGCCAGTGTGGCTCAATGGTTGAATGTCCACCTATGAACCAGGAGGTCAAAGTTCAATTCTTGGTCAGAAACATGCCCAGGTTGCAGACTCGATCCCCAGTGGGGGGACATGCAGGAGACAGCTAATCAACGGTTCTTTATCATCATTGGTGTTTCTCTCTCTCTCCTCTCTGAAATCAGTAAAATTAAATATATATATATAAATACTGGCTCCAGCCAACCTTTCAATGACATTAGAGACAAAAGTATCAGAAACCTATTGTTATGTCAGCAGATTCAGCAACCTAGTACTGCCTACAAGTCTTTTCAGCTAAACAACCGTACATAATTTTAACTCATTTAATAGTAAGTGAAGAGACACACTTAAGTACACAAAAGCAAACAGTTTACTACCTACTATGTAACTTACTTTTTATTGAAAGTATCTTGTGTGCATGCTGGATGCTCTCTGGGTTTTGCCACACATTTTAATGATAAAGTTTAAATTTTGGGTTTTTTTTTTTTACATGCAAGTAGTATAAATACTTTTGCTCATATGGGATCACTGATTATAAAAACATGACATACCACAAGGGTTGTCTTTTTTAATTGAAAAGCTAACAACTGTATAGTTATATTTCCCCAAAAACCACAAACTGAGTAGTAACTGAGTCTCTAACCAACATAGGATTAAAAATGCAAAAACAAGTCCTCAGATTCAATTAAGAAAGCCCTGCTACATATGGTACCAGGGATATTCTTTGACTCCAGGAAGCTGGAAGACATCCCAATAATCCCACTCAGAACATTTACCTCAAATAGCCTTTCCAGCTCCCAACTCATGAATAAAGATAATACATTGTTAATTCTATTTCAGGAAACTTTTGCAAGTTGTTTTATTTACAACGCCAACTTTCAAAAAGTCACTAAAGTTAACTAGACAATAAACTAGGCAGAAATCGCTTTGCAAAAAGAGGGAAAGCCCAAAATGCCACTTTCTATAGAGAACCCACAATTCAGTTTTATTCAGAGCAAAGAAAGAAGATACTTTTGATCATACTGGAAGAAATTCAGCCACAGGTTTGGAATCTGTACCCAAACTACACATGCAATGAAGACAATATTCTGCTAATACAATTGATTTGCTGCTGCATTTGTCTACTGTTTGCCTAATATTAACAATTATAAACAGAGCAGTGCAACTAGTATTTGGAACAATCCTTACAGTGTTACAGTGTCAGGCACAACTTTTCACTTCTCTTCACACCACTGGTTCTCTTTGCGTACCTAGAAAGAGAGATAGATATATAAGTGCCTTAAGAAGTAGTCTTTCCTAAGACTAATACCAAATAATTCATTAATAATCTCTAAGGTTGATCATAAAGAAATAGATAGAAAACTGGAAAAACACTAGGTAATAGTAAACTTCCTAGTCACCCTTCTTTTCCCCCAACTAGGTTATTTTGCCCTGCTGAAATTATCAAAAAAGCAAAGGCATGCCAAGTCAGTGTGGTTCAATAGTTTAGCATTGACCCAGGAACTATGAATTCACTGGTTCAATTCCCTGTCAGGACACATGCCCAGGTTGCAGGCTCCATCCTCAGTAGCTATACCCAATCAATGACTTTCTCTCATCATTGATGTTTTTATCTCTTGATCTCTCCCTTCCCCTTGCTAAAAATCAATAAAAACACATTAAAAATCCCTAGCATATTTTCCTCAGTGGATAGAGAATCAGCCTGTGGACTAAAGGTTCCAGGGTTCAATTCCAACATGACTGGGTTGCAGGCTCAATTCCTGATGGGGCATACAGAAGACAGCCAATCAATGATTTTCTCTCAACAATGATGTTTCTATTTCTCCCTCTTCCTCTCTCTCTGAAATCAATAATATATATATTTTATTATATATTCCGGTCAAGGGCATGTACCTTGGTTGTGGGCACATCCCCATTGGAAGGTGTGCAGGAGGCAGCTGGATCGATGTTTCTCTCTCATCGATGTTTTTAACTCTCCCTCTCCCTTCCTCTTTGTAAAAAAAATATCAATAAAATATATTAAAAAAACAAACAAACACAAAAAACAGTATTATTCCAGTGTCTAGACTCATTTTAGGACACAGAAGGTACCTGTAATGTTTTAGGACATAGTAAGTACCTATCTCTTATACCTCAAATAAAGTCAACATTCTTTGACATAGGCACTTCTTTTCCTGGCATGTTAGGATTTCATTCTCTTTTAAAACACATGTGATCAAGAACAAACTATGAACTACATACCTGGGCTTCCTCTTCTTCAGTAAAGTCATTTTTTATATTGAAGGTCTTGCGAATCTCTTCAGGGGTTTTCCCTTTGATCATATTGGCAACAGTCTTGCATGTAACATCAAGCAAACCTTTGATGTCTAAATAGTTTGCAGCCTGTGAAATGATTTTTTTGTTTTCATTAAAGGGTATTTAATGGTTCAAACTAAATACAAAGGTAACAGTTGATAATTCATATCTCATTAATCTTAAAATGCTAGTTAATTTTAAGAAATTAAATGAAGAGCCGAAACCGGTTTGGCTCAATGGATAGAGCGTCGGCTTGGGGACTGAAAGGTCCCGGGTTCGATTCCGGTCAAGGGCATGTACCTTGGTTGCTGGCATATCCCCAGTAGGGGGTGTGCAAGAGGCAGCTGATCGATGACTCTCATCGATGTTTCTAACTCTCTATCTCTCTCCCTTCCTCTCTGTACAAAATCAATAAAATATATATATTAATAAAAAAAAAAGAAATTAAATGAAGAGTAAATCAGACAGGTTTTGATCTGTTCATACCCTTCCTTGTATACATCTACAATAATGAGTCCTCCTGCTGCCTAATGTAAACTATATACGCTACACCTCAAACGTTAAGAACAGCCACAACTGGTGGGTAGGTGGGTGTGCGTGCCCTCAACAAGAGTGCACAAGCACCACAGGTCAAATCTTGACAAGATATTTAAAAATTCAAACATAAGCAGTTACAGCATTATATTTTATTGGTCTTCTGAAATAGCTTTTGGTTTCTTTGATTTTCTCTAGTTTTCCCATTTTCTATTGATATCTGCTCTTTAACATTCTCTTTTTTCTTTGGGATAATTTTATCTTTCACTAGTTTCTTTTGGTAAAAGCTTAGATCACTAATTTGAGACTTTTCTTCTTTTTCCATTATCAGTGTTTATGTTATCAATTCCCCTCTCATGACCCTCAGGAGAGGAGGGTCATCCTTGTGGTGGGTGTTCCACTGAATGACTTACCACAAAAACAAAAGTTCATTCCTATGTGGCATCTCACAGATTTTCATGTATTCTGCTTTATTTCCATTCAGTTCAAAATACTTTATAATTTTTCTTTGATTTCTTCTTTGACTCATGGAGAATTTGTTTTTTAGTTTTCAAACATCTGCACATTTCCCAGATAGCTGTTACTAATTTAATTCCACTGAGATAAGAAAATACATTGAATTCTTTCAAACTTTTTTTATGGCCCAGAACATGTCAAAATTTGATGGTATTTATTTGAATATACAATGAATATGTATTCTGCTGTCATTATACGTAATTTTCTGTTACGTAAGTCTCTATATCCTTACTGATTTCTCAGCTTGTTTTATCAATTATTCATAGAGGCCTGGAAATTTCTATGATTGTAGACTTTTTTTAATCTATTATTCTTTGAGTTTCATTGGTTTTTAACTTTTTTGAAGTTTTGCAGTTAGGCAGATAAATTTTTAGAACTGCTATGCCCTCCTAATAATGAACTGATTCACTGTTATCATTATGTAATAACTTTTTAATCCTGGTAATATTCTTTGCCCTGAATTCTACTTAATATAGTCACTCCAATTTTCTTTTAATTAATGTTAGTATAATATATAACCCCCCTTAGCCGGGACCGGTTTGGCTCAATGGATAGAGCGTCGGCTTGGGGACTGAAGTGTCCCGGGTTCGATTCCGGTCAAAGGCATGTACCTTGGTTGCGGGCATATCCCCAGTAGGGGGTGTGCAAGAGGCAGCTGATCGATGACTCTCTCTCATCGATGTTTCTAACTCTCTATCTCTCTCCCTTCCTCTCTGTATAAAATCAATAAAATATATTAAAAAAAAAATATATATATATATATATATATATAACCCCCCTTAAATCTACTGTGTCTTCATATTTAAAGGGAGTTTTCTGTAGGAAACATAGCTGAGTCTTGCTCCTTTTTAATCCAATATGCTAATATCTACCCTTTAATTGTGGTGTTTAGACTATTTACATTT
Source organism: Nyctalus aviator (assembly GCA_036971965.1). Lineage (NCBI taxonomy): Eukaryota > Metazoa > Chordata > Mammalia > Chiroptera > Vespertilionidae > Nyctalus > Nyctalus aviator. The sequence continues at coordinate 66,261,244 of CM072927.1, forward strand.
AATGTGATTATTGATATGTGGATTTGAGTTCAGAGTGCCAAAACTCAATACCAATTAATTTAGTCAATTAAACTCTATAAGAAGTCTAAAGGCTCTGAACTAGAGTATCTTTTTTTTATTTTTATTAAATATATATTTTATTGATTTTTCAGAGAGGAAGGGAGAGAGATAGAGAGCTAGAAACATCAATGACAGAGAAACATCGACCAGCTGCCTCCTGCACACCCCCCCACCGGGAATGTGCTCGCAACCAATGTATATGCTCCTGACAGGAATTGAACCCGGGACCTTTCAGTCCGCAGACCGACGCTCTACCACTGAGCCAAACTGGCTTTGGCTGAACTAGAGTATCTTACAGTGTTCATTAAAAATATACCAGAATAGCCCTAACTGATTTGGCTCAGTGGATAGAGCATCGGCCTGCGGACTAAAGGGTCCGGTTTTGATTCCGGTCAAGGGCATGTGCCTTGGTTATGGTCACATCCCCAGTATTTTTTAAATAGTGCAGGAGGCAGCTATTCGATGTTTCTCTCTATCCCTCTTCCTTCCTCTCTGTAAAAAAATCAATTAAATATATATATTTTAAATACACACACAGAATAGCAGCTCTCTATGGAGCACACCACACCTTCATCCATCCCCTTTCTCTAGTGCACTGCTTTTTCCATTGCACCCCTCTGCATCTCCTCACTCTTTCATCTTCTCAAGGCACATGCCTCTTTCCCTCTTCCTCCTAAGCTCCAAAAGACATTCCATTGCCTCTGTAACTTTCTAAATAAACCTTCCCTTATTTAAAAAAAAAAAAAAAAACTTACCAGAATTAGTTCAAATAGTGTTCCTTGGTCAACTTTGAGAAATTCTTGGTCCCAAACAGGAATATCATCTGTTCGCTTTTCTTTGTTCTCATCATCCTCAGGAGGAGGAGGGTCATCCTTGTGGTGGGTGCACCACTGAATGACCTACAACAAAAACAACAGTTCATTCCTCTTTGGCATTTTATCACAAGGTATTCATTCTACTGCTGGGGCAAGGTTATTCCTATAATGAGCTAAGAACTAGCTAGAAGTTGATTTGCATAATAAAGTTAGTAGCCATGTAGCCATGCTCAAAAAGCAAAAATGAAGCTTGAGAAATCTTCACAACTCTAGAGGGTGGAAGTTCTTACATATCAACTACACCTGCAAACAGATTACTATACTTGACCACATTAAAAAGCTTTTGTGCAAAAAGATACATAAAGTCACACAGGAAAAGGACTGGAAAATACATACAACTAGCAATGGATTACCCTATAGAATATAAAATCTTAAAAATCACTACAAAGAAATAAGCTAAAAACAGACAATTCACAATCTGATTACTAAAACAGGAGGAAATGCTAAGCCTCGCTAGATGCAAAATTCACACTTTGATCAGATGCAACTATTTTAGATAGATAGACTAGAGGTGTCCCTCAGCCCAGCCTGCACCCTCTCCAATCTGGGACCCCTCGGGGGATGTTCGACTGCCCGTTTAGGCCCGATCCCACCAGGCAGTCGGACATCCCTCTCACAGTCCAGGACTGCTGGCTCCCAACTGTTCGCATGTCTGCCTTCCTGATTGCCCCTAACCGCTTCTACCTGCCAGCCTGATCACCCCCTAACCACTCCCCTGCCAATCTGATTGACCCTAACTGCCTTCCCCTGCCAGCCTTATCACTCCTAACTGCTCTCCCCTGCTTGTCTGGTCGTCCCCCCCAAACTGCCCTCCCCTGCATACTTGGTCCCCCACACTGCTCTTCCCTGCAGGCCTGGTCCTCCCCAACTGCCCTTCCCTGCAGGCTTGGTTGCCCCCAACTTCCCTCCCTTGCAGGCCTGGTCACCCCCAACTTCCCTCCTCTGCCAGCCTGGTCATCCCTAATTGCCCTCCCTTGCAGGCCTGGTCCCTCCCAACTGCCCTCCCTTGCTAGCCATCTTTTGTCAACATGAGGACAGCCATCTTGTGTTTTCAACTGATGGTCAATCTGCATATTACTCTTTTATTAGTTTGGATAGCGACCTGGTGAATGGGTGGGAGCCAGCTGGTTTGCCCTGAAGGGTGACCCGGATCAGGGTGGAGGTTCCCTTGGGGTGTGGGGCAGCCTGGGCAAGGGCCTGTGGTGGTTTTTAGGCCGGTCATGCAACCCAAGTAGAGACCCCGATATCTGGGGTTTATTTATCTTCTACAATTGAAACTTTGTAGTCTGGAGGAGTCAAGCCTCTTGCTCACTCCTTGACTGCTGCCATTTCTGTTAGAATTAATTTATCTTCTATAACTGAAACTTTGTAGCCTTGAGCAGAGGCTTGGGCCCACAAAGGTGTGTGGAAAGCTTAGCTTCCTCCCTTCGCCTGGGAAACCCAAGCCTCCCTCCTGCTCGATCAGTGGTCGCAGCCATCTTGGTTTGGAGTTAATTTGCATACTCACTCTGGCTGGTGGGTGTAGCTGAGTGATGGTTAATATGCATGTTACTCTTTTATTAGATAGGATATATATAAACATCCCCCCCCCCCAAAAAAAAAAATAGTGATGTGAGAGAGACACATCAATTGGTTGCCTCCTGCATGCACCCCAATTAGGGCTGGAGATCAAGCCTACAACCAAGATGCCTGCTCTTGACCAGGAATTGAACCCAGGACCCTTCAGTCCACAGGCCTATACTCTACCCACTAAGCCTAACTGGCTAGGGCTGTGGTCAGCAAACTGTAGCTTGAGAGCCACATGAGGCTCTTTGGCGCCTTGAGTGTGGCTCTTCCACAAAATATCATAGCCTGGGCAAGTCTATTTTGAAGAAGTGCCATTAGAAGAAGTTTAAAAAATTTGGCTCTCAAAAGAAATTTCAATCGTTGTACTGTTGATATTTGGCTCTGTTGACTGATGAGTTTGCCAACCCCTGGGCTAGGGCATATGAAGATTTTGATACGAATTATTCGGGTAACAGCCTCTTCTACAGGGGAGTATAAACTGGAATAACCCCTTTGAAAAAATCTAGCACTACCTAGTGAGACTAAGTATGTACATACATTTTCACTAAACAATTCTAAATTCACAGACACATACACAAGACTACCCAATGTAATAACAGGAAAACCTCAAATGTTCCCTTACTAGGGAAATGAACACATTGTAATTAAACACATCTGATCAGCTAGACTAGATATACGATTATAACCAACACTAAAAGTATTAAGTTGTAGAATCTAAGTGGTGGGCAAATGGGTGTTTTCTATATGATAATTTTCCCACAGTATTTAATATTGGGGGGAAATGCTGAGAAAAAATGGCCAAGAATTTTTACTGCCAGGATGCAAAAAAAGAGTAAAGAGCTATTTCTAGAAGGAAAAGCCAATAATAAGGGGCTTTAATGAAATAAATAATAGCTTTTTAACAAGTATTTCAGTCTTGTAAGAGAAGGAGCACTTGCCCTAACCGGTTTGGCTCTTGGGATAAAGCGTCAGCTTGCAGACTGAAGGGTCCCAGGTTGGATTCTAATCAAGACATGTATCTTGGTTGTGGGCACATCACCAAAAGGGGGTGTGCAGGAGGCAGCTGATCGATGTTTCTCTCTCATCAATGTTTCTAACTCTCTATCCCTTTCCCTTCCTCTCTGTAAAAATCAATAAAATATATTTATTATTATTATTTTTTTTTTTAAATATAAAATATATTTTTTAAAAAAGAAAAGAGCCGGGACCGGTTTGGCTCAATGGATAGAGCGTCGGCTTGGGGACTGAAGGGTCCCGGGTTCGATTCCGGTCAAAGGCATGTACCTTGGCTGCGGGCATATCCCCAGTGGGGGGTGTGCAAGAGGCAGCTGATCGATGGACAGAACATCAACCTGTGGAATGAGAGGGTCTCAGGTTCAATTGCTGGTCAGGGCACATGCCTGGTTTGTGAGCTCGATCCCCAGTGTGGGGTGTGCAAGAGGCAGCCTATCAGTTATTCTCTCATAATTAATGCTTCTCTGTCTCTTTCCCTCTTCCGTCCTCCCTAAAATTAAAAGTTTTTTGTTTTTGTTTTTTTTTAAAAGAGCAATATAGGCATTAAAAAAACTAATATAGGCATTAAAAAAAACTAATATAAGCATTAAAAAAAACTCTTGAAAGGGTATAAAAGAAATTAACATTTATTGTTATGGTTTCTGGTTAGATGAGAGACAAGAGATTTTTATCATTTTTAAGTTTTGAATCATGTGATTATTCAGTATACTTAAGGTTTAAATAATCTTAAATATATTTTTGTCTAGCCATTTTCTCTAAGTCTAGCAAGTTTTTCCCCCAATGTGGAAACTGGTTGCTGTTATTTCAGATAAAAATTTTATTTAAATAGCTGGTTCTGTTAAGGAGCCATGAGACCTGAAACACTAAAACCTATTTAATGTGGAGAGCCACTTACGCTTAGACACAAGGTAAGTTGATCAACTAAGATAACAAAAGCACATCTCTGTTCTCAAGTTCCCTTTGAGGCACCCATTCAATGGACAAACAACAAAAGAATTTTCCTTTTTGCTAATCACATATAGTTATATTTAAGTAATTTAAATGTGTTAATGAAAAGATTAGACAAGGGCCAGGTTAAATACTTAATCATACTACAAAGAGTTCTAGATTTTTTAAAAGGAAGCTATCTCTTTATCAATATAGAAAGATCACCAGGATACTGTTAAGAAAAATCACATACAAGTATATAGTTTGCTAATTTACCTTTTTTAATATTGCTGCATTCACATTTGGTAGAGGAACTGGGTCATCATCGCCTTCATCATCCATTCCCAAATCTAACAAAACCAGAAGAGATTTGCCATTATTTCCTAACTTCATTATAACATTTATACAAAACTAGGCTATTTCTCAAACAAGTGACTAACATGACATGTCTGAAAGAGTATTAAAAAGTAGTTTATTAAGAATAGTTCCTTTGCAGAAACCAGTTTGGCTCAGTGGTAGAGCGTCGGTCTTCGGACTGAAAGGTCCCAGGTTGGATTCCAGTCAGGGGCATGTACATTGGTTGCAGGCACATCCCCGGTGGGGGGGTGTGCAGGAGGCAGCTGGTCGATGTTTCTCTCTCATCGATGTTTCTAGCTATCTCTCTCCCTTCCTCTCTGTAAAAAATAAAATAAAAAATAAAATGAAATAATTTCTAAAAATAAATAAATATTATAATAAAAAATAATAGTTCTTTTAACAGCATTTAAAACTGGTGGTTCCTAATAAAAAGTCCATGAATCAAAAAACAAAAGTCCATGAACCACCCAAAATTATATAAAGTTGTGAGTGGACAAATATAATAAAATTATATCAAAAGAATTCTTAAATAGGAAGAAAATTATTTAATAAGTGTGACTGAAATGGCTGGGCAACCATTTAGAAAAAAACACAAACTAAACTTTTATCCTCATTCTTTATACTAAACTCTCTAGATCAGTGGTTCTCAACCTTTTTTAATGCCAAGACCCTTTAATAGTTCTTCATGTTGTAGTGACCCCCAACCATAAAATTATTTTCGTTGCTACTTCCTAACTGTAATTTTGCTAGTTATGAATCGTAATGTAAAATCTGTGTTTTCCGATGGTCTTAGGTGACCCTGTTAGCGACCCACAGGCTGAGAACAGTTGCTGTAGAGCCTGCATGGCTCAGTTGGTTTAGCATTGTCCCCTACATCAAGAGGTTGCTGGTTGCCTCAGATGCCAGAGCATATGCCCAGGTGTGGGCTGATCCCCAGTAGGGGGCATGCAAAAGGCAGCCAATACATATCTCTCTCATTGATATTTCTCTCCCCATTCCTCTCTAAAATCAATAAAAACATATTTTTAAATAAAAATAATATCCCAATTTGAATCAAGCCACTTACCTCTTTCCTGAACTAGTATAAAATATTTTTAACCGGAAGAGAAAAAAGTTTTACTATGTGAAATATTTGTGTTTGAGGAATTAAGATTTAGAGAAAACATAATACAAAGACCATCTTTTAGATCCAAATGTTATCTGGAAGAAGGCTTAAGTCACATTAAAAATAATGTCCCCTAAGACCACACACTGCAGTCTCTCCACAAGCCTTAAGAATAGCATCAGCCAAAATGTTCCCACAGCACCATTTGGCACAGTTTTATTAATGCACTAATTATATACATCATGTGGCAGTTTGACTTCTTTGGCATCTGTCTCCCTTCCTGGTTTAAAAATCCTTCAAGCGCAAAAACTATTTTTCTGCTGAGACCGGTTTGGCTCAATGGATAGAGCGTCGGCTTGGGGACTGAAGGGACCCGGGTTCGATTCCGGTCAAGGGCATGTACCTTGGTTGCGGGCATATCCCCAGTAGGGGGTGTGCAAGAGGCAGCTGATCGATGACTCTCTCTCATCGATGTTTCTAACTCTCTCTCTCTCTCACTTCCTCTCTGTACAAAATCAATAAAATATATTAAAAAAAAACAACAAAAAACTATTTTTCTTACCTTCTTTTCACCAGAATATAGCTAGTGCTTGGCACATAACTCACTTAATTATTAGTAAGCTACAGATCTTCCCTATATAAAAGCATTTGACATTTGAAAAATTAAGAGTCTAATTTCTGAAGAACACTTATTACCGGTAAATTTTCCCCTCCCCACTAATTCTAGAGACTGATTTGTATGTCCTCATTTTATATTAATGTCCACCAGCCCACTAGTAATACTGAGATCCACCTTAACTAGTAAAAAATTTCAAAAATGTTTCAGAACCGGTTTTTCTGTCTGTCTTTTTTGTTGTGCTGCACATATACTTTGCAGTAGTCTCAGAGGAATAACAAACTAGACAAAAGGGAAAACTTGGTTAAAAAAACAACACACATCTACTCGGTTTACAATCTACTCAGTTTACTTCTTCTGTTGAAACCAGGTGCTCTATTTAGCAACCTTATAGAAAGGATCTCTTTTCCAAAGACTTTAATTTTTGTTATTAGAAATTGTGAATCTAAATTTACTTGAAACAGAAAATTGGTCTTATCTATTTAAGGGGGGGAGGGGGAATCTCTCATTAATTCAGACAATGCAGAAGGGATGACCTATATATAAAAAAAATGCAGTTAATACTTTAAATTTAAAAAAAGGTAAACTTCACCCCTTCGTATTCTTGAGAACTTTGTATAAATACTTGTATAAATTCGATGTTCACAGGTTATCTCAAACTACTTATTTCCCCCCTTTGACCCAGGCTTTTAAAATAACTTACCTTCTAACATAGTCTTGATAGTCACAGATTGTTTGGCAATTTCAACATCAACTTCAAATATCTCTCCATCAGAACTCTGCAATTTAATTGAAGGCATCTAAAAAAAGGGGGGGGGCATTATACTGAATTTGAAATATAAGAGATATTATTTCCATAAACTACTGATTTTTTAAAAGTAAAATCAAGGTTTCTGTTGTTTTTTTCGAGTGGGATGAGATGTTCCTGTTAGAAGCCCTCCATAACTATAAAATCCTAAAAACCTGTAATATATAGCCCTGTAAAACACTGTGATTATTCACGGGCTAACATACAAGTGTTTCTATAAAATTCTTTCAAAGTGTAATTCCTAGAAACAGAAGCTCTTAAGGCTTCCCTGTTGAACTCATTGCTGGTTTAAATTTAGAGTTACATTCCATACTTTTGAGGCAAAATATTTCTAAAATGGAACTTACATTTTTGTCTGCCTTTTTGCTTTTACTCAATACTGGCTATTGTATTTGAAGTTAACTGTTAAAATTAACTCCTGCAAACCCGAGGGCAATTCAAAATAAACAAAGCTACCAAATAATATAGTAATTTTTCTCTAGTGAAACTTACCAGTGAAAAATAAGTTCAAATCCAAAGTCGATCATGACATACTTAGTATTTATGTTTGGATAAATGCAAGATCGTATAACAGAATAAAGAGCTAAGGATAAACAGATGTCAATCTAATTCCCCATGCCAAATAAGAAACCAATTGCATAGCGTCCTTTTTATCTTTCCTTACTGACTGTCCAGGTGTCCAAGTTTGAGATCTTCTGCCAAAATCTTCATAGTAATAATCTACTACGCATTTCAAAAATGTATTTATTAACTAAGATTGAGTCATTAGGAAAAAGACACCTCTTACATAAAAGTTAATTAAACAATTAACTTCAAAGGATTTGAATTCTGCCCCCCCCCCCCAAAATGTTTAAAATTAAAAATTCTTCACATTCTTGGGCAGAAAAGGATTGGGAGGATTGGGGGGGGGGGGGGGGGAGAAGGGTAGCAATACCTGCCGATAAAGATTAATTCAAGACCTCTTCAAATTTCAAGTATAGTTCTTATGATCCATTCTGTTTTTTATTTTGATTTGTTAATCCTCACCAGGGGATATTTTTCCATTGATTTTTAGAGAGAATAGAGGGGGAGAGACCAAGAGAAGAAAACACTGATGTGAGACATCCATTGGTAGCCTCCCACACGGGAATGAGCCTGGAACCAGAATAGCACTTGGGACCCTTTAAGTTCATGGGCCAACACTATTCACTGAGCAAACTAGCTGGGGCTCAAGTATAAGTTTTAAAGGCTTCTGAGAGTCTTAATCCTGTGATGTCACTATTAACGTGAAAGTGGATAATTTGGCATTTAAAACATACATTCATTTTAGGTTTAAAGACTTTAAGTCCCATTAAATCAGTTAAAATGTTGATCAGCTTTTCCCAGACAATTATCTCCATCCTCCAGACAGACAAGCTATTAGGGAAAGGAAGCAAAGGTATGTTTTAAAACCAGGCATGCATTGATATATCCTCTCATTGACTCATGATTGTAAAGAATTGAATTTCACTTTTCTGTTTACAAATAGGTCTGCTTCTCCATGTTGCCTAGTGCTTGCCATAATGCAGAGGGCCCAGAGCATAGGATCTGCCCCGTGACAAGGCAAAAAGAAATATTTTAACGTAAGCCCAATTTTTAATTAGAAAATATTCTGTTCTTTTTATGTCCTATAGTACTGGAATAAACATTACAGAATCACAAGTCTGCCAATGCAGTTGATAAAATTATTTTTAAGCAAGACTATCATTCCACTTTTCTTCAAATAACTCTCAAATAAACAACAAGATCTGCTTAGTCATAGTCAAATTCATCTATTAAGTTACTCTTAAGGGAGTTGAGGTCTTATTAAATAGCAGCGAGTCAATCAGCTAATCTGTAATTCGATGCACATTGTAACCCTAAACTTAATATTTAAAGAGAACTTTCTTTAGTGTTATACAACTGGAATTTGGTGCAAAAATCTTAAAGAATGGATGAAATTTTGATTTGACATGCTTTCAAGACCATTCCTTCATTTATTTAGGCTCCTGTAGCTGGAAATTAAATCACTTCCATGACTAGCACAATATGAATTCTATTAACACCATAAAGAGAGAGAGGAAAAAAAAACACTGTGGCTAGCATGATGTGAATTCTATCAACATCATAAAGGAGGGGGAGGGGGACTTTTAAGTGACACCTCTTTTCAGAGGGCAGAGTGGAGGTCTGCATTGCTCCACGACACAGATACATTCTATTGTGACGTTCTGACCAAAAATAAATAAATAACCATGACCCAAAAACCCAAACCCGAAGTCTCCATTAAAAAATGATCCAAAGCAAAAACAAAACAAAACAAAACAAAAAGCGAACCCGATCAGGTCCATTTTTTTAAAAGCCAGACACACCTTCAGTGTTAAGTTCCTAAAAGTCACGCCCTGTTAACTATGGTACCTATTACAACCGTTGTTCCACCTACTCTAGGCTGTGGCAAAACAACAGGAATATTCCAGAAGAACAGGCGGCTATCTGCAAAGACCGGGCCCCACCTCAGCTGGCGGAGAACCGGTTACTAGCGACGCCAGAGACCGGGGAGAGAAAGAGGAGGGCCGGAATCCAGCGCTCCCGGAGCGCCGCCTCGCTCCCTCTCACCCCAAAACAACCCGGGCCCACGCCCACGCCCACGCCCACAACACGCAGCCCTCCCCAAAGACCCCGCAGCCACCCCCGCCCGGGGTCCCGGAGGCCGCACACTCCACACCCCGGAGGCCCGGCCGCAGCGGGGCCTGGCAGCCGAGCTCGGCGCCGGCTAACGCTGGCCCCGGGCAGGAAAGGCCCAATTCCGGGCTCGGCTCGCCCCTTCTCCCGCCCGCCCGCCCGCCCGGGCGCCCAAGGGGCGTCGTGACGACGCACTCCCCAGAGAGGCCTGGCCGACTGGAGGGGCAGAGCGGGAGCCCGGAGGCCGCCGGCGCCCCCCGGGGAACAGGGTCTGAGGCCGGGTGCACCGGGCCTGAGGGCGGACCAGGCCCCGGTGCCTCCCGCCTCCGGCGAGCCGGAGCCGCAGCGGCGCGGCCCGCACCAGCTCGCAACCCGCGGCGCCACCGCCCCTTCCAGCGCCGTCGGCGGCTACTCACGGTGCTCGGTCTCCAGGAGAGAGCGGGCCGGAGGCTGACGAGAGCGCGGCGGCGTCCGCGGGGCCAGACGAAAAAGGCGGAGAACAAGGCCTCTTACAGCAACAGTGCGGCTCGGCGTCGGTCCTTATATGAGCGGCAGGCGAGGACCCCAGGGCCCGTGACGTCACAGAGCGGCGGGGCTGGCCACCGCGTTCGCCTGACGGCGGGTGGAAAACGGCGGGGTGGCCTCGGGACGCCGGAGGGGCGGGGCCGGCCGCAAAGACGGAGGGCGCGACGGGGCGGACCTTGGTCCTTATTCCCACCCTCGGAAGCGGGATTCGTTCGACTCCGAGGCAACGGGGAACTGGCCGGGGTACTCTGCGACCTGCAAGGGTCTTTCAGGCAGGGGCTGCCCCGAGTCGAATCGGTGACCCGGGTCCTGCGAAGCCTGGAAACTGCTAGTGTCTGGGAGGGGCTGCGGCCCCCGTTTCCAGACGGGAAAGCAGGGGCCCCGAGTCACTGCTGAGAGTCTGCTCAGGGCCTCAGTGCCATCCCCTGATCCTAACATGAGTTAGCTCACGGTCCATAATAACTCTTGAGGTGAAATAGCATTACCCATTTTCTCCTTTAAATGTGAGGGAACAGCTGAAACCCGTTTGGCTCAGTGGATAGAGCGTTGGCCTGCAGACTGAAGGGTCCCAGGTTGGGTCAAAGGCATGTACCTTGGTTGCCGGCACATCCCCAGTGGAGGAGGTGTGGGAGGCAGCTGATCAATGTTTCTCTCTTATCGATGTTTCCGACTCTATCCCTCTCCCTTCCTCTCTGTAACAAATCAATAAAATATATATTTTTTAAATGTGAGGGAACAGGTTCTGAACAGTTCAGTGGCAAAGCTGGAATGTGAACTTTATTCCCCAGTTTGGTGCTCCTTAACCTTTTACTTCCATTGATTTCTGAAGAGACTTCTGGGCCCAAGGCAACCACTGTTTTAAGAAACCCCAGGTCTAGAGAAGAGGCCACCCTCTGGCAATGGATATCCATTCATTCAGTAAGGAATGTTGAGCTCCTGTGTATGCCCCCAGGCTCAGGGCTGGGGATTGGAAATGAACCAGCTGGCCTGCCAGCCAGGGTCCAGCCTGGACGGAACACTTCACTGGGTGCTGCTCCCTGAAGTCTGTGGTGAGTCCATAGGATGAAGCCAACCCTAAAGAGAAAGGACTGGTCTGAAAATCCCCTCCCCTCCCCGTCCAGTCAGGGACGTTACCTGGCTCTACCCTGCTCGGCTTCGGGAACATTGCCACCCTTCCTAGGAGTCTCTGGCGCCAGGCTCACCTAACCAGCAGGCACATGATGTGTTCCTGACGCCAGGGAGACAAAAGACTCTTCCACACAGGGCCCTCCAAAGAAATCAGAGGCCTACAGTTCTGATGGGACGGGTTGGACGCCAAGCAGCTTCTTGAGTTACCGGGTCTTTGTCTCCAAGCAGTGGTATCCAGTATCTGCCAGGTGCCACAGCTGATGAAGGAAGATGAAAGGACCTACAGCTCTTACTTTTTTCCATCAACAACTGAACTTCAGGTCTGCGAGGCAAGGCCCACTGGAGCCCCTTTGCCCTGTTTGCCCCTGGCATACAAAGTGGCACCTTGTAAACACAGTTGAGTATCCTAAGCAGGACTGGGCAGGGCCATGTCACACATCTAGCCCAAGTACCCAGCACAAGGCCTGGCATAAAGTAAGTGTCTGGTTTTCTTTTTGTTTTGTTTTGTTTTTTAAATATGTTTTGATTGGTTTCAGAGAGGAAGGGAGAGGGAGAGATAGAAACATCAATGATGAGAGACAATCATCCATCGGCTGCCTCCTGCCCACCCCCCTCCTGCATCCAACCCAAGCATGTGCCCTTGACCAGAATCAAACCTGGGACCTTTGTCAAACTGGCTAAAGCAGAAGCTGTATCTTTTTTCCAAATTTGTCTGAGGACCCCCAGTATTAGAATCACCAAAAGATGCTTGTTTTTAGATTCTTAGAAAATTATTTATTTTATTTTGCCTTAGTGTTGTGTTATAAATACCGAGAACACTGAAATGCAGCAATTACCATTCAATAGTGTTTCCTTTCTCACAGAAGTGTGTAAATTAAAAAGTAATCCCACAAATTCCACTGAAATAAGTAAAATAACAATATATAGTGACATATAAATATAAAGCAAATATAAAGTGTCCACCCAAAATATATACACACTTGAACAGCTGATAACTCACTTAATTTTCACTTCTTTTCAGGTTTAACTGATTTGAAATAATGGGTGAAGCTAGACTGAGCTTTGAACAAAGAAAATTTATCCTAACATGTCTCTAGACTTTTTTTTATGGGGATACATAAAAGATAGTTTCTGGTACAAAACCAAGTAACAGTCAATGAATTGAGGACACACAAATACCAAACAAAATAATTCTTTTTTTTATTTTATTGATTTTTTACAGAGAGGAAGGGAGAGATACAGAGAGCTAGAAACCTCTATGAGAGAGTAACATCAACCAGCTGCCTCTTGCACACCCCCTACCGGGGATGTGCCCGCAACCAATGTATATGCCCTTGACCTGAATCGAACCTGGGACCCTTCAGTCCCCAGACCGATGCTCTACCACTGAGCCAAACCAGTTTTGGCCAAACAAAATAATTGTTGATGTTTGTGATTCCATTACTTCAAGTTATCAGCAGTGCCTGGACCAGAACGGTCATCAGTTTGAAAACAGACATTGACAAAAACAATTATTCACTTCTGTAGATTCTTTTAAATTTTGAAAATGAACTGTATGTTAATAAACACTGACTTTATAATCATTCAAAGTCTGTATACATATTTTGGGACATCCTGTGTGTATTTTGCATGCTATTAACTCTTTATTTTTTATGAATAAAGGAACTTTTTCAAAGCAAAAAAAAAAAAAGCTTGCTTTTTAACATTCAGACCTCATTTATTCATGCATACTATTATATGCATACCCTGTGTTTCCCCGAAAATAAGACATCCTCCAAAAATAAGACCTAGCACATGGAAAGATAAGACATTCCCTGAAAATAAGACCTAGGGCAACTTTGGGAGAAAAAATTAATATAAGACACTGTCTTATTTTTGGGGAAACAGGGTAGATTATTTCAGGAAAAATACAAAAGAAATTGTTTGCCTCAGGGGAGGGGAACTAGGTGACTAGCAGGCAGGAATTGGAGTGATTTTTCACTTCATACCCTTTTCTACCTTTTGAATTTAAATCCATATGAATATATTACATATATCAAAATTTTTTCAAAAAATAAATTGGCGCCGGGACCGGTTTGGCTCAATGGATAGAGCGTCGGCTTGGGGACTGAAGGGACCCGGGTTCGATTCCGGTCAAGGGCATGTACCTCGGTTGCGGGCATATCCCCAGTAGGGGGTATGCAAGAGGCAGCTGATCGATGACTCTCTCTCATTGATGTTTCTAACTCTCTATCTCTCTCCCTTCCTCTCTGTACAAAAATCAATAAAATATATTTTAAAATAAATAAATAATTAATTAAAAAAAAATTGGCGAGGAACTGTGAAGAGCGAGATGAGGAGCAGGAGCCGGGCGACAGGGCCCGGGGGGGGGGGGGGGGGGCAGAGGGGGGGTGCCGCTGGGCCCGTGACTGCTGACAGCGGGCTTGGAGCAGAGGCTGGGGACTGCTTCCCGGGCGGCGCCAACCCGGCAACAGGCTGAAGCTGCTCGGGAGCCCACGGAGAACAAAGGGGTGCCAAGGGCCAGCCTGCTGAGCTTCCAGGACAAGGAGGAAGAAACCGAAGAAGTTTTCAATGTGAAGAAGTCAAGTTATAGCAAAAAGATAGTAAAATTACTTAAGAATACAAAGAAGATCTTGAAAAATCGAAGATTAAGACAGAACTCAACTCCTCAGCAACATTGCAATATAAATTCGTTTAAAAAAAAAAAAAAGACAGAATGTTGGAGCAGCAGCAGCCAGGCCCGGAGCAGCAGCAGCCGGGCCGTGAACAGCCAGGCCTGAAGCAGCTGGGCCCGGAGCAGCCAGGTCCTGAACTGCCAGGCCCAGAGCAGCAGCAGCCAGGCCTGAAGCAGCCCGGCCCAAAACAGCTCACTCCTCGCCTGCCCATGCCCCAGGGCTGCTTCTCAGACATGGCTGGAAACTTTCCGGGGAGCTTGAGGGTCTGCTGAATCAAGTGATGCAGGCCTAGATCTGGATGTGTTTGAGTTGTTGTAGTGCTGGTGTGTTGATCTGTGAGTGCCTTGTGTGGGGCCTGGATGAGGTTGATTGATCTATTTGGAAGTGTCTTTTGTGTGAAGTGTATCCTTGAGCATGTGGAGGTATTATTGATTTGAGAAAATGCTAAGTAATTGACTTACTACCTGAAAAATTGAAAGTTCTGAAAGTTTAAGTTCTCTTGCCAAAAAGAGGTTTTAAAGCTAACACCTTAATTTAAATGGAGAAAGGGGAGGACAAGCCCCTCCCACTCAGAACATGCAATCCAATTCCAGCCAGCAGCTATCTTTAAACAATGTGTTCATTTACATTTGAATGGCTACGCCTTTTGATAGCCCAAGGGCAAGTTTACATGTAAACAAGTTTGCTTCTCAGTTCCCAGGGCAGAAAAAACAAGGTTTAAAATTATTAGATTTTAAAATTTATTCTTAAAAATATAAAAGTTTATTAATTTTAAAAAAAACTCAAGGAAATTAAAAAAACCTGATGATTTTATTCAGTTATTCAATATTAACTGTTGATTATAATAGAATCAGAGATACGGGAGGAGAGTAGACTGACAATTCTCGGGGAATAGGGGAGTGGTGGGTGTGGGAAGAGGCTGAACATAAACTGTGCACCTTTGGATGAGGACAATAGGTGGTGGGGATAGGGCAGAGGGTGGTGTGGGAACCTGGTGGAGAGGGAAAAAATGAGGAATTTTGTAATAATATGAACAATAAAGATTAATTAAAAAAATAAAATAACTTGGCTTCAGGTCAAGAAAAAATGCAAATTCCTGAGTCAACTCTTTTTTATTTTTATTTTATTTTTTTAAAATTATATATTTTTTGATTTTTTACAGAGAGGAAGGGAGCGGGATAGAAAGCTAGAAACATCGACCAGCTGCTTCCTGCACACCCCCCACTGGGGATGTGCCTGCAACCAAGGTACATGCCCTTGACCTGAATCGAACCTGGGACCTTTCAGTCTGCAGACCGACGCTCTATCCACTGAGCCAAACCGGTTTTGGTGAGTCAACTCTTTTAAAAAAAAAAAAAGTATATATATATATATATATACATATACATATATATATATTTTTTTTAATTGATTTTTTTACAGAGAGGAAGGAAGAGGAACAGAAAGTTAGAAACACTGGCCGAAACCTGTTTGGCTCAATGGATAGAGCGTCGGCTTGGGGACTGAAAGGTCCCGGGTTCAATTCCGGTCAGGGGCATGTACCTTGGTTGCGGGCATATCCCCAGTAGGAGGTGTGCAAGAGGCGGCTGATCGATGACTCTCTCTCATCGATGTTTCTAACTCTCTATCTCTCTCCCTTCCTCTCTGTACAAAATCAATAAAATAGATTAAAAAAAGAAAAAAAAAAAGAAAGTTAGAAACATTGATCAGCTGCCTCCTGCACACCTCATACTGGGGATGTGCCCACAATCAAGGTACATGCCCTTGACTAGAATCGAACCAGGCCAACGCTCTATCCACTGAGCCAAATTGGTTAGGGCCCTGGGTCAACTCTTGATCTAATGAATCAATTCCCCAAGGGGCAGATTTTTCTGCCTTTTAAACAAGTCTCCACTTGACTGTTAAGCACAGGATAAGTTGGGCAACCTCTGCAGTAGGACTCAGTAATGAAGCACTGCTGAGAAAGGACCAGGATGTCTGTCAAAGGTGACTGGTTTAGTTCCATACTTTTTTAATGAACCCTACCCTCTTTCAAACCCTCCACTCAGGAGGGACAAGGCAATTGCTGGACTGTGGGGTACAGGCTAGGGATCACACATCTCCACTCATTAACTACAATCTCCAGCCTACGTCTGAAAGGACTGGCCACCAACATCCCATGGTGTGTGTGGATGGAGGGGTTCAGCCCTGAGAAGGCTGAGGTGTCATTCTTACTTCAACCACTCCACACACTATATATAATGAAAACCCCTTGGAAATAAAACCAAAGAAAAAGGACTTTTCCTGTGTCACACAACCACTACAGAGCAGGGCTGAGGCGCAGGCCCAGTTATGTTTCTGTCACCACAGCCCATATATGGAATTTTAGCCTCATCCCTCAAATGCCAGAAATGTTTTCTGACTTACAACTATTCCCTGAGGGAAGGTAAAGACCTTGAATTCAGGTAGTCCTGTTTTTTTATGGTGACATTTCCAGAGATGGTCTCCCTTTGTCAATAGTTTCATTCCTTCAAGGACCAGCCTTCTCAGGGCGTCTAAAACGGGACAAAATTCAGTTCTCATTCCCTTCGACTGGCACAGACTGGATTCTAGACTCTACATGTGTGTTCCAGCCCATAGAACGGCGTGTCAACCAAGAAGGAATACCATTCTCATGGTCAGAGATCTCCTGGCTGCACTCTGTTACTGTGTCACCTTCCCTAGTCTTGCTCTCTGAATGGTAAACAACTGTTAGGTGATCTTGGACAAGTGTGGGAACCCTTAACACGACCCGCGTGATTAGGGCCCACTCAGGGTCCGGTTTCTGGAGGAGGCCACACACTAAAATGGAGAGACTAGAAAAGTTAATTTGGGACAAATGGGAGGCCAGGGGGGAATCAACCTCTAGTGGAAAGACTCTCTAGGCTCTGGCCTTGCTACCCCTTTTATTGTGGCTGCTATGGGATACACCCATTACCCTTAAGCAGCTTTGGGAAACACCCAATGCCCTTAGGCAGGTAATAAGCAGATTATCATATCAGTAAGGATTTACGTGATTACAAGATGGGGAAGTTGCCTCAGTTACTATTGTCTCAATTAGATAGGGTGTGGTTAAACCTTTCAGAGCTTTAAGGATGACCAGCCTCTTTCTATTAGAGAGACAATGATTGGTTTCTGGCAGACAATTTAGTCTCCTCTCTGAACCTCACCTTCCTCTGCTGAGCCTCTCCTTTCTCCTTTTTGCCAAACTCTAAGCCTTCCACCTAGGTAGGTAGACCTGAGAGCATCTCAGACTCATGCCTGATGTGCCCAGGAGCATTAAAATATGTCCTAATGCCGAAACCGATTTGGCTCAGTAGATAGAACATCGGCCTGGGGACTGAAAGGTCCCAGGTTGGATTCCGGTCAAGGGCATGTACCTTGGTTGCGGGCACATCCCCAATAGGGGATGTGCAAGAGGCAGCTGATCGATGATTCTCATCGATGTTTCTAACTCTCTATCCCTCTCTCTTCCTCTCGTAAAAAAAAAAAAAAAAAAAAAAAAATCAATAAAATATATTTTTAAAAAATGTCCTGAGGCCCTAAAACAGCATGAAAATTGCTCAAAGAGGGGGTAGGTGACCATGAAGGAGCTTCTGGAGATGTAATAAAGGGAGCACAAAAGCAGATGAACTCCAAGCCAGAGACCATGGCACCAATGCAGACACTGTGAGCACAGTAGAGACCAA
The DNA here is from genome assembly GCA_036971965.1 of Nyctalus aviator. Lineage (NCBI taxonomy): Eukaryota > Metazoa > Chordata > Mammalia > Chiroptera > Vespertilionidae > Nyctalus > Nyctalus aviator. Next base: position 66,279,283 of record CM072927.1, read on the forward strand.
GGATGGCAGCTCACAACCTAATAGGGGCAAGGACTGCCTGGTTCCGAGCAGTAGAGGAAGATGTATGATGACTAAGGACCAGACAACCTCCAGCTCCCTCACCTCCCAAAACATATCATGACCTTATAAGCTCTGCAGAATGTAGCTGTGATCTTGAATAGCAGAAGAGTGACAGAACCTTCAACTTGACTGAATGTACCCCTGAAATGACTGAGTGATCATGCATTCACCCAACTGAATTAGCCAGGAAGTGATCAGATTACATTTCTGCTATCAAATGGCAATAGGTACTAGAGAAGGTAATTAAGAAAATAAGTTGTCGTTTTGGCACACTTTAGTTTTCTTTAAAAATTGTTTTTATTTATTTTTAATTCTTTTTTAGTTGTTGTTAATCCTCACCTAAGGATATTTCTTCCATTGATTTTTAGGGAGATTGGAAGAGAAAGGGAGCGACAGAGAGAAACATCGATGTGAGAGAAACACATCAATTGGTTGCCTCCAGCAAATGCCCCCACTAGGGCCTGAGCTGGGGAGGAGCCTGCAACCCACGTACATACTCTTGAATGGAATCAAACCGGGACTCTTTGGTCTGCAGGCCAACACTCTATCCACTGAGTCAATTAAGCTAGGGCTATTTTTTAAATTCTTTATTGTTGAAAGTGTTACATATGTCCCTCTTCCCCCTCTCCCATTGTGTTTGTTTTAGAGAGAGTAAGGGAGAGAGGGAAAGAGAGAAATATTGATATGTTGTTCTACTTATACATTCATTGGTTGATTCTTGTCTTGATGGGGAATGTAAGATATTTAGATACAATCTAACTTCCCCTTCTAATTGACTCAGGAGGGGCTGTGGAAGCCCACCACAAAAGCCTGGTAGTTAGGAAACAGACAGAAAACAAAAAACCCAAAGCATAGAAAGGGAAAAGCTTCCTCCATATTCACTCACTCAGGGATTTGGAGAACTGAGCCCTGAGTCACTGTACTGGTCCATCTGGAAATAAATGGGTTTATCCTGGATCTCGGAGTATTCCCTGTATATTTTGGTCACCTGGTAAATTCTGTAACAGTATGTGCCCTGGTGCCCTGACCAGTGATCAAACCCTCAATCTTGGCATATCGGGACAATGCTCTAATCAACTGACTATATAACCAGACCCTCATCTGAGTTTTCTGACTTTAAAATTCCATACAGCTATACGAGGACAAGAATCATGCAGACCTGCTGCTGCTTATTTGCTGCTCACATCTTATATGATCTAGGTGGCATGTGTGACTTTCCCTTCCTAGCCTCAGTCTCTTTGTCTGTAGAATGGGACATATAGCAGTACCTACCCATAGTATTTTTGTGAAAATTAATATTTCAGTCATTAGGATGGCTAAATTTAAGACAGTGACAATACCATGTGTGGACAAGGATGTGGAGCCACTAGAGCTCTCACACATTGCTGGTGGAGTACAAATTGATACACTTCAAAAAATGGACAGTATCTACCTACCCTGTTTCCCAGAAAATAAGACAGTGTCTTATATTAATTTTTGCTCACAAAGATGCACTAGGTCTTATTTTCAGGGGATGTCTTATTTTTCCATAAAGAAGAATACGGTACATATTTATTGTTAAATGAAAATAAAGGAAATTTGCCAAAACCAGTTTGGCTCAGTGGATAGAGCACCAGCTTGCGGACTGAAAGGTCCCAGGTTCGATTCCAGTCAAGGGCATGTACCTTGGTTGCGGGCACATCCTCAGTAGGGAGTGTGCAAGAGGCAGCTGATCGATGGATGATTCTTTCTCATCAATGTTTCTAACTCTCTATCCCTCTCTCTTCCTCTCTGTAAAATTTTAATAAAATATATATTTTTTAAAAATAAAGGAAATTTATTACCTGTATACGGTACGGTAGTATGGTAGCTATCAACACAAACCAGACAAACTGTGAATCCTACAGTATCAAGAATTTACTCATTTAGATAATGACTGCTATTTCAAACCTTAATGCTGGACTGTGAATGGGCTTCATTAATAATTTGATATTTTGTGGAAACTTTTTGCAACATGTTGAGATGGTATGAACCTGATGTATCATGTACTTGGCTGGAATCTTTTGTATAAAACTGAGGACATCTGGAGCTGGCCCTTTTCTTTTTCTGATAAAAGACGACTGACTGCCGAGACCGGTTTGGCTCAGTAGATAGAGCATCTAATGATCAGGTCTGCGGACTGGGGGGTCCCGGGTTCGATTCTGGTCAAGGGCATGTGCATTGGTTGCGGGTACATCTCCAGTAGGGGGTGTGCAGGGGGAAGCTGGTCGATGTTTCTCTCTCATCGATGTTTCTAGCTCTCTACCCCTCTCCCTTCTTCTCTGTAAAAAAAAAAAAAAAAAAAAAAAAAAAAATCAATAAAATATATTACAAAAAAAAAAAAGATGACCGACTAAGCATCAGGGTACCATAGTAACCTATGTCTAATGATCACCAAACAAGTCTACCTGGTTTATGACCATATTGGTTGCACTTACTTTATTAAATTGGACAAATCATTGAGGCTACCCTAAGGGCAAGGCACTGTAGAGAAATAAAACATAGTATACTATAAAAAAAAAAAAAAAGAATTTACTCATTTATTCAATGACAAGCATGTCATCATCTTCTGGAACATCATAACAATCCAATTCCTGAATTTCCTGGTGAATTTCTTGTGACTCCATTTCTTTCAGAATCAGTGGACCAAATCTCTCATGTTTAGCCTAGGGGGGCTTTATTTTCAGGGGGAATGCCTTATATTTCACTCAAAAGGAAACATGGAAGTAGGTCTTATTTTCAGAGGATGGCTTATTTTCGGGGAAACACGGTAGTTAAATACTATTTTGCATATACTCAATGGCTCAGTAATTTTAATTCTGGACAAATATCTGACAGAAATAAGTCCTTTGTCTACCAAAATATATGTTTAAGATAATTCACTGCAACTTTATTCATAAGAGGAAAAAATCCTAGAAATAACAGACCCATCAACTGTAAGATGAAAAAATAAACTTCAGTATATTAATACAATGAAATACCAAACAGCAATGAAAAAAAAAAACTATTGAAATAAATCCATCATGGATTCATTTCACAGAAATAATATTGAGCAAAAGAAGCTAGACACAAGATAACTGATTGTATGAGTCCACTGAAATGAAGACCAGAACCAGGCCCAAACTAATCTAGGTTAGAGATGATGAAATAATAGTTACCTTTGGCAGAGAGGCAGGTATTGATGAGGGAAGTTTCTGGGATGCTATAAACTATCTTGATCCAGGTGGTAGTTCCATGGGCCGATGTATATATAAAAATTCACCCAGCTATAATCACATTGTGTACTGCATGTAAATCATAACACAAATTTCAAAGGGAGGATGTGAAAATGTGAGTGTATGTTATGTGCTTAGCATGATGTTGGTGTCAGTTTCTGAAGGAACTTTGAAGCTCTGTAGTCTCTCCTTCACATGGCTTCCCAACAGTTCGCAGCCAAGGCTCATGGAAGATGTTGGGAGGGAAAGTGGGGGTTGTTGCACAGTCCCAGAGAGGACTTATCTGCCCATTGCTCAGGAGTTCAACTGAGGCCTTGGACAAAGCTGCAGAAGGAACACTCATCAGCTTCTTCGCTTCTATCTCAGTCAGCCAGCGCAGTGCCTCCCCTGGTGGGCTACGGGCCCATCCTTGTGAAGCTGCTATGGAAGGAACCTCTAGGCAGAAGTGACATCCACACCTACTAGTAAATGGTAAAGGAGAAAACTTTTAAGCCCATATCTATCTGTACCTATCACCATCAGAGGACTGTGGGCCCCAGCTGGACTGGAAGGTTGTCAGAGTGGGACCTGCTCATGAGGCTGAAATGGATTATGTAACCTGCCCCAGGCCACACAGTCGGGAATTGAACCTAGGTCTGACTCACCAGAGATGAGTCAAAGCTTCCCACAAGAGCATGGGCTAGCCTCTGTTCCACTCCCTCCTCCAGAAGGAGTCTATGGGGATACATGGGTGCCCACTGTGGTCTGAGAGTGATCATGCTGGCCACTCTCAAAAATAGAGTCAGGATTGGGGATGAACACAGTCCGGTCTTGACCAGTCCCCAAGAAGTACTAGTGCTGATTGGCTCCAGCCAGCAGATGGTGCTAGAGGGTCAGATGGCTATCCAAAGAGAGCATCATCACTAAACCTACCCCCTCACTGAGATGCCTCCAGAAGCTGTCCTCTCTCCTCTCCAGGTCCCAGACTCCTGTCCAGATCCCTTGGATGGCCATCAGAGACTGGGTGCCAGGGCAGCTTGATCACCCACCCACAGTGTGACCCTGAAAATAGCCTCCAACCCTATGGGCTAGTGTCCCTCTGTGAAATCAAGTTCACAGCAAATCCTAGCAGCAGGGATTGGGTAGGCTCAGTCAAGTGTGGGGTAGTGCAGTGCATCAAGGTGTCATTTACAGATGACAAAACCATGACAGACATGACCTACCATCTCCTGCTATGTCCTCCCATCTGTCTGATTCTATGGGGTTCCAGAGGACCCCAGCACCAATGCGGGATTTGGAACCAGCACACTGGGACAAAGACCATCAGAGAGGACAAATCTGTCTGAAAAGACTGCAGCCCAGCCCAGCTGGCTACCCATGGAGCCCCAGGCCAGGCCCTGAGATGCTGAGCATTCCTGTGCCAGACGCAGGAGACATCTGTGAGGTTAAGGCGAGGGTGATTTTAGCATGTCCTATAAGCCAAGTGCCAGGGTGTGAATGCTGAATGCCCAGTCAGGAAGACCTGCCTGCCAAGGGGCCACTGAGTGGCAAAGATTCCCCAAGGAGAATCTCTGAGTCCAGGCCCAGCCAATGGCCCACTAACTGGCTCAGAAAGCTACCAGTTTGGTCTGTGCCAGTCAGTCAATGAATATTTACCTAGTATCCTCTCTGCTCAAGTCCTAGGCAGTGGTAAACAAAACAGAAAAAGGACGTCTGCCTTCAGGGAGTTTGCCTTCTAGTGGGGTAGATAGAATAAGCCTAAATTAAAGAATGTTAGGTAGATAAGTACTGTCAAGAGTTGATCTAGAAAATAAAGGTGGAAGGGCGGGGACAAAATACAGTTAAGCAGAAACTTGCAGAGAAGGCACCAGTCATGGGAAGAGGTGGGATAAGTATTCAAGTGGAGCAATTGCAAAGGCTCTAAGAATGAGCTTGGGCCCAGCCAGTGTAACTCAGTGGTTGAGCATTGACCTATGAACCGTGAGCATTCCCAGTAGCGTACAGACATGGCTCCAGTATCTTTAATCCTAAAAACAAACTTCTTTGACATTGAACCGTGACCTGGGAATGGTCACGGTTTGATTCCTGGTCAGGGCACATGCCCAGGTTTTGAACTCCATCCCCAGTGGAAGCCGATCAATGATTCTTATCACTGATGTTTCTACTTCTCTCTCCCTCTCTGGAAACAATGAAAATATATTTTTAAAAAAGAATAAGCTTGGTATGTCCTAGGAACAGCAAGGCCAGCATCATTAGAACAGAATGAATGGGGGAGAGTGAAAAGAGACAAAGGCAGAAAATCAGGTAAGGATCAAATCATAAAGAGCTTTATAGGGAGGACACCGTAAGAAAGTTGGATTTTATTCTATTTGCATTTAGCAATCTCAGGGGATGGAGGGTTAGCAAGTGGAATAATCTAATCTACGGTTTAAAGATCACTCTTGTGACTGTATGGAGAATGGGTTGTAGTTGGAGGAAGAAGGAAAGTAGTAAGATCTTTTAGGAGACTTAAACTAGGACAGGACCTGTAAGATGAAGAGAAAGGCATATTTGGAGGTATGGCTAATGGACTACATGTGGATAATAACTGAGAGAGAGAGAGAGAGAGAGAGAGAGAGAGAGAGAGAGAGAGAGAGAGAGAGAGAGAGAGAGAGAAAAGCAATGGGTCACTTTAACATGCTTGATTTAGAGGACATAATTAGCAACGGGACATCTTGGCAAGGCAGCAGCGAATCTCTGCTCTCTGACCCCTGCGATGCCACCTAAGGACGACAAGAAGAAAGACGCTGGAAAGTGGCCAAGAAAGACAAAGACCCTGTGAACAAGTCGGGGGGGCAAGGACAAAAAGAAGAAGTGGTCCAAAGGCAAAGTTCAGGACAAGCTCAATAACCTGGTCTTGTTTAACAAAGCCACGTATGAGCAGCTCTGTAAGGAAGTTCCCAACTACAAGCTCATCACCTCAGCCAGGGCAGCTCTTCAGGAGCTCCTCAGTAAAGGACTTATTAAACTGGTCTCAAAGCACAGAGCTCAAGTGATTTACACCAGAAACACCAAAGGTGGGGATGACCCCGCTGCTGGAGAAGATGCATGAACAATAGATCTCACCAGCTGTACATTTTGAAAAATAAACCTTTATTAAATCAGTTAAAAAATAATATTAGCAAAAAAAAAATATTAGCAATGGCCCTAGCTGGTTTTGCCCAGTGGAAAGAGCACTGGCCTGCGGACTGAAGGTTCCTTGGTTCAGTCTGGTCAAGGGCACATGCCCAAGTTGCAAGCTCAATCCCCAGTAGGGGGCGTGCAGGAGGCAGCTGATCAATGATTCTCACCATTGATTCTTTCCCTCTCTCCCTTCCTCTCTGAAATAAAATATATATATATATATATATATATATATATATGAAAGAATTAGCAAAGGATGTTGGGCAGCAGCAGTGAAAAAGTAAAAAAACAAGTCTAGTGTAATGGTAGACAAATTATTTCCAGAACACCATTTTGTTCATCACTTCAAATGCTAAAACTAGAATTTAATAGTCAGAAAAATATCTACTATACTTAGCAATGGGAAAATCATCTTGATATAGCCAATTACTTTAATGGAGTGGCCCAGTAAAATGTAATATGAGTAGACAGAGAATAGATAACAATTTTAGTTTTGCTAACAAGAGGAGCATAGAAAAGGGGCAGATACTTAGGAGGTTTGCAATGTCAAAGAAGTTTGTTTTTAGGATTAAAGATACTGGAGCCATGTCTGTACGCTACTGGGAATAATCCAAATGAGGAGGTCCACTTTATAGGTGCAGCTGCAAAGAAGTTTGTGGAGGTGTGGCAGGAAGAAGATATTGTCTGATTGTACTCTTAAGTATTAATAGGCAAGGTCATCAATCCCTGGCCGCCTCCACTTAGAACCAGTTCGTTCATCTCTTTCCATGATGGACGCAGAAAAGGGAGATTCCCGCCATGTCTGGTTCCCACCGTATCAGGCCCCCCGCAATCAAAATTAAGTATTTTAGAAGCCACGCACTCTTCTAAGATACCTAATGATGTAGGTCCATCTGCCACCCAGGTTGAAAGCAGAAATGTCCAAATGCTTCCAAGAGGTGGCTTAAACAAATTCATTATGAAGATCCAAGTCATCTATCCATTCCAACCCTATTTTAAAAATCTTGGTTTCTGTCTGGCCTGTATTGCTTGGTAGTTAAGAGTTTTGACCTGCTCACTGAAGGGTCACTAGTTTGATTCCCATTCAAGGGGCCATATGATACCTGGGGCACAAGGGAGACAACCAACTGATGTGTTTCTTTCACATTACTATTCCTCTCTCCCTCTCCCTCCCCCTCCCCTTTCTCTCTCTCTCTCTCTCTCAACACACACACACACACACACACACACACACACACACAAAACCTTTGCTTCTGATTGTCTAGAACAGTGTTTCCCAAAGTGTGGTACGTGTACCTCCAGGGGTATGGGAAGAGTTTGGTGGGGTATGCACTGCACCGTGTTCAGCTACGCCTAATTCTACGTTCTCATGAGTACGAGGGGTACTCAGCGTTACGAAAATTATAGAAGGGGTACACAAATGTCAAAAGTTTGGGAAACACTGGTCTAGAGTAAGGTTACTTTTCCTAGGATCTGAGGTGAAATTGGAAAAACCCAAAGGCCTATACACAACCATTAAGGTTTTGTTTTAAAGAAGTTTAGTGCCAAAGACAAAATATGATGCTGTGGTGTGGCACCAGACAGAGAGGTCATAACCAACACTCTCATCACTGACCTTTTCAGAGGTTATTAGCTATTGCAGTGATTTTCAACCTTTTTCATCTCATGGCACACATAAACTACTACAATTCTGTGGCACAACAAAAGTATGTATTATTTTTCGCCACCTGACAAAACAAATAGATAATATTCATTCACACTGGATAGTATAATTAGCTATCATCCTTTTATTTGACAATCAACAGGAAAAGAGATTATGTCCAACTAAATTATTTATTGTATGTCTATTTAAAAAATATACTTTATTGCCGGGACCGGTTTGGCTCAATGGATAGAGCGTCGGCTTGGGGACTGAAGGGCCCCGGGTTCGATTCCGGTCAAGGGCATGTACCTTGGTTGCAGGTATATCCCCAGTAGGGGGTGTGCAGGAGGCGGCTGATCGATGACTCTCTCTCATCGATGTTTCTAACTCTCTATCTCTCTCCCTTCCTCTCTGTACAAAAATCAATAAAATATATTTAAAAATATATATATATATACTTTATTGATTTTTTTACAGAGAGGAAGAGAGAGGGATGGAGTTAGAAACATCGATGAGAGAGAATCATCAACCAGCTGCCTCTTGCACACCATCTACTGGGGATGTGTCCGCAACCAAGGTACATGCCCTTGACCAGAACCGAACCTGGGACCTTTCAGTCCGCAGGCTGACGCTCTATCCACTGAGCCAAAAACGGTTTCAGCTGTTTATTGCAGATCTTTAAAATATTTGCTGCACACCAGTTGAAAATCCCTGAGTTACTCCACTGCCTCCTCAAAGATCTTGAAGAACTTATTTAAATGTCTCTCTCTCCAGCCCTTTACAACCAGCTCCAGTGTGGCTATGGGGAAGAAATAGTGAGCTGGGGCTTAGGTTTGTCTTTGTGGTGTACTTTTAGTCAGATCATTGAGATTAAAATTAAAATGATAGTTTTATTTTAACCAGGGTAAAGATTAATCACACTTCTTTTGCATGTGGTTCTGGGAAATAAAGAATGCCCAAGACCAAATACATCCATTATATAGCTTCCCTTCCCATTCCTGCCTGCTGCACTCAATACACACCCCAGACCCTCACTGCTGTTGGCAAGGGACCAATCTTAACCTGTTTTTTCTCCTGAGACATGTTTGGACATATGTGACCTTGTAGTCAGTTTTATCCTTGATGAGGCGTACAAAACCTAACCACTAGCCCTTACCCTGCCCCCTAAGTACCACTGCCATGCTGAAGCAGTTCTGAACCTACTGCAAAATACCAAAACAAATTAAATCACTGAGTTTCCTTAGAGCTCAGAAAGCATGCTAAGCCTCGTTTCTTTTCTGAGGAAACACCAAATGGCGGGTGATGCTGGTAATGCGGGAGGGCCCGGAGAGCCATGGAATGGGGGGTCCTGGGGGCTTCAGTGTAGGTTTTGGCAGTAGCATCTAGGGCCAAAATCACACCTAGACTGAGGTTGCAGAGCTCGAGGAGGCAAAGTCAAGAACCTGAAGATAAAGTTCTTGGAGATCTCTCTTTTCCCTGCCCATCAAGGCATCTGAGATGATTGACATTTTTTGCCATCAACCCTCAAAAACGAGGTTTTGAAGGTATGTCTGTGTAAAAGCAGGCGTGCTGGCCAGAGCACCTGGTTCAAAGCATTTATCACTATTGGGAGCTACAATGGACATGTTGGTCTGGGTGTGAAGTACTCAGAGGAAATAGCCACTACCATCTGTGGGGCCATCATACCAGCCAAGCTCTCTATTGTCCCTGTGTGGCCAGCCTACTATGGGAACATTGACAAGCTGCATGCTGTCCCTTGCAGGGTTACTGCCACTGTGGCTCTGTGCTGGTGTGCCTCACCACTGCCCCCAGGGCACTGGCACTGTCTCAGCCATGTCCAAATGGACTGCCACACCTTGGCCAGGGGCTGCACTGCCACCCGGAGCAACATCACCAAGGCCACCTTTGGTGCCACCCCTAAGACCTCAACTATCTCACCCCTGACCTCTAGAAAGAGACTGTGTTCAGTCTCCCTTTCAAGAATTCACTAATCATCTTGTGAAGACTCAAACCACAGTTACTGTGCAGAAGATCCGGGCTCTAGCTGTAGCCACTTGTATATAATTTTATACAAGAAAAATAAAGTGGATTAAGCCTGTTATGCTAAGCCTTGAAGTAGAAGCCCTCATTCATTGGCTGCTGGCATTTCTAAGAGATTTAATTATACTTTCTACCTTTGTCTTAAGTGTCTGCTGAGCAAGTACTCTTAACTTCCCTTTCTATCACAGTTCTGGTCTTTGACTTCCACCAATGGGCACTGGCCTTGTAGCTATAGCCTGCCACTGCACTCAACCACCTCTAACATTAGTAAGAACAACTGATTTGTCCATTAAAGCCTAAATGGACTTTCCTAATAACAACACTCTGGTTGACTGAAGCTATCTCAAGAGAAATTTCCAGAGTCCAAGTAGCAAAATGAGCCACAAGAAGTGGTTTGTTACATTAGTAGCATTCTAGAGGAAGAAACAGATTAACTACTTATTCTAAACCTGTTTAGGATACAAACTCCATTCAATTAAACTTTAGCCATGACAATCTGTGGTTTGTCTTAAAGAAACATGGTCTTATTCAGCATGTAATCACTAGCTATAACTATCTTTTTTTTTTTTTTACCTCCTTGGAAAGACATTCTAGTCCAAATATGACAGGAAATATAAACTTGGGGTTTGCTGCCCAGTTTACTTGTTAAGTTGTATGTCCAGCCTGTAAAAAATATATACATTACAAATACCCATAATCCACTTTTTCCTTCCCTCAATTTTATACAACAGTTAATAAATGAACACTGTGACCTATTTATAGGATAGCACTAGGACTGCAAGTCAACATCCCATTTTTGTCTACATGGTAGTCAGTACCTATGCAATTAAACAAATATATATAATAAAGAGCAGAAATAAAATGTACTTAGCCCTAAAACATAAGGCTTAAAAATTATAATTGCAACAAATCGATCATTAGGCAAGCCCAAGATAATACATCTACAACATTATAAGGCTATCCTAATAAAGAGGCAATATGCAAATTGACGTCACTCTAACAAATAAGATGGCCACCCCCATGTGGACACACGATGGCCGCCACAAGATGCCCTGCAGGAGAGCAGTTGTGGGGGAATCAGGCCTGCAAGGGAGAGCAGTTGGGGAGAGACGGGACGAGGCCTGCAAGGGAGATCAGTTAGGGGTGATCAGGCTGGCAGGAGAGGGCAGTTGGGAGTGACCAGGCCTGCAAGGGAGGGCAGTTGGGGGGCAACCAGGGGAGGACAGTTAGTGGGAACCAGGCCTGCAGGGGACAACAGTTAGGCGTTGATCAGGCTGGCAGGGGAGTGGTTAGGGGATGATCAGGCTGGCAGGCAGGTGAGTGGTTGGGAGCTAGCAGTCCTGGATTGTGAGAGGGATGTCTGACTGCCCTCCCCTGCAGGCCTGCAGTCCGACATCCCCTAAGGGGTCCCAGACTGGAGAGGGTGCAGGGCCTCTAGTTCAATAGAATAAATGTATTAACTGAAGGGGAAAAAACCCCTAAGATTTGAAAAGATTAAGGCTTTAAAGAAAATAACTTTAACTCAAGGGAACAGATTCCACCTCAAAATAAACACGCCTATTACTGAATTTTAAGGTCCAATTCTAGGACCACACTATAGTAGAAATTAAGGGACTGCTTACTACATACAGGACAGGTAAAAGTCACTATTGAAACAAAGTAAAAGTCACATGGTATATCTTAATTATTTACCAAAATCCACAACCATCATCATCTACCACAAAAACCCATTTTCTTAAAATGTGTAGTTGGGAAACTGAGTTCTTAAATCTACATGTAAATTAAAATCAATTGGGAAACCAAAAAAAAAAATACCTGAGCCCTCCTCCTCCAAACTAAATCAGAAGCTCTGCAACAAGGATGAAAACCACAGAAATACCACTGTTTTCCTACAAAGTTAAGACTAAGTCTTTCTGACATGCTAATATTGACATACTACACTTTAATTTAAAACATACTACTGCAACCAAGAAAAAAGTAATTTATCTTTGTTTAGGATATTCAACCTAAGAAATGAGCCATCGTTTTACCAGTTCATTTTACCCATACATTCCAAAGCAAACTTCCTCAAGTCCTCAGTATATTCAAAATACTAATTTTTAGTTGACAAGTCTTTTGATTTTTTTTAACAAGCTTTTAAAATACTTATGAAAATTTTATTTTAATCTGTTACTGAGAAATTAACAACAGCAATTACAAATTTATAAAGGAAATTACTATACTTACCAATGCATTTTCTTTACTTATTTCATAATCAGGTAGATTACTAACGCTAATTTAGATGACCAAAACCCACAGTATCTACAATCAGACAATTTAAACTCTAGTCATCATTCTAAATCCGAACCATTCTGGCCACAACCCCTCTTCTGATATCACAAAGACGTCCTTTATAGAGAAATATGTATCCAAATGAGAATACATGTCTATTACAAGATCTGCATTTCCTTTAGAGCAGCCATCTCCAAGCTTTTGGACCTCACGGACCACTGGTTGGTGACTGGTGCTTTAGAGTGAATTCTGATATCTAAAACAGCTGCTTGGTATCTAGATCACAGGGCTATTGGATTAATACTACGGCACTGATTAACTATTTAGTCAGAGAGAAAGGGCATAAAGTGAGAAAGCAAAAAAGAGAGATAGATGTATTTCTTGTGAAAGCATTAAATAATAAAGTGAAATGGAAACATAGAAAAACTAAGGGCTTTTTGCTTTGTACAATGAACTCTGTAAGCCATCTCAGAAGAGATAAAAAATGGACCATTTAAGAAAATACATAGTATGTATGTGTATTTTCCAAAAGCCACTAATAAAAAAGAACTGGAAAAACTTTCTTGTCAGTTCCAAATTCAACACATTACAAAGCCAAAACCCCTTTTATTACTACACTAACATGAATAATATTACGAAGCTTACTCAGATAGCTTAAGATGATCAAATATTAATTTCTTTTTTAAAAAAAATATATTTTATTGATTTTGTACAGAGAGGAAGGGAGAGAGATAGTTAGAAACATCGATGAGAGAGAGTCATCGATCAGCAGCCTCTAGCACACCCCCCTCTGGGGATATGCCCGCAACCAAGGTACATGCCCTTGACCGGAATCGAACCCGGGACCCTTCAGTCCCCAAGCCGACGCTCTATCCATTGAGCCAAACCGGTCCCGGCTCAAATATTAATTTCTATATAATTGTTTTAATTTCCAGACCCTACTTAAAGGATAAAAGGGGGGAGGGGAAACTACTCATTAAGTGGTCACGGCCCTTCATTTCAAATGCCATTTTTGTCCTGCATATTTACCCTAAACAATGATCTAGCAATTATTTTCTATTTGGTTTAACTAGTTTCACTTAAAGAGCTTAATAATAGGATAATACGTTAACTGCTTTCTCATCTGAGACAAATTTAACTTTAGATCATATGACATGTACAAATATTTGTTTAAAACTTACCAATCTGTCAATCATTTTAAAGAGTCCATATATAACAATATATTTATAACCAGAAACTGCACTGAATGATAAGTAGATACATTATTTACTTTGTGGCTCTACCTGAAAACATGATGTTTTATTAAAAAACCCAAAAAACTTAAATCTCAAGTTACATGGTTTTACAGTCCTATCTCACTGACGTAGCACACAGATTTCCTTTCTTGCAAACAAGTTAATACACAGGAAGAACCCACAAAGAACACACTGGCAATCAGATAAATTATACTATCTGAACTATAAATCATGAAATTCATCTGAAGAATGTTAAGGAGTTACCAGAGAGATTATGTAATGGACTTGATTTTTATTTTTCTTTACCTAGCATCCTACAAACTCTAAAATTTATCAACTGATGTATCTTTTAAATAAACAGCACCAGTCTTGCCCATTGATACAATTTTGACTTTCTCAGTTCTTAGTTCACAAGTTTATTATGAAAAACACTGCAGTGCTCTTGTGCAGTTAACATTGTCTTACAGGAGGGGGGAAACAGTTCTGTTCAAAGCAACTCACCAGGTTCTGACAATAACAAAGAACAACATGAGGCTGAGATTTGAGAAGGGAGATAGACTGAGTGCAGACAAATCATACAATTAAATTAAACGGTATCCCTGAAAATAAACAGAACGATTTCAAAACTCACAAGTAGAGGGGAGGCCTTGGTACTTATTTTTAAAAATGTTCATTAAGCTCCAATGATTGTTTGTTGCTATCCTTATCTACAGTCATGCTGAGTAAAGCTATAGCTAAATGGAAGTTAAATTGTATTCACGAGGTGTTAATGTTTACATCTTATTATCTGCAGTCTCTCATAGAAAGCAAAAGTAACTACAAATAACATTATGCCAGAAACTGGTTTCTTGACCAACAATGTCGCTTCAGCATGCAATGAACTGGTTCATTCTAAAGTGGTCACGGCTGTTGATGACAGAGGCTTTGTATTTTTATATGGCACATCTTTTGGTCCATGTGAAAACAAGTTTTTTGAATGTTAACTATTCTCTGACACTTTGGAGTTACTGCTGCTCTTCCAATTTCCATTAGGTCAACATATGGTTCATGGCAATACTGTACAACTTTAAAATTTCATTACAGGAAGTAGTCTGGGGTACGACGAGTTACATGTGGCTCGCCCCTGCGAGGTGCTGGGTCAAACTGCAAGCTGAAAACAAGACATATTTGTTGTTTATACTCGAAGACACCATTGTACTGACAATCAAAATCAAGAACATCATTCTTTCAAATTTCATGCTATTTTTTGCTACCAAATTTCAGCTTGCCTTAATGTAACAAAACTATAGTTCAATCATGCTTCTAATAAGGGTCTTCTAGCTGAATGCCTCCTCAAAAAGCCAACATAACGTCAGCCAGAGAGGATATGCTTTTATATACTAGGCTTCCTTATATATAATCATTTGTAAGATGGGCTCTACTAATTATATAAAATATAGGTTTAAAGTTCTAATTTATATTACGGTCAATATATCACAATTTTCTGTTGATGTATTTCAAAATACCATAGATAGGGTTGGCTTTAGCGGTTCCTTCGACTGCAAAACTTCGTTATCGCACTCGCCTCAAAATACCATAGATGTGTTTCAAAGGAAACTTAAAAATCAAATTGGAATGTATTTAGCATAAGCTTTTCAACTCTTAAAACTCCCATTAAAACTATATATTCAAATAATAGCAATCAACTACTCAGGTGTAGATACTTACAAAGAATATTTTAGAGTATCATCAAGTTCCATGATTGCAGCTTGGTTACCACAGCGATAACAATAGTTTGGAGCACTGAAAATCGTTACTACATTCCTGTCATGGCACCAGTTATATCCCTACAAAAAAAAAAGAAAGAAAGAAAAAAAGATTTTACTCCCTTATTTACATAACTGTAACTCCACTCAAGAAAAAACCAAAAAACTCTTCCCGAAACTGGTTTGGCTCAGTGGATAAGAGCGTCGGTCTGCGGATTGAAAGGTCCCAGGTTCAATTCCAGTCAAGGGCATGTACATTCATTGTGGATACATCCTCGATAGGGGGTGTGCAGGAGGCAGCTGGTCAATGTTTCTCTCTCATCGATGTTTCTAGCTTTCTATCCTTCTCCCTTCCTCTCTGTAAAAAAATCAATAAAATATATTTTTTTTTAAAAGAAAAAAAACTCTTCTCTCAAAAAGGCTTGAAAAATAGCAACACTGTTTCTTAGATAACAATAATTTTTGATGCTGTACACAACTTTTTAAATTAGAACCAATAACCAATATATCTTCTTAAATATCTAGCCTTCTGTAAATAGCAGCATCTGTCTCATCAGCCTCTCTTACTGCAGTGGTTCTAAACATGATTTAAGAATGAGTATATGGCCATTCCTTGTAAAGGTAGATGAATACTCCTAGGAGACCACAACCTTATAAACTCTCTCATTAGTCGTAAGTGAAGGTCCCAAGTTGGTCATTGCCCAGGTAAAAAGAATAGATGCTTCTGGCATTCCTGGCTTTATTCCCTCATTATATTCAAATGAATGAGTTACTTTTAAAGTATTGTTCACAAATTTCTTTCCCTATCTTTAGCAAAGTCAGACTTTACTGATAACCACAGAGCTTTATTAGAATTATTCTGAACAGGACCCTAATTTTATCTGTATGCTAAAAATCAATATTCCATGCTAAGAGCCCATTTTTCCTTTTTCTTCTTTCAAATCACTGTAACCTTACCACCCAAAAGACTACTTAAAATATTTTGGTTTATTTCTTCCCAAACTCTTCTTCCACACATACACATTAAATATATGAAATGACAAAATTGATAATAAAATATTACATTTCCCCTTCACCTGCCCCCTGAATCTTACTTTCCCACTCTTAAAATCCCAAGTACTATCTGATCAACAAGAATCTGTGGCTCAGTGGATGAGCATCGACATATGAATCAAGAGGTCACAGTTCAATTCCTGGTTAGGGCACATGCCTCAGTTGCAGGCTCAATACCCAATAGGGGGACATACAGGAGACAGCTGGACTGATGATGCTCATTGTTGTTTCTTTTTTTAAAAAATGTACTTTTATTAATTTCAGAGAGGGAAGGAGAGGGAGAGATAAAAACATCAATGATGAGAGAGAATCATTGATCAGCTATCTCCTGCAAGCCTTCTACTGGGGATCAAGCCCACAACCCAGGCATGTGCCCTGATCGGGAATCAAACCATGATCTGGTTCATAGGTCTATGCTCAACCACTGAGCCAAGCCAACCTGGGTTCACTCACTGATGTGTCTATCTCTCTCTTCCTCACTGAGGTCAATAAAAACACATTAAAAAAGAATCTGTCAAATTTATGGTGACAGAGGGAGATTAGACTTTGGTGGTGAGCACACAATATCGTAATTGTACACTTGAAACTTAGATGATGTTACTAATCAACATTGGCTCAAATAAACTTAATAAAAAAAAGAATCTCTGAAAATGTTACCTATGAATTTCATGGTGACCAAAGCTTGAGATTTTACTTTTAGTGTGTACCTATCGAAAGGCACAGGCTATGTTCTCATTAATATCATTCATTTAAAACTCCCTAATATCTTCCTTCATTAAGTTTACATAGAAAGCAAAACAGGTTTCTAAAAACAGAACGTACCTCCATCACCAGCTGGTGAGCTCTAGACACCAACGTGAGGCCATTGGCATGATTAAATGTCTCGGAAATATCTTGCCCAAAGGTGTAACCAGCTCCTCGAGGAGATATACCCCAACCACCACGGTCATCGGGATCTGACCACAGCAAGTCACACATTGGACCCTAAAAAAGCATGTTAAGTTAAACAGACTTGCAAAAATGGTTAATAGATGATTTGAATAACTCATCAAAAGCAGACTTTATTGATAATCACAGAATTGTATTAGAATTAATCTAAACAGGACCCTAATTTTATTTGTATGCTAAAAATCAGTGTTCTATGCTAAAAATTGAGCCCATTTCCCCTTTTTCTTCTTTCAAATCACTGTAATCTTACCATCCAAAGACTACTTAAAATATTTTGGTTTATTTCTTTAAAAAGTAGTGTTTGCTGAAAACAGTAAAAGGTTTTATAGTTAAAAGTCAAATACCTATGTCAAATAAACAAACTATTTAAGAGAAATAGCCCCAATCAATGAGTCCCAATAGCAACAAACCCTAACTAATAATTTGCCTATGATATACAAATGTCAATGTTAGGCACTAGAGTCTAGTAATTAAGACAGGGACTCTGAAGAAAACTACACCATATGTCCTAAGCCCAGTCCCACAAGTATGGTAGCTTGGCAGATCCCTTATATTAGCTTCTTCTGAAGAATGGGTGGGACAAGAGTGTTCACAGTACATGGGTTATTTTTGAGAATTAAACAAAAGAATACATATAATGAACTAAATTACAATTAAATTTTTCCTCCAAGAAGTTTGCTAAAAAGGTTTTATTACCCAAATGAAAGTCATTACCTCATGGGGAACTTCTTGTAGGCGATCAAGTGCTCTGATGTGATCCAGTGTATCTATGGATGGCGAGAGGCCACCATGTAGACAGAAGATCTGAAAAGAGTGGTTTATAATGTTAACCTCACTTAAAAAAAAAGTTGAAACATTCTGGACTAAGGTGCAGACAGTAGCCCACATTATTTGACCACACTTGTATTTCTGTGTTCTTCCACAACCAGGCTTGTCTCTGCACCTCACTCTAAGCTTTCTTCCAACCCACTCTAAACTATTGAATACACTGCTTTTCTTCCCAATAAACCATCGCTACTTTATGCAGACTCCACTTCGATCTGCTCTTCCAAGAAAATGTTTCTCTGATTTCACTCTCACCACAGACTATCATTTTCTTTCCCACAGAATTTTATCATAGTTTCCTTAATTACATCTTCCAGATGTGTCCAGAAACAATTTGAGAGGATGAATGTAGTCCCAACATATAGTTCAGGGCTGGATACAAAGGCACTTCAAAGAGGCTCCAAAGGGATGTGAGTGGAAAAAGAAATTATTGGTACTTAAACAATCAGCAATGTAAGTTTTAAGAAGATCTACATACCTGCCCATCTACCAAAGCAGTGAGAGGAAGATAGTCAAAAAGATCTGTAAAATATTTCCAAACATTTGCATTTCCATATTTCCTTAAACACTCATCATAGAAACCATATACTTGTGTGATCTGTCTGCTCTCATGATTTCCTCGAAGAATAGTGATGCGTTCACGGTAACGAACCTGGAACAACAAAATGAAAAAACAACATGAAATGCTGGCTCCTTCAAAAACCAAAAAAAAGAACAATCCAGCAAACCTTCCACAGGGAAATCCAGAGTTCCAACGTTATTGGGGGCAAAACAAAAAGACAAAAACCATTCCAAATCCTTACTCACACAGATCTACATGCATTTGTCCATGAGGTATCTGTCAACCCCATCTGAACTAAATCAAACTCTGCTACCACCAATTTTACACCAAGGGAATTACCAGCTATAACACTCTGTTCATGAATTATTTGTTAAATAATTTTTGTTAAGTCTATAGCTATGCAACAACCATCACAATCCAGTTTTATAATTATTCCATTATCCCCAAAAGATTCCTAATGCTATCTTCAGTCACTCCCACTGATTTACTTTCTAAGTAATCTCATATAAATTAATCATACAACATGCAGTAATTTGTGCCTTGTTTCTTTCACTTAGGAAGAATATTTTTTAAAAAATTATATTTTATTGATTTTGTACAGAGGAAGGGAGAGAGATAGTTAGAAACATCGGTGAGAGAGAGTCATCGATCAGCTGCCTCCTGCACACTTCCCACTGGGGATGTGCCCGCAACCAAGGTACATGCCCTTGACTGGAATTGAACCCGGGACCCTTTAGTCCCCAAGCCGACGCTCTATCCATTGAGCCAAACCGGTTTCGGCTAGGCAGAATATTTTTGATGCTCAACTGTATATGGATCAGTGGTTTGTCTTTCTTAATTGCTGCACAGTATTCCATTGTACGGCCATACCTCCTTTTGTTTCTTCACCAGTTGAATGAATACTTGGATTGTTTGCAGTTTGAGGCTACGATGAATAATGTTACTATAATCATTTGAATGTACATGGTTAAAATTGAATTTATTGGGGTAACATTGGTTAATAAAATACATGATCTATATATTGTACAGTGTGTTTACCACCCCAAGTTAATGCATGTAAGTTTTTAATTTTTGAAATATTTTTTAATTGATTTCAGAAGGGAAGGGAGGACAAGAGATAGAAACATCAATGTTGAGAGAAAATCATTGATTGGCTGCATCCTGCACATCCCCACACTGGGGATCGAGCCTGCAACTGGGGCATCTGCCCTCGATTGGAATCAAACCTGGGACCCTTCAGTCCACAGGCCAACGCTCTTATCGAAAGAGCCAAACCAGGTAGGGCCATGTAAGTTTTTCTATGAACATATTTTCATTTCTTCTGGGTAGATTCCCAACTGAGTATAACTGCTGGGTCATATGGTAGGGACATTTTAACTTTTTGAGAAACTGCCAAACTTTTTCAAAGTGCAGAACATTTTATATTCCCACCAGCAACGCATAAAGATTCAATCTCTCCACAAATTCACTAACACTTGGTATTATCAATTCACCAACACTTGGTATTATCAGCCTTATTTTTTATTTATTTATTTTTAAATATATTTTATTGATTTTGTACAGAGAGGAAGGGAGAGAGATAGTTAGAAACATCAATGAGAGAGAGTCATCGATCAGCTGCCTCTTGCACAGCCCCCACTGGGGATGTGCCCGCGACCAAGGTACATGCCCTTGACCGGGATCGAACCCAGGACCCTTCCGTCCCCAAGCCGACGCTCTATCCACTGAGCCAAACCGGTCCCAGCTATCAGCCTTACTGATGACAGTTTTTTGACTGGCTGTGACTGTGACTTTAATTTATGTTTTCCTGGTGACTAAGGTTTTTGAGCATCTTTTTATGTGCTTACTGATATTTTCTTGGGTGAAATATCCAAATACTCCATCCAAATACTATAAATTATTGTCATCTTAGTTATAACAGGTTTTTTAAAAAATATGAACACAAATACACTTTTTCTTAATGATGCCTTTTGAAGATGAAAAGTAATTTAATTCTGATGAAGTTTAACTTATTAATTTTTTAATGGATTATGCTTCTGGTATCATAGCTAAGAAATCTATGCCTAACCCAAGGTTACAAAGATTTTCTAAGTTTTGTTCTAGAAAATTCATAGGTTTAGCTCTCATATTTAGGTCTATGATCAATTATGATCCATTTGTATGGTATGAGGTATTTAAGTTCCCCCCTCTCTTCTTTTTGTTTATAAACGAATACTCCTGTTCTATCACTATTTGTTAGTTTCCTTCCCCCAATATTAGTCTGTCATAACAAAGAATAGACTGTCATAACAAAGCATCACAGACTGGGTGTCTTAAATATCAAACGTATTTCCTCACAGTTATAGAGGATGTTGGCAGAATTGGTTACATATGAAGGCCCCTCTCCTTTCCAAGTAAATGTCTCTCTTCTTATCATTTTATCATCTTTCCTCTGTTTCTGTGTCCAAATTCTTAAAAGGACACCAGTAATATTATATTAGGGCTCCCCATCTGACCTCATTTTAAAATATCTATTTTATTGATTTTTTTACAGAGAGGAAGGGGGAGGGATAGTGATTAGAAACATCGATGAGAGAGAAACAAAGATCAGCTGCCTCCTGCACACCACCCCCTCCCCCCCCAACTGGTAATGTGCCCGCAACGAATGTACATGCCTTTGACCGGGATCAAACCTGGGACCCTTGAGTCCCCAGGCCAACGCTCTATCCAGTGAGCCAAACCAGCTAGGGCCCATCTGATCTCATTTTACTTACATCTTTGAAGACCCTATCTCCAAACAGTCACATTCTGAGGTAATGGGGGTTAGGTCTTAAACACATAAAATTTGGTGGTAGTAGCGGCACAATTCAACCCTTAACAGCTTCAAACATGAATTCTTAAAGGTAACATTCCAACAACTGATATTTTGTTCCTTTAAAATACTTCAAAAGTGTCTAGAAAAGTAATTATATTCCCTCCATATCCCAATTTATTGATCTAAAAATCTATCTGACCAGCCCTCTAATGTTTTTTCAAATAATCAAAGGTTATTTTCTTCCTTAAAGAATAAGCTTTTTTTTTTTTTTTTGCCCTGGCTGGTGTTGCTAAGTGGTTAGAACATCAGCCCAAACACCATGAAGTCTCAGATTTGAATTCTGGCCAAGGGCATGTTACCTGGATTGCAAGTTCAATTCCCAGCCCCAGGTGAGGCATGTGTGGAAAGGCAACCAATTGATGTGTCTCTCTCACATAGATGTTTCTCTCACTCTCTTTTTCTCCCTCCCTCCAACTCACTAAAAAAAAAAAAAAAAAAAAAAAAAAAATCCTTGAGTTAGGATTAACAAAAAAACAAACAAAAAACTCCCCACAAACACACATACAAACCTTTTTTGTTTTTATTCTATACCATCCCCTTACTCAAAAAGAAGATCAATCCTAAAGTTTTATTATAAAACTTAATATTCAGAGAAAATCACAAATCTCTGGAAAAAAAGAACATTCAAAAGGACTGTATTACCCAGTTTAAAATATCTGAACATAAAATTGAAGTTACCTTAAGAGCTACAAGCAGAGTAACTGTTTCAACTGAGTAGTATCCTCTGTCAACATAATCTCCCATAAACAAGTAATTTGTATCTGGTGACTTGCCACCAATTCTAAACAGTTCCATGAGATCATGAAATTGCCCATGCACATCTCCGCAGACGGTGACTGGACATCGAACCTCTTGCACGTTGGATTCTTTTGTCAGAATTTCTTTAGCCTACAGATAGGAGAGAAAAAAAAAATAAATAAACCAATACACTTGACATTAAACAACACTAACAAAGATATGTTTCTTCATACTTAATGTAGTATAAGGTTAAGGTGACCAGGCGTCTTGCTTTTGGTGGGTCAGTCTCAATTTTAACAATTTGTCCCGCGTCCCGTGGAGTTTTAAAAAAAGTCCCGATTTTTGGAAAGATTCTTATATAAGGGCAATCTCAGTAGCAAATGAAATTGCAGGCAATTATGATCCCATTATAAGAGGGCAAGATTTTATTCCACTGGTTCTCTCTCCCCTGAACCCAAAAACAAATGTGTATCAAGATGCACAGCCCTATTTCTCTCATTGGTATCAACAGTTTTTAGGCCTATTAGTTGTCATCGAAGTAAACACTAAAGAGACTATATTATTAGTAGCTATATAAAGATCAATGAAAATGGAGCAAGACCTTCAGGTATCTAATTCCTTAGCTTTAGTTAGGATTAATATTCTAACAATAATGCTGGCATTCCAGGAATCCAAGCTATGAGGAGAGGTTTCTTAGTCCTGCTTGACTTTAATTGTTGAAAGACATTAAAATTTTATCTGTATGTTAATATGCTTTTTACAGTTCACAGTATACTAAAATACAAGCTTCTTATTTTACAGTTGGTATCTATTCAATATACATGGGTTTTATACTGCTTTTAGAAAACTAATAGCATTCCTCCACATAGTCACAAATTGAAACATTACTTTTAAGGGTAACATAATCTATCTCTCAATATCATTTTATTCATTCAACACCTTTATTGACCATTACTGCCACAAACAAGTATCTAAGTCACAGAGTAATTACTGATAAATACAATGAAAGGGAGAGAGTAACTGGTGGAGGCCACTTTAAATAAGATATCACAAGAAAGCTAAAAAAGTAAACAGAGCAAAAAGAGATAAACAAAATGATCATTACAGCCCTGGCTAAGTGGAGCATCAGCCTGTGGACCAAAAGGTCCAGGGTTCAATTCTACTCAAGGTCACATGCACAGGTTGTGGGCTTCATCCCCAGCAGGAGGCATGCAGAAGGCAGCCGATCAATGATTCTCTCTCATCATTGATGTTTTTTATCTAACTCTCCCTCTCCCTTCTTCTCTGAAGTCAATAAAAATATTTTTTAAATCACCTTTAAAAAGTGATCTGTGTGCTGAAACCGGTTTGGCTCAATGGATAGAGCGTCGATCTGCGGACTGAAGGGTCCCGGGTTCGATTCCAGTCAAGGATATGTACATTGGTTGAGGGTATACCCCCGGTGGGGGGTGTGCAGGAGGCAGCTGGTAGATGTTTCTCTCTCATTGATGTTACTAGCTCTCTATCCCTCTCTTCCTCTCTGTAAAAAAAAAAAAAAAAAAATCAATAAAATATATTTTTAAAAAAAGAAAGAAAAAAAGAACAACTCTTAAAAAAAAAAAAAGTGATCTGTGAAGGGCCAAGTGCTAAGACATGCTAGAGTAAGCAGCAGTGTTCCAGGATCACAATCCCTGGGACAGCTGGAAAAACTGACTGAACCTGAGGTCCAAAAAACGAGTGATTTAGTTCCACAGAGGGGATGATAGTAGAACATGGGAGAGGGTCCTACACAGGCAGATGCAATTACTTGTAGAAATGTCTTAGGAGTTAAAGGAAGGTAAAATTAACATGGATGAAGCATAACACACAAGAGTAAAGAAGAGGGTGGACTGGGGTGGAGGGAGGGTGACCACCTACCCTGGTTTTAACACTGAAAATCCTGCATCCCGGGAAATGCCTATGCTGTGCCCATGCAAACCATGACAGTTGGTCACTCCAAGAGTAGGGGGAGAGATGAAGGGGGAGAATGAAGCATGGATATAGATGAAAAACAAGTCTAGTCAAAGTGGTATTGGAACAAAGATCCACTGGCAGCAAAGTTGATGAGTGAATATAGTATTTCAGAGGTAGGGGCTACACAATGTGATATTGTGGGTATCTGAAACGGAGTAGACCTTAAAGGCCAATAGTTTTTCAGGACCAATTCACAGGCAAATCTTGCCCAGTCTCCTCCGGAAACATCTCAAATCTATCTGCTTCTTTTTTTTTTTTTTTTTTTTCCCTTAAATATATTTTATTGATTTTGTACAGAGAGGGAGAGATAGAGAGTTAGAAACATTGATGAGAGAGAGTCATCGATCAGCTGCCTCTTACACACCCCCCACCGGGGATATGCCCGCAACCAAGGTACATGCCTTTGACCGGAATCGAACCCGGGACCCTTCAGTCCCCAAGCCGACGCTCTATCCATTGAGCCAAACTGGTCCCGGCTGCTTCTATCTTTTTTGCTACTATCCTGGCCCAAGCCACCATCATCTCACCTGGATTACTAAACTGGCCTCCCTGTTCCATTTTCCTGTCTCTAATCTATGTACCATGCAACAAACTGACAATTCTTACAATGTTCACCAGATTCATTTTAGTTACAACTGTGTATTCAGAAGCTTGCTAGAACAATGCCTGAGATGTAGAAGGCACCTCAGGCAAGCATTCAGAATTTTTCTAAGTCTCCCCTCCCCACCCCATACTGGTGCTCTCATGTGCAGGCAAGTTTAAGAAAATATTCAAGTCTCTAAATATTTTGGAGCCTAATTCAGTATATTCACAACCAAATATTGACATCCAAAATTAATTTGCTCTAACATTTTTAAATGTAGAAAAATATTCAGTCCTCAAAAAGGGATATTTCTAAAGAAATACATATAATCTACATCTCTAGGGTAATTCCAACCTTTCTTGGTTTATTATTATTAAAAAGCAGTTCACTAGACATATGCTATTACTGTTTGGCATTAATACCATGTGTACATACTAATGAAAGTAGCTATGAATGAAATGATAGGTCTTATTTCAAAGAAATTTTCAAAAGTTATTAACTATTCTCTATAACCCCATTCCCCCACTTGGACAGTGTAACCACCAATAGCATTCTGATATATATCCTTTCAAAACTTTGTCAGACATTTTAAGTCATATTATGTCCCTAAAGAAATATAATTGCATATTTAAACTTGAACCAATATTGTTTAGCAGTCTACTTTCCTCCTTACCAATATATCTTGGAGTTCAGAATGCATAGGCCTGGTTAATTTCTCACATCGAACATGGAATATTATCTGAGGAACTAGAGGCCACGTGCATGAAATTTGTACACGGGAAGGATCCTTAGGCCTGGCCAGCGATCAGGGCTGATCAGGGCCTTCCAGCTGCCGCTCCCTGGTGGTCAGTGCATGTGATAGCAAGCAATCTAGTTTCAGGTTGAACTTCCAAGGGGACACTGCATATTTGCCTTTTGTATATATAGAATATATATAGATAGATAGAAGATAATACTCTGGGGGGTCAGGGCACCTGCATTTATGTCCTAGTATTTGCTCCCTTGTATACATATGAAGGCACATTTCCTATATGAAATGGACTTATTAGTATATCTAGTAGTTTGCACTTTTTTCTTCTTTTTTAAAATATGTTTTTATTGATTTCAGAGAGGAAGGGAGAGGGAGAGAGAAATAAAACATTAAAGAGGGAGAGAGAAACATTGATGAGAAAGAATCGATCAGTTGCCTCATGCACACCCCTAACTGGAGATCAAGCCTTTAACCCAGGCATGTTCCCTAACCGGGAATTGAACCATGAACTCTTGTTTCATAGGTTGACACTCAACCACTGAACTATGCTGGCAGAACTCATCCTCTGGTATTCTGACTGCTATAATTTAAAGCCTATATTATGCATGGAAAAAAGCAACACACACACACACACACACACTCTCCCCCAAACTTTTTTGCTTCTCCTAAATCCCTAAAACATTTTTTTTCAGACCTTCAAATGCATCAAGTACTTAACATTTGGAAAAAATATCAAATTAAAAAAAAAAAAATTGGATCCCTACTGAAATTCAGTCAAATGGTAAATAATGAAATGAATGAATTCAAGGAAAAAAGGTTTGATGTAAAATTTCCTAGGTTGGCCAGTATGGCTCAGTGGTTAAGTGTCAAACTAGGGGATCTCGGGTGATTCCTGATCAGGGCACATGCCCAGGTTGCGGGCTCCATCCCCAATAGGAGGCAGCCAATCAATGATTATCTATCATCATTGAATGTTTCTATTTCTCTCTCCCTTTACCTTTCTCTAAAAATCAGTAAAAATATATTTTAAAAAAACTTCCTGGAACACGGTTAAAATGGGAATAGACTGTTTTATTAATAAGAAGAGACCATCACAAGTAACAGTGTGAAGCCAAAAATTTTATACCATTCTAATAAACAATTTGGAAAATAACTTGAAGGAAAGGGACCTTTAGGGGTATTAATTTATTTTCAACATCCTCTCAGCATTCCAAGTTCAGATTCAAAAATCACACTATTTCAACCTGCTATAAAACAATAAAGTGTAAGGTGAATGACTTATATATAGATCTATTTGACATTCTTAGAAATAGGTCATTCCTAGCCACCATAACATGAAATTATAAGCAAAGCAGTCTTAAATTAGACCTCACAGATCATCCAAGCCAAGATTTTTCAAGGAAGTAAAAGAGAAAAAACATAAACCAAGATTCACCAACCACCTATAATCAAACAAACATTTAAAAATACAATATGATTACAATTAAGGAAACATTTTTAATAAAAAGGCCAAAAAGCATTAAAATGTTGTGATTATTAATTTCAGTGGAAAAAATTTAAAGAATAATATGTCTTAATCTTACCACACCAACAAAACTACTCTCATTTCTTCCAGTTTTTACCCACACACAAACCTCATGTCTACAATTGATCAGCATCTCTTTTTGTGCTCTAATATTTCATATTCACTAACCCAATTTCCCACAGCATTATACTGATCATTTAATTTTTTTAATTTTTTAATATATTTTATTGATTTTTTTACAGAGAGAAAGGGAGCGAGATAGAGAGCCAGAAACATCAATGAGAGAGAAACATCTACTGGGGATGTGCCCGCAACCAACGCACATGCCCCTGAACGGAATCGAACCTGGGACCCCTTCAGTCCACAGTCCGACGCTCTACCACTGAGCCAAACCGGTTCCGGCTATAACTGATCATTTTAAACTGCTGTATAACATCCTCCTGAACAGATTTATGCACATATTATTGTTATTTGAATGATTTCTTTTCAGAAAAATTTCAATTGTGGGATTATAGAGCAAGATAGTATTTTTTAGTTTCATATGTACTATACAACAGGATATGCTTTTTGTTAGTTGGTGGAATGCGGAAGAGCTGCTGCTGCCTCTGAAGCAGTAAGCAAGCCTTTCACTTAG
This sequence comes from Nyctalus aviator, assembly GCA_036971965.1. NCBI lineage: Eukaryota > Metazoa > Chordata > Mammalia > Chiroptera > Vespertilionidae > Nyctalus > Nyctalus aviator. The sequence goes on from CM072927.1 coordinate 66,307,115, forward strand.
TTCTACCACTCCAAATCCTCCCACCAAGGGCCCTTGAATCTGTCTATCCTGGGTGAAGCAAGACCTCCTAGCTGGATCCTACCCCCCTCAACTCACTCCCCATTTAGGCCGACTTTGTGTGTCCTAACAAATTGGCATGGTGCTGCTTTATTTTAAACAACTGCCTTGGGCAGTCGATGGGCTGAACCTGACCATTTCTGGCATAGTCTTGTTGAATTCCTCAATGGGCTACAAGAATACAGTTTTAAAATCAAAGAACTAAGTGGCACCAACAGCAGCAGCAACAGAATGGAGGTTAAAAAAAGGAAGAAAAAAGTGATACCTGCCAAAAGGAATTTCCAGCCCAGAAAGTAAGTTCAGTAAGTGGAGCAAGTGGCCATTTCGCTCACCCCTCTAGTATCCCAGTTCCAACCATTTCCAGCAGCAGCACTCCTGTATCTATCTGGAGTCCAGTTTCCATCTCCTCACTGTCAGATAGATCCCTTTCCACCTTCTCTTCCTGCATGCATGACCTATAGCTCATACCTATACTATGGTTTCAGGTTATAGTCAAGAATACAATAGCTCAATTTTCTACTTTGGGGGCATGGACTACAGAAATTACTTGACTCCTCTGCATCACTAGCTTCCTGGACCAGGACTCACCCACAACCTACTGAGCCATCTCAATCAGTACTCAGCTTCTCTTTCCACCCAGGCTTCAAGTCTGGTTTCAACTACTTATTTGCGGTTTGGCTTAGTGGACAGAGCGTCAGTCCGCGGACTGAAGGGTCCCAAGTTTGATTCTGGTCAAAGGCATGTACCTTGGTTGGGGGCACATCCCCGGTAGGGGGTGTGCAGGAGGCAGCTGGTCGGTGTTTCTCTCTCATTGATGTTTCTAGCTCTCTATCTCTCTCCCTTCCTCTCTGTAAAAAATCAATAAAATATATTAAAAAAAAAAAAAAAAAAGAATGACTGCTTGGATTATAAAGATCAGACATCTTGTGGAAATTTCAGGTTTTGTGAAGACGGGTAGAAACTTTGTTGTGCGGGTGATTTTTAAATATACGGGGCTGGACATTCCAGTTTTAGCATGGTTTTGTAAATCAATGTCACCACAATAAGTTCAATTAAAAAGAAAAAAGAGATGGGGCCGGACCCATTTGGCTCAGTGGATAGAGCGTCGGCTTGGGGACTGAGGGGTCCCGGGTTCGATTCCAGTCAAGGGCATGTACCTTGGTTGCGGGCACATCCCCAGTGGGGGGTGTACAAGAGGCAGCTGATCAATGACTCTCTCTCATCGATGTTTCTATCTCTCTCTCTCTCTTCCTCTCTGTACAAAATCAATAATATATATATATATATATATATATATAAAAAAGAGAGATGGGATGATGCTGACTCATCTTCTGAGATACTTGAAGGAAAAATGAAGGTCCTTAGAGGGGCCCACCCAACAGCAAACTGAAATGGGCAAATCAACTTAAGATCCTGTCATAGTCTTAGATCATTGGTTTTCCTGATTTGCAAAATGATCAAAAGCATTCTGTCATGTGCAACCAAAACAATACAAACAGTAAACTGTAAGGGAAAGAGGGAAGGGCAGAGCCTACATAAGCAGAGATGTTACAATGGTTTAGCCAATTCTGACCGAATCTTAAAAAATGGACAGAATCTCAGTTCACTTGTGTCTCATGATCAACTGTTAGCTGGCACTGAGAAGCTTTTCAGGGCTGTGTGAATTGTGCAACTGATTGTCCTGGATGCACTACTTTATTTGTAATATTTTCACAATATGTAGTTTAAGAGACAATCAACGTCTTATATAAATGGTACACCAGTGGTTTTTAATTTGTGATCTCAGACTTCAAAACTGTGATCACCTGTTATTGTATGCGACCTTGAAGTCAATCTTTGTAGGGATTCTTCTGTGATTAAATTGGTTATAATAAGTAAAATTCAGAGCAACCAAGTACTTCTCTAAAAACATTACTTTTGGATGGAGATGCTGCACTGCAACTTTACATCAAAATGTCTCTGGACAAGGAGAATAAGAGCAGAGGACACAAATTCATCTGCAATTTATAGCCATTAAGTCTAGCAGTATAGAGACAATGGTCACTTGCTCTGGCCCTAGTAACTTAAAACTAAGATCATTGTTATTTATGTTTCCAGATGTTAACTGGAAAAGCTATATATGTGTAAATCTTTTCTTCCTCTATTAAGCAGGTATGTATAATTGTATCTAACAGTTTGGATGCGTGCAGAAGACAACCAATAAATGTTTCTCTCATTGAGAAACATCAATATTTCTATCTCTCCTTTCCTCCCCCCTTCTCTTCCACTCTCTAAAAATCAATGGAAAAATATCCTGCTGTGAGGATTAAAAACAAAAAAACAAAAAGCAAACTACCAAATCCCTATGATAATGCTATTTAAACAAAGTTAAATACTGAAAGTCAGTAATACATGTAATAGGGGCTTAAAATTTTGGGTTGAATGAATTCCAAAAACAAATGTACAGTGTCGCATTGTTAACAGCATCAAATGACACTCCATAATCTTTGTCAACTACACTTCTGTATATGACTCTAGCTAAATAAACAAACTGTTTCCCAGGGCACTCTAGAACAAAGGTTCTCACGCTTCTTTCACCTCCCCACGCCCCCCACAATATAAATGTAAAAATTCCAATCTGTAGTAGTAATTAAATGATTAAGGCAGAGGTGGGGACAGGGAGCGGTGCCAGAGCGCCTGGCCAGCTGGTCATGTACAAACTTTAGACACACATTTCTCTGTCACTGCCTTGTTCATCCATTTCAAACCACAATACCAATATATAACTAGGCAATAGTAATTTGGTATTGTGAAATTAAGCTATTAACCCCAGGTTGTTACTTTGTAGTTCTTTCAGACCCTAGTCATTTATTGACAAGCCATAAGCCTCAACTTCAGCTGCTTCTACTACTTCTGCTCCAGATGCAGAGAGAAAAGCTACTTAAAACAACAAAAGGAAATCTTTCTCCTTCCTAGTTTTAGTCCAATTCATATTTCACTTGTGTAGGAGTATAGGTTGAGGATTTTTTAAAAAAATAATATATTTTATTGATTTTGTACAGAGAGAAAGAGAGAGGGATAGAGAGTTAGGAACATCGATGAGAGTCATCGGTCAGCTGCCTTTTGCATACCCCCCACTGGGGATATGCCCGCAACCAAGGTACATGCCCTTGACCGGAATCGAACCCAGGAACCCCCAGTCCCCAAGCCGACACTCTATCCATTGAGCCAAACCGGTTTTGGCTAGGTTGAGGATTTTTTCAGACAAGGATGGTAATGAGAAATGAATTAAAGAAAAAAATTTTTATAAGCATAACCCATGGACACAGACAATGGGGAGGAGGTGAGGGCATGTGCTGGGGGGAGGGAAGGGATGACCAGGGAGAGGTCAATGGGGAAAAAAGGAGATATATGTAATACTTTAAACAATAAAGAATTTAAAAAATATATATTTTATTGGTTTTGTACAGAGAGGAAGGGAGAGAGAGAACTAGAAACATCGATAAGAGAGAGTCATCGATCAGCCGCCTCCTGCACGCCCCCCATTGGGGATCTGCCCGTAACCAAGTACATGCCCCTGACCGGAATCGAACCCAGGACCCCCCAGTCCCCAAGCCGACGCTCTATACATTGAGCCAAACCGGTCCCGGCACAATAAAGAACTTTTTTAAAAAAGTGAAGAGAACTGGACCAAGTAGAAAAAAGTAAAAAAAAAAAAAAAAAGGGGGTGGGGGTGGTCCTCTGCCACACAAAACTTTTCCTCTCTCTCCTAAGTACCTTAACAAAAAGACTCTTGCCAATCATTTCTTCAACCCAAATCCAATGTCTCCTGGTTCTCCGAGCTTAAATCCTCTAAACTAAACTAATATTCCACGTGACTTATGAGATAGGGAAAATACCTGCTGTCATAAAAAGGGTGAACACCAGATTGGTGATGCAAATATTATCCCAAAGACTCCTGAAGTGCTCATCATTCTTTCTACAGCATGAGTTTCACTTTAGCCCTATTACCAATTTTTGTAGACACAGAACTCTTGACTCTGGGAAAAACAAAGGAAGAGTTGCAGAACTTGTGTATCTAAATAGCACTGTTCACCTTCTCAGTGTTTCCTCATTAAGTCAACTCAAAACTAACTGTGTTACTGCTTTATGCCTGGAAGACCATGAAGCACAGAGGCACAAACAGCTTTGACTGTGGAAATGATGAGGATGAAAAGAAAGGCATTTTACAGGTTGTAATGAAGAATAATGTCAGTTATGCTTTATTAGAATATTTCACTCTATGGATCACAATTTACCCTACCTAAGAATACACAGAAAATAAACTGGAGTTTTCACCTCATTAATCTTTTTTGAGGGGGGGGAATGCAGTTAGCCACATCCAAAACTGAAGAATTATTATTTACTCCTCCCGGACACAGTGACAGGAATAGGGAACTCTCAAGCAATCAAAATTAAACTAATGCTTTATTTTACAGAGCTGTTGATTCTACAATTCAGTCTGGCCTCAATTCACCTGCCTCTTTTATTAACACTACCTAAGAATCTAAAGGGGGGGTGTGAAGCAAGACTAAATCCTTAAGTCTAGGCAATCTCAATTTAGCCCCTGTAGTCAATAACTACTTTTCTGAGCCTCTAATGTCTATTTATAATTGAGGACAATAACTGTTACGTAAATTAAGAGAACTATGCATGTGAAAGTATGATGAACATAATATTCTGTATTACGCTTCCCTGCCAACTGTTTTCAATGTTCATATTACTTTTATGTAAATGACCAAACAATGTTGTAAACCAAACACATATACAGACTAGCAAAAAACACATTACATTTCATAAGTTACATTTGCTCAAATATTTTGTAGCTCATCTAATTAGAAAGAAGGGATTTGTTTTCTATATACTCACTGAAAAAAGGTTAACACTAAGGGAGGCCTAATGACTACGGTACATTTTATTTATAGTGCTTGTACAGCAATGGAAAACAGCATTCCTAGTTAAAGAACTGCTCTGAGGGGGGGGAAAATATCTGGCTACCAAACAACATTCTCCACAAGTTTGGTAAGAACTGAAAGCACAAAGCCAAAAATCATACCTAAATTAAACCACTGCTGAAGTCATATAATAAACTGTTTACTGTAGTCAATGTGAAAGCCAAGATGACACTAATATTTTTTTCCCCATCTGTAGATGGAAATATGCCAGTCCAGTTACACAGATGTAGTCAAGTTACTGAATAGAATTGTGCCTGACACAAAACTGCCCTCGCTCACCAAAATTTTTAAACAATCAACAAATTATGATCTCAAAAATGAAAAGGTATACTGCACACACACAACTACCTCGGCTTTGATATAAAACCTTTACCACATCTGAGGGGCGGGGAGCTTGACTTGTTAAGAACATAAAACTACGCTCTAAGTCTTATTTTCAGGGGATGTCTTATTTTTCCATGCTCTAGGACTTATTTTCGGGGAAACAGTATGTTCACTCTTGGATTCTCTGCATTTGAACACCTACCACTGTTCAGTGTTGATGAGATACCATAACAATGACCTCTACATTTTTAAAAATTACAATAATCTCTTATGATGATCTTTACTACTTAACTTTAAATATTTCATTCAGATCAGGCATTTTCAAATATATAAAAGGTTTTAAAATTATCATGCCTTCTAATAAAGAAATCACCAACTATTATTAATTAGCTATTTCCAACAAGTATCTTTTCTTAAAATAAAAAAACGATTGTACTAATGAAAAAAAATTTTCCCTCGAGATTTTTAAAATATGTAGCTTTCACCAGATGGGTTATTAGCCATACAAATATTAACAGTGAAAAGATAATTTGTTTTTCTAGGAAGACTTGTACAAAAGATCATTTCAAGCCATGTATCCTAACTCATCCCAGATACCTAAAAAACTGCCTTCAAATAATTTAGTCTGGAAGGTTAATACCAAAAGTTGAAATACTTACAAGCTAAAGACAATAGGAAGGCTGTGTGATGATATTCCCCAAAAGGCTCATCCATTTCTTGAAAACCTAACTCCAAATATTATTTCCATCTTTTTGGCTCTGAGAATTAAAATCTGGACAGACTGGATGAACAATAGAAATCTAAGCATAAATTGATTAATCTCACCCATCTTAAGTTTCACAAAAAATGTGGAAAACAACGAACATTTACTCGGTGCACCAAGCTTCATACACCCCACCTTAGCATCAAATATTTCGTCTGTAGTCTCCAACAACACAAACCCTCTACTTCTGTGGTCCATTTACTACTGATTTCCAACTAGATTAAGACTCCTTGAGAATAAACATCATATTCTGCATTGCTTTCCATTCCTCTCAAAAGGAAGCAATCTTGGATATTTCGTAGGTTTCCAATATTTAACACAAACCACTCATTTAAAATGGAATTGTATAATCTCAAATTAAATATGTTTCAAGTCTACAGACAAGAAAATGGGTCCTGGTTAGGTAGCTCAGTTGGTTAGAACGTAATCCCAATACACTGTGGGTTCAGGGCACATAGGAGAATCAACCAGTGAACCCACAAATAAGTAGAACAACAAATCTATGTTTCAAAAAAGAATATGGACCAAATGAAGTGGTTGCCCGAAGGTCAGTCACAATTATCCACTAGCGTCCAAGTCTAACTTTGCAGTTCCATGATTTTCCAATTACATCATTACTTCTCTTCCAACATTTTCTACACAAATGACTAGTCATCTAGCCAACTGCTGACTAAGTCTTTACATAAAGTACTAAACTCAAAGTCATTACAATAATCACTTATGGTACCTACAAATTAAAACCTGATAATAAACATTAAATAATTTTGAAAAGCTTATTTATAAATCTTTAAAATAAACACTATCCTCATTTTATGCGGGGGAATTAAGGATCAAGAAGCTACCATTACAATGCAGCTCCAATAGATGAAGTGCCACCTCATTAACTAGGAGAGTTTTGTTTGGGCTTGGAATAAATAAATCTGAATTTGACTCACTTAAAGTGCAATTATTTATAGCATAATTTCTTTAGAAGCCTATTTTAGGAGTATATAGGCCAAACTCATGAACCTAATTTTCACATCAAACCACAAACAAGTCAGCATAATTGCTCTGTAGTAACTTTCTTCACTAATACAAAGTGATAACATAATATTTCACAATTCTGTATTAAAATAAAATGCTGCAACGTTCACTTTAAAAAAAAGGTTAACTAAATGGACTACAAGATTCTGTTTTCAGCATCTGTAAGCACAGGTCCCCAACACAGGAAACGCTCAATCGATAGCTCTTATGGACACTACCACTTAAAGCCACAAAAATACAAACAAGTAACTTTCCTAAGAGCCAGGATACAAAATCTGCTGCTTAGTTTATGTTGCTCACTTAAAAAAAAAATAATAATAAATGGCAAAATGCCAAGTACGTTAAGCTTAGAGAAAGATTTCACACTACCCATTTTGAGTCAGCATATAAATCATAAATTCAACTGACGTTTGATTTCCAATCCCAAAACTCCATATATTATTGTATGATTCGCCAGAGCCTCCATTTCTTCCAACTATGAAAAACAACTTCTATTCCTCCCTAGATCTATCTACCACCATGACCTTCGTAGAAACTAGGTTAGAGGTTTGTTTTTAAATTCTTAAAAAACACACTTTACAAAAAAAAAAAAAAAAGGAAAATTTAGCGCAATCCACCTAGGATAGAACTAAAGCAGTGGGGCCTTTCGCTAGGTCTTGGGGGTCTGGCATACCAGCTTGCCTTTGGGGGGGGAGGAGGCCCTCGGACAGCTTTGGAGCGAAGGCTGAGTCCTGAGCCCGAGTGGAAAGCCTCCTGCCCCCTCCCACCCCGCTCCCATAGAGTCTCGGGCTCTTTCTTCATGCTGGAGAGCCCCAGGCCTTTTGCCCACATCTCAAAACCGCTCCCCACCCGGGTCCCCGCTCCCCCAGCACCCGTCCGACGCCAAGGCCGGGAGGCTCCGAAGCCTCGGAGCGGGGTGGACGGCGCCATTTTAGGCGGCAGTGGCAGGGACAACCAATCTCGGCGCGAGAGGCAGGGGGCGCCGGGTCGCCTGGGAACCACCGCCGGGCCGCGCCGGACCCCGGCCTGGGAAGCGCCGGCGGCCCGGGCCGGCGGCCTCCGCCATGTTGCACCCTCCCCACGGCTACCTCTTCCGCGGCGGGCTCAGCCCACGGCGGCCCCCGCAGCCGCAGCCGGAGCTCACCTTCTCGCAGAGGCTCTTGACCTGGGGCTCGGAGAGCTGCTTGCACTCGTTCAGCTGCTCGATCCACTGGTCCAGCTCCTTGGTGAACACCTTCTCGTCCATGATGCCACCCGCCCCAACAGGCTGCCGCTCCGCGCTACCCCCGCGCCGCCGCCGCCGCCCGCACACGGGCCACACGCACACGCCGCCGCCGGCTCCCGAGGTGTCGGTGTGGTGACTGGCGGTTGCTCGGCGCTAGCTCCGGCCCGCTGGCTCTCCCCGCAGTGCTCGGCCGCCGGCCGCTTGTCTTCCTCAGCTAGCTAGAGCCCCCGAGCTCGGCTCTCTGTAATGGCGGCCGCCGGCGTGGTGACGTCACGCCGGGCGTCAGGAGGCGGCGGGACGCGGAGGGGTGGGAGGGCCGCGGCGCGGGCTGCGCAACTGCGGAGCCGGCCCTGGGCCGCCGCCAGACCGGAAGAGGGGCGGGAGCCCGGGGCCAACGCGCAGGCGCAGGCGCAGCACAGCCCGCCGGTAACAGGCACCTTGGGCACAGGGCGTGGTCCTCCGGAGGGAGGGGTCCAGGGGGAAGGGCGGGCCGAGCCCCGGCCGGGGCTGGGATCGCGGCGGGGACCTGGGCTAATCCTGGGGCACGAAGTCCTACGCGGCGGGGGCGGGGGCCTGGCGCAGCGCAGTCCCCGCGGGAGGGGCCTCACAACCGCCGGAGACCTTTTCCGAAAGGTGCCACGCCTCGGCTCTTCACCGGCCGCTGCAACCAAATAAATGGGAAACGAGAATTGCGACCCCGCCGCTCCTCCACGGTGCAGCAGCGCTGGAATTGCTTGGGATTCCCGCATCTTTGTGGGAGGGAACGAGCGCTGAGCTGTAGCCTGGGTGGAGGCCACCTCCACCTCTGGTTGGCACCTGGTAATTAGGTCACTCGTAGGCGGAGGCGGGTGTACCTCCCGGGGGAGGGCTGCGCAGTGCATCTGACTCTCCTGGCACACACCTTTCCCTGCTCCTAGGTCCGGTACAATAGCTGGGCCCAGGCTTGGGTTTTTGACTTGGATTTTTCTCAGGGCCCCCGACCTCGCCTAGCTTCCAAACACCCCTCGCAGCCTCGCCCGTTTTGGCCTTCTGTCAATAGTGTGCTCTTTCCTCTGACTCCAGTTTTTCCTGGGAATGAGAGACATCACACACACACACACACACACACACACACCCTGCCCGCCTTGAGCTACTTTCTAAAGGGAAGGGTGGAAGGAGATGGACGCACACGTTCTGAACCTGCGGTGGTAGAAACCGCTATGATCCGCGCTTAAAAAAAAGCTTGGATATTTTAGGATAAAAACGTCAGTCTGGCTGTGAATCTCTTTGGGGTTTGTAATATGTTTTCACATTCCAATGAACCCGCATTTACAAAAATATTTTGGCTCCAACTATATGCTAGATCCCATGCCTGGGGGGAGAGAGGGAGAGGGAGGGGGAGGGGGAGGGGGAGGGGGAGGGGGAGGGAGACGGAGAGGGAGAGGGAGAGGGAGAGGGAGAGAGAGAAATCTTCCAAATAGACAAAGTACTCTGACCTGGTGGAGCTTGTATTCATTCTCCCAACAGTACTCTTTAAATGATCTGGGGATAGGCAGAAGAGAGATTATGATGTCCACAGGATCCGAAAGAACCTTGGCATTTAACCTTAAAGCACCAGGCAAAAGCTGAACCTGGTCCCCTATCTTCTAGACTCCCTACCCTAGAGGGGAGTGCTCACTGCAGTTCTAAGCACATCATCCTGACCAACAAGCTGAAGGAGGCCCTCAGCCAATGAGGGACTTGAAAATTCTTCGTTCAAGACAACCTGCTTGTCCGGGCCAACTGGCTTGGCCTTACTGGGCTGGAAATTGCAATTCTACTTTCCCTTCTTAATCTCCCAGTAGTGTGGCCCAGGAGAAAGTAACTTAGATCTACTCCCCCAAAAGATTATACATAATTTACTAGTCTGGGGGAAAGTTATTTTAACTCAAGTCTGACCATGTTTTGCAATTAGCATCCCCAAATAATACAGGAGTAAGAGTTAAGACCATTTAGAATGAATGAAGAAAAAAAACCTCATCACTTGATGCCCACCATTATGAAGACATGTCCAGTGTGCTGTCTTATTCTTCAGGTTTACTGGTACCTGTCTCATAGGGCAAGAAGCAAACAGGCACTCAGAATAGAGAAGGGACTTGCCCAAGGTAGTGGTCAGGATTTAAAATTTCATACTCCCAAGTGCAAAGTCTTAATCTCTCTCACACAACTGATCTCAAAGGACTGAAATTTGACAGGGTCTATATACTTTCCCTTTGCTGGAGCTCTTATGTAGAAAGGTAGGATGATATTAGTTTGGTCGATTAAAAAGTATTGAGCATTCTTTATGTACTAAGATTATAATGAGTGTGTTTTTTTCGAAGGTGCTTGTTGCTAGCTAACAATTAATATAGGTATTATTTATTTTCTCTTGATGCAGATTACTTGCCTCACTTACCACCCCAAAATGGAGAGAAGTTATAATTATATATACTTAAAACAGCCTGTCAAGTAATTAGATGCCATGACTTAACTTCTTAAGCAATGAATTCTAGGATGCTCTTATTAGCATTCAAACAGTAGAGTAAAGCCATGATAATAAACAATATAGAAATCAGAATGTCTTCAGAAGAAATCTAAGATGTTTTCTTACTCTGTAGAACTCAAAGTACCTCATGGATCTTAAAATTCAGTGTGATTAATCTGGTTTTGACTAATTGGCCTGACTTTCTCATTCTAGAGCTGAGGAATACTTTGAACAAATTTAAAAATGAACAACATATTTTTTAAAAAACTCTTGGCAAAAAAAAAAGAGTGAATAAAGCAAATGTGCTTTGAAAAAGAATCTTTGCTCAGAAGACAAATTCATTATGCAGCGAGCCTGAGTGTGCCTATGATATTTAAACATAGCTATAAATAAAAATCATCTGATGATGGGGGTGGGGTAACAGCAAGATAACCTTGACCAAATAACTTCATAATAGGCACTCATTAGCCAAGGTATAAAAATTGATATTAAACATAGAGAAGGAATGAGATGTATTTTGTCAACCACTCTCTTGGCCTTATGTGAGGTTTATTTTGTCGCTCCTTCCAGTTCCCTGACTTCTAAAGTTACTGAAATAGAAAGTAGAGCTTTGTAGGTGAAGTGGCAGCTCTGGAATCTTCTTTGAATTCTGATTCTGTAACTGCCTAGGTATGTGAAATTTGGCAGGTAACCTAACTTTTCTGAGTCTCAATTTTCTCCTCTATAAAGTGAGGATAATTGTAATAGTCAAATTACATGGTTCTTCCAAGAATTAAGTGAAATTATAAATTTAAAACACTGAACAGTATATAATAAATGGCCAGTGAGTATTAGATATTTCTACGTGGTCTCTGATTCTTTTTCCCCCTCTTTATATTTTTCTTTATTGATTTCAAAGAGGAAGGGAGAAGGATAGAAACATCAATGATGATAACTATTTAAATATATTTTTATTGATTTCAGAAAGGCAGGAAGAGAGAGATAAAAACATCAATGATGAGAGAGAATCATTGACCAGCTGCCTCCTGCATGCCCCTACTGGGGATTGAGCCTGAAACCCAGGCATATGCCCGGATGGTCTCTCTGATTCTACATACCCCTTAATGCCAATTGGAGTCCCTCAATGCCTGCTATGAAATATATAGTGGTCTTTGGAAATAAAATAATGGTATCATATAGACACAGAGTCATTGGATGAAGTGGAGATGAGGGATAAAATTCAAGCAATGAGAGGTAGAGATTGAACAAAAAGAACACCCCTTTTTTCCCTATCAAGCAAACATTCAGAAGGCTGGTGCAGAGAGAGAATCACAGGATTAAATCCAAGAATTAACACAGCTCATCAGTTTTATGCTCTTGTTGGTTCAGTATCTTATGTGTGAAAAGGGTGCCATATCTGATAATATGTTCTTTGCACCAAGACCTTCTATCCCCAGAAGCCCCCAAATAAAGACCAGAGCAGAAAACATCTTAGTGGCTCTATGAGAAACCTGCCATGATCTGACCAATTAGAACTGCCCAACAATCAAAAGATTTCTGGATCAGGATATGGAATGATGTTTGCAACTCATTGGTATCTATCCCTGTTCCTCTCCTGTGTGGTTTTCAGAAAAAAACTAAAACTTTACTGCCCCTTCACCTGGAATTAGAATTTTATAAATGTGGCCAAAATGTTGTGGCCAGGAACTCTGCCATAAAAGTAAGATTGCCCTTTCCCCCAGCTACTACAGTTTGGCTAAAGAAAAATTAAAACAGAAATTACCATGTCCCATGGTAAGGTCCCTGATGTCCAGACATTATTCTCAGTCACAGAGGAAATATTTTTTTCCTGCTACATAAAAAAAAAAAAAATCTCTGGAATGGAAGGCAAAGTTCATCACTCCAGAAGACTGGGTAAACATTAAGAATGCTGCCACCAACTTTATATCTATTAAAAATCTTATAATAGGAGTATGTTTATTAGCATGGAACATGATTCACATTAGTATATTAAATGAAAAAGTCCCTTATAAGACAGCATGTGGCTACAACCCTAATTTCATTAAATATGTATTATAAATACATGTTTATAGGAGACTTCAGAAAGATACACAATGAGGTGTTAACATCAGTTGCTTCTGGTGAGTAGGATTGTTTTCTATTTTCATTTTAGTTACTTGATTTAACTGTAATGAAAACATATTGCTTTTATACTTGTGCAAAGAAAATCTTCAAAATATCTGAGTAAACTTGACAAGGAAACTCTTTGGGGAATTACAGGCCCAAAGAACATGTAGCAACAGTTCTGTTAACTTTTCACTATGCCCTAGAATATTACTCAAGGGCCCGCACTTGTGAGAAGAAGTCTCACCTCTCCTGTGGCCTCCTCACATGGTTCCTCAGAAAGCATTGCAGTCTGACCTTTTTTCCTGCCTTCCCTCTCAGTAAAAGCTCTTCCCTTCAGCGCAATCAACCCCTTCCTCTTCCAGACCAGTGCTGTGCTCATCCGTTTCATTCCTCCTTTCACCTCTTTGCTCAGCCTGTCCCTGTTCTCCAGAGTCTCTTGTAGCTATATTAACCCTGCTTGTCATTCAAAACCAGTTTAAACTCCACACCCTTTGAAGAGTCCTCTTTCCTGCCTCCAGGTCTAATCCAGGGAAATGCCTAGAAGACCAGCAGGAAACCCCAAGAATTTGGTGCAACAGAACAGAGACCTGGTACTTGTCTGAGCTGAAGAGTGTGAATGGAGGACTTCTTGATGAACCCATGTGAGGTGTTCCCTAAAAACTCCCAGAAACACTATGTAGGAGGGGGGGCATTTTGCAGGGAGCCAGAGGGGACAATCTGTTTACATTTTGTTCTTTATTTTCCAGATTACCCAGGAAACCAGTGCTCTAGCTTGACTCCAGGTAAGATTTAGAAATCAGATACCCAAAGCAGGTGAATTTGCAAGCATAGAGGCATATGAGCAATGCTTTGAAATTTATTTGCAAAGATAGAAAGATGGGGCCTTACTGCTCTCCAGGCTAATGGAAGGAAACATTTTGGTGCATCCCCTCACAGAAATGTTAAGCTGGTAGATGGCAGGGAGACATCCTTGACTACTAGCTACTCACTAGTATGTGACCATCCTTAAATTCTGAGCATGGTGGATGGTAAGGGAGTTAGGACCACAAACAAAAGAAGGAACTGAAAAGAGATGGCCGATGGATAATTGGTTCTTAGAAGAAGGATGCTAATCAGTTATCTCCATCTTTGGAGGAACAAACAAGAGGAAATAAACCTTTGTCATGTAGTAACAATTATAAGGCCAGCGCTTACTAAGCACTAAGCACTTACTATATGTCAAGTACTTTTCTAAGTGCTATACATGTAATCCATCATTTATTCCTCACAATTTATGAGGCAGGTACTATTATCCTCATTGTAACAGGTGATGAAACTGAGGCATAAAGGCATTAACTTGTATAACTAAAATAACGTGTAAGCAGATTTATTGAGGTCAAATTTAGACAGTCTGACTTTAGTGACCAAACTCTTATATATATATATATATATATATATATATATATATATATATATTTTATTGATTTTGTACAGAGAAGAAGGGAGAGAGAGAGTTAGAAACATCGATGAGAGAGAGCCATCGATCAGCCGCCTCTTGCACACCCCACACTGGGGATATGCCCGCAACCAAGGTACATGCCCTCGACCAGAATCGAACCCGGGACCCTTCAGTCCCCAAGCCAACGCTCTATCCATTGAGCCAAACCGGTTTCAGCAGTGACCAAACTCTTAACTAGACAGCATTTAGCATCAGATCACAAGTGATTTTTCATGAAAGAAAGACTCTGACCATTGGACCATCTAACACTTTTATTGCCTAGCAATCTCTAAGGATAGAGCAATAACCAGGATCCTTAAAGTTTGCAGCTTAGTGAGTGGCCTGTGGTCCAGCCCACCACTTCAATCCTATTCCCTAAATATATCTATCCCATACTCTCCTCCACTATCTTCTGCTTGTACCATCCCCTTCTGCTCCCTTTTCTTCCTTCCTTCTTTCCTTCCTTCCTTCCTTCCTTCCTTCCTTCCTTCCTTCCTTCCTTCCTTCTTTCCTTCCTCACCTGAGAATATTGTCCCATTGATTTTCAGAGGGTGTGGAAGAGAGAGGGAAAGACAGAGAGAAACATCCATGTGAGAGAGACACATAGATTGGTTGCCTCCTCCTGCACCAGCCCGAACAGGGCCTGGGCTGGGGAGGAGCCTGCTACTGAGGCGCGAGCCCTCGAACCCTTGTTAGTTTATTTTGTTGTTCCTTTCAGGTCCACAGGCTGACACTCTATCCACTGAGCCAAACCAGGTAGGGTTGCTCTCTTTTCTTGATGAACCCTCTTTCTTTTTCTCCTACTTCTCCATTTGTCTAACCTACTGGGATAGCCCATAGGTACAGTTTCGCTCCTCTTTGGGCATCAGAATAAAAAAAGGTTGCTGGTCTCTGGGCTTATCCCAACTTCTGCCACCAACAAGCTGTCTGATCTTGAGCACATTCTTTCCCATCCGTTTCCTCATCCAACAATGTAAAGATTGATCTATATTGGTGAATTCTCAAGTTATGACTCATGGGTGAATTCAGGGGGATCCATCAATTCCCAAAGGATAATGTATAGGAATTTTAAAAATTAATATACTTACTGAGATAATTTTAGATTCCCATGCAGTATAAGGAATAATCTGAGAGATGCTAGTTTCCCAATGGTGATATCTTATAATACTGTAGTACAATATTACACTGAAATATTGATAGTGACAATCCACCTATCTTGTTCAGATTTGCCCAGTTTTACAAACACTCACTTTTTGAGGTGTGTGTATGTGTGTGTGTGTATTTACTGCTATAAAATTGGAAATTTTCTCTTGCATGTACTTTTTTTTTTTTCTGGGGAAAGGCTCTTAGCTTTCATCAGATTCTCTCCAGTATCAGAAATGCAAAAGGTGGTTGAATTCCCAGCTCTAGGAATTCTATAAGACTACACCCAAATGTCTAGCTTTCTACTCCAACAGTCACATTTAATTAGCACTTGCCACATGGCAGATGTAGGAATACATGTGGGAAAGAGGTGATGGGAAGAGATTCAGAGAAAGCAGGATAAACCCAAAGGTGCATAAAACACAGTCAACTGAGCTTATGCCCCAGCAAGGACAGATAATCCAACAGGTAAACAAATCATTTGTTAAACATGTACAGAAGGAGAATGTCCTTGTTGCCTGGGACAGCTTGGGAAATATTTTCACAAAACCTGATGCTTGAGCTACATCTGGAAAGATAAGACAGAATTTTTCAGCTGAGAAGAGAATGTTAAAATCACTCCATCTTCAATCACATCTATTCTAGATGTTTTGAAGAAAACATAGGAAATGCCCACGTTTGTTTATTTCACAATGTTAATGTGTCAAATTCTTTAACTCCTGTGTGTTGGTGTTGAGGCCAAGGGATTTTTTCCCCCTGAGTCTATTTTCCACTGTCTTGTCCAATTTGGATACTAGATCCTGCCTGCTCAGCTTGAGAAAGGCATTTTATCTCTGGCGCCTTGATCACATCAGAGCTTATATTTAAAGCATGAGTGATGAGAAGAAACCGAAGTAAGTTCCTGGCTCAGTCCCATCCCTAGATGTACCCTGGAGCACCTTTCTCCCCACACCAATGCTACAGTGGTTGGTGGGAGTCAGAGTTGACCAGAACCATAAATAAAACATCTTTGCTCTCCAATCAATTCTCCAGTCACTGGGATCTCCTTTCCCACTGGCTCATCAGAAAACCTCAATGTCTCCCCCATGTCTGTCCTTCCCATGTTAGATGATTGACTGCCTTATATGAGCTCTGGTTCAGACACTTGGGTGTCTCTTTCTCTGTGGGTTGCAGGTTCCACATCAGGTTCTTCAGTTCCAGAACTATTTTCAGGGAGATTGTTCTCCTCAGTGGAATCCTCACTGCATCAGGTAAACCAAAACCCTACTCTTGGGCCCACCGTTTGAAGAACCCCATACGAGCCCCATTCAAGGCACCACTTCTTCTGACTTCTGTGTCTTCATGCTAGTTATTTAATGTCCTAACCCTCAGTGTCTTCTTCTATAAGATGGGGATTATAATAGTACCATCCACACAGGGCTATTTTAAGCTTTAAATAAACCCATGTAAAGTTCTTAGCCCATACCAAGTACTCTGTCTACATTGGCTGTTATTCTTAACATCATTTTTATAATAAAATTTTTATTGTAAAATAATTAAGGATCACTATAAAACATTTGTGAACTACTGCCAAGTTTAAGAAAGAAATAATCATAATATCCAGGGATGAGTGTTATGTATTGTTTTGATGTGTGGCCTTCCCAGCGTGTGTGTGTGTGTGTGTGTGTGTGTGTGTATGGGTTCATGTTAAGGATGTTTGTTCTGAAACCTGATTATTTCAACTGATATATCATATACTTAAATACTCTTAGTACATAAATACTCTAAGTCTGAGAATGGCAATTTCCCCAAGCCCTTTCCAACCCTAGGGATCATTGAAAATGTTTGGCCATTTGATAAGAAAACATAGCTCACTGCTGTTTAACTTTGTGGCAAGGTACTGACTCCTCTAAAAGCTGAGAGAGAAGGCATTGGCCTCAGAGAATTGTACCCAGTCTGATAACTTCAGTGACATTTCCCCAGTGGCTCAGTTGCTTTCCCATGTCCTAAAAGAGGTGACACAGTTGGAAGGAGGAGTGAGGGGGGCCAGGATGGGAAACAAGCCCAACTCATCACAGTGGAAGCTTGTCTCCTGATTCCAGCCCCTGCCAGTGTCAGATCACTCCCTGATGAAGCAGGCATTATCTCTCTTCCACCTCCCACCCGAGAAAAGCCAGCATAATGCTGCCCTTTGTTATTTGAATTGATAAATTTAAACCTCTTTCTCTGCTCTGCAGTAAAAGAACTTTCTATTTTGGGCTTAGTGACATAGCCAAAACTAAGCAGAGAGCAGCAGGCTGCAGCATGAGTTAATAGTTTTTCTTCAAGGGAGAGAGAGAATCCACAGGCAAACAGAGGACTTTCCAAAATACATTGTCTGCATAGCAACATGCAGCCTATTTGCTGTCTTTCTGCTAACAGATATATTTTAAGGTTCAACATTGAACACTATCTAACCTTCGGAGTAAGCTGATGGATTAATTCTGAACAATCAGGTTTCTAAATTTAAATAAATTCTCCAGGAATTTGTGGATACCTCCCTGTGTACCTAGAGCTGGACTGGGGATTGTCAGGAAGAAAATTCTGTCCTCAAGGGAAATCTTAGCCACCAAAAATCGTTTTGAGTTGAGGAGTACCTAAAACATTTGCCTAAGAATATGCCTTCCTCTGCTCCTCTGTTTCTCTGCCTGAAATTCCCACATTGACCTACGGTCCTGGGTTTCAAGAAGCCTCCACACTGTTCCAATGACCCATCTACTGCCACCCTTGTTTGGATACAAAAAGTGGAAGCAGGATTTATAGGGAACCAGCCCTTTACAGCTCAGAGTTTCCCTTTGTTGCCTCAGCCAAGAGCTAAGGAATCCTGGGTCCACATACCAGGCTCCTTAAACAATTATGAATCTACTGCACTTCCTCCTTTATTTCCTAACCAAGAGAGTCATTCCAGTTTCGGTATGGAGGCCAGAAAGGGCTGACGACGTCACCACTTCCCCAAAGGGGTTCACTCAGTCATCTTAGCAGGTTGCTTAAGAGGTAAGCCACCCTCCCCAACTTCCTTTTGAAAGCCCAAACTAGAGATTATGGTTCTTAAATGAGGCACTCAATTTATTTTGCAACAGCTGACATTTTTCAAACAAACCTCCAAGGTATAGGACTTGGGTGGATGTGGGGCGTTGGCCAGCACTACTGAGACCTGGCTTTCAGTATGAGCCCGGCCGCATTCAGGGCCTTTGGATAACCTTTCAAATGATGCTATGACATTTCTCAGCAATAACATTTTCTAGAACTCTATACAAAAAGAGGAAAAGGGGTAGCAGTTGTTACAGAAGATTCTGGCCTCAATTTCACCTGCTAAGAAGAATTAGAGCAGTGTTGCAGCCACATCAATAAGACACATACCCTCCTGGGCCAGCCCACGGTCTCCACCTCTTAGGAATGAAGTTTGGAACCACCACTGGGTCTCTGGGGAACATGGTTGCCATTCATCTCCGTTTCCCTCCTTTTCTCCTCTTCTCTATCCTGAGACTAGATTATTTACATTTTACGGGAAGAAAAAGTATGAGGTATTCATTCCTCATTGCTTCAGAGAGAATCACTGTTGGTGACTGAATTGAACTCCAATGTTTCTGACACAAAATCCAACATTTAGATAAACACCATCTCTTTGCAAGCCTTTTGGAAAATGTTGGTACATCTGTGTGATCTCTTATCTTTAACATTTTATTTCATCATTCCTGAGAAATCATAGTACTCTGGGCCATGGAGTGAGGGGCTGGTCTCATGCAAAGTCCTGCCATGATGAGATTACTAACTTAATGGAAGAGACAAGATGGAGGATAAAAAGCTCTAGGAACACAGGTAAAAGGCACAGGCAGACGAATTACTGCTCTACAGAGTTAGTGTAGGCTTGAAGACATGTGAGGGACTGAATAGTGTACTATGCATTAAGAGAAAATACTTATTTTCTCATCTTAGAGAAAGATTGAAGGTGAAGGATTTAGAACTACAAATTACCAGTTATAAAAATAGTCACAGGAATGTAAAGTACAGCATAGGGAATCTATAATAATAAAAGCATAATTGCTAATTAGACCGGACGTCCTTCCGGGTGAAGCCAGGGCTATGAGGGAAGCGTGCCGAAGGGAAGCGATGCTGGCAGCTGGAGGAAGGAAGGCCTACTCTTGCATGAATTTTGTGCATTGGGCCTCTAGTATAGTTGATAATATTGTAATAATTATATATGCTGTCAGGTAGTTACTAGATTTATTGAAGGGGTCACTTCATAAGTTGTATAAATGTGTAATCACTATGTTGTACACCTGAAATTAATATTATATTGCATGTAAACTGTAATTGAAGGGAAAATTTTAAATTTTAAATAATAGAAATTACTGCACAAATTTCTAAAAATAATTCATCAGTATTTCTCCTTTTTTGCTATAATACTCAACACAAAATCTAAACATTGCTAATTCTCTTTGAGTGACTTATTTTTTATTTTTTTAAAATATATTTTATTGATTTTTTGCAGAGAGGAAGGGAGAGGGAGAGAGAGTTAAAAATGTCGATGAGAGAGAAACATCAACCAGCTGCCTCTTGCACACCCCCTACCAGGGATGTGCCCGCAACCAATGTACATGCCCTTGACCGGAATCGAACCTGGGACCTTTCAGTCTGCAGACCGACGCTCTACCACTGAGCCAAACTGGTTTCAGCTAGAGTGATTATTTTTAAAAAGACATATAATGTTGCCCAGCTTGCATGGCTCAGTGGTTGAGTGTTGACCTATGAACCAGGAGGTCATGGTTCCATTCACATGCCCAGCTTGCAGGCTTCAACCCCAGTGTGGGCCATGCAGAAGGAAGCCGATCAATGATTCTCTCTCATCACTGATATTTCTCTTCTCTCTCCCTCTCCCTTCCTCTCTGAAGTCAATAAAAAAAATTTAAAAATAAAAATATGCATAATTTCAAACATTTAAAAGTAGGCCTTCTGTAAAAACTATAATTATTCACTAATTTATTTAGTGAAGAGTATAATGATCACCCATGCACACATTATCCAGCTTCAACAATCATCAACTCTTAGCCCTTATTTTATCTGCACTCCCAAAGACTTCCCCCATTCTGTGCTATATCAAAGCAAATAGTAGGCATCATATAATTTCATCTATAGACATTCAATATGTAGTTCTAAAAGATAAAAGTCTTTTTTAACATAATCAGTCCCATACTGGAAATTAATAATTTGATAATATCCAGGTAATCATGTTTTAAGAAGCAAATAAAAAATGTTAACCAGTCGGGAGATGTGAAATACTGCCATTCCCACAGGCACTGTGGTTGAACATGGCATGTCTCTAGCTTTGCAGATAAAAACCTCAAAAAGTGGGTAATGAGATCTCATAGTCAATCTAATTTTTTTAGAGGTTCCCCCCCGGCCCCAGGGAGGAAGAGAGATAGAAACATCAATGATGAGAGAATCATTGATTGGCTGCTTCTTTCACATGTGCCCTGACAATGAATAAAACCATGACCTCCTGGTTCATGAGTCAATGCTCAACCACTGAATCACACCGGCCAGGCCAACCTGATTTTTATTATGTATTTATTCTACACTTCAGGATGAGAAATTATGAGATGAAATCCCACTTAAAAAAAATTAGAGAGCCTGCTTCCTATGAGTGATTCCCTTTGGACAGTGGAGACCATGTAATTAGTCAAAATTATGATGTCATCTTACATGTTGCCTCAGAGCTACACACATAGCTCAGGAATGTGAGTGAGCAGTGTGGGCAAGGGAATTACTTGCAGACCCAGAGCAATGTGCAGAAGCAACAGTGTATGAGAGTTTTTTCAGTTCCTAGTTCTCTTGGCTTCTGTTCCTTTGGAAATACTTTAGGAATTTATTGGACATGTAATAACATTTAGTGGCATTCATAAGGGTTAGAAGAGGAAGTAGAGTCATGTAAAAAGGGTTTTCATTCTAAGGAATGTATATTATACATAATATACAATATAATATATAACATCATATGTCATATAATTAATATATTATAAGTAGTATAATATATGTATAGAATAATCCAGATTATACTATATATATATTCTCTGTATTCCTTTGTAATGGATTATAATGTTCCTTTAAGAATATTACACAAACATAGGTTGGTTTATGTATTTCCCAAAGACTTTTAGGAAAAAAATTCTCTAAATCTAAATCTATTTTTAAAGCTTTCAAACAAGGCACATTTTGTAAAGCTAATTTATGTGCTTTGTGTCTCAATTTTTTAGCATGGTTTTTTTTTCTTTCTTTCTTAAAATTAAACAATCCCAACTAGGCTTGCAGGAGGAAATCACATGTTCTTTTGTCTTTTCACTCCTTTCATGCCTTTTCACTCCTGTCCCCACTACTGCAATAGCCATCTATGGTTTTTATGCCATTTCTCTTGCCCCTTCCTACTGAGTTGTCTTCCTAAAGCATATGCTTATTACTGCCACATCACTAATAGGCATCTAATGCTTCCATCACCTTCCCAACCCCCCCAATTCCTTAGTATAGCATTCCAAGTTCTCTGAGATCTGTCCTGTCTTACAGGAACCACCTTATTTCCCCCTGCTCTCCACTCTACACATACTCTGTTCTCCAGGCACCAACTAGTAAATGTTTTTTTTTTTTTTACTTTTATTTTTTAAAATACATTTTTATTTATTTCAGAGAGAAAGGGAGAGGGAGAGATAGAAACATCAATGATGAGAGTGACACATCGATTGGTTGTCTCGCACACACACCTAGCATGGGGCCAGGGATTGAACCTGCAACTGAAATACTTGCCCTTGACTGGAATCAAACCTGGAATCTTCCAGTCTGCAGGCCGACACTCTCCACTGAGCCAATCTGGCTAGGGCAGTAAATGTTTTTAGAACATGGCCCATGTTTTTCCAAACACTGAACCACTAACTTCACTTTCTAGAATAAAAGTATAGCATACCCTTCATATCAAACTACATTGAATCCTGGCTCTGTCACCTACCAGCTAGGCGACTTTGATAAAAATCACTTAATCTGCCGGAGCTGGGAGTTTGAAGATTTGGTTGCATTAAGCAAGTCAAATGCTTAGTACAACGCCTAGCACATAATAAACATCCAGTATATGATAGCTCTTATTTCAATCTATTAAGGTCCTTCTATCAAGAGACACTACCCCTTGAAGTCTTTTTAGTTCCCACAGCTGAAAGTCTTATCTCCTTCCTCTAGGATCCCACAGATGGTCCACACCTCTTTCTCAGCGCTAATCACTTTCTGTCTTGTATTACTATGGTTATTTAGATATGCATCTCTGTTCCACTTCACTAAATTCCAGCCATGTACTAAATGCCATGGGGAATAAAATATGAAGGAAACTTGGTTCTTTGCCATACACATGCTCACACCCTAGTTGGCAAACATAAACAGACATTGACAACTCAAAAATAATTCAGTGATGTTTGTTGAATAAAGCTGTGGCTCATAATGATACCAATATATGATATTGTCTCCCTGAGGGTCTCTTTTACAGAAGAATCTCCAACTCTGAGCTAGATTTTAGCCCAGGGACCATTTTTCCTACTACTAAATAGAATATTCCTCTTGAGCGCAAATACAGTGAAATACAATCGGACCCAGCTGAGTTTAGGGGACTCAAGAGAAAGGCATTATCAGTGATGTTGTCAGATTCGAGTGATACGATCCAGCTATGACTTTCCCTGTTCTCAAAGCTTTTGCCAAAATACATACACAGTGTTGGACCTAAAATATGGCACAAGGCTAAAGCACTTCTAGTCCCCTTTTCCTGATGATGCCGTTGTGATGTGCATTCTTGGTGTATGTATAATTCAAGGGCAGACCAGATGGTGAAGGCTGCATGCCCATGCTGCCTCCTCTCACTCTACCTATGGATAGTCTAGACCATGAGGTCAGTGACTACCATTGTGATTCAGCTTCAGAAAGCCGGCAGTCCTGACTACTGAAGGCCTAAACTTTATTGTACTAAATGAAACTATAAGTCAGTGCCAGATTGTCAGGATCAACAAGACTTCAAGTGAGACTGCTCAGGATGCTGCCTCACCCAAATACCTGAAGATAAAACAACACCTACAACAAGAAACAATGCAACTGGACAGCATATTTTGACCGTGTGAACTGGGCACATGTCATCAAGACGGATCCTAATGAAATAATTGCTCTGGGCTGCCAAAAACAGGACTGGCTTGTTCTTCCGGGCAGAGCCAATCACCCCCTTTCTCTTGCTGCCCTCTGCTCCAGGCTGGCTGAAGACTATGGCCCTGTGGCAGGCCGAGGCTGATTTCTTCTCTCTGTCTCTAGAGCTCTAGCTCTGTGGGTAACTGTGGAAGAGAAAGCTTTACTCAACTATGGGCTATTTTGTGGTTATGAAAATTAAATGTATGCTCAAACAATGGGCCTAAATGTTTTAAAGACAGTTCATTCCCAGAAAGCTAAAAATATTATAAAATCCCAATTATATCACTCATTTTAATCATAGTATCAAACAGTATTTCCAGCATTTGTACATACTTTCTCTGTTTTCTTTTCTTCACAACTGAGTATGCCATCTGGCATGTGACTAAGAATCCAGATGAGGCTAAAAATTCATTGCTCTTAGTGCCCTTAAGGTGCCCATTTTGTCTTAACGATATCCCATTCATGAGAGTCAAGCTCCATATCACCAGCACCAGCAGCTTCATTTTTCTACTTCAAATAAATTCTTGCCCCTGGTCTGGTAGCTCAGTAGGTTAGAGAGTCATCCCAATAAGCCAAGTTTTTTAGGTTTGATGCCTGGTCAGTCAGGGCACATATAAGAATCAGCCAATGAATGCATAAATAAAAAGAACAATCCTAATATATAAAAACCCAGGGTCCATTTTGTATAATGGACTGACTGGAAGTCAGTCCTGCAGTCAGAGCTGGGTTGTCGTGGTGATCCAGCACTGACTGCTGAGGGGGTTGTGGATCAGGCCCAGGGAGAGAAAGGCAGGATCTGATCCACAGCCTCCATGGCAGCTGTTGATCAGCTATTGCGCCTCTCTTTCTCTCAGGGCCTCCACGGGAACTGCTTATCAGCCCTGCTTCTCTGATCAGGCCTTGAACCTTGGCATATCAGGATGATACCATCACCAACTGAGCTACTCAGCCAGGGCTAGTTTTGCGTGTGTTTAACTTATATGTGTGGAATCATATTGTAACTTTTTTTGTGTCTGTGAAATATGTAAGATTTATCTATGTTGGTGCATGTAGTTGCTGTTCATTCATTTTTAAAAGTATATTTTATTTATTTTTTTTACAGAGAGGAAGGGAGACGATAGAGAGTTAGAAACATCGATCAGCTGCCTCCTGCACATCCCCCACTGGGGATATGACCGCGACCAAGGTACATACCCTTGACCAGAATCGAACCTGGGACTCTTTAGTCCACAATCTGATGCTCTATCCACTGAGCCAAACCAGTTAGGGTCTGTTCATTCATTTTTACTCTGTGTTAAATATATTACTATTTATTTATTCAGTCTGTTATTGATGGACTTTTGGAGTATTTCCAGTTTTTGTTATAATAGACAACTCTGCTGGAAACATCCTTATACTTTTCTCCTGAGGTCCATGTACAATACTTTGCTCAGGTAAACATGAAGGAGAGGAACAGTTGGGCATAGGGTGTGCCCATCTGGTAATGTCAGATTTCCCAAAATAATTGTCCCAATGTGCACTCACACCAGCAATGTATGAGAGAGCCCATTGCTCCATATCATCATCAACACTTGGTATTGACAATTAGTTTTAGCCAATTGGGTGAGAGTGAGAACTGGAATATGAGGTTTTAATTTCTCCCTGTTTAAAAATAAGCTGAGGCTTTTGTTGTTTTATTGGCCATAATTTTTCTACTTTTGTGAAATATCTGATTCTGTACTTTGTTCACTTTGGGAAGATATGTTGTCTTTTTTAAAATTTATTTTTAAAAAGGAATTCACTGTATATTCTAGATATAATAATGCAAGTTCCCAGTTGTATCTTGCCTTTTCTATTTTTTTTAATTTTATTTTTATTGATTTCAGAAAGGAATGGAGAGGGAGACAGAGATGGAAACATCAATGATGAGAGAGAATCATCGATCAGCTACCTCCTGCACACCCCGTAACCGGGCATGTGTCCTGAGCAGGAATCGAACTGTGACCACCTGATTCATAGGTAGATGCTCAATCCCTGAGCCACACATGCATTTTTATTGCATCTCTCATCTAGAGGAGCAAGAAACATTGATTTAGAGCAAAAAGCATTGCTGCGTTAGTACCACATCTCCATAGCTAGTTTAGTCTAACTGGGGAAGAGTAGTGTTGTCCTGTTACACCAGGGCAGAAACTGTCTCCAGGTCCTGAAATGCTGGGCCCTTAGCTCCCTCTGGAGGAAGTTAGGACTATTTAACTTCAAAGAAAACCAGATTTACCTTTACTCTTTGGCAAGAGTGGCATGTAAACTATGTAATAACCACTGGATACCTGCAATCTATATACCACTATGCATTAAATGAAAACTAATTTGTAATAGCAAGAACCTTAAAGTCAGCTTGAAAGTCAATCTCAGGCCGAAACCGGTTTGGCTCAGTGAATAGAGCGTTGGTCTGCGGACTGAAAGGTCCCAGGTTCGATTCCGGTCAAGGGCATGTTCATTGGTTACGGGCACATCCCGGGTAGGGGGTGTGCAAGAGGCAGCTGGTTGATGTTTCTCTCTCATCGACGTTTCTAGCTCTCTATTTCTCTCCCTTCCTCTCTGTAAAAAATCAATAAAATATATTAAAAAAAAAAAGTCAATCTCAGGCAAACTTCATTTCACAGGTTCATTTATTCTTTTAATACTGTTATATATCTATTTAACTAAGCAAAGAAATCATTTTACATATTCTAAGCCAAGAGCTAATTGAGAGACCTATATAACACAGAGTACTTAACAAAATGTTCCACTCTACAGCAAGTATTAAGTGTATTAATTTAAGACTTTCCTAGTTCCGCCGGGACCGGTTTGGCTCAGTGGATAGAGCATCGGCCTGCGGACTGAAGGGTCCCGTGTTCAATTCCGGGCAAGGGCATGTACCTTGGTTGCAGGCACATCCCCAGTAGGGGGTGTGCAAGAGGCAGCTGATCGATGATTCTCTCTCATCGATGTTTCTAACTCTCTATCCCTCTCTCTTCCTCTCTGAAATAAAAAAAAGAATTAAAAAAAAAAAAAGACTTTCCTAGTTCCCTGACACACAGTGGCTAAAAACAGGAATGTGGTGACTGTAGGGGGAGAAGTGAAAATCTGACTCACATACTGTAACTCACTTTGCAGAGCAATATTTCTTATTTACTCTTTCACTTGCCTTATCTGAATTTTCTTGTCTTCTTTCTCTTTTTTACTTTCTGAAAACCAATTTTTCTAAATTATATGATATTCCATGGAATTCTGTTCCTAACAGGCATCCTTCTGTTATCTTTCTGTAATTAAGTTTCAATTCCTTCATTAAAATGTTAACAAACTGGAGAACCCAGAAATCGACCCAAACCATTATGCTCAATTAATATTTGACAAAGGAGGTATGAACATACAATGGAGTCAAGACAATCTCTTCAATAAATGGTGTTGGGGAAATTGGACAAATACATGCAAAAAAAATGAAACTAGACCACCAACTTATACCATACACAAAAATAAACTCAAAATGGATACAGGACTTATACATAAGATGGGAAACCATAAAAATATTGGAGGAATCCACAGGGAGAGAAATCTCAGACATATGCCAAAACAATTTCTTCACTGATACCACTCCTAGAGCAATGAAAACTAAAGAGAAAATAGACAAATGGGACTACATCAAAATAAAAAGCTTTTGTACAGCAAAAGAAACCAAACAAGAAAGCCCACTGTATGGGAGAACATATTTGCAAATGTTATCACTGATAAAGGTTTAATCTCCAACATCTACAGGGAATTTATACAACTTAATAAAAGGAAAATAAATGATCCAGTAAAAAAAAGGGGGCAACGGACCTAAATAGAATCTTTTCGAAAGAAGACAGAAGGCCAATAGATATATGAAAACATGCTCAAAGTCACTAATTATCTGAGAGGTGTAAATCAAAACAACAATGTAGTACCATCTCACACCTGTCAGAATGGCAAGCATCAACAAATCTACAAACGACAAGTGCTGGCAAGGATGCGGAGAAAAGGGAACCCTCATGCACTGCTGGTGGGAACGCATACTGGTGCAGCCACTGTGGAGACCAGTATGTAACTTCCTCAAAAATCTAAAAATGGAACTCCCATTTGACCCAGTAATCCCACTTCTAGGAATATATCCCAAGAAACTAGAAACACCAATAAGAAAGGATATATGCACCCCTATGTTCATAGCAGCACAATTGATCATAGCTAAGATTTGGAAACAGCCTAAATGCCCATTAGCAGTAATGTAAATATTTCTTGTAGATGAGTGGATTAGAAAACCATAGTACATCTATACAATGGAATACTACGCTGCTATAAAAAAGAAGGAATTCTTACCATTTGCAGCAGCATGGATGGACCTGAAAAGCATTATGTTCAGTGATCTCACGTACATGATCTCACTCATTTATGGAAAATAAAGAACATTATATCCTGATGAACAAAAAGACAGATGCAGAGGCAGAAAGCACCAAACAGACTGTCAAATTAAAGCAGGAGAACTCGGGAGTGTTGGGGAAGGGGGGAAGAAACCAACCAAAGGACTTATATGCATGCATATTAGCCCAACCAATGGACACAAGACACTAGGGGGGTGGGATGAGGGTATGCAACATGGGGTAGAGGAGGCTGAGGGAAGGTCAATGGGGGGGGGTGGAGATATATGTACTAATATATGTAATACTTTAAACAATAAAAAAATACTAACGAACTATAAGCTCAGCTGATCTCCTTCACCTTTAAACTCCATCCCGGATCACTGCTACTTAGTCCTTGAACAATGAATAATAGCTTGTTATAGAGAGCATATTCTACCAATAAAATCATCTCATATTTTTCAAGTGATTACTATATAAGGTGCTTAATAAATTCATTTGTTTATTAACAAAACAAAAGTTATTGAGTGCCAATAAATGCTAGGCACTGTTCTAGGCATGGGGAATAGAGCAGCAAACAAAAACTCTTAATCCCCACCTTCAGGTGGTTCCCATTTTCATGGAGGAAAACCATTAATAAACAAAATAAGTAAAATACATAACTTGCTAGAGAAATATTATATGAAAAAGTAAAAGAAGATTAAGAATTGGGAAAGTTGCCCAGACCGGTTTGGCTCAATGGATAGAGCGTCGGCTTGGGGACTGAAGAGTCCCAGGTTCGATTCCGGTCAAGGGCATATACCTTGGTTGTGGGCATATCCCCAGTAGGGGGTGTGCAAGAGGCAGCTGATCGATGACTCTCATCAATGTTTCTAACTCTCTATCGCTCTCCCTTCCTCTCTGTACAAAATCAATAAAATATATTAAAAAAAAAAAAAGGATTGGGAAAGTTGTAACCTTAGGTAAAAGTGGTAGAGAAGTCTTCATATATGAGAAAAACCAGTAAAGAGGTTGTCATGAACAACAGGAAGGAGGGAATCAATCATGCAGTCACCTGGGGAGAAATTTCCAAGCAGAGGAAATAGCAAAAACTAAAGTTTTAAGGCAGGAGCATAGCTAGGAGCAACAGAGGTCAGTGGGCCTGGAACAGAATAAGCAATTGGGAGAAAGCAGCAAATCAGGTTAAACAGGGGCCAGAGGCATACTGTATAAGGGCCACATAGGTTACTGTAATGTCTGTGGCTTCTACTCTGAGTGAAAGGAGAAGCATTGGGGGTTTTGAGCACAGCAGTGACATAGTCTGATTTAAACTTTGTTAAGAACACCCAGGCTCTGGCCAGTGTGGACAGTTCGATTCCTGGCCAGGTCACATGTTGGATTGTGGGTTCAATCCCTGGTGGGAAGCAGTTAATCAATGTTTCCCTCTTACATCAATGTTTTCCTCTCTCCCTCTCTCTTCTTCTCACTCCGAAAATCAGTAAGAATGTATATAAACAAAACACCCAGGCAAAAGAAGGAAGGTTAAACAAGCGTATAACCAAAGAGATCAGTTAAGATACTACTACAAAATATAAACAAGAAATGTTGTGAATAGCAGGAGGGTGAAAAGTAGTCAAATCCTGGAAATACTCTGAGGGTAGAGTTGAAAGGATATGGAGCATGAGAGAAAGAGAAAAGTCATGGATTATTACAAGGTTTTCTCCTGAGCAATTGGGAGAATGGAGTTGCCCTTAACTAAGATAGGGAAAACACAGGCAGAACTAAGAGATTAGTACCTTAATTTTGGACATGTTAAGTTTGAGATACTTATATATTTTAGTGGAGCTGGCGAATGGACAAATGGAAATCTGAGTCTAGAGTGTAGGGGTCAAGTTTAGAGACAGAGAACTGAAAGTTATTTATACTAATAAAAGGGTAATATGCTAATTAGACTGGATAGACCAGACGTCCTTCCAGACAAAGCTGAAGCGGCTGTGAGGGCCAAGAAGAACCAGCAGCCCACAGTGGGCGGTAGTGGCAGCAGTAGCGGGGTGTTGGGGATGGCGCCTTCTCCTAATGGGCCCAGTTGCCTATTGCAGAGGGGGACATCTCCTGAGAGCTCCCGGACTGTGAGAGGGGGCAGGCTGGGCTGAGGGATTTCCCCCCAGTGCATGAATTTTTGTGCACCGGACCTCTAGTCAGTATATAAATGGTATTTAAACCTGGCTTGTGTGGCTCAGTGGTTGAGCATCAACCCATAAACCAAGAGGTCACTGGTTTGATTCCTAGTCAAGGCATATGCCTGGGTTTTGAGTTCAATCCCCAGTAGTGGCTGTGTAGGAAGCAGCCAATTGATGATATTTCTCTCTCATCAAAGTTTCTACTCCCTCTCTCTCTAAAAATAAATAAAAATAAAAAAATTATAAAAGGTGTTTAAGACCATGTATCTGGATAAGCTCACCAAGGGAGTATAGATAAAAACAGAATAGGACTAAGAACTGAGCGCAAATATTTGATGTTTCATTCATTCTCTGTCTCTCCTCCTCCCTCCCACTCTCTAAAAATCAAAAGAAAAATATCCTCAGGTGAGGATTAACAAAAAATAAAAAATAATTAAAAATAAAGTAGAACAACAAATTGATGTTTCTCTCTAAAATAAATAAAAATTTAATAAAATTAATTAAAAAGAGATTATAATATTATAATAAAATTATGCTTTCCTTTGTTTTTCATGTCTACTTTTAGTAAGTAAAAAGTCAGGTAGCATTCTGGCAAAACACCAAATAATCCCATTTTGTTTTTTTTTTGTTTTTTTAAGATTAGGACAATTGAGAATTTTGGCACTATTCTTCTTTTGGGTTGTATATAATTGGGTTTTATTAGATAGAAAAAGTTTTTTTAGACATAAAAAGCACTATCTGATGGAACTAGAAAACTGAGAGTGCTGATAGTTGTTTAAAAGGATAAAAGAATTTAGCATTTAAATACCATATAAAGCATCCAAGGGAATAATTGACATTTAACATTATGTGACTAGCAGAGGGCAGAGATCAGTATAAGTACAGTGTGTGTCATATGACAGGAGTGTTACCTACTCAGTAATCATGGCAAGTAAAGAGGCAGGAAGACAGATGACTTTAATTTCAAATCAGAGCATCATATCAACAGAATTCTTAGGAGAAAGATGAAAACAGTGAATGGTTTGCTAACAAAATGAAGTTGGATGATGCTAATGCAGAAGAATGGCTTACTTGCAGCTTGTTACATTTCTATTTTATATAAAATAAAAAGGGAAGACTTGCCAATTTGGATTTTAAGATTTAAAAGATGCTACCCCCAAAAAATCTGCTCCTCTTCAAATTCGCCTCCGAACAATGGCCATCTCCACCCTAAAGCCAGTAAGAACCAGAGATAAGAATGTAAACATATATTGCCAAAACTTTGCCTATTAATGTTAAATTATATGTAACAACATAGTCTATTAAACTACTAAATGATAGACATGCTGGTCAAGCCAAAAGATTTACTCCAATGCTTTGCTCAATTTCCATCCTTATTAAACACAACCTTGATGATATCTTTAAATGCTGTTCCAGAATGTTCAGCGTAGAATCAAACCCATGTTTCATTCTTATCAAATATATTTGTTTGCTCAGAAATACCTGGTGCTCTCAGACATTGGAATCTTATTTTATTATACATTATAATTTTTTCCTTCTGTAATTACAAAGTTTTGAGCCTAAGTTAAGAATGACCAATAATCAAACATGACTGAGATAATCTATCATCAAAATTATATGACTTGTCCGGCCAGTGTTGCTCAATGGATTGAGCATCATCCCATGCACCAAGAGGTCACTGGTTCGATTCCCAGTCAGGGCACATGATTCCATTTCAGGATTTGGGCTTGATCCCCAATTGGGGCAGGGGTGGGGTGAGATGGTGGTGGTGGTGGTGGTGGTGCAGGAGGCAGCCAATCAATGTTTCTCTCTCATCAGTGTTTCTATTTTTCTCTCCCTCTCCCTTCTTCTCTCTCTAAAATAAATAAAAACATTAAAAAATAAAAATAAATATAAATTATATGACTTAATATAAGCTGTTGTTTTATTAGGATGTACCAGTCAGGCAGATATATATATATATATATATATATATATATATATATATATATATATATATATAAATTAATGTTCAAATTAAGAAAACATAAATAATTTAAAGATTAATAAAATTAAAAACAAATTTAGGTGAATATACATATAACTACACAGAATTTATGTATTTGTAGAATTATCTAGTAGCATTTTTGCATGTAATATTTAAAAAAGTATTTTTAAAAAACCATACAGTGACTCTGGGATTCCCTGAATTTTCAGCTGCTGCATTTTTTACTCTACATCTGGCAGGTTCTTCTTCTTTTCAGTTTGTGCATTTCCTGTATTCTGAAAAGTAAATAGAAACAAGGCCCTTAATTGAGGAAGTGGTGAGTCTTTGGCTAAAGAAATATGCATAGCCACAGATAAGTACTTGTGCTTTGCAGCTGGAGGCTGTTTCATGAGGTGCAGGGAGACTATCTAGCAAAGTATTCTTCCTTATCATCATGAAACAGAGCTGAAGATAATTTTTGTATGGGCACTTCTCTCTCTTCCTAATACACGCTTTAGCAGTAACTTAAGGTTTTCTCTCTAGATCAGTGTTTCCCAAAGTGTGGTAGGCATACCCCCAGGGGTACAGGAAGAATTTGGTGGGGGTATGCACTGCACTGTGCTTAGCTGCACCTAATTCTACATTTTCATGAATACAAGGGGTACTCAGTGTTACAAAAATTATAGAAGGGGTACACATACGTCAAAAATTTGGGAAACACTGCCTAGATCATAGAGTCTATTCAATGCATGCATGTGCTATTTCAATATTAATTTAAGATGCCTAAAATAGTTTAATGTACAACTGGGAAGTGCCTGGATCTGATTAGGTAATTCAAAAACAAGTCAATGACAGAGCCAAGAATAAAACAAATAAGTTGCTAATACCTCTTACATTTTTAAAGACATGTGATAATTGTTTTTTGCTCTAAACAAACTACCAACTCAAAATTTAGGAAATATTCTCACTTCTGACATTAATTTATTATAAGTGTCTGAAATAGACTTACATGCAATTTCAGTCACTTGTCAAAATTGTATTTGAATGAGCAATACAAATAAAATACAACCACCATTGGTAACTTCTGGTTATTTATTTATTTATTTATTTGGTAATTATTCCTAAGAACTACAACTGTTTTAAGGTCATTCTTCTTTAAAATGCCATATTTTTAGAAGTTCTATACCTTATGAGCAAGAAGGAATTTTCCCTTCCTATTTACTTTTATATTTTAAAATTACAAAACTATCCTAAGAGTTCTTTTCTTTTTGCATTGGCATGTAATTGTAGTTTCAGAGGGGCTCTCAGAGGACAGTGGAATAAATACATAATAGCACATTACTAACATGCCCAAACTCAGGAGCTCTAACTCATCAATCATTCAGAATATGTGCAAATGGTGTGCTGTTCAACATCAAATCACCCAAGTTTAAAGCAACCCTATTACTTTTTTAATTAACTAAAAGATGATCACTAATGGGTTTCATATTCTATCTAGAAAATTTCTCCATTCTGCAAAAATAAACTGAGAGTTCTTAACAAGTTCTAGACCAAGAATAAAGTACACTAGTAAATGTCACAAAAAATATACCTAACAGTGTCTGATAACTGTTTTACTTCAATGTTGTAGAGATTGAACAGACAGTTAAAATACTGTAAGTAGTTTCAGATCAGAGTTTCTTCATTTTTCTAATTTACTCAAATTTCCTTTATAGGTTTGTGCTAATTTTATCACGAATAAAAATGTAATCAAGCTCTGGTCTGTGTGGCTCAGGTGGGTGGGTGTTATCCCATGCACTGAAAGGTTGCTGGTTCCCAGTCAGAGCAGAGTCCGGGTTGGGGCCTTGATCCCACGCATGCAGGAGGCAACCCTCTCACAACAATGTTTCTTTCTTTCCCTCTCCCTTCCTCTTTCTAAAAATCAGTGAACCATTATTTAAAAAAATGTAATCAATTTTATTCTAAAAATAAGAAACTGAGATAACAAAGTTGCTGACCTCACGAAAATAGAAGGCTAACTGTGTGATTTAATTCATGGGTGCTCTGCACAATCCCCTTCTTTTAAAAGAATACTTTTAGATAGTATTCGTTTGGGTGTTTAGGGCTTCAGATTTCCAAATAAAATTCAAGACTCTCTCTGGTGGGTTGGGGCTGAGACATTTCAATAAAATTATCTGATAGCTAGCCTAAGAGCAAATATTTGTGAAAATAGGACAGCAGGTAGACTGAACATATTCTGGAACAAATTGGAGGGGGTGGGGGGGGACGGGAAGAGGCTCAAGACCAATCTGTTCTTGTGGCCAGTATAACCATAAGTTTATACCATTATTCATTTCCTCTGGCATAGGTTACTTGCCCAATGCTTGGTAATACACATAACACATAGTCCTTTCCCTGAGTACAACATTCTAATCACTTCAACATTCAAATAAAAGCTGGTATTCACTACCCTCCCCCCAAGAAAGTTATAAAACCTTTAGTAAATAGTTATTCTGGAAATATATATATATATATATATATATATGTATATATCGGTTTCTCAAATTCACAGATTATAGAATGTTTAATTTTTACATAACTTTACAATAATAATAACTAAGTTTACACACCAAGTCAAGGATTCTAAACAGCATTCCTTAGTTAAAGCTATAAACAAAAAATGTTTTACCTCTTGTTTTTCTTTATTTTGGTCCATATTAAGTAAAGTTGGTATTTTAGATGAATCTGTTTTCTTTGATTCCCTCTTTGGCACTTTTATCTGTTTAACTTTTGCAAAAATATATACAATAACAACTTATTATTCTTACATTAAAATTTTACTTTCCTTTTTTAAGAATTTCAAATGGAAATTCTGATGGCCACTTAGGTCAATTCCTCACTTTATTATGAAAGAACGGAACAAATTATGAGTTGTAATGATAAAATGCACCAATTATAAATTATTTGTTTTATAACTTTACAAATAATATGTCATTAAAAGAAGACATGTGTTGCCCTAGCTGGTTTGGATCAGTGGATAGAGCATCAACCTGGGGACTGAAGGGTCCCAGGTTCGATTCCGGTCAAGGATACATGCCTGGGTTATGGGCTTGTCACCCGAGTCTAAAGCAATCCAATGGATGTTTCTCTCTCTCTCTCCCCTCTCCCTTTCTCTCTGAAATAAATAGAAATATATATTTTTTAAAAAGAAGATATGTATTTTAAAAATTCTAAGTATAACTGTTAAGTGGATAATTCCTCTTGAACTATAGAAGTACTATATTCATGCTATTATATTAAGTTTTCACAAGGTGTCACTGTTCTTCAAATAATATAACATTTACTATGCCAAAAATGAGTTTCATTTTAAGAAATCAATACCTGATATAAATCTTTTAAAAAAAATTTATTTTATTTTTTTTTTACAGAGAGGAAGGGAGAAGGATAGAGAGTTAGAAACATAATGAGAGAGAAACATGGATCAGCTGCCTCCTGCACACTCCCTACTGGGGATGTACCTGCAACCAAGGTACATGCCCTTGACCGGAATCGAACCTGGGACCCTGGAGTCTGCAGGTCGATGCTCTATCCACTGAGCCAAACTGGTTAGGGCCCTGTTATAAATCTTATTCTACTAATTCCTTGGATTCCTGAAGCTCTTATATAATTCCTGCCATTATATGGGCAAATAATCATGGGTAAACATAGGAAATGGGTTGGTTCTAAACATATACTGAACCCAAACCACCTTCTTCAAATACTGTTCTCAACATTTCAACAATACTGAGCTAATGAAATATTTAACTTTTAAAGTTTTCTTAACATTTAAAAATTTTCCTTTAAATCTCACCCCTTATTTGATGATGGAGGGGAAGGGGGAATACTCATCTGCTGAAAGTATTTTTCACAGTAATTTACTATTTTCTACCTAAATCACATTATAACATGTAAGTTATGTTACAAAAAAGGTTTTGTGTAAGATAACATTGGGAGGTTATAATGCTATGAAACATTTATGTACCTTCTGTTCTTTTCATTTCATTTGATTGTATTAGGAAAGGCAATTTTGGGAAATGGAACTCTTTCCTATCAGGTCTGGAAAAATTCAGCTTCCTTTTATTTCCACTTGCCATTTGGTCACTTTGACTTGTCCGCTCACTAAACATACCTTTCTCCATTTGGCTCTAAACAAACAAATAAACAAGAATTCATTTGAAGAAAAATGTGTAACTATTTAATGACAAGCCTAGAATTATTAGCCATTCGGATGGTATAAGGCTGTGGTTGGCAAACTGCGGCTCACGAGCACATGCGGCTCTTTGTTCTCTTGAGTGTGGCTCTTCCACAAAATACCACGGCCTGGGCGAGTCTATTTTGAAGAAGTGGTGTTAGAAGAAGTTTAAGTTTAAAAAATTTGGCTCTCAAAAGAAATTTCCATTGTTGTACTGTTGATATTTGGCTCTGTTGACTAATGAGTTTGCCGACCACTGGTATAAGGTATGCATAACAATGTCTTCTAAAAGAGAATACCAATAAATATATAACTGGATTAAAGTTTAATAAAAGTTTCATAAAGCAATCATTAGTTTTAGCATATTAAATATTCTGAGAATAATAGTCTTGACCATGAGAACCACAATCTTAACTTTTAATTTTTAATCCTATTCATTATACTCTGACTTTGGACAAATTGCTTCAGTTCGTTTTATTAAAAATGTACTTTTCTAGCCCTCACCAATGTGGCTCAGTTGGTTAGCATCATCCCATGCACCAAAAGATAGCATGTTCAATCCTAGTCAGGGCACATGCCCATGTGGTGGGTTCAGTCCCCAGTAAGAGTGCATATAAGAGGCAACCAATCAATGTTTCTCTTTTTCTCCCTCTTTCTTCTTCTCTCTCTAAAATAAATAAAAACATATTGTTATTTTTAAAAACTATTTTTCAATTTAAAAATGTGCCCTGGACACTGGGAAAACCCAAAAGGAAAGTAAACTATTTGTGAACTTAGCATTCTGGAAAACCTTTTATGTTTTCTGATGTTGCTCACTTGACAACAGAAGATAAAAACTTTCCTACGTTAACTGAACTGCCTGGCTTTAGAGTGAAGGCTGAAGGAGCAGCTTCCTCGCAGACTCAAGTGCTGGCAGAGGCCATTGTTCCTCTGCTCATTCCCCCAAGAGCTGGCAGGCCGACTTCATATCTGAGTCTCCATCAATCTAACTAACATGTTTCCCCAGCCCTGGTGATTCCTGAAATCCCACTCCATCCAGCTTGTAGGCCCATCCACATTGTTTCCAGTGGCTTTTCCATACAAACAGCCTCTCTTGCCTTACATTTCAGACTTTCCTAAAATCTCACAAATAGCATCTGGCCTTTGTGTACCTCATATCTTTGCTAAGTGGCCCCACTCCTGACTTAGTAGCAGCCAGCCTCGGATCATAGCTTGGCTTTTCCTGGGCACCACTAAGCCCAGCATAAATAACAGCCATTGGCAGATTGCTCTATAGCTCATGTCGGGTGGCCCCAGATAGAGCACAGGTGGTAGCTGACCCAATGGATAGCTTCAGACCATAGCAGATTACAACCCAACCACCTCCATTAGTGATACGCTCAAGGGATAGACTCAATGGGCATCAAACCCCACTGAAACAAGTCCTTTTCCCTTAATCCTAGAAGCTGATTGGCCCCAGGGAGTTAATCTCTCCCAGTGATGTGCCAACAGCAATCAAGGCTCAACTACAACAGGACATTGCACACAGCCCACACAGGGGTGCACCTGGAGTGCTAAGCTTGGATGACTGGGGAGACTTCACCGATGGGCTCTACAGGACACCTACCAAACAGGGCCACTCTACCAAGTCCAGGAGACATGGAAGCTCTCCCTAATACATAGAATCAAACACAGGGAAGCAGCCAAAAGGAGACAAAGAAACAGGTCCAAAATGAAGGAGCAGGAGAAAACTCCAAAAAAAGAACCAAATAAAATGGAGGCAAGCAAACTACCAGATACAGAGTTCAAAACAATGGTTATAAGGATACTCAAGAAACTCAGTGAGAACTTCAACATCATAAAAAGTAATATGAAAGCCATAAAAAAAAGAGCCAATCAGAAATAAGGATACTAACTGAAATGAAGAATAAATAACAGGGAATCAACAGTAGAGTAGATGAAGCAGAGAATCAAATCAATGACTTAAAATATGAGTGAGCAGAAAACACCCAATCAGAATAGTAAAAAGAAAAAAGAATCCAAAGAAATTAGGATAGTGTAAGAAGCCTTTGGGACAACTTCAAACACAGCCACATTTGCATCATGATGATGGAAAACTTCCCTAACCTGGAAAAGAAAAAAGAAGCACAGAGAGTCCCATACAAGATGAACCCCAAGAGGCCCACACCGAGATACATAATAACTAAAATGCCAAAGGTTAAAGACAAAGAAAGAATCTTAAAAGCAGCAAGAGAAAAGCAGTTAGTAACCTACCAGGGAGCTCCCATAGGATTGTCAACTAAGTTCTCAACAGAAACTTTGCAGGCCAGAAGTGATTGGCACAAAATATTCAAAGTGATGAAAAGCAATGACCTACAATAAAGAGTACTCTACCTAGCAAACTTATCATTTATAATCAAAAGACAGATAAAGAGCTTCCAGACAAGAAAAATTAAAGGAGTTCATCACCACCAAGCCAGTATTATATGAAATATTCAAGGATCTTCATGAAAATGGAAATAAAATAAAGAAACTGAGGTACAAATACTTATAACAGACAAAATAGACTTTAAAACAAAGCCAAAACAAGAGACAAAGACCTAGCAACTCCAGCTCTGGGTATTTATAATAAAAAAAAAAATCCAAAACACTAAATCAAAAAGACATATACAATCAAATGTTGTTGTGTTTTTTTTTATTAGACTTTTAAAAATATTTATTTTTATTGATTTCAGAGAGAAAGGGAGAGGGAGAGATAGAAACATCAATGACAAGAAAGAATGATTAACTACCTCTTGCACGCCCCACACTGGGGATCCAGTCCACAACTTGGGCATGTGCCTAATCCCGAATTGAATCATGACCTCCTGGTTCATACGTCAAAAGTCAACCACTGAGCCACGCATGCCAGGCAGCATTCATGTTTATTGCAGCATTATTTACAATAGCCAAAATATGGAAGCAATCTAAGTGTCCATCAATAGATGAGTGGATCAAAAAGAAATGGTGCATACTGGCTGGTGTTGCTCAGTGGTTAGAATGCAAAGTCTGTGCACTGAGGGGTCATGGATTGGATTCCTGATCAAGGGCACACATCTAAGTTGCAGGCTCGACTCCCAGCTCTGGTTGGGGTGCATGCAGAAGGCAACCAATCTATGTGCATATCTCTCTCTCTCTCTCTCTCTCTCTCTCTCTCTCTCTCTCTCTCTTTCTCTCTCCCTATTTCTATATTTCTTCGGGTAAGGATTAATAATAAACAAACAAACAGAAGTGGTGCATATATACAATGGAATATGATTTGGCCATAAAAAAATGAAATCTTGGTATCTGTGACAATATGGATGAACCTAGAAGGTTTTGTGCTAGGTGAAATAAGTTAGAAGAACAATGCCAGATGATTTTGCTTATATGTGGAATATAGAAAACAAAATAGACAAACAGAACAGAGGCAGACTCATAGATGCAGGGAGCACTTTGATGGTTGTCAGGTGAAAGAGGAGTTGAAGCAGTGGGTGCAAGAGATGAAGGGATTCAGAAATGCAAATTGGTGGTTGCAGAATGGTCATGGGGATGTGGAGTGCAGCATAGGGAATATAGTCAACAATATAGTACTATGTATGTTGTCAGATGGATGCTGGATATATTGGGGTGATCACTTTGTATTAGATAAATTCTAATCACAAGGTTATACACTTGAAGCTAATATAATATTGTAGATCAACTGAAGTTTAAAAATAAAAGTCTGTGGCTGGGTAGCTCTGTTGGTTTGAGCGTCATCTCAAGATGCCAAGATTGCAGGTTTGATCCCTGGTCAGGACACATACAAGAATCAACCAATGAATGCACAAATAAGTGGAACAACAAATTTATGTTCTTCATTCTCTCTCTCTCTCTCTCTCTCTCTCTCTCTCTTTTTCTCTCTTTCTCTCTCTCATACACAATAAACAAAAATATTAAAAAAGACTATCCTTTATAAAAATTTTTAATAAAAAGGAAAAGAAAAACTTTCCTAGGTTAATGAACAATCTTCCACGATGTAATATATAGTATCCCCTTGTGTAGATTACTTTAATGTACTTAACCAGTCACTTGCTCTTGGATGAATCTGTGTTTTCAATTTCTTATTATAAAAAACACTGTGGTTCAATTTTTGAATAGTACTTTCCTATGTTAAAAAAACTGAGGGAATGAACAATACTGATTATTTTTTTCTAAAAAGTAAAATGTATCCTTTTGGCAATTGCTTTAATCTATAAAGTAAGGTATTAATATTTTTGCAGTGAAAAACAAAACAAAAAGTCAATCCATGGTTACAGACAGTAGTAGGTGAAGGACAGTGAAGTGGGGTACAGGGAGTTAATGGGGGGGAAAAGGAAGACATCTGTAATAGTTTCAACAATAAAGATAAAATTTTTAAACAAGTCTTGTGACTTTTAAAGGTGAAAAATTTAACACACACACACCCTCCAAGTAACACACTGAATACACAAATCAAGTTAAAAGAAATTAACTAAAATTGTGAAGACACTAAGGAAATGATGGCCTATTTTCATCTCAGGAGGGGAAAAAGGAAACTAAAGGTACATTAAAAAAATATTAGTGCCCCAGAGATGGAGAAAAGGGCAAGGAAACCAGTTAGAGGAATAATGTTGAAAGAGGCCATAATTTAATGACTAGCTTCTTGCCTTACTTGAGTGGGACCTGTATCCTCTTGCCTGTTATTAGCCATAACGTGTCCAATAGATTGTGAAGGAGTATATCTTTTTTTTGCTCTTTCAGTTAACCTATTATTTAAAAACAAGTAAATAGTTATTAGAACTCCCCAGAAGTGCTTCTGTTTTAGATTCAACAATGAATAAGTTATACCATGGAAGTCTAGTTAGAACACTGAGTGCCAAAATACAATT
Source organism: Nyctalus aviator (assembly GCA_036971965.1). Taxonomy (NCBI): domain Eukaryota; kingdom Metazoa; phylum Chordata; class Mammalia; order Chiroptera; family Vespertilionidae; genus Nyctalus; species Nyctalus aviator. The sequence continues at coordinate 66,348,520 of CM072927.1, forward strand.
GTCAGTCTTTAAGTGCCAATTGCTCTAACTAGAGAGGTGAAAACAGAGAGTAGAACAACTCAGTTGTGGCTAACATAGTGGTAACTCTATTGTAGGGTTATTCTAATTGGCCCACTTGGTCCCTTCTATCTGATCTGAACTTGGATCTTTGAATTTCTGAACTTGCTGTCCAAAGCTGGTTTACAACCATGGTTACTGCAGCAATAGTTTTTGGGTCACTTCAAGAACAACTGAGCTCTTGCTATCTGTAACCTGCTGAGCCTTTCGACTGGCATAGACATATCCACCTAGACATGTCCACTTGCCCACCTCTGCAGAGCACTAAGTTTTCCAGCGTATAGCCCAAATCAGTCTGGTAGGATCAGCTTGGGATATTGAACCTAGTCTCTCTCTCTCTCTCTCTCTCTCTCTCTCTCTCTCTCTCTCTCTCTCTCTCTCTCCCTCCCTCCCTCTCCCTCTCTCAATATATACATATATACATATATATTAGTTTCCCTAAATTTAGAACTGGCCCTGGTGCCTTATTAGACAGACCCTGCCATCCCTCACACTGCCCTTGATTAACAGACTGATGCACCATTCTCTCAATCTGTACTAGTAGCTAAAACTAGCCCAATTTGTTGGTTTCCTCTCAAAATATTTGACCTTGAAAGACTATTTGATTATAAAAGGTTATTCTCAACCATCATCTCTCCATTTAGAGAATTCGCTCTAATACAGAAATAAAGCTTACTTTGTTATACCAAGGCAAGTCAATACCAGGACTTAGAACATATCACCTTTTCCCCCCTCTCCAAATGAGAAGAAATGTTTCTAAGGTTTTGTGTGTGTGTGTGTGTGTGTGTGTGTGTGTGTGTGTTTTCTGTTCAGTTTTTGTTTGTTTGTTAGTTGGAAAATTGAGGCTTTTCCAAAAAAGGACTAGTGAGAAATTAAACTTCTGTATAACCCAGCAAAGTTAATTTCTTCTACAGTATTTATAAGGACTCAGTAATGGCCCATTGTATGATTATAATTTCAATAGGTCTTCAAATTCAGCTTACATATACTATAAATCTGATTCTTTGAAATACAATTATATAGGAACATTATATTACTTAGGTCCATTTCCTTCTGTTTCTTTTTTGTTAGAACTCACCTTGAATTGGAGTGGGAGAGATTTAAATTGAGATTGGAAGCCATCAAGTTACTGCTAGTTAGGTTGATGGGTGGCATCATCGTATTACCTCCAGCATGTGGGTTGTCTTTCATGCCAATAGAGCTAGTGCTGGGATTGGCAGGGTTTGGTAATTCATTGATTACAGATTTTATATTTTGAGACACAGTATGAGCATTTTCAATTGCATCTGATTGACAATGTCCACTTTCATACTCTGTCTTTTTTGGTTCTAAGGTATCTACTTTTCCTCCTTTGCCTTTAATAACTCTGGTTTTTACTTCCTTGAGCTTTTTCTCTTTTTCCATTTCCTGGAATAGATACATCCAAAATCTGAGTCTGTAATTTTTATTATTAGTGTGCTTAACTATGTCACTGACTAAAAAGTTTTTACCTTTCCCAAAAGTGAAGTACGTAGAAGTGTATCAGTATACATTGTTTTTCTTTCATCTTTCATAAGTTCATTTTCTTTAGAATTCTCCTTTGACTTTATGAATGAATTGACTTTTGCTTCTTGTAGTAATTTAGCTCTTAGTTCTGGTATGAATCTGATAAAAAAAAAGCAATATTAACCAATAACCTTGTTATTTATGTAGATAATTTTATCTTTAATAGACCATTTAATCAATTAATTTACATTTCAACCACAGAATAAGTAATCAAGAATACATGCCCCAAATAGCCCAATATTTATTTACCTAATACAAATTTCTTCCTGATAAAGACCCATCTTTCAATTTTACCATGGGAATTTACTATATAATACTTTTACAGCAAGAACCAAGATGGCTACATAGGGAACTGCCTATACTTGCCACCTCCTACAAGCACAGCAAAATTACAACTAAAATACAGAACAAGTATCATTCAGAACTGCCTGAAAGCTGGCTGAATAGAAGTCCTACAACTAGAGATGTAAAGAAGAAAGCACATTGAGACTAATAAGAGGGGCAGAGGCAGGGAAAAGGCTGGTGGGACACCCATATGTGCCATTTTTTAAATCATGAGGCTATCCATGAGAAGCAAGGGATCACAGCCCCACACCAGACCCCCAGCTCAACGTTCCAGAGCTGGGAAGAAAGTGTCCAAAACTACAGGCTGTAAAAACCAGTAGGGATTGTGACTGAGGCTATTGGAATCCCAGGTGTTCCCCTTAAAGGGCCTGAACACAAATTTACCTGGTCCTGCTTCTTCTGAGCTCCAGTGCCATGGGGACCCAGATACATATGGGGAGGAACTAGATTACCTAGCATCTGGGCAGAAACTCAGGGTTGGCTTTCTCCCAGATGGGTTTGCTCACAGGGGTCATCATTCCTGTGCTGGGACCTCCCTGTTTCAGGGTTGACTGGAAGCCATGTCTGACTCTCCATTAGCCCAGAGCACACCCTGGGGATTCCCTGAGACCCTGCCCCATCCAATTTGCAGCTCCACCCAACCTATTTTACAGCAGCTTTTCCATATGAATGGCCTGTATGGCTCAGGCTCCAGATTTTGCTAAAATCTCTCAAAAAAGCTGCAGCTGATGACAGCTTGCCCCAAACCTATCCGTAAAGGGCCTAAGAAACAGCACTAGCACCAGCCTGCCTTGCTTCACAGCTGGGCCTCACCTTGGCCTCCAAGTTCAATACAAATAGCAAATAGCAACCATCTGAAGATCCCTTTGTAGCTCCAGCCAGGTGGCCGCAGGCAGTGTCTGACTGCACCTTCCAGGAGGCCCTAGAGCCAGTGCAGCTTCAGGCCACAGCAGATTACCAGTATAACTCTGCACATCCACAAGGAACACTGAAGAGGCAGACTCAGGAGGTACCAAAGGCCCATTGAAGCAAGTCCTGCTCCATAGGGGTGTTTTTTATACAACAGTCTTCCCATGTTAATCACAGCTCATCCTCACAGTCAATTGGCCTGGAGGCCAGCTTCTCCCAGTCAGGGTTATAATCTTAATTTTATTTATTTATTTATTTAAATATATTTTATTGATTTTTTATAGAAAGGAAGGAGAGGGATAGAGAGCTAGAAACATCGATGAGAGAGAATCATCCATCAGCTGTCTCTTGCACATCCCCCACTGGGGATGTGCCCGCAACCAAGGTACCTGCCCTTGACTGGAATCGAACCTAGGACCCTTCAGTCTGCAGGTCGATGCTCTATCCACTGAGCCAAACCGGTTTCAGCGACCCACACATTTTCTAAGCTCTTACTTTCTATGTTATAATAATCTTAATTTTAACGTATAGATTAGAGATGGTAGCAGAATAGGAAAAAACAGACTATTCTGAGTCAGAGGTCCAAATGAGAAAAAATAAATTAGAAATCACTGATTATTTATTTAATGTTATTTCTGGCCAATGATGACCATTGCAAATGTTTGTGAAGAATTTAGCATACATCCTAGGATATAGTAACTGTATATTAATGTTAACTGCAATTATTACTTTTATTTTCCCCCCATTTTTTAAATTAAATTATTATGTGTACATATACCATTGTCCCCCACTACACATGTCCTCCCTTCCCAGAGTTTTGTGTCCAATGGTTGTACTTACATGCATGTATACAAGTCCTTTGGTTGATTTCTTATCTTCCCCAGATCTCCCTCCCCTCCCCACTGTAATTTGACAGTCTGCTTGTTGCTTCACTGTCTCTATATCTATCTTTTGGTTCATCAGTTTATAGTGTTCTTTATTATCCATAAATTAGTGAGGTCATGTGGTGTTTGTCTTTCATTGACTGTCTTATTTCACTTAGCATGATGTTCTCCAATTCTATCCAGGATGCTGCAAATGATGAGAATTCCTTCTTTTTTATGGCAGCATAATATTCCATTGTGTAGATGTACCATAGTTTTTTGATCCAATCATCTGCTGATAGGCACCTAGGCTGTTTCCAAATCCTAGCTATTGTAAATTGTGCTGCTATGAACATAGGGGTGCATATATCCTTTCTGATTGTTTCTAGTTTCTTGGGATATATTCCTAGGAGAGGGATTACTGGGTCAAATGGGAGTTCCATTTTCAGTTTTTTGAGGAAGTTCCATACTGTTCTCCACAGAGTTTGCACCAGTCTGCATTCCCACCAGCAGTGCACAAGAGTTCCTTTTTTCTCCGCAACCTTGCCAACACTTGCAATTATATTATTTTTAAATATTATTTTAAATATGTAATGCTTCATGAATTTTGTGTCATCCTTGTGCAGGGGTCATGCTAATCTTCTCTGTATTATTCCAATTTTAGTGTATGTGCTGCTGAAGCGAGCACTGCAATCATTTTTATTATTCTGACACCTGTAACTCTACAATATACCTACCTAGTCAGCATGGGAATTCAGTAAGTTTTCATTAAATTGAATTTTTCTGTTGTGTAATAATAACCTATGTAGTAATTTTCATGCTAGTAAAATTTCCTAATATAAAACACTTAGAAATCTATATTCACTCAAAATGCTTACTTTTCAACAAATCCATCTCTAGTAAAATACTCATGATGCAAAAGATCAGCAGATGATATTCTCTCAGCAGGATCAATTTGTAAACAAGCCTAGAAAATAAAAACAAGTATAATTCAGAAAATTTAAAAACATGCCCTGGTTTGGAAAATGTAAAATATGATACTTTGAGAAACAAACAGGCAGTTCCTTTAAAAATTAAACATACAACCCAACTGGCGTGGCTCAGTAGTTGAGCATCCACCTATGAATCAGGAGGTCACAGTTCAATTCCCAGTCAAGGCATATGTCTAGGTTGTGGGTTCTATCCCCAGAGTAGGATGTGCAGGAGGCAGCTGATCAATGATTCTCTCTCATCATTGATGTTTCTATCTCTCTCCCTCTCCCTTCCTCTCTTAAATTAATAAAATACTATATATATATATATATATATATATTTAAATTAAACATACAGCCCTGGCCTGTGTTCCTCAGTTGTTAGAGTCCTGGTCCATGCACCAAAGGGTTGCGTCTTTTGTTTTGTTTTTTAAAATATATTTTATTGATTTTTTTACAGAGAGGAAAAGAGAGGGATAGAGAGTTGGAAACATCGATCAGCTGCCTTCTGCACACCCCCCATAGGGGATGAACCCGCAACCAAGGTACATGCCCCTGACCTGAATCGAACCTGGGACCCTTCAATCCACAGGCAGACAACCCATCCACTGAGTCAAACCAGCAGGATTGTGCCTCCAATTTCCAGTCAAGGGCATTTCCCCACGTACCTGGATTGCAGGCTTGATCCCCTCTTTCTCTTTCTCCCCTCCATCTCCCCATCTCCAACCCTGCTCCCTCCTTCTCCTCCATTCATCCTTAGGTGAGGATTAACAACACCAAAAAAGAGATTATTTCTAGTCTATTAAATTAGCAAATATTTTTCAAAATTATAACATCTAATGCTAGATTAAGAGTGGGAATTTATATCCAATGCTACATGAGAAAACTTTAGTATAAATCAGTAAAATCTTTCTGGAGAAAAAAAAATAGCAAAATACAACAAAAATTCTAAAAAGTATAAACCCTTCACCCACTACTCACACTTTAGAAATTTATCCTAAACAAAAAACAAAGCAAATTCAGAAAGACAGATATAAAAGATGTTCATTGTAGCTGAAACCAAATGTCTAAAATTGCAAGATCAACTAAATAAACTATGGTATAGTCATACAATGAAACACTATGCAACTACAGAAAATTATGATGTAGTTCCATATTTGCTAATATGGTAATAGGTTTATAATATAATGCTAAGTGAAGGTAAACAGGTTACATAATAGTGTGTAAAGTATGATTCCTTTTAAAAAGCTTAAGTTTCTATTTTTTTTACATAAACCAGTAATTTAGTCATTTATTATTAAGTATTATGTACTGAACATAATTGTATATGCTATACTTTTATACAACTGGCAGCTCAATAAGTTTGTTTACACCAATATCACCACAACCACATGAGTAATGAATTGTGCTATGATCTGGCCTTATAATGACTATAGAATCAGTAGGCATTTTTCAGTTAGGTTAATAATCTAGGAATTTTTCAGCACCACTACAATCCTAATGGATCACCATATACACAGTCTGTAGTTGACCAAAATGTTATGTGGCACATGACTGTATATATTTCCCATTGTACCACAACTCCCATGACTGGAAACTGATAGAGCCGAGGTTTACATGTATCAGGTCTGTAGCCAAAGGCAGCACTTAAAAAGCATAAATTTCTAAGCATATATTTGTTGGGCAGTCTGTAAGTATATAAGCCAAAATGTTAATAGTAATATTTTCTTGGATTATGGGAGTTAGAAAAATCTTAACTTCTATTTTTTATCATGTATTTTCTACTTTTTCTATAATCATTATATATTTTATGTATAATTAAAACTATGAAATAAAAAAAGAAATTAAACTGAAAATGTAGTAAACAAATCCGATCCTTAATAAATTCTAGTCTCCAGGTACCAATAAAATGTATTTTTTTCCTTTAAGAATAGTCTTTAGATATCACATATGTTTAAGTTTATCTAAATAACAGAAACAACAATATCAACATTTATTGACAGTTTATTCAAGGCCCTATGCTCAAAACATTGCCACTATTACCTCATTTAATCCTTTAGCCCCAGAAAATAAATAGTTAATGTCGTTTTATAGCCTAGTAAACTGAGGCACAGATTAAATGACTTGCCCAAGGTTACATAGCTAATTAGTGATAGAGCTGGGTTTTAAATGTAGTTTATGTGATTCCAGAGTCCCTTTTTATAAACACTGCATTGTACTTGCTTTGAAATTTAGATAACCACCTTTTTTTTAAAAGGGCTATACTTTAGGAATAAGGTACCTTAGTTGATGCTGGGAAAGAAAATTGGCTGGATAAAAGAAATTAGTAGGAAGTTACTTTTCACATTAACTCTTTTACCTTTTGAACTTTGCAGTGAGTGAATTGGTAAACTTATTACAAAATTTAAATTTTAAAATAATTTAAAAGTGCTATAAAATTTTTCCCTCCAATTCAAGTTGCATTTTGGCATTGGTGTGTCCTCAAACAATATTATTTTATTATTAATACAATATTATTTTACAATAATATTTTACAACAATATTATTTTACAATATTAATACAATATTATTTTAACTGCAGCTGCCAAAGCCATGTAGATATCTTAGAATACCACTGTACATAGAATAGATTCCTAACTTGGGTATTAAAAGATGGTTATAATTAAAAGATGGTAAGTCCTTAGAATATTTCTAGTATCCATAATTATCATTAAAATTGGGATAAACTAAAAATAATAAACATGATTATCCTAGGTGGCTTTCAGTTCTAATAGTCTAGGAATTTTACTTTCTCTGAGCTACACACAAGACAGGAATATAGTAACTTTTAACAGATATCATTACTTTTATGAATCCTTTTCGAATTTCATTGAAGTAATATCCTAAAACTGTATTATAATTTATGCAAATTTCCCAGAAACAAGTCCTTAATCTCATAACATACATGAACTATATCTGCTAACAATCCATTTAGCTTTGGATATTTTTTTCTTGCATTCTTGGGGTGTTGAACTTGAGGAAGGACCACCCCTGCAAAAATAGGACTCTTGGAAAAGAAATTCTGCAAGTGAGGTGTCAAATTGCCTAAAAAGAAAAAAATATATAAGAAAACACAGAAATTAGTCTAAATCAAAATAATCAAATAGCTATGTGCTCTTTATTATGTTACTAAAAAGAGATAATAACAATTATGTTATTTTAATTATTTTACTTTTTGTTTTGCTTTGCTTTGTTTTGTTAGTTAATCCTCACCAGAGGATATTTTTTCCACTTATTTTTAGAAAGAGTAAGGAAGGGAAAAAGAGAGAGAGAGAAAGAGGAAGGGGGAGAGAGACAAACAGGCAGGCATCATCGAAGTGAGAGAGACACATTGCTCCTGCACACACCTCAACCAGGAATTGAACCTGCAACCCAGGCATGTCCCTTTGACTGCACACATTGAACCCAAGACCCTTTGGTGCGCAGGCCAATACTCAAACCACTAAGCTACAGTGGTTTTTAAGTTGAACAAGGAACTATCTGAATATAGCATAAAAGTTAAAGTTTCCCTAGTAATCTGTTGATAGCACACATAGACAGTATAGAAAGTAAAATGACCAGGTTAATTTTCTTTTCACAAAATAAAATACATAATATGTAATGCTATCAGGAAAGACAAATCTAAACTCTTACATATTTCCATATGAGTATCTAAATGGATTAACTAGCAACTGTTAATCAAAAAAGCCTTACTCAGAAAAGCTAACATTAAAATTATTTAGATATTGCGAAGAAAAAACAAGGCTATAGAGTAGTAGTAGAACTATAAATAGGAGTGGAGAGAGTAGTAGTAGAATTTCTAGTTAGTACCAGTTTGGCTATGCAACTAGTTCTGTGACCTTGGGCAACTCTCCTCCCTCTCTTTGCCTTGGTTTCCTCATCTGTAAAAGACAAAATGGATCCCACCATCTCTAAAGTTGCTTCTAACATTAATCTCATTAATCTCAGAACATTAAAGATGACACAAAAAAGTGTGATGCTTTAAGGCTCTGAACTATATCTTTAATCAATATTTATCCATATTTCATGGTTTTTATAGTTGTTCACATAACCTTTCTCATGATCTTGTAATTACATGTTTATGTATAGCTTCCCTACCACAAAAAGGGCTCATCCAGCTGCCTCATTAATATATATATATGAGATAATTGAAAATTCATGAGCAAGGATATCCATCAAAATGCTTCATTGTTCAAACAGATAGTCAAATAATTCAGCTTTCATTAAATATATTTTTGAATAAGTTATTTAGCTATTTGGTTATCTAGTATAGTTGAAAAAAGTTTTCTCAGCAAATAATTGACTTTCTATCTCCAAGTGCTTTTAAAAAGCATCTAAATTAAATCTATTATTTAAAAGTCTTTTAGATATGCAAATATTTATTTATTTTAAATTTCAGAGAAAGATAGAAACATAAATGATCAGCTGCCTCTTGCATGCCCCACACTGGGGACTGAACCCACAACCTGGGCATGTACTCTGACCAGGAACCATAACCTCCTAGTTCATTGGATCGATGCTCAACTACTAAACTACACAGGCATAGCAAGATATGCAAATCTTTATAGAAGCCAAAAATTTTAAACAATATTCTAACAAATTGAAGGAGATTCCTATTGTACTATTTTTTCTTACCAACAACATCAACATATGGCTTACCTATTTGCATCCTGGCAAAAAATATTATTTGTAATAACAGAGGAGAATTTTCTACTCTTTTTTTTTTTTTTTTTTAATCAGCTCAAGGCATGCATCTGTTTCATCTATCAAAAGAATATGCTTCCCGGTTCTTATAGTGAGAAAACTAAATTTGAAAATCAAGCAAATTTGATCTGGAAGTACTTATTTTAGGCATTTAACAGTACATATCAATAATATCTACCTACCTACTTTTAAAACAATTTTATGAAGTAAATCCAAATCAGAGCTGCTAGGAAGAAAGGGATTTCCAGTGGCCATCTCAATGATCATACAGCCCAAAGCCCAGATATCCACAGGTCTGAAACAGTCAAGAATCAATCACTTTTTCATAGAGAAATATATAAGATATTTTTTCTAAAAACAACTTTTAAAATAATGTTAGGGACAAAGAAAAAAGAGTGGATAAGTGATATCATTTTTAAAATTCACTGTAATAGCATATGGCAACTTTAGTATATACATTAAATATTATCACTTTTTATTAATATCACTAAATAGATTATATTTAAACTGCATGAGAAGTTATGTAGCAGTCCAGATAAAAAGTAACTAATTCTAAAATTGTTTAAAATACTTATACATAACATTATGATAAACTAGAGGCCTGGTGCATGAATTTGTACATGGGTGGGGTCCAGCTGGCCCTCCCCAAGGGAGGCCCATCAGGCCAGACCAGCAGGGGGTAGGGGCCACAGGCTGTTGCTGGTTGGTCCCACCCCTGATTGGGGTATTGGGAGGCTATTGGGGGCCGGGCTAGCAGGGGTGGGCCAATCTGGGCCCAGATCAGACTGGTTGGCTGCCACAGTGTACTATAGCCACCAGTCAATCTGGTTATTCTGGTTGCTCTGCTATTCCAGTCACTGGGCTTTTATATATTAGTATATAAATGGTTTATGAATTAGAATTAGATAATAAAATCATCTTGTATTTAAAAAGTAAAAACTAAAAATCTTGTCACATTCAAAGACATAAATAAACACTACGATGAGCTCTATTTTTTTTTACTGATACAATTGATTAAAAATTATAAGATTGATAACTGTTGGTGAGGCTATGGAAAATAAACACTCCCATGTACTGTTCTAGGAATATAAACTTACACAATTTCTTGGAGGGAAAATTGGAAAAAGCTACCAAGATAAAAATGTATATACATTTGACCAAATAACTTTATGCCTAGAAATTTATTTTTAAAATTTACTCGTGAGCCTGATAGAAAGGCAAATATCTTTATTTCTGCAGTTATCTGGCTCATGAGTATCCTTTGAATTCTGCCAGGACCCCTGGTTTGTGTCTTATCTTATTTCTAACAGGGTTAACAAATGTAAAGGGGAAATTATGTGTGTTTTTTTTTTAAAAACTGTAATGACTTACCCACATTTTATATCCTACCACTGATGAGTCAAAAACACACACACAACTAAACTTCAAATAGAACATATGAGGGGTGGATAAGGCACCAGACACTGTCTATTTTACTTCCCTCCACTGCCAGTTGCAAGACTCAATAGCGTAAGAAGAAAACGAGATGGAACTTAACTCAGTTCCTCAGGAAATCCACTTCCTGGTACTGCATGGCAAGCTATAAAGGAAAAAGAACAACGCTAGGGAATGGACAAGTTGAGATTATTTAAAATGACGAGTTTAAAAATATGATTGAGTTCAATCTCTTTACAGGACAAACAACTGTTCCCTGTCAAAGTACTTTCTATGGAATCATCTCTGTCCTCTGGCCTGCATTTCTGCCATGACTCTCCTGGCCCAAAATATAAGTCCCATATGCATTTGACTGCATAGAACTTACTTTTTTTGTTCTTTATTCATAAAGAAGATTTATTATTTCTCATGCACTGGAAAAAATAGAAGTTTTCAATAAAAATTTTACTGAATGGATTTGCAAATTCTATTTTAGCAATCTACCTTTAAATATACATTCTGAGGTTAGCTATTGGGAATAAAGCAGTGGTTAAAAAATAATTTACTTGCACATGTACACAAAGATAAGTGATAAAATTTCACAGCAACAGTGTTTGTGGTAGAAAATATTGGAAACTACCTAAATGTCCATCCATACAGAAATGGATATATAAAATTTTGTACAACCACACAATGAAATGTTATTCAGCTATTAAAAAGGATGATATAGGTTTAAATGTGTGCTAATATAAAATGATCTCTAAGATAAACTCTCAAGTGAAAAAAACAAGTTCATTAAAGAAATCAAAGAAGTTATAAATAAATGTAGAGATATTTCATGTTTCCCAACTGGCTCTATAGATTCGATGCAACCCCAATCAAAATCCAATGTACATATCAATAAATTAATTATAAAATTTATATGAAAAGGCAATAGACCTAGAATAGCCAACACAATGTTGAAGAATAACAAAGTCAGAATAGAGACAAGATCTCATTTTGAAACTTACTGTAAAGCTACAGTAATCAAGACTTAAAGAAATTAAGTCTGATACATGCTATGACACACATGAACCTTGAAAACATTATGCTAAGTGAAAAAAAAGTCTTAAAGGACCAGGTATTGCATAATTCCATTTATATTAAATGTCTAGACCAAGCAAGTTCATAGAGAATGAAAGTAGATTGCTAGGGCCTAGAATGGTTGGGAGGAAATGGGGAGTGACTGCTAATGGGTACAAGGTTTCTTTTTGAGGTGATGAAAATGTTCTAAAATTGATTGTGGTGATAGTTGCACAAGTCTGTAAATATACTAAAATCACTGAATTGTACACTTTAAATGGGTAAATTTTATGATATGCAAATCATATCTCAAAAAAACTGACATAAAAAAAGACTAGATTCCCCTGGCTGGGTAGCTGAGTTGGTTAGAGCATCATCCTGATAGGTCAATGTTGCAGGTTCAATCCCCAATGAAGGCACATACAAGAAGCAACCAATGAATGCATAAATAAGTAGAACAACAAATCAATGTTTCTCTCACTCTATTTAAAAAAACAAACATTTGTTTCTGGGATAAATCCCACTAGACCAATGGCTCAGTTGATTGGAGCGTTGTCCTGTACACCAAAAGGTTGCTGGTTCAATTCCCAGTCAGGGCACATATGTAGGTTGCGGGTTTGATCCCTGTTCACAGCACTTTATGGGAGGCAACCAATCGATGTTTTCTCTCACATCAATGTTTCTCTCTCTCTCTCTCTTTCTCTTCTTCTCTCTCTAAATTAATAAAAACATGTCCTAAGTTAAGGATTAAAAAAAGACTAGATTAAACTAAGTAATATTCTTTTGGGTGATAAAAGTATAAAGTACAAAGACATGTAAAGTAACTGATTAAAATAAAAGTCAATATCATGGTTACTTTGGGGGAAGGGAAAATGTTATAATTGGAATAGGGCCCATGGAGAGTCTTCTGAGGTGCCAACAAAATTTTATTCTTTGATCTAGTGGTAGAACTATACATTTGTTGTGTGAAGTTTTCTGATATCTGTATTTTGTTTTACAATAAAAAGATTTTAAAAAACTCTCATGAACAAATTTATTTTATTTTATTATTATTATTTTTTAAAATATATTTTATTGATTTTTCTACAGAGAAAAAGGAAGAGGGATAGAGATCCAGAAATGTCGATGAGAGAGAGACATCGACCAGCTGCCTCTTGCACAATCCCCACCGGGGATGTGCCCGCAACCAGCGTACATGCCCTTGACCGGAATTGAACCCGGGACCTTTCAGTCCGCAGACCGACGCTCTATCCACTGAGCCAAACCGGTTTCAGCAACAAATTTATTTTAAATACAATGTGAATGAAGCCTCACAGAATCCAAACTTGCCATGTACACGGAAGCAATGCTGGCTCTGTGAAGTACAGAGATTATTCTTATCTGCAAGAAACTTATCTTTCAGCAAGAAATATTTTAAAGAATAATAATTAGAGTAGAACTAGGTCACATTAAATATTAACTGGCACAAAACTTACAATGTACATGAAGGTTTAGAAAGGGATATGATTTGGGGGCAAGGAATAAGGAATGGGGATGTATCAGAAAAGGAATTTAAGCTACAACATGAAGAGAGGATAAAACTGGGACATAGATTTGATGGAAGCTACATTCATTGAGAATTTACTATATTTTAATATTTTTTTATTCATTAAGTCATTTAAACCTCAGAACAATTCCATGAAGCTGATCCTGTTACTATTTGCAATATACAGATAAAGTAATTGAAGCAGAGAGATAGTTGGAGTAAGGCATAAGTGATAAGTACAGTAGAAAAGGTACTTTGGAGTGACTTCATGTAAATTAGTTTACCTTTCTGTGCTTCAGTGTCCTCTTATATAAAGCTAGAGGCCTGGTGCATGAAATTCGCCCACTGTGGGGGAGGTTCCCCAGCCTGGCCTGTGCCCTCTCACAGCCCCGTAATTGATCGCTCCAAAGTGGAAGGCCCTACCCACCTATCAGGGGCTTCTCGATGGACTTCTCTAGAGAGGTAGGCCGTAGCTGGGGATCCCACCTCCTCTGCATGACACACGCAACATCAAATCTCCATCCACCTGTGTGTACCTGCTATGCACACAGACTCCTGGTGATGAATCATGACATCACGGTGTGATGGCATGAGGGCATGATGACCATTTGCATATTAGCTTTTTATTATATAGGATGAGGAGGACAATAGTAGCACCTTCATCATAGAATTATGAAAATTAAATGATTTAATGCATATAAAGCATTTAGAACAGTTTCTAGCAAAAAGTAAGTACTCGTTAATATTAGGTATTATTTCCCTGGCTAGTGTGGCTCAGTTGGTTGTAGCATCATCCTGTATACCAAAAGGTGTCAGATTCGATTCCCAGTGAGAGCACATACCCAAGTTGTGGATTTGATACCCATTTGAGGCATGTAGAAGAGGCAACCCACCAATGTTTTTCTCTCTCTCCTCTCCTTTCCCTTCTCGCTTTCCCAGATCAATAAAAACATATCTTCAGGTGAGGATTTAAGTATATATATATTAGATATTACTATAAAAACAGAATAGAATAATGGTTTCTAGGAAAAGCATGCAAGAATATCCCTCTCCATTCGTTGTATTAGTTGTACAACTTGGTCCCTTTATGTACTTTGAGATTCGTTGTTTGTATATTAGATTGCTGTTTCATATACTGCTTCTACTGTTTCACAATAAATTGAGACCATGCTACCTTTTGAGGCATCCAGAACAATATAATTTTAAAAAGTATTATTTGTCAATCTTTGCGAAGGGAGTGCCATATTCCAAAAAATAGGACCCTTGTCAGGTCCTATAGTAACACTGGCAGAGTGAGGTAAATAATTTTAAAACCTTTGTATACTGTGGAGGCTAAACATAAGCAGATAAGGCAACTCTGCCAAGGATATAGTCTGAGGGATATTCTGCATAGGTCTTCTGGGATTTGGGCTACTTAGCCCCTGAGGGCAAGCATGGTAACATCAATAGCCCGCATGGCAGGTGCCTATAGAACTCTCTGTTCTCTGTAGAGATATCCCTTTCTTAAATCCAACTCAGATGCAGAAGGCTGAGGGTGACAAATTCACCACAGTTAAAAAAAAAAAAGAAGGTGAATGGGAAAGGCCAGGCAAGATACTAAAATATACATACTTTCCATAAGAGGTATCTTTTAATACTAATTCTGGAGCTCTATACCAGCGTGTGGCTACATAGTCAGTATAAATATCCCCAGGAGCTGCTAGTGTTCGTGCAAATCCGAAATCACAGAGTTTAATAATTCCTGTCTGGGATACTAAAATATTCTCAGGTTTTATATCTCGATGAATGATCTAAAAAACAAACAGAAGATGCAATACATTAAAATGGGATTTCATTATCTAGAGAAGCTTTCAAAAATTATACAGAGAAAATCTAGCTAATTAAGGCAGTAAAGGTATTTTCTTACCCCATGCAAAGGATTAACCACACAATGCAAAAGCTAAAGTTATACATTTTCGATTCTTGCCTCATACATTATCTCAAAATGACAGGGAGCAAAACAAAACAAAACAAAACAAAACAAAAACAAGTATAATACTAAAAAGGTAAATCACATTCCTAAAAAGAAAAGTAATCAAAGGAACTTGAAAAAAAGTTTAACTTTCCTTTAACTCCATGTCACATCCCAAGTACTACCATTTCTCTCATTTTCTTCACAATAAATCTCTTGCTGACATCATCTCTACTCATTCTTCACTTTATGATCATTTACTACTCAAAGTAATGAAATCTGTCTTCTGATGAAATGTTTCATTAAACTGCCTGAGCCAGCATCAAACAACTTAATTGTTGCTAGTCCAACCAATACTTCTCAATACATTATCTTACTTTATATCTTAGTGTAAAAATGTTGCCGACCATACCTTCATTCTTGATTTCTAGGACTTAAATTCTTCCATGCTCCTTCTATCTCTGTGACAATTCTCTCTTTATCTGTCCCTTAGATGCAGGTTCTGATCTTCGGTTTTCTCTTCTCATACATCATGCTTCCTGGGAAATCTCATGTACTTTTTTTGGGGGGGAGGGGCACTTTCTTCACTTGGTTATGGGGAAACCATACTCTCTTGGGCTTCTTCCCAACTACTGGCTTTTCCATCTCCACCTCATCTACTTTTATAACTTTATTAACTACCCATATACTGATGATTTCCAACTTTCTATGTCTAATTTCTATTTCTAGATATCTCTCCTGGTTTCCACAAGGAGTGGAATTCCATAAGAAGTCCCACTCAACAAATCCAAAACTAAATGCACCATCACCCCCAAAGCTATTTGTTCTCAATACTGCTTTTGCTTAGTGAAGGGAACTAACTTCACTAAGCAAATGGGTCAAGCCAGAAACCATTTTTCTTCCTCAGTTCCCATATACTCTTAACCTACCTAAATCTCTCTCTAATTCGAGTCCCCTCAGCTCTCTTACTGAAAATTACACTACTAACTAGTCTCCCTGCATTCATTCTGATCCCCTATCCACAATGAAGTCACAGTATTACTTTAAAATCATGTGTGATTATGTCACTTCTCTGTTTAACATCTTTTAAGGATGCCCCACCCCACATGACAAATTTGTAACTCCTTAAAATGGCTTATAAAGCCTTGTAGGATTTGAACCCTACACACCTTCTCAACTTTCTACAACCTCTTTTTAAAATTTTTTTTTATTATAATTTAAGGGAGGAAGGGAGAGGAAGAGATAAAAATATCAATGATTGGGGATTGAGCCCGCAACCTGTGAATATGCCCTTGACCAGAATCAAACCTGAGACCCTTCAAGTCTGCAGGCCAGTGCTCTATTCACTGAGCCAAACTGGCTAGGGCTACAACTTCTTTCCCTAGAATATTAGTTACCCAGTTTTCCAGGATTTGTGTAATCTATGCATTTGTGATGTTTATATTAGATGTTCCTTCCATTTGTTCTCACATCATTCTGCACTTACCCATTACAATATTTGTCAGGCTATATTATTAATTGCCTATTTATTTGTAACTCCCACCAGACTTGTAAGCTCCATGAGGGCAAGATATATGTCTTGTTTAAGCTATATTACCATGCCCAGTACAGTGCTTAAAACAAATAAGGCATTTTAAAACTTTATCAAATCAATGAAGTGTGTTCTCATCACTGGAAAAGTATCATAGCACAAGGGAAGACATCTCAGTGACAGAAATCTGGGATTTTTCTTTGTTTATATAACTTTTTTTTTAAATTTTTACTTTTTTATATATTTTATTGATTTTTTACAGAGAGGAAGAGAGGGGGGTAGAAAGCTAGAAACATCGATGAGAGAGAGACATCGATCAGCTGCCTCTTGCACATCCCATACTGGGGATATGCCCGCAACCAAGGTACATGCCCTTGACTGGAATCGAACCCGGGACCCTTCAGTCCCCAAGTCGACGCTCTATCCATTGAGCCAAACCGGTCTCGGCTGTTTATATAACTTAATTGCTATGTTTTTGGTGTTGGCTCTTCTGCCTTTGTCTTCCTCCACAAATGGCCAAAAAATTAACCTAGGGTAATATGTTAGGGCCATTTTAAAGGTACCATCTATACAACTACATTGATCTATTTTTACTTCCACAACTCCTCAGGATGAATTTCAAGCCTCTGGCAAACCTCTCGCCTGGGTACTTGTGCAATCTTAGCTCCTTTTCCTATCTCTGTAAGTGCACTTATTGCCCCTCTCTGATGTCCCCTGCCCAGATTTTCCTCTATTATAGTGGCTTCTCATCTAAATATATTTTCTTTTTTAGTTACAGTTCAAAACTGTACTTACATTAGTTTTAGCTCTTCTTTGAAGTCTTCTACTCTCAGTCTAGCCCATACTGTTTTTTTTTTATTTTTGAAAAAAATTTTTTTTTAAAATATTTTTTTATTGAATTATTATCTGTGTACATATTTTAACTCCCCCCTCCCATACATACCCTCCCCCCCCAGAGTTTTGTGTCCATTGGTTGTACTTATATGCATGTATACAAGTCCTTCAGTTGATCTCTTATCTCCCCCAGATCTCCCTACTGTCCCGGCTGTAATTTTACAGTCTGCTTGTTGCTTTACTGTCTTTATATCTGACTTTTGGTTTGTCAGTTTATAATGTTCTTTAATACCCATAAATGAGTGAGGCCATGTGGTATTTCTCTTTCATTGACTGGCTTATTTCACTCAGCATGATGTTCTCTAGTTCTATCCAGGTTGCTGCAAATGATGAGAATTCCTTTTTTTTATGGCAGCATAGTATTCCATTGTGTAGATGTACCATAGTTTTTGGATCCAATCATCTGCTGACGGAGCCCATACTGTTTTTCCCCTTTTTCAAAAACCATTTTAAAGTCTACAAGGCAGTATAGGACTACAGATAACATGACTATTCCTGACTCTGATACAGTGCTAAACACTTTATACCTACTACCTAATTGATCTTTACAAAAAAACCTTTGAGGTACTATCATATCATTTCACAGATAAAGAAAATGAAGCTCAGTGAAGTTCATTGGTTGATCTCTATCTACCCACACTCCCCTGCCTTCCCTCTGAGGTTCAACAGTCAAAACAGAACAATATTTAAAGGGCACTTATCATTCATATACATTTTATAGTTTGGCTTATTCTGCAGCACTTACGTTATTATTGTGAAGATACTCAATTGCTCGAATGATTTGGAAGAGATATTTTCTAAGTCGTTTACTCTCTAGTCCATGACAATAATGTTGTAACTCATCTAATACAGTGTGATCAATAAATTCAAATACCAAATGAATTTTCTTTTTCTGTTTAATAACTTCAATCAGATTGACCAGGTTTTCATGATGAAATTGCTATTGACAAAGAAACATATTTTAATAAATTATTTCATGCACAATAATTTATACATATAACAACTATATCATTTTTAAATGAAGCAGAAATATTCTCAGCTTCTTTTCTCCATGCATTTCAACAGAAACTTCCCAAATGATTTGCTTATATTCCTATTTTAAGAAAATGTTGCCGGGACCGGTTTGGCTCAATGGAGATAGAGCGTCGGCTTGGGGACTGAATTGCCCCTGGTTGGATTCTGGTCAAGGGCATGTACCTTGGTTGCGGGCATATCCCCAGTAGGGGGTGTGCAAGAGGCAGCTGATCGATGACTCTCTCTCATTGATGTTTCTAACTCTCTATCTCTCTCCCTTCCTCTCTGTACAAAAATCAATAAAATATATTTTTAAAAAAAGAAAAAAGAAAATGTTAATCTATTTCATAATATTTATAGAACAAAGGGAAATGTATAGCTTTACTTCAAGTTAACATTTGCTTGATTTTTTAATAAAATAATTTAATGTACTATAATGCAACTTGGTATGCTGCTAAGAGATATCTTCCTATCTTTTAACTTGATTTGTGGTTAAATTTAACATCTGAAATTTAAAAGGTCCCTATATTTTCAAATGAGCATTGTTTTCAATGCTACTGAATATGTGATCTGAATGTGTTAAATTATTCTTTGAGTTTGATCCTAAACTCTTGAGAGTAAAATCTAAGTTCCAGGAGGGACATTATAAACTAATCACACTGTAACAAAAGAGTATCAGAATATCTAGAAACTGTCAGATATGTGAAATACCTATTTATAGCCATGAGGATGTTACATAAATATACCATTATTTGTGTGTACATTTTTGTTCTAGCCCATTAAGCATTATGCTATTCTATTTGAATAAAATAATAGTCTATTATTCTATTAAGCAATAAGACATCTTTTTAGACTGGTATAATAATTTTAAAATATAAAAAATGGTATGCATGAGCTTAAAAAAGGAATGACATTTTAATATTTTATGCTGCTTATTCTATTTTGTAACACATTGATTTAATTACAATAAACTCTGAGATATTTAACTTTTTCAAATGACCAAAAATATTTATTTGGCTAAAAACTATGGGGTATATTTTCAATGTTACATTAATTAGAAAAATATACTTTATAAAAATTATTTGCCTTTGTTCTAAGGGGATATTAGCAATTTCTCTGCTTACCTGTATTAATATGTAAACCAGACCTTAAAATGTGACTAATAGAAAAACATGTCAAAATACAATGCCAGATGCCTTTCCTACTTTTGCTCCCAATTTTCCTTGTGAGCAAGATGCCAGAGTGCTGCTGCAACAGCATGCTGGCAGTAGCAAAAATAAATGACTGCTTTTGGACATTAATCTTTCAACTAAGGAAAATTATGGGTTTTCTATCCAGTCTTTATTTTAAAGGCAAAAGCAGTGAAGGGTTAATGGAAATTAATAATCATTAGAGAAGATCCCCAGGGATGAGGAATCAGGTACACTCTCAAATAAATCATGAAACCCCTAGAAATGCGCCCTTACCCCTTTTCAAGCTGTTTACTTTCCTTCATTACTAGACAACTTTTATACAGATATGTTCACTAATTACTGTCATTTATTTAGTGAAATTCTAGAAGATAAAAATTTAGTTCAAATTAAGTCATTATGACTATCTTTTTAAACTAGGAATTGTTATCTAATCCAAGAAATATCTCTTGTAGAATTAGGTTAAATTAAAAATTCTATAAGAAATAAACCAATACAAATAGTCAAGCTGTTTCAAAATAGTTTGCATAATATTTGTAATAGCTATAACATTCAAATTCATCCCTGTGCTCTTGCCATGACATTATTGACTTTTAAAAATTACTAAGTAGAAAAAACAATCAGCTTAAATGCAATAGAAAGACCTGGGAAAAGGTCTTCTTCTAATCAGATTACTCACTTACAGTGCATAATAGTTGCCTTACAGTATTATTATGTTTTGGGTCATCAGAATAAGGACTGGTATCTTACACAAAATTATAACATCTTTACTGACTTTAACTTTCCTTTTCATTGTCAAGAAATAGAACAGTTCCAACAATACACAGACACCTAATATATTTCTTCTATTTTTAATTGATCCACCATACCCAATATACACTTACAAAGAAATAGAATAATATTATTTTTGTGTCAGATAAAATGAGTAAACAGAGTATCTGTTTTCTTCATTAAACAAAACATTTAGACTACATTGTCAAAGTCATAAACCTTAAAGCATCTAGATAAATTCTAATTTATAAAATACATATATACTTAAATCACTAGTTTTGTACTCAAGCACCAAGGGGTCTTAATGCTCCTTTCTTTACACTCAGGAGTCCTTTCCCCTAAGCTCACCTGTCATCCTATCTTCTGCCCTGATCTCTCCTGATATTGTTCCCCATCTCTAAGAGCCCACTGGCCAACTTTACTTAAATGTACTCCTGTCACTTTAAATACAACATTTCTTTCTGTTTTGTGTTGATCCTCACCTGAGGATATTTTTCCTATTGATTTTTAAGAGAGAGTGGAAGGGAGGGGGAGAAACAGAGAAAGAGAAACATCAATATGAGAGACACACATAGATTGGTCGCCTTCCGAAAGTGCCCTGAATGGATCAAACCTGCAACCAAGGAATGTGCCCTTGACTGGAAAAGAACCCGGGACCCTTAAGTCTGCAGGTTGCTGCTCTCTCCACTGAGCCAAACTGGCTAGGACAAATTCAACAAATTTCTAAAACTGAACTAGCTCCCAAACTATGTCTCTTGGGGTATTTCAAACTTCCATGACAGTACTCAATGAACCTCAAAGAAATCTTTGTGTCTTCTTTTGCAGTATATCATGTTTTAACTTTATTTTCCATTCAAATTGTCATAATCCTGTAGGGTTCTTCATGAGATCTACCAGTATTCCTGAATTAAATTCACATAACAGGCCTCCCTATTGTTATTTTCGGAGTTCTCCAATCTTTTCTAAAAAAATAGTGCCACATTTGTATTTATAGTTTCTTTACCCTAAATTCAAAACCTTTGTCCTCTCACAAATTCAAATTTTAACTCCTTAGCCCAAAAGACAAGACTTAAAAACTGCCCTGGCTGATTTGGCTCAGTGGATACAGTGTCCCAAGTTGGATTCTGTTCAAGGGTACATGCCCAGGGGAAGCAGGAGGCTGCCGATCAATGATTCTCATCATTGATGTTTTCTCTCTCCCTTTCCCTTCCTCTCTGAAATCAATAAAAATAGATATATTTTTTTAAATACTTAAAAACCTACATCCAACTTACCTCTCTAAGTCTACCTCTATTTCGGTACAGAAAATTCTATAGGGCTAATGCCTTTGCTCTTTGTCCATTCCACTCTGCTCCTTTTTTTTTTAAACCTCACCTGAGGATATTTTTCCCATTGATTTTTAGAGAGAGTGGAAGGGAGAGGGAAAGAGAAACACCAATGTAAGAGAGACACATTGATTGGTTGCCTCCCGCATGCCCCCAACCAGGGTCAGGAGGCTACAACCGAGGTACATGCCCTGACCAGAATCAAACCTGGAACCCTTCAGTCTTCAGGGTGAGGCTCCGTCCACTGAGCCAAACTGGCTCGTGTTCCACTCTGCTCTTTGTCCTGCTTTAGCCTCTCTGAGCGTATGCTGTTCCACTAACCTACGATATTATACAACAGTGTCTCCCTCTTACATAAATCCTATGCATCACTTAAAGCTAAAGTCATGTCCCAATTCTTCCAAGAAACCATCACTGCCCTACAGGACTTGGTGTTAATCACTTGGCACTTCTTATGAGCCACTTTTTATTCAGTATTATATGTCCTCCTCTCTGATTAAATAATAAAAGACCTGAAGAGCAGGTACTGTCTTTTACCTCATTATAGTCTTAGCATCTGGCACAATGTCTTGCACAAAGTACACATTTTTATGAATAATATATCTGGATATTTCAGAATAATTATTTCACAATATTAGGTATAACTTGTTATAGTATACATAAGATCTTGTATCACTATAAAATTACAAAATGTGGACAATTAGGTAGGGCAGTGGTCGGCAGATGCATTAGTCAACAGAGCCAAATATCAACAAGTACAATGGTTGAAATTTCTTTTGAGAGCCAAATTTTTTAAACTTAAACTTCTTCTAATGCCACTTCTTCAAAATAGACTCGCCCAGGCCGTGGTATTTTGTGGAAGAGCCACACTCAAGGGGCCAAAGAGCCGCAAGTGGCTCGCGAGGCGCAGTTTGCCAACCACGGATAGGGTATCACACTTGTTTTTCTATCACCTGTCCTAATACATGTGTTAACCGATATATTCTTTAGTTTTTTTCCATAACTATTTCTCTCAATTTAAAGAGCAATTAAGGCAAAAGAAGCAAACCTTTAGAAACTTTATTTCTCTCGATGCAATTTTGTTGAGAGATTTTTCTGGTGTCTCATAAAATATCTTAATGGCCACTATCTGCCCGGTATCCTTATGTTTACACTTCATGACTGTTCCATAACTTCCTTCTCCCACTTTTCCAAGAGTTTCATACATATCCATTCTTAAGCCCTGCTTCTTCACAGAAATAAAGAAAATGTTAAACATTTTAACATTTATTGAAGTTGGGTAATGCAGTTCCACAATAAACCCATACTTTAAAATACAGAAACATAGAAAAAAAAATAGGAATCTTTTCCACAGACACCGTTTGTCTTTGGAAACTGCCAGCCCGACAGTCAGGTGTACTTGTGGGGCTCCAGCCCTCCGGAGCCTCCAGCTGCCTCGGTCATTCCCGTCAACACTAAGTATTAGGATTCCTTCACTGCACGTCACAATCCACGGGGGCGGAGGGTTACCCTCACACTTCCGGTCATGCCCGTCAAATAGGAGGTACCCGCAATACTGCAGTGGCCCGCAGGCCAGTCTCCGGAACTCAAGAAAACCTCGACCCTGCCCACCCCTCAAAGCAGATATCTTAGGGTACCGGGTCGGTGTCGCACCCCACGCCCGGCAGACGGCCTCGTCCGGGCAGCCGCCACCACCTCAGCCCATTCTATAGCCCCGAAGGTCCGGCCCCGCGTAGTCCCAGTAGCTCCCCACCACCCGCTCCCATGGCAACGGGGCCGCCGGCCTCGCGTTCGGAGCCTAGTGCGCAAGACCGGAACCCAGGCCGGGCTGGCCTGACCCGGAAGAGGAATGAGAGGTGGCGGAAAAGACAAGTTTCATGTGTGCACTGAGTGGAAGCTCGTTTAGGGGTGGAAGTCGGGATCAAATTAGGTTCTCCTCACAAAGTTGGTTTAGGGTGGAGATCAGGGGGTGGAGGGACGTGCACCAGCAATTTTGACGGAGGCGTGAATGACGGAAAATACCCTGGAAGAGAGGAACCGCGGCGGAGAACACCTGCGCTTCTGCTGGGTCCTAAAAGGATGGCTGGTGTCATTTAGTAGAGACTTTTTGAAAAAGGAGACTTCCAAGCAAGTCTAGTGTAATTGTAGTTTTCTAAGTTACCTAGTTATGTAAATAATCCATAGACTAATTTGGGTTCAGTTGTCCACATTTCATCCTTAAAATGGAAAGGAGATGCTTCTGACATCAAGAACATTTCTGCAATTCGCTTAAAAAATTATTTTTTTTCAAGCTCATAGTTATCCTTTTTAAGAAAACTGTGTGTCAAAACTGGTAAAACTTCCTTTTTGGGATAGGAAATATTTCAACAGGTTCTAGCACACGTGGATTAACATACTAGTAACTAGGGTATAGGGGAGGAAAGCTGTTACCTAATTGCTTTATACTAGAATGAGGTCCTGCTGGCCTTCCAGCCTGCAATGGAAAACAAGGATATCACTGGAACTAGTGCCCACTTTCTTAGGGATTTCACCTATTTTTGTCTGTAAAAATAAATTTAAATGTTAAAGGGCCAGATCTCACTGTTTCCCTAAATGAGTAAATACCATTATCCAATAAATTCTAGTTCAGTTGGTTCCACCCATCATGAATATTAAAATTATATCTGGTGAGCTTTTAAAAAGACCCCACCCGAGACCCTAATGTAAATGAGAAAGGATAAAGGAATTGGTATTTTTAAAGCTTCTGAAACGTTTCAATGCTGCTTAAATTTATATTGAGAGAAGAGTGGGAGGGGAGGGAGAGGTGGTCATGGTTATCTTTTTCTTTTAATATATTATTGATTTCAGAGAGGAAGAAAAAGGGAGAGAGAAACATCAATGATGAGAGAGAATCATTGATCAGCTGCCTCCTGCACGTCCCCCACTGGAGATTGAGACTGCAACCTGAGCATGTGCCCTGACTGGGAATTGAGCAGTGACTTTCTGGTTCATAGGTCGACATCCAACCACTGAGCCATGCTGATCAACCAATGGTTTCGGGCTGGAACCAATGGATCCCGGCTGCCTATCACTACTTGATCCAATTAAGCAGAGACTGGGTTGAATCATATGAGTGTTTATTCTAGTACTGTCACAGTATGGTAAGGTGACCAGATGTCCCGCTTTTGGCAGGACAGTTCTGATTTTTAACAATTTGTCCTGCCTCCCGCGGTGTTTTAAAAAGGTCCCGAATTTTTATGAGTTTATTTGAGCCAAACCGACAATTGCCAGGAAACAAAATCTCTCATCAGATTGAGAAAATGTTCCTGAAAAATGGCACTTTTACCATTTATTTTATTCATCAGAATCAAAGGAGAAAATGTAAGGGGTTATATAAAATCCATTGGTGATTAGGGAGATGGTAGAACTCGGATAGAGGAAATCTCCAAGATTGGATAAAAAGTATATCAGAGACTCAAATACTTTTACATTGGTGGGTTCAGGATAATGGAACACAGTACATAATCATGGTATGTGGAGAAAAGATAACAATGAAGGGTTCAGTGGTCTCAAGCTCTGGTGCGAGATTATGCCCCAGGGGTTTGGAAAAGGGGGATTACTCTGACATAACAAAGGTATGTTATCATAGATGCAAAAAGACAATAGGCCTAGGACATGACTACCTTCCATGGCTCCCTTTTAGGAAGTTTTCATTTCAGACCCTTCTCTATGGCTACTTCAGGTCTCTGAGATTGTAAAAATTGACATGCAGGCCTCCCCTAAATTTGCTGGTTTTAGTATGTGGCTCCTTTTTTGTCCAGGAGATACCAGGAAAGTGGAGAAAGTTAATCCTCTCTGGTTCCATT
The DNA here is from genome assembly GCA_036971965.1 of Nyctalus aviator. Classification (NCBI taxonomy): domain Eukaryota; kingdom Metazoa; phylum Chordata; class Mammalia; order Chiroptera; family Vespertilionidae; genus Nyctalus; species Nyctalus aviator. The sequence goes on from CM072927.1 coordinate 66,374,474, forward strand.
GAACTATGGGCAGTTTGGGGCAATGCTAAGTTCCTCATCCTACCCTCTCATTCTGGTTTGGGCTGAAGAATTACCCTAATATATAGGAAAAGGTTCAGGGTGCTCTACCAGAGTCAATAACTCTGAGCTGCTCTCCAACCCTCTCCCAGCCCTGCCTGAAGCTGTGGGGAGCATTTCTGGTACATCTGCATCTAAAAAGCTGGTGTGGAAGACCTGAAATGAGTTATCCAGGCTAGATATAAAATCCCCATTCATGTCTCCACGATCCGTTCCCCAGATATGAATCTACACCGTTCTTTTACCTTTGCCCATAATTTCCAACCCGGGAAACCCCACTGCAATGCCCCTAAGGAAGTACTTCAGGGGATTTTACATTCAATACCTCAATAAAAAAAAAATAATAAAATGGTGGGCCCATCAGTTTATGTACTAGATTGGATAAGCTTTTGAACCAACCAAAGGAGATTATAATTCCAAATTATTTTTTTTTTAGCTCTGTTTCAAAGAGACTTAAGCAAAACATGCTTTGCTTCCCCAGAACCTCTTCCTCTCCCACTGCCCTCCCTGTTCACGGGACCAAATGCCTGGAAAACGAATATAGGTGTATGGTGCCCATCCGTTCGGTTTAACCACCTGCTTCAAATACCTGGCCGAGACTCAGCTCCGGCGCAGCTCCCACTTTACCAGTTCTAATCACGTCACAGGGGCACGTGGTTCCAGAGACCTCGCCACCTCCCACTCAGGGGCGGATTGTTGACAACCTCCGCCGGCGGGTCACGTGACCTTACGTCATCCCGCCCCCTGCGCCTGAAATCTCCAGCCCCGCCTGCGCCCCCCTCTCCCCACCCAGCCGGACCTAACCCAGCGGGAGGGGACGCAGCGGGGTATGTTTCGGTTTTGTCGCCTCTTGGCCCACACTATCTCGTCTGAGCCCAGAGAATACTGCTTTTCCAGTGAGCTCGGGGAGCCCAGATGGCAGGGCCTTGCTGAAAAGCCACCGCAGGAGCTCCCCCGCGTGCCCGCCCGCTTCCCCCCACCCCTCGCGCCGTGGTAGCGGCGGAGGGCGGAGGGCGGAGGGATCCGGAGGCGGCGGAGGGAGACGTCATTGCGGGTTGTTTGTGCAGCCTCCGTGGCGGTGACCCGCAGTGATTTGGCCGCCGTGCCGGGGGGTGGGGGGGCCGCGCGGGACTCTTTTCTTTCAGACGGACCGCGGGCCAGCTGTGGAGCATGTCGACCCCCGCCCGGAGGAGGCTCATGCGGGATTTCAAGCGGTAAGGCCCTTCCCCTCCTCCGCCCGGACGGCGGCTCCTCCCCACAGCTGCGGGCCGGCCGGCCCGGACGGGGATCCGGGACGCCTTCCTCTGAGGACTCTCAGAGGGCCGGCTCTGGGCCCCGGGGAGCGACCGAAAGCCAGTTCTGACTCCCCCGAACCCAAGCCGTTCACACTCCCTCATTCTTGTTTTCTCACTCCGACACCCCTCCCTCCCCAAATGTAAAAAAAAAAAAAAAAAAGAAGAAAAAAAAGGGTATGGACACCTAAGATTCCCCACTGCCGGCTTGGGCCAGCTGCTTGACTTGTCGCCCTGCCGTTGAAACCTTACCCCCGCCCCTGAACTCTGCGGCACCCCTTCTCTCCACCCCAAAAGGGAACCCTTGCGGGAGCTGCTTCCTCGCTGACTCCACCAATGAGCTTTGTTCCGCGGGCCTGCGGTCTGCTCCGAGGGGCAGGGTGGAGGCGAAAGGCACCCCCCCCCCCCCTTTTCTGCAGTGAGGGTAGGTCTGCCCCGCGAGGTCCGGAGGTGGTTAACCCCATCTCCGAAACCTGACTCTCTCCCCCCCCCCCCCCTCCCAAGCCCTCCCTCCCCCGCCCGCCTGCAAGGACCTTGAGAACTGGCTTAGCCCTGGGACTCGAGCTGGCACCTCTGGCTGCCAGGACCTTCTGGAACTCCGCTCCGGGGCCTGGGGTAGAAAGCCCTATCTATAGTCTCCCAAGTCTGGAAGAGTGCCTTCCCCAGGCCGGCGCTAACCCGATACTCCCAGGGCCTCCTGCTGTAAAGTAGGGTTTTGTGAGGAGATGGAAGGGGTGGTGAGGAGGAAGTGACTTTTTTTTTTTTTCCCCCCCCAGTTGTTTACCTTTTACTTTGAGGTATGGTGGCGGAAAAGGAATAGAAAACTTAGCATTGCAGTCCTCTGTTTTGCCCTGATTGAGACGAAATGTGTATAATATAAAAACTTAGATCAGCGGCTCAGGAAGTGACCTCTCAACTTCGCCATTGTAAAGTCGTTGGTGAGACTTTGGAGGCCATTGTTTTGGGCTGTGACCAGTTTATCATTGAATCTATTTGTAACTTAGCCGGTTACCTTTGGTGGGCATCAAGCATCATCATTCCTTGAGGCTGACTAAAAATAACTTTTTATGTGGACTAATTTGAAAGTATGCCACATGACAATAACTGCATATATAGAGAGAAAGAGTATAACGTTTATTTTTTTACTCAGTCTTTGAAAGGAGATGCCCTATTTCATGTAAAAGTCGTCTTCAAAAGCTTGAAATCAGCAATTTCAAATTAGCTGAAATTCAGATGAGTGAAATTCAAATAATAATACTTCCAGTTTGTGCCTCTTGTTACCCTGATTTGCTGTGATTCTCTGCTTTATTCTGAATTGAATACAAGCTACCTTTGGTAGTTTTCCAAGGGTCTTCAGGTTGCAAGAATTTGACTGACAAATGTTGGAAGATAGTTTTGTATTGAGTCTCCTGTTCTCAGATAGTTTTAGTGTTAGTGCAGAGCCTTTAAAAAGGATCGACGGAAAACCAAACAATCTTTGATTACTCTAAAAGCCATTGCTAATTGAAGCAAATGGATAAAGTAGCTCTCCTGCCTGAAACTACTTTCCTAATGAAATTGAATCAAGTGTTTTCAGTCCTTTAGTGGTCACACTAAGGATTTTTTTGTTTTCAGGAGGAGGAGGAGGTTTGGTGGCCATGTTGCACAAATAGCCATCCTTAGCACTCACACAGTCTGCATTACAGCAGCAAAATTGATGGTTCTGTTAAAATATTTTTGCACTTGAGGTTTTTTAGTTTTGGTTGAGGGCAGTCAGTTATCTACACACACACACACACACACACACACACACTCACACTCACACTAGTTCTTGAAAGATATCTTAATCTTGATGGTAATTGATGAGGGATACTCCCAAGCCCTTTAGTATTTTAGTGATTTGTAGTGGTATCTAATAAGTATGTACCTGGGCAATTTTTTATTTCTTATTGTGAGATGGTTTATTCCAGCTCAGCACAAGAGTAAGGAAATAGGTTTTGTTTGTGTCTTAAAGCAGAGAGTATAGAGTCTATAGGTGTTTTATTTGGCCTTCTTAGTGGCCCAAATGTTCAACTTTTAAAATTTCTGCTACGGATTTCTAGATTGCAAGAGGACCCACCTGTGGGTGTCAGTGGCGCACCATCTGAAAACAACATCATGCAGTGGAATGCAGTTATATTTGGGTGAGTTGAAAGATAAAACAACGTTTTTAAAAACGTGCAACTAGAAAAAGAGACTGAGGAGAAATGGGGACCTTACAGAAACTGCAGGGTAAATTAGAAAAAACATTGCCATAAAAGTTTTGTTGGTTACATAAAACCTATTTGCATTTTGGTGTTAATACATGAGATTTTATAGCCCTAGCTGTTTTACTCAGTGGATAGAGCATCAGCCTGTGGATTCAAGGGTCCCGGGTTCGATTCCAGTCTGGACACATGCCCAGGTTGCTGGCTCATCCCCATTAGGGGGCGTGCAGGAGGCAGTCAGTGATTCTCTGTCATCATTGATGTTTCTATCTCTCCCTCTCGCTTCCTCTCTGAAATCAATGAAAATATATTTTTAAAAATACGTAAGACAAAACTTTGGGTTTTGTCTTATAAAAATACCATTTGAAACTAAAGGAAAAGAGATAAATGATTTGATACAAAATATGCCAAGTAAGTGTTTATACTTGTATTCTATTGGAACCATAAAAAGGCTAAGAACAAAAATCATTGAGAACTTACACAATGGCAATATTTTACATGAAAAATGTTTCATAGCCCAATATAAAATACAGACATACCTCAGATATACTGTGTGTATGGTTCCAGACTACCACAATAAAGAAAAAAAAAATTTTCTTGGCTGGTGGAGGTCCTTACTTTCAATTAGTAAAAAAGGCAATGTCAAAACCAGTTTGGCCTGCGGACTGAAAGGTCCCAGGTTCGATTCCAGTCAAGGGCATGTACTTTGGCAGCTGATTGATGATTCTCTCTCATCGATGTTTCTGACTCTCTATCCCTCTCTCTTCCTCTCTGTAAAAACATCAATAAAATATATTTTTTAAAAAAGGCAATATCTGTGAAGTGCAATAAAATGAGTATGCCTGTAGCTGAATGAAGCCTTACATTCTACATATATATTGCATACGTGCTTTTTATTTTAAAATTTCTTTATGCCTTTTCTTTGGTTTTCCCAGAATTTATCTTTTTATTTTTTATTTTTTATTTCACTCTTTTTTAAAAACTAGAGTTTTGTGCTAAAACTTTAATTTTAAAGGGGAATCTTTTCATAAACAATTCTGAGTTGCCTCTGAATTAGTTACAAGTAAGGGTCTACCTTAAAAAATAGTGGGAAAAAGAAGGCAATTCTCCTTCTAAAGTGATTATTTTAAATCCAGGCTGTAAACATATTTCTTTGAGACCTGAATATGCCTTGCAAGTAAACTTCATGCTGCTGCTTAGGAAAAAGGAAATTGGGATATAGAGGCAAGGAAAAGATTTGAGCAAAAGAAACTGGCTTTCTTGATTTAGTTATGTCTATCCATTTTGAACTAGAAACTGCTCTGTTGAAAAATAGAACACACCTGCTCTGGCAGAGCGGGTCAGAGCGTCATCCAATACGTAACAGGTTTGGGTTTGATTCCCAGTCAGAGTACATACCTAGGTTTCAGGTTTGATCCCCAGTCGAGGCTCTTATGAGGCCCGGTCAATCAAAGTTCCTCTCTCACATTAATGTGTGTGTCTCTTTCTCCCTTCCTCACTAAGATTGATGAACATTGTATCCTTGGGTGAGGATTTTTTTAAAAAGCAGAACATGCTGCTTTGGTAACATAATTAAACTAAAGGATATTGATTTCCATCTTACTAAATTAAAATAGGACCTTTTCTCTTAAGAATGCACATATTGCCAAAACCGGTTTGGCTCAGTGGATAGAGCGTCGGCCTGCAGACTGAAAGGTCCCGGGTTCGATTCCGGTCAAGGGCATGTACCTGGGTTGCGGGCACATCCCCAGTGGGGTGTGTGCAAGAGGCAGCTGATCAATGATTCTCTCCCATTGATGTTTCTAACTTTCTATCCCTCTCCTTTTCTCTCTGTGAAAAATCAATAAAATATATTTAAAAAAAAAAAAAGAATGCACATTTTTACAAAATAACTTGTTAGTATTTAGGAACTGAATTCTTTTTGTGCTAAAATCATGTTTTTTATTTTTTTGTGTGTGTGTGTTTTTTGTTGTTTTTTTTTGTTTGTTTGTTTTTTAAAGCTACCCTAAAAGGAAAACTTAGAAAATAAAAGTTACCTTTTATGCCTACATCGGCAAAAATGTAGGCCTAAGTTGATACTAAATTAACACTATCTTAAAAACTCCACGAATTGTCAGGATGAGCCCCTCTTTTTGTTTGCGTTTATTTTTTCCACTCTTGAAAAATCAGGAAAAAGCAGAATGAAAGAATGAAAAACGTGTTTTAATCAGAAATCTTCTTGTTTTCAGACCAGAAGGGACACCCTTTGAAGATGGTAAGTCATTCTCCTTATTTCTTCTACAGTGTTAGGAGGTTTCTTAGAAATAGGAAATTAGGCCCTACTTGGTTTGGCTCGGCCTGCAGGCTGAAGGGTCCCGGTTTGGTTTCGATCAGAAGCACACACCTGGGTTGCCGACTCCCCGGGCCCGGCCCTGGTCGGGGCTCTGCAGGAGGCAACCAATAGATGTGTTTCTCTCACATCGATGTTTTTCTCTTTCCCTCTCTCTCCCACTTGCCCTAAAAATCAGTGGGAAAATATTCTTGGGTGAGGATTATCAACAACAAAAGTAGGAAATTGTAACACCAATGTATCTACTTAAAACTATTTTTTACTTGATCTATTGTTAATAGGTCAAATTAAAATTAAATACTGATACATAGTTTACAAAACTTTCTCCTCTGTACTAACTGGTACTTTTTGTATTTTAAAAAATGCCACTTAATTCTGACCCTTGAGTGTACATCTTGGTGAAAAAGTGGAAATTATTAATACTATTCAATTCTGACCCTTGAGTGTACATCCTTTTAATATTCTGTGTGATGAAGTGGTAAGTATGTATACAGCACTTTCCTTGTATACCAAATATGACTATCTGGAGGAAAAACACTTATGCAATTGCTTAAGTTGCAACTTGAACTACTGCTTTTCTCTCTTTTTTTAAATATATTTTATTGATTTTTTACAGAGAGGAAGAGAGAGGGATAGAGAGAAACATCGATGAGAGAGAATCATCGATCAGCTGCCTCTTGCACACTTCCTACTGGGGATGTGCCCACAACCAAGGTACATGCTCTTGACTGGAATTGAACCTGGGATCCCTCAGTCCTCAGGCTGACGCTCTATCCACTGAGCCAAACCAGTTTTGGCGAACTGCTTTTTTCATGAAACATTCTTACTTGAAAGAATGACTGACAAACTTGATTATTTAGGTTTGAGTGTTTGGCAGGTATATTCTCAAAAGTGACCTGTTAGGTCAATGAGAGCAACTGGACAGTGAACCAATATTTTCCAAATGTGAATGATATAAAACTTTATAGATATGGTTTCAAATTCTACATTGCAACTAACCTTTAAAAACTTACCATTTCTTTGGTGTAATATAAAAAAATACCTAGAGCCGAAACCGGTTTGGCTCAGTGGTAGAGCGTCGGTCTGCGGACTGAAAGGTCCCCGGTTTGATTCCGGTCAAGGGCATGTACCTTGGTTGCGGGCACATCCCCAGTAAGGGGTGTGCAAGAGGCAGCCGATGGATGTTCATCTCTCATCGATGTTTCTAACTCTCTATCCCTCTCTCTTCCTTTCTGTAAAAAAATCAATAAAATATGTTAAAAAAAAAGATAGCTAGTTATCTAAAAAGGCTATGAAATTACTCCTTTTCATTTACATAATTGTGTGATGCCTGATCTTCATGTTCCTCAACCAAAACAGCATATTGCAACAGATTGAATACAGAAGAAGAAAAGAGAATCCAGCTGTTTTCTGTTAAGACAGTCATTAAAGAGATTTGCAAAATATGTAAAACAAATACTTCACTTCTCACTAACTTGGTGAGAAGATACTTGTTTTTTCTCATTAAATGTTACTTAGGTAAATGTGTAATGAATTTATTGTTCTTGATATATATTTTAAGATTTTTCTGAGTTATAATTCTAATATAACATATATTGATAGTTACAGCCAGTGGTGTGCTGGGGGCAGCTTATACTGATTTGTGAGAACAGATTGTTAAAAGTTTTGGGAAGGGTCCCGGGTTCGATTCCGGTCAAGGGCATGTACCTTGGTTGCGGGCATATCCCCAGTAGGGGGTGTGCAAGAGGCAGCTAATCGATGACTCTCTCTCATCGATGTTTCTAACTCTCTATCTCTCTCCCTTCCTCTCTGTACAAAAGTCAATAAAATATATTAAAAAAAAAAAAAAGTTTTGGGAACTTATTAGAGAGCTAATATTTAAAATGAAATTATTTTTTGTTTTTGGTGGAGATACCATAAAATGGTATGCTATTGCATGCATCTCTTTCCAGCTTCACATTAGTGACTTCCCATTGAAGCTTGGTGGAATGTGAACGTAAAAAGAGTCCTGAGCCCTAGCCGGTTTAGCTCAGTGGATAGAGCCTGCTGACTGAAGGATCCCTTTCAGTCCGGGGTTTGGTCAAGGTCATGTACCTCTGTTGCAAGGCTGGATCGCCAGTCCTGCTCAGGGCCAGTGTGGGAGGCAACCAACCAATTGATGTATGTCAGTCTCACATCAATGTTTTAATTTACATAATTATGTGATTGTCTCTTCCATTCTAAATTTCATTGGAAAAGTAACTTCAAGTGAAGGTCAATAAAAAAAAAGGGGGGGGGTTACCGAAACTGGTTTGGGTCAGTGGATAGAGCGTCAGCCCACGGTCTGAAGGGTCCCAGGTTCGATTCCGGTCAAGGGCATGTACCTTGGTTGCGGGCACATCCCCAGTAGGGGGTGTGCAGGAGGCAGCTGATCAATGATTCTCTCTCATTGATGTTTCTAACTCTATCCCTCTCTCTTCCTCTCTGTAAAAAATGAATAAAATATATTTAAAAAAAAAGGGGGGGGCTCCAGAGATCCCATAATAGGGGGAGAACTTAAAAATAGCTGTTTCATATTTGTGTTTGCTTGAAATTTTTACATAGTACATTTTTGTAATTAAAGAGAATTAAAATGTAAGCTTTAAAAATACATATGAATAAGGTTGTCTTCACTAATTATACATTTCATAGTATCTATATTAATATATCAAAATATGAAGTAGATACCACCTTTTATTTTGCTTATATCTTTGGCCTCCCTAATTCCAAATTTCCAAACAAAAAATTGTAAAGAGGTAGAATTTGAGTATCAAGTATGACGAAGACAAAAAAGAAAATATTTACTAAATACATGCCTCTTAGGTTAGTAAACTGAAGCCAGGATCTTAGAATTGAGGTTAAGGTTTTTGTTGTTTAGATTATTTTTTAAATTTTTATTTTTTAGTATATTATTTTTAAATTTTAATTTTTTAGTTATAGTTGGCATTTAAAAAAAAATAGCATTGATAACATAAGGGAAAGAACTTTGTAGAGACACCTGGAATGGTTTAAGCTTACATTGACTCAGTTAGGAATGTTTTTCCAGTGGGTTTTAGTTGGAGAGCCTCACTAATTATGTGATTTTTCACAGAGAGGAAGAGAGAGGGATAGAGAGTCAGAAACATCGATGAGAGAGAATCATCAATCAGCTGCCTCTTGCACACCCCTTTCTGGGGATGTGCCCGCAACCAACGTACATGCCCTTGACTGGAATCGAACCTGGGACCTTTCAGTCCCCAGGCTGATGCTCTATCCACTGAGCCAAACCAGTTTTGGCTAATTACTCACTTTTAAGGTGAGTATCCTCAAAATAAAAGGACTTTGGATAGTGAATAAACACAAAAGAAGTCTAAAAAAACCAACCCTAAAACCACTAGTAGTGTTATTTCTGTGAAATGGATTTGGAATTGGAGTTAAGAGTTCTTAACTTTTCTGTTCACTATGAAGAGATTTACTTTGTTAAAATGCAAAATTTAAAAAAGTGCCTATGCTTTTATTGACCAAAAAATACTGATATAGACCAAAATATACTGTGTTGATTTATAACCAACAATAGTAGGTAGTTACACTTACGCTTACCAGTACTGATTCTTGGCATATTTAAGTGAAGGGATTCTTATGGGACAGAACAGACCTTTCACATTAGCTCCCAAGTTTCCAATCTGAGTCCTTTGTTATGTTTTGCAACTCAAAAATCCTCTGGGCATCCTCCCCTCTTCTAACTATAATGTCTCCAAATGTGCATTTTAAATTTAGTAGCTAGAACTAAATTGCCTTTTTTAAATGTAACAGTTATCATTCCCACCAGTAGTATGTGAAAGTGTTAGTTTCCTATGCTTGCCATTACTGTGTGTTACCAGTCTGACATAAAGTATATTAGTATGTTTCATATGCTGAGCCAAAATTCACATGAATTTTTATGTGGTGCAAAAACTAATATGGGTTGAAAATTCATTGATGCAGAGATTTAAAAGTTATGCTTGTCTGTACTATAATTACTTTGGTTTGTTTTCTATCTAGGTACTTTCAAACTAGTAATAGAATTTTCTGAAGAATATCCAAATAAACCACCAACTGTTAGGTTTTTATCCAAAATGTTTCATCCAAATGGTAAGTCGCAATTTTGTTTGACTTTGCAAATGATAACAGGGAGGGGGAAAAGGCTTGTTTTCTTCGTTCTAGGTCTTACCCCATAGTTCTCACATAAGGGCCCACTTTCAGATGTTGTTTCCAAATCAGTTTTAGTCACAAATCTTACCAAGGTTCCAAATTTGAGATAAATTTGTTTTTGTTTTAATAACTTCTGATTTTAAAATAATATCTATTTGTAGAACTGTGAAAGGTGTTGAAAAGAACTTGTCACTTAAAGTTTAGCTTTTATAAATATAAATAAATGCTTTTACAAAATTGGTATATTCTGAATAAAATTTAAGTACCTAATTTTTTATATACTATGAACATTTTCCCTTATTAAATATTTCCACACCAATTTTAGTGGCTACAAAATGTTCTGAGTTTAACTTACCTAATCAGTGTCCAGTTATTGGTTTTCAACATTTTTTATATCCTTGAAAATAAATCTTCTCAAATACTACTCCTAATATTTCTTTAGAATAAGTTTTTAGAAGTGGTATTACTGGACCAAAGGTTTGTGTATTTTTAAGGCTTTTTAAAATACAGTTTTACTTTTTTTTTCATTCCTATTTTCACTTTGAGAAGTTTATTATTTTTCATAAGTGATTGCTGAGGGACCCTTTTGTAGTTAAATTTGTTCTTCCCTGACTTTATGATTATAAATTACTGTCTGAAAGGCTTATTTTCCAAAACATTTAAGCTCTCTTTTTGTAACCTTTTGCTCATTTCAATGTGATTCCCATCAGTTAACTTCTTTTCAGGAGGCACATATTCAGACGTCTTTCTGATTGCATCTAATCTAGGACTGCGAACTGCATGAGTGGGCTATAGGCAGGTGGAGCTCCCTACTTAGAGGAGTGTTATGTGTGTGTATCTGAAACCAGTGTGACTACCCAATAATAGATTTAGTTTCTTTTGCATTTTCCTTCCAGCTGCCGTTTTTTTTCTTTTAAAGCTAAGACAGGTTTAATTTTATTTTTCGTTTCTATTTTGGGGAAATTCCCAAGTTGCTTACTATTCTGCTGTTGCTTTATCCTGGCTTAGACTTTTTATTGAATCAACCCAAATTATAGAAGGGGGCTCTGTAAATAAAGGTGGAATAGACTATAGAATATGCAGGGAGTATACGTTTATGGGTATAGGATTAATAGACTTATGGGGAAACTATATTATTATTTTTGATCATTTAATATTAATAGCATCATTTCCCTTTTTTCTGCGATCAGTACTTTTTATTGTTAACTTCCTGGTTTACTTTATTAATATTTTTATTGAAATATAATTCATATACCATGCTCTTCACCCATTTAAAATATACAGTTTAGTGTTTGTTTTAATAATTTTTTATTGATTTCAGAGAGGAAAAGAGAGGGAGAGAGAGAAACATCATTGATGAGAGAGAATCATTGATTAACTGCCTCCTGCATGCCCCCTACTGGGAATGGAGACTACAACCCAGGCATGTGCCCTTGAGCGGGAATCGAACCGTGATCTCCTGGTTCATAGGTCAGTGCGCAACCACTGAGCCATGTGGCTGGGCCAACTTTAGAACTTTTTTTATGACTCTCCCCCAAAAATCCCATGCCTGTTAGCAATCCACAGACTTATTTTTTGTTTCTATAGATTTACTTATTCTGGAGATTTTACATAAATTGAATCATGTAATATAATTGGTTCTTTGTGACTTACTTCAAAGCAAGCTAGTTTTTGGGTTTCATCTGTGTTGTAACAAATAATTACTTCATTTTCTACTTTTTTAAAATATTTTTTTATTGCTTTTCAAAGAGAAGGGAGAGGGAGAAAGAGATAGAAGCACCAATGATGAGAGAGGATCATTGATCGGCTGCCTCCTGCAATGCCTCTTACTGGGGATTGAGCCTGAAACCTAGGCGTGTGCCCTGACTGGGAAGTGAACCCAGGACCTTTCAGTCTGCAGGACGATGCTCGATCCACTGAGCCAAACCAGCTAGGGCTTCATTTTCTTTTATGGTGAATGATATTCCATTGTATGGATATAGTACACTTTATTTATTCATCAGTCCCTAGGTTTCTTGTTCACTTTTTGATTACTTCTCAAAAATAGTTACTAGTTCAAAACTTAATCATTTAAACTTCCATGGGATTTACAGAGGTGTGATAATACTTGCTCTGGGTTTCCTAAATATGATGTTGCTTTGGATTTATAGTAAGTAAATGGACTTGTTTTTAAGCCGAGTTTTAGAATCTGGTCTAAAGCTAACAGTTGGAAGTACCTAGCACATGAATAGTAATGGATAAGAAGGATAGAAGTGAGGCCAGAGCCCTGTGGAATGACAGCATTTAAGTATGCTTTGCCCGTCTTCCTCCCTCTCCCCGCCCTCCCAAAGAAAGCTGTATTGTTTTTTTTTATATAAAGTGATCTGGCTTTCTCTAAAGACTTCTAAAACTTGTTAATTACTGTTATTTTTTAATTATAAAAGGAATGTATACTCATTGCAAAAACAATTCAAAAAATACGAGAAAAGGTAAAATAAGATCTTTCATAATCCTATTATCTACAGATATTTAAGTTTCATTTTGACATTGAATCTTAAAAATGTTTTTGCAACTGTGTATACCTCAAATTAAGATATTTATAATTTTTTACTATAAATGGAATTATGTTATCCTGTATAAATAATTAGAAAATTATAGTATTAAGGTAATATACGTATTGTGGATGTCTTTCTACATTAGTTAACATAGGGCAGATGTGTATCATTTCTGTTGACTAGTGTGGTAATGGTTATATGAATGTAGCATTTAGCAGGTCCCCTCTTTATGGGCCACAAGGTAGTCTCCAATTTTTCACTTTTATAAAGAGTATTATAGTGAACATCTATAAATAAAACTTTGTATGTTCATGATTATTTCTTTTAGAGTCATTTCTTGGAGTGAAATTGCTGTGTTAAAAAAAAAACTTGCCCTAACTGGTGTGGCTCAGTGGCTAGAGCGTCAGCCTTTGGACTGAAGGGTGGGTCCCAGCTTCGATTACTGGTCTGGGCACATGCCTGGGTTATGGGCTCAATCCCCAGTGTGGGTGGGGTGTGCCCGAGGTGGCTGATCAATGATTCTCGCTCATCATTGATATTTCTCTCTCTCTCTCCTTTCCTCTTTGAAATCAATAAAATATATTTTTAAAATAAATACTCTCCCCACCCCCAAAGCTTAATTTAAGAATATTTAGAAATAGAGAATTTAAACAGATTTGCTGTATGGAGTGTTGAAAAGTTTTAACTCCCACCCAGCCTCCTCATGAGAAGGTACAAAATAAGAGACTTTATTTAGGACTGGTTTTCCTGTGAGAATGGAGTTTAGTTATTGCCTAATATTCAAAACTTCTGTCTGGGCCAAGCATTCTATTTGTAGTAAAGATTTCTCTTAATATATATGACAAAGTTAATATGTAACCAGTTTTAGTGTTGTCTTTGCAGTGTATGCTGATGGTAGCATATGTTTAGATATCCTTCAGAATCGATGGAGTCCAACATATGATGTATCTTCTATTTTAACCTCAATTCAGGTAAGTGTATAGTAAGATGCATCATAATTTTTCAAGACTCTGTGGTATCCAGTCAGCTCTTTTAGGTATAATCTAAAGACCAAGTGAGCAAACTAACTTTGCCAACACTGAGGTGGCAAAGCTCAGACGAAAAGCCTATGATTTTCAGATGACTGGTCTGTTTTTTCATTAGAGACCACCTTAGATCAAATCCACAATTATTTTCCTGTTTATGTGTAAGTTAATGTTTTCACAGGCCAAGTATTATTTGTGCCCATGAAGTATAGCCAGAGATTGTGGAGAAGAATAAAAAAATCTTGGGAAAAGATAAAAGATGATTGCTGCCCTGGCTGGTTTGACTCAGTGAACCAGCCACTGAGCCACACCAGTTATTTTTTAACACATAGGGCGTTGGCCTGCAGACTGAAGGGTTTCAGGTTCGATTCCGGTCAGGGGCATGTACCTTGGTTGCGGGCACATTCCCAATAAGGGGTGTGCAGGAGGCAACTCATTGATGTTTCTCATCAATGTTTCTAACTCTCTATCTTTCTCCCTTCCTCTCTGTAAAAAGGAGTCAATAAAATATATTAAATAAATAAAATAAAATAAAAAGATGATTGCTGGGGGGAAAAAAACCCAAAAACATAGGCTTTTTAAAAAAAAAAACTGCCAAGTGCCGGGAATTGAGAATACTGCCCTATCTAAGAAATTATCAATACTGAAAAAGGGTAATATGCTAATTAGACAGGACATCTTCCAGATATCCTGGACAAAGCCGCAGTGGCGGGGGCTGAGGCAGGGGCGGAGGCAGAGGTGGTTAAGGGCAATGAGGCCGGCAGGCAGAATGGTTAGGGGCAATCAGAAAGGCAGGCAGGTCAGTGGTTAGGAGCCAGCAGTCCTGGATTGTGAGGGGGATATCTGACCACAGCCCTGGTGCATGAATTTGTGCATGGTTGGGGTCTGGTTAGCCTAGCCAGGGGAGGGGATATGGGCGTTTGACCAGCCTGCCTGCTGGTCAAGGGGACAGTTTGCATATTAGCCTTTTATTATATAGGATATACACTGAGTGGCCAGATTATTATGCGTTCAGAGATGATGATAATCTGGCCAATCAGTGTGTGCGTGTGTGTATAAAAGAAAGTATCGTAACTATTTGCCAAAGCACTCTGGCAGAATGTTTCACAGTGGACCTTGAATTATAGTTTCCTGGTGGGGGGAGAGAGCTATGTTTTAGTTATGTGAATTTGAGAGGAGCAGAAGTAATGTTTTGGTTTGTGACTTTTTAAAACTTTGCTTTAATTGGGGTCATCTTTTTAAAAAAAATTAAATTTATTGATTTTTAACAGAGAGAAAGGGGAGAGAGAGAGAGAGCTAGAAACGTCGATGAGAGAGAAACATCGACCAGCCGCCTCCTGCACACCCCCCACCGGGGATGTGCCTGCAACCAAGGTACATGCCCTTGACTGGAATCGAACCTGGGACCTTTCAGTCCACACAGACCGACGCTCTACCACTGAGCCAAACTGGCTTCGGCATTGGGGTCATCTTATAAACATTGTTTTTAACCTTCCTATTTCATCCCTTTGCTGCTAGCTAGATATGTTTTATTGATTAAAGGAAACAAGATTAACTAACTTATAGTGAGACATTTGCCAAATAACTACAATAATAGTGCTTAACGTTGGAAAAGGTTTGTTGCTAAGCTATTTATAGGTGTATATTTACCAAATCAAACTACTTGCTTCCTATTTAATGTTAGTAGGCTGAAGAAGATATCCTTTTCCAATTTATTCCAAAGATCTTAAGGCATTGAGAGTGATCTGTTTTAGAAGCTTTTCTCTAGCAATAGGTATCTTCTCACTGTATTTATTAAGCCATATCTGAAAAGTATTTAGACGTAAAAATATATAAAACATACTAATTTCTGCCATTTTATATAACTTTTGTGCTCCTTATCTGATCCGTTAATGCAAAGAACAACTCTGCAAATTTTTTTTTTTCTCTTTCCTTCTAGTCTCTGCTGGATGAACCAAATCCAAACAGTCCAGCTAATAGCCAGGCAGCACAACTTTATCAGGAAAACAAACGGGAATATGAGAAAAGAGTTTCAGCCATTGTTGAACAAAGCTGGAATGATTCATAATAGACAACTGGTCTGTTAATCTTTTTCATCATTGTTGTGTATAACTTACCTCTCAGTAGAAAGGCTAACAAATTTTAAGTGCCACCGGTTTTAAGGATTCTGCAGAAGAAGAAAAGTCCTTCAGTTTAGAACCTATAAAAGCTTGTGTATCTTGATTAATGTACTTTTTATTGCATGGTGTGAACTAAGTTATTGCTTACATAAATTTGTAATATATCCTGTTTGTATTTTTTTCCAAGTGTATAATGTTGGTGTGGAGTTTTCATGACAGAATATACACATTTTGTAAATCTGTACTTTTTTCAAATATTGAATGCCTTATTTTTGAATTCTTTAGATTTTTAAATTGGAGAAAAGCACTTAAAGTTTTTTATATATGAATATTACATGTAAAGCTGTTAAAATACATAACTTCAAGAGACTTTGTCACTTATTTCCTTATCTATGTAGGAGGGGTTAATAAGTCTCTAGCTCTCCATCAATTGATAGTTTCATTTCCAATTTCAAAAGAACAGATTTATATTTTATCAAGAAATTCTTCAAATTTGATTCTAAACACTAATTTCAAACTTTATTTTGAATGCACTGTACTGGTTTCAGTTGAGCAATTATAAACTGGTTTGTTCTGTCCAACTCTGTGCTTAGGCCATTGGTTACTGTTTTTTCATGCTCTACTTACTGTTAAACTGTACCTCTTGTGATTGCACAATTTGCACCTCTGCCACGAGGAATTAGCACCTTTACCTTTAATGAGCAGAGAGCTGGTGCAACTTACTTGCTGCTTGATAGCACTTTAAAAGACTTGATAATAAAGAAAGTAAAACCATAAACATTTACCAAACATCCGTACCCCCACTATTAGCAATGAATAAGAATTAGTTGCAGTGGACGAGCAAGACAAACATTTTTTAATCTCCTAAATTGTATAAAAGTTGTACTGCATCTAGTTTACTGGATGCATTTAAAACACGATATTGTAGAAAGCTAATACAGAGCCATCCTATGCCTTCAGGTAGGATAGAAAATGAAAAATACACAAGTAAATTCTGTTGAACCACTTGTGTAGTCTTTCTAGTAGTTAAAACGGCCATTTCAATAATCCCAAGAGTTTTCTTGTCATATTCCTACCAGTTTAGTAAGCTCAGAGCTTTTTCTCTATTAGAAGACTGTAAGATGGCAATATCTATAGCTTTTAGTAAACAAAGTTTAACACTGGAAGGTTAAGTGCTGATCGTTTCTTTTAAAGTTATTAGTGGCAAATTTGGGGGTAAGTGTATGGTTATAAAGTATTTTGATACAAGGGAGAGTTCACTCACTGGAATTAATGGCCAAAAAGGGGGGAAAGGTACTTTATTTTAAGATACTTTTTGGTCATTTTAAATGTGGGATGCTTTTATATTCAGCTCTAAAATTAGACTTTCAATAGACATTTATTCCAGTGAGTGAGGTGACTCTGATAAACACACAGTAGCAATGAGAGTCTTCCATCTCACTTCATGTTATTTAGATACTGCTTTGAAATCTATTTTTATCTTTAACCTGTTTTCCTTTCCCTATTTTAAACTGAAACATTTCATATCAATAGAAAATTATAAGGAAATTATTGAAGAAAATACGTGCATGGGTAGGGTATCTAGGCATGGCTAGCTATCAGGGCTGATCAGGGCCTTCCTGCTACCCGTTGGGCCTTCCTTCAGGTTGCAGGCCAGGGCCTTGCTTTGTTTTGCGCCACCCCTTGGTGGTCAGTGCATGTCATAGTGAGTGATCTAACTCCCTAGTGGACACTTTGCATGTTAGCATTATATAGAGATTATATCTTACTTGGCAAGGAGTCAACTCTGACTCCTAAATTCAATGCATACAACTCACACCTAGTCTACATTTCCATTGGAGAAAATTCTTGGGAACAGTCTCTGAATTACTCATAGTTTTTTCTTTCAACTTAGGAAGCAGCTTACGCTAATGAGGACAGTGCAGCAGCTAACTACTGTTTGTGCATGACTAAAGATGGTGGTGGTTTTATAGTATCCTGGGCATTTCACATCCATGAAGTGGGAATTGGGCTCCGTACCAGGCATTTTTCTTGTTTTTTCCTTTTGGAGAGGGATGTTGTCATGGGGAAGTTGGCACTGCTTAGAAAGGGCAGATTTCTATTTCTTTGGTTGAGAATCAGATGTAAACCTTCAATTTACAAGGTTAGGTCATATTAAAAAAAAATTTACTTTTAAACTAAACATAAATTTTATAAATGGTATGGCAGGAGGCTAGAATTATTTGTTTAGGTATGAAGGTGGATTCATGTTAAATTTAAATACATTTGTGATGAAATTCCTCTTTAACAATACATAACACTCTACAAGATGCTATTCTAAGAACTCTGACATACATTGCATCTCAAGAGTCAGTAATCCTGAGGTGTAAGTATCAAAGACTAGCAAACTAGGTACAAAGAGATTTAGTGACTAGCTCTAGATCAACCAACTAGCTAGTGATAGAGTTGGGATTTGAACTTAAATATTCCATCCCAATTTATGAAAAAACTTTTATTGATGGTTGATTTAAAGGTATGTACAGACTGGTATCTGTCCAATGCAAAGGTTTTCCTGACCATCATTTTCTACCTCTTTTTCTAGTATAAAGTCTTGATAAGGGATATTTTCAATTCTGTGCTATAAAGGACTATATCAATAGACCAAAATTTTTTTCCTTCCTAGAAATATCCTGAATCTGTACATCCCCAAAAACATGAGATCCATTAATATGATTAACTTCTAGAACTGATCTAAAAATTATTAATATAGGTGAAGGTAGTAGGAGGAAAAAGTTATCAGAGGTACCTTATTTAGTAATATTTTTTGTGCTTAATGAATAAGGCACCTAAGTTTATTAATTTAGTACTCTTTTTAAGAAAGAACTCAGGCTTATTGCACAATTTAGTTACATCTAAGGTATTTTGATCTCCGAATTCTTCCATGTTTCAAGAGCAGAAATCAAGTTTTTAGATCTTGGTGGTGGTTATTATAATTCCTTTATATTGCATTCAGCAATGCAAAGTCCCAAAGAAATCTGTTGTGGGGATTATGTATGTTAATAGAAAAGTTAATGAAGTTGTTAAAAGTAAGTGAAGTTGTGCATAGGATTGGGTCCTTGTGCCAAGATGTGCCCTCTTCAATTCCCATGTAGTTAGGGAAAACAGCTGTTGTCAAATAAGGGGAAAGATGATTTACCAGTTATTCCAGTATATAAAACATAGAGCAAAGATATGTTGAAAGAATTGAGTTTTCTTCTATCTTTTCAAAAAGAATACAGAAATATATGCCATTCTTTCAGTAATTTCTTATCACTACAGCTTTTTTTTTTTTTTTAACCTTTTATAATAGAAACTAACAGGAATAAAAAGTTAGAAAATATATTGACCTTCCATAGGTTCATTATCCAGGTTCACATTTTTCTTTTTCCATTTTCTTTTTTTTTCTACCTGACTTTTTTTTTTTTTTTCTTTCCATCAACATGTATCCTCTATGGCCTCTTCCTTCTCCACCCAAACCCTCAGACCTCGAAAATCACCACACTGTTGTCCATATCCATGGGTTCTCTCTCGTTTTTTTTTTTTCTTTTTTACTTCACCTCTACACCACACCCCAACACCACCAACAGACAAGTAACCATATGATTTCACTCATATGTGGCATTTAATGAACAAACAACTACCAAGCAAAATATAGACGGCATTATAGCTAGGGAGCAGTCTACTTTTTTAAAATTGTCTCAAAGATCCTTAAACCTCAACACTGCAAACCAGATTTTCTAATCATTTCTAGCCATGACCCCTTAATTGAGGTCATCTGTATTTTACTTTTTCCCTGCTTGCTGCTCATAGTCAATACCCTCAACCATACACTCATAAACCATGAGTGATATGGATCACTTAATTTCCTCTTGGTTCTTACATATGTTGGTCATTTTCTCATCCAGCTGGTTTAGGAGGTATAGGACCCTTACTCTGAATTCTCTGACATATTGCTTGCCTCCCTTTTATTTAGTTTCTTTTCTAAAAGGCGATTCCTCCTTTCCTTTGGGGGTTTCCCTAAATGGGGTTTGTTTCCACCTTTTTGCTGACTCTTTCTGGCCTTGGGCTCCCTGCTTGGGACCCAAGGGGTTGAAGCCCCTAGTGGTGCAATGATCTGGCACTTGCTAGACCAAACGCTGGGTCTGCCTTGAGTTGCACACCTTTATTGTCTGCTGAGTTGTACCCCTGTCTCCCCTGGCTCCCGTCCCTCAGTTGTCCAAATTCTCACGGTGGGCAGGGGCGTGTGCATAGTTTGTCTGGTGTGCAACTTCCTGTGATGGCCCAGAGCCCTCTGGCATGCAATTCACAGTGTGACCCCGGCACCCAAGACAGGATGACGCCTTAGAAACCCCTGGCAGCGCACATGCAGCATGGTCCTGTGACCTGTGGCTGGGCACACCAGCTTGAACCAGCAGCTCTGACCGGGGCCAGGGGTAGAGCATGGGCCAGTTGACAGCTCCACAATTTGAATAGAAAAAGCATGCCCTTCTGCAGCCCTGGGGATGAAACCTAGTCTGATAGGGTGATTGTGGGTGCTCATTTTTTCATTTCATGTATATGTAAGTTAGTTGAGACATTTCATATATTCCCAGCTTAGCCTCAAAGGTAAAACAGGGCAGGAATGAAGTGAGAGTTCATGAAGTGCTAGGTGCTTTCACAGACATTAGTTTTTCCACTGAATCCTCCAATAAAGATTAAAGGATCAGCCCCACTTTGCCGATCCCTACCCTGAAGTGAAGTAACTTCCGGAAGCATCTCCTAATTCATATCTATGAGGTTCAGTTAAGTATTCTTAATTTAAAAAAGTCAAAGGGAAAGGAAAATGCAGCCCTAGAGGATGAGATTTTGGTGCTAGCATTCACATCAAAGCAAAGGCTTTCGGCCCACACACAGTTCAAGGTTGACCTTACTACCCTTCACTAAACCAGGGGAGTACCAAGACTTGCCTTAGGCCATAACTGCATCTTCCTGTCAAGCAAATAGGTTGGAGGGCCATAGTGAAGGATATTGTTGGTTCATTAGCCTACTTTTCCTAGGCAGAGAAGGAAAGATGGGGCTTGGGCTACAACTACTAGCGTTATATTTTAAAGAGGCATCCTTTTCTGACAGCACTGTTGGAAAGAAGCTCTGGTTCACATGATCTAGAACAGATAAGAAACTCCATCAAATGGGAGCTTAATAGCTTCAATTTTTACTGTGATTTCCAAGGACATCTGTTCGGATGGTTACCCCAACTCCTCAGCTGGTCCTCTTATCCAAAAAGGCCAGGCTTCAAGCCCACCCCCACGTCCCAGGAACACATACAAAGGACTCTGCCTTTACGCTGGCGTTGTGCGAAAGCCCAAACCAGAAGAGGGCAGCCAATACTGCCATCCTAGCCCTGGGAGTCAGGACTTTGAAGGGACAAACTTTTTTTGCTTTTCACTTAAATAAAAAATAAACAGGCATTATCACTTGCTCTCTATTTTAATGAAAAGTGAGCCATGTGAGATTCTGTTTCTCCACCAAAGAATCTGTGTGTGTGTCTAAGACAGCAGAGAATTTTAATTTTTCTTACTATATTTTTATTGGCCAGAGAGGGAAGGAGAGGGAGAGAGCGAAGACAGAAACATCAATGATGAGAATCATTGATTAGCTGCCTCCTGCACAACTCCCACTGGGGATCGAGCCTGCAACCTGGGCATGTGCCCTGACTGGGAATCAAAACTGGGACCCTTCAGTCCACAGGCCAACCCTCTATTAACTGAGCCAAACCAGCTAGGGCACAAAGAACTTTTTTAGTGTGCACTCTATTTGTTGAATGGAACAATATCCATTATGAACACAATTCTGCTTAATTTCTAAAACTTTTGCCTCTTAAGATTTGACGTTAGCCCTAGCTGGTTTGGCTTAGTAGGTAGAGCCTTAGCTGGTGGACTGAAGGGTCCCAGGTTCAATTTCGGTCAAGGGCGCATGCCCGGTTGCAAGCTTGGTCCCCAGTGGGAAGCGTGCAGGAGGCAGCGGATCAATGATTCTCTCATCATCGATGTTTCTACCTCTCTCCCTTCCTTTCTGAACTCAATAAAAATATATATATATTTTTTTTTAAAAAGATCTGTGTTTACTTTTATTCCTACAGAACCAAAAGGTGTCCCTAAACTGATCAAGAATGACCAGATGACAGAACTCCGACCTAGAAGTTGACAATCACCTTTCATGAGTACCCAGCAGAGAATGAGAATTTAGAGCTGGACAGCTGGTAAACACTGTTATTTGACATATGGGGTAATATAAACCTCATTTCAGATGCAACAGTGTATTTTCATGGTCATTTACTACTACAGATAGCAAAGCATCAGGGTGGTGATGGTGTCATTCCTCCCAATCCCTGTGGAATAGGTAAGCCACAGATGCAAGTGGATCCTGGAAAAGTTCAGAGGAAATCTTTCCCCTGCAAAGGTAGAGGATTTATCAGGTGGGCCACAGACTCCAAGGATTCCAAAAGCAATTTTCTGGATAACATGAAAGGGTATCACTATTAACTGAGCTCCCTAAACTGTCCTTGTGCTTCTCACAAGGTATTGAGATTTTTGTCTTTCACAGAAAAGATCCTTTTAGTCATTATTTGATTGTAATATTACACTATGTATCTTCCTAAGATATCACTTGATCCTCACCCCATCTTGGGGAAGACTATATATAAATATGAAGAAGCCAGTATCTCGTAGCTTATACCTGGTGCGAGCTCCTGTTTGAAAGCTAAGAGTGAACCATTTTACCTACACCACAGGAGTGCTGTGATGCAAAAAACTGGATTCCAATACCAGAAAAACATGAGGATAAAATTATAAAATCTTATTTAATTTTATAGGTGATGGGAGTCATAAAGATGAGAAGAAAAAGAAGTTGCTTACAGTGAAGAAATAATGAAAAACATAAGAAATGGTATTAGAAAATTTGATTTTGGTTAACTAGAGAAGTCTTCAAAAACAAACTGATGGGGTTGGGGTGGAGAAGCTTATCAATCAGTACACAACTTAAGCTTGCTGTATGCAATAGGTATATTCCTGATGGATATTATTAATTTATTGAGACATTGTATCTTACAGAGAAAAAAGAATCCATCATGAAAAACCCAAGGAAAATGCATTTTAAAAGTGAATAATCAGCCCTGGCTGGTATGGCTCAGTTGGCTGAGTGTCATCCTGTGCACCGTGAGGTCATCAGGTTCGATTACCAGTCAGGGCACAAGCTCAGGTTGTGGATTCGAGCTCCAGTAGGGGGTGTGCAGGAGGCAGCCAATTAATATTTCTCCTTTCCCCTCTTCAAAATCAACAAAAAACAGTTTTAAAAAGTGATAACCACACTCTGATTTTTCCACTTTATAATTTGATTTCTTTAAGCCTCACAAATTTGTGCAAATCAGAATGAGAGAGACTAGGCTACATTTAAGGAAAAGAAGAGGTTAAGGCTTATTAAGCATGTGCTTGGCCCTCCATCTTAATCCTTGCCATAGCTCTGGTAGTAATTTCTATGATCTCCATTTTTTCAGATAAGGCTGGGGAAGAGAAGTGGCTTTTCCAGAGTTATAGATCAGAGATCATTTCTTCCAACCTGGTCCACTTTAGTGGTCACAAGAGATGAGCTCAAAGTTGCACAAAGATAAGGCCCATCCAAGGAGTGCTGCCTGGCCTTAAGCATTTCTCTGCTACCAGACACCATGCTCCCACAGTCCACTCTCGTTAGCACTCTGGTTGTTCAAGTACCTGGGTTTTTCATTAGGTTATGCTAAAGAAGGATCCACTGTCTTATTTACTACTATTCTCAGGACCAAGCACCCTGATGAGTGAATCCTGCTGTGATTGGCTATTACACTCTGTCTCCTAAATGATGCCCCTCTCAGTATTTATGCTTAGAATAAATACTTAATGGTGGATACCTAATAGGAAAGAGGAACAGGAGAGGGATAAAGAATAGATACATTAATTAAAAGGAAGAAATAAGAAAATTTCGGTGCAGCGCAGCACTGCAATAAAGAATTTATTTGTGCTTGGCAATTCCTCAAGTCTAGTAGAAGATAAGAGCGTAAGGCTCCCTCCAGAAAAAACTGTGGCCTTTACTCAGCAGCTGGGAAACCTTCTAGAGAATCTATAGATCAACTGGCTACTTGGACCCAACTTTGGAATCTTGTCAGTTTTAAAATAAGATTAGATGCTCTTTTGTAGGCTGCCTCTTCCCATGAACTGATGTACTTAAAGCCTATGGTTTGATCCTCTTATCTCTTTAAAAAAGATGAGTGTGTGACAGTGGAGTATATGGATGGTGTAAACTTCAGATAGAAATAGGAAGTAAAGGGTCTGGTTTGTGAGGGGGGGAAAAGGACCATAAGACCAGAATCACTCTCAAAGGTACATTGTTGAGAAATCCAAAGTGTGAAATCCATTACCTGCCATTATTACATCAACATAGAAAAATATGCATTATAACAAAAAATTTGATATTCAAGAACAAAATAAAAAAGCATGATTTATAAATACATAAATATCCATGCATACTTTTACAATGATAGCTACTGGGAGAATGAGACCTTTTAAAATACCACTTTCATTCCAACTGCCTCTTTCCTACATGCTGGTAATATCAAGAGTCGTAAGAGAGCTTCTGTGGTCAAAGTCACATTCCTCCTTTCTAGCCTGCAGCTGATAATGAAAATGTGATGGATCTTCTGTCTTAGCTTTGATGCTGGGGGAAAAAAAGGAAAAGGTTATGTAGTCATGTAGTCCAGTGAATCAGATTCATAAAATATAGCAGTGATGCAATATTTATGTACTACCCAGATAGTAAGTAGACTCAAATTATTAATATTTTACTACACACAAAAAATTCAGAACTCTGACCATACCATCCATTTGGAAGCCAGAACCTAATTTTATTTTGTCATTTGTGATCTGTAAATGTTCACAATTTAATGTGATAATGGAAATACTTAAAATATAACTTTTTTTCCTGGCATGCGTTGCAATGAAAGGCTCTAAAAGCAGAATCTCACAAACACTTATTGTTCTACATTTAAAATCTGCTAAATCCAGGTAGTAATTTACAACATTCCACATTTAGTCAGGATATTTAGGAAATGTGAAGGTTATGTACTTCTGGATTTCACACTATTAGAAACTGTCTTGAAATAATGGCGAAATGAAGCAGACATTATTTCTGGATACTCTCTAGCACCTTTGGTAAATTTTAACATGGCTATAGATAACTTTTAAGCAGGGTGTTAAGAAATCATTTTGGCTGTCACCTTGTATTTGAATAGATTTCCTTAACATTTAGCAGTGTGAATGAATCAATCTAAGAGTCTTTTTAGTAATCAGAGCTTTCAAGGTATGACCTATATCTTAGCTAAGCCTATTGTATCAGTCTTTTTGAGGAATTTAAAAGCAGCAAAATTCCTCAGCAAAAACAAAAAATATATGAAGTCTTTCTCCTTTTAGGAGAATGGAATATCACCTAAAGAAACTAACTTCAAAGGGAAGGAGATTCTCTAAATTGTCTCTCAGATTTCTGATAAGCCCAAGACAACAACAGCACTTTGGTTGCTGCAAGTCTGGTCTTTGACACAGTGTTGATATGTGATCCACTCATCCTTGGTACCAGGCAACAGGCTGGCCTATGGGGTCAGATAGAGCTTTTCTGGCTTCTTTTAGCAGATAAAGGGGAAAAGGTAGCTCCACTGAGCATTTATCTTGGTGATGTAAGACAAAACTGATTTAACTAATCTGACAGGTTGCATATATATAATTTATATATATATATATTTCCACACATACATACAAATACTTGCCACCTTAAAATCATATCTCCCTCCTTCCACCAAGTGGCTGCTCCATTACCCTACAGCTTGCTAAGACTATACATAATGCACAATAAAAAGAACCTCTTGAAAAGGAGATACACTCATTTTTCTAACTTCTCTTTCACTTTCATTCTGCCATTTTCCCTCAAGGATAAAAATGTTTTCAGGGGAAATGGACAAGTAATTACAGTGACAAATTCTTTCTTTTAGTCAATAATGACAGCTTCCTAGTCAATCACTCCTCTTTCTCCTTAAGACAATGCATTTGGAAATATTAATCCTCACAGACATAGTAATGACACCCTTTCTGAGTAAGCTGCTGCTCATTTGTTAATTATTGCTTATTAATGGATAAAGCTGGTCAACCACAAAGCTGGCAGTAGGTGCCTAGGGATGATTGTTAGATGATTACTCGCTCAATATATTTGTGTGTTAATCTCCCTCTTCAAAAGAAAAATTATATACTGCAACTGTTTGACAAGTATCATCAGTAGACCAGACCTACTAACCACTGAGCCGAACCAGCCAGGACCATAAGTGTATTTAAAGTCTTACTTTAAAGAGCTTATGTCCGTAAGTCATCTTCACTAGGTCCTAAGGTAACAATGCCAGGCTATACCTTTCTACCTGCTAGCTAGCTTAAAGCCTCAACTAAACTCTAATTTCAGAGGTAGGGGTCAGTTGTGGACAGAACTACAACAGATGCTTTGAGGTGCACGGCTCAACATCAATGCTTTCTTTTGTTCTGGGCTGGCAATGTTGCTTAAGGTTTGCCAGTCTCTATTGCATACAAACACCTCAGGGAAGAGAAAAAAGTCCCCGAAGGCTCTTTCCAGTGGACTCTCAAGGTGGTCCTCAATGGAGAGGGGACAGCCTTCAACAGCAAGGCTGTTATGCACACATGCCGGGGTTCCAGGCTCCATCCCCAGTAGGAAGCGTGCAGGAAGAGGCAGCCAATTGATGATTCTCATCACTGATGTTTCTCTCTCTCTCTCTCTCTTTCTCTCTGAAATCAACAAAAAATTTTAAATATTTAGAAAAAGAAAAACAAGTATTGAAGGAAATTGAAATACGCATAATCCAAAAAACGCTACAGAAGTATAGGCTCCCTGCAGGCTTCTTCCAGGTAGCCAGATGCTAAGGATTAGTTTGATAGCAAAGCTGGTTTCTAGGGTGCCAGGTTCATGCCCGAGAACTATTAACTAGAGGCTAACAGTGTGCAATGATAGCATTAAAAAAAATGGACATCCCAGGACAGAGCTCCCTACATTAAAAAAAAAAAAATAAAAAAAAAAAAATAAAAAAAAAAAAATATATATATATATATATGTAATTTTATTGCTTTTTACAGAGAGGAAGGGAGAGAGTTAGAAACATTGATCAGCTGCCTCTGGCACACCCCTTAGTGGGGATGTGCTCGAAACCAAGGTACATTGACCAGAATCAAACTTGGAACCCTTCAGTCCGCAGGCTGATGCTCTATCCACTGAGCCAAACCAGTTAGAGCACTCTCTACATTTAAAAAAATATATATATTTTATTGATTTTTTTACAGAGAGAAAGAGAGAGGGATAGAAAGTTAGAAACATCATGAGGGAGAAACATCAATCAGCTGCCTCTTGCACACCCCCTACTGGGGATGTGCCTGCAACCAAGGTACATGCCCTTGACTGGAATTGAACCCGGGACCTTTCAGTCCGCAGGTCGATGCTCTATCCACTGAGCCAAACCTGCCTCTGCTCCCTACATTTTTGATGCTCCTTTACAATGTGTAACAGTTTAGAGAGACCTTCCCCCAACACACACACACACACACACACACACACACACACACACTTCACTCTGGTCTATGGGTAATGTTAGGAGCGTGCATGTCAATTACAAAACTTCCTTAGTCTCTCCTGGGGGCTGCAACCCAAATATCATGAAGTGATCTGATCTCTAATAGCCTGGCATGACAAAATACAGCTACATACAGTAGAGGAGAGTATATTACAAAAGAAAATTGATGTGAAAGATCTTAGGCAGGGCAGAATACCTCTTAGGAGCAACAAGCCAGGAGAGAATCTGCCACAAGCAGTTGGGAAGTAAAGGTTCACCCCATTCAGAAAACAGTATATATTCTAATACATCACTATAAACTCTATACCATTTCAAATGCACTTGGAAAGCCTGTTTACCTTTTTCATTAACTCACTTCTGGTGGTAAATTGTGGTAGGTCTTCCACTTCAATCCCATCAGCCATTTCCATCACCTTATCTAAAAGGTCCTTGTTGTAACTGCACAATAAAAAGTAGTAAGGTTAAAAACCTTGGAAAAATTGCTTGTCAGTATGGGGCTAACAAGAAACTGCAGGTAAGGGACTGTAAACTCAATTCACCAAGGACTGATTTGATACTACAGGGGAAATCAATACATGTTCAGCAGCAAGTTAGTTAACAGTTCTTCCTGTTGGGAATACAGAAGTCGCTCTAGGAATGCCAATAGAGCAGGTATTTAAAAACATATTTACAAAACAAGCAAAATATTTACAAAAATAGAGGCACTGTGCATCTGGCAGTACATATTCATGGATATGGAACGAGAGCCAAAAACTTCGTAGTTTTTGAACACAGGGAATGTTGGTCTAATGAAAATAAAAATTATTTGTTCATTTATCCAACTTGCTGACATTTGCTGAATCTTGGATCCTGTTAACCAGGATTTCCCAGGGGCGACTAGAAGGCAGAGAAAAGAGATGGCAAGATTTGCTTTCCCGAATCTTGTTCTAATTACCCCCACTATCTGAAAGCAAAATCAAGTGGCTTAGGGCCAGGTGACAAGAGTCAGGCAACCAGGAGTAAACTGTCATTTTATCGTAACATAATTTCAGGAAACACTAAAATAAAAGGAGCTGGGAGCCTCAAGATCTGTCACCTTCATGGCTGGTGAGACGGGGATGCAAGACTTCTGTGACTTGCATAAGAGGAAAGGCAATCTGGCTCAGGATCCAGCAGATCAGGGAGTGGGAAGATAAAGGGCCACACCTCCCTCTCTCAGCTTCTTCATAAGTAAATTGGGGGCCTCAGTTTTTGTCTCTGCATTTGCCATGTGGGTGAAAGGAGCTAAAGGACTTGAAATGCACTCTGCAAAGGTGATGGTGGGAGCTAATACTAGCACTACAATGGCAATGTTAAAGTCCAGCATGTATTGAGCTCTTGCTAGATGGCAGCCTGTGTGCTAAGTGCTTTTCACCCTTCAATATTGTAATCTTTTTAAAAAATGTATATATTTTATTGATTTTTTTAAAGAGAGGAAAGGAAAGGGAGAGTAAGAAACATCAATAGAGAGAATTATCAATCAGCTGCCTCCTGCACGCCCCCTACTGGGGATGTGCCTGCAACCAAGGTACATTCCCTTGACGGGAATCCAACCTGGGACCCGTCAGTCTGCAGGCCAACGCTCTATCCACCGAGCCAAACCGGTTAGGGCCAATACTGTCATCTTCACAACTCATTTTCCAAATGAAGAAACTGAGGCCCAGAGAGGCCATACATATCTTTCCAAGGCCAAGGGTGGGAATCGGACAGACGTAGGCCTAGCCAGTGAGGTTGGAGGTTGGGGGCGGGGTCAGCCTGGGCCAGAGCTGCGGGTCGGAAGGCCGGGGACGGGGCCATCCAGCCGGCAGGGGACCGCACCTGCAACCCAGGAAGAGGTGGTTGGCCCAGACCATGGAGAGGGACAGCAGCTGGTCCAGGCGGCCGCCGCCGTCCGGCGGGTCGCGATAGTCGGGCAGGTGGCGCAGGATGAACTCCATGCGGGCCTTCCATTGCTTCTCGCTCTCCGAGTAGGAGCGGAACTGCTCGGCGAAGTCGGTCGCCTGCCGTACCCCGGACACCAGCTCCTCCACCGCTGAGGCGGCATCACCACCCACCATGGCGCCCTCCGCCGCCGAGGGCCAGCCCCGCCCGCCGCCTTCCCGACACGCACCGCGCCGCGCCCCGGCGGCTAGAGGGGCCCGCGCGGCGCGCGCCTGCGCCGGAGGCCCGGCCTGGAGCGCCCTCGCCGGGCGCGGCGGCTTCCGCGGCCCCTCACGCGACTCAGGTCCCGCAGCCCTGGGTTCTCGGCGGACCCCTTGCCTTGGGGAACCGGTAGGGACACGGAGGCCCCCAGGCACAGAGATCAGGCGTCGCTTTCTCTCCTTCGGCGGCTGGATGCCGGCCGGCAGGGGGCCGCGTCCTTGCCCTGAGGGCTCCCCGGGCGCGCGGCTCGCGGACGCATTTCCTCAGTCCGGAGGGAGGACTTGTATGGGCAGCTGCTCCCGCTCCGTCTGTGATTCCCCGGGGGCCCCACGCCGCGCCCGGGTGGTGGGTGACCCGCCTTCCTTCATCCGGTGAACGGCCTGCCAGGCCCTTTGCAATGAGAGCACACCCAGAGAGCCCTGCTTTCATGAACTTTATCACCTACCGAGGGGAGCCATTGGTGAAATGCCTAATGGTTCCAGTGAACATTTCCAACGGTGACAACATTTTAACAAGGAAGGAAGAGGTCCAGAGTGCTAGGAGTATGAATGAGCAAGAGCCTGATCCAGACGTGGGGGGTCGAGGAAGTGATGCTGGCCGCTGAGAGAGGAGCAGGCGTCAACTGCGTAAAGAGGAGCAGGCCATGGCCGCAGAGAGCCTGGCCTGGTAAGAGAACAGCAAGAGCTGTGTGGCAGGGTCCGAGAGTGGAGGACAGTGGAGGAGGTGGGGCCACAGAGACCCACCAAGGACAGCACGCCACGGGAGAGGCCGTGCTCTAGATCCTCAGAGGGATGGGGAGCCACTGAAGGATTTTAACCAAAATAGGGACACCCGTGTTTCCAAAAGATGTTGGGAGGAGCCAGAATGTATGTGTCCAGAGGAGATGAGCAGGTGAGCTGGCATGACTCCGCTGTCTTGCCCTGGTATCACATAGCAGACCTCCTGAGAGAGAGGAGAGCTTCGCTGCTAGTGGGAATTTCCCACCCCTGACAGCATTCCAAGGCAGTCCCAGGGAAATCACTTGAGCCAACATCAGCCTTGAGAGATTATTGACCGGATAGGCTTTCCCATCATCCCCTTGAAGAAGTGGGATAAGGTACAGAGCCGCCCTAGAATCCAGGATTAAGGGCTCCAGTGAAGGTCCTGTGTTGTGAGCAGGGGCCAGGGGCAGAGACAACTATGTGCTGTCTGCTGCTTCTAATGAGAAATCAGCTGCATACCTCCCGCACCCCCCAGGCAGAAACCGCATACAGAATGGAAATACCAGTCAGTTTTAGGAGTATACTGTCCCTGCAGACCCAACACCAGATGCGGTGACATCTCAGTTACGGTTAACAATATGGAGGCATGCTGCTCTCACCCTGTGAACAAGGAGAGGGTGGGCAGGGCTGTGAAGCCAAAGACAGACTCCGCTTCTCCACAGCCATTGGGAATAGATGCTCAGAGCGGGCCAGTCTAACAGAGCAGATCACATCTCCTGAGGGGCTTGTTAAAACCGCATTCCCAGGCCCATCACCAGATTCTCAGAGTCAAGGCTCTAGGTAATTAATTCCACCTGTGACTGACCAAACTTAACGCTGATAAGGGTTTGCTGCACAAAATTCTTTGTCGCCTGATTCTAAGGTGGGAAGGCTGACCCACAAATAGGAACCTGGGCTCTGTGACCAGCAGCTGCAGCTACACAGCCATGCCAGCCACAGGGGTGTGAAAAAGCTAAGGGTCATCCAGCAACTAGCTTATTTAGCATCATCTTTGATAATGATGGGATAGATGCATACATACGTACCTATATACAAACATTCTCAGACATGTGTGTAGGTTATAAGAATCCAAAAGTGGCCGAAACTGGTTTGGCTCAGTGGTAGAGCGTCAGTCTGCGGTCTGAAAGGTCCCAGGTTCGATTCCGGTCAAGGGCATGTATCTGGGTTGCGGGCACATCCCCGGTAGGGGGTGTGCAAGAGGCAGCTGGTCGATGTTTCTCTCTCATCGATATTTCTAGCTCTCTCTCTCTCCCTCTCTGTAAAAAAAAAAAAAAAAAAGAATCCAAAAGTACACAAATGGGTATATATATATATATATATATATATATATATATATTATTGATTTCAGAGAGTTAGGGAGAGGGAAAAAGAGATAGAAACATCAATGATGAGAATCATTGATTGGCTGCCTCCTGCACGCCCCCTAGTGTGAACATGCCTTTGACCAGAATCCAACCCAGGTCCCTTCAGTCCTCAGGCTGACACTGCATCCACTGAGCCAAACCTGCTAAGGCTCTCTTGCCCCCCACTCTCCCCCCCGTTTTTTTTTTAAATTGTTTTAATTGATTTTAGAGAGAGAGGAAGAGAAAGGGAGAGAGAAAGAGAGAAATATTGATCAGCAATAATTGGCTGCCTCTTGCACACTCCCCATCAGGGATCGAGCCTGCAGCCTGGGCATGTGCCTTGACACTGAATTGAACCAGTGACCTTTGGTGCGGGGACAATGCTTAAACAAGTAAGCCACACTGGCCAGGGCATATCTCTTAGTCCATTTTTTTTTAATGGACTTTATTTTTAGAGAAATTTTATGCTGCAAAATTGAGTGGAAAATATTGAGTTTCCATATGTTCTCCCCTATACACACACATCGCCACCTCCACTATCAACTCCCATCAGCGCAGTATATTTTGTTACATCATTATCATCCAAAGTCCATAGTTTACCATAGTTTTCACTCTTGGTGTTGTACATCCTATGAGCTTTGACAAATGTATAAGGACATTGATTCACCATTAGAGTTACATACAGAATAGTCTTACTGCCCTAACAACCCAAAGTGTCATTTGAAAAGCAAAGTTTTTATTTTGATGAAATTCAGTTTCTTTTTTTCTTTTATGAGTCATGCCTTTTGGTCCTATCTAAGAAATCTTTGTCTAACCCAATGACATAAAGATTTCCTGTTTTCTTCTGGAAGTTTTTGGTTTTTCATTTAGGTCTATGATTCATTTCAAGTAAAATTTTGCATATAATGCAAGTTATGGTTTGTCATGAGCAATAAAGGATATAAGATTTTATCCTACTTGCAAGTTAACAAGTTGCCCTACCACAATTTCACTGGATGCTGACAAGAGACATAGGACTCCTAAGAAGGAATCAAAGAACTTTATTGCAGCCCAGTCAGCTGTGAGCTGCATATTTGCCTTGGTTCCCCATGCCCCCAGGCCTCAAGGGGCTGTGCCAGGAGACCCAGCTGGATGAAGTACAAACAGGCACACAGAGCAGGTTTGGACCACAGCTCAGCAACTCCAAGCTCAGGGAACGTCAGACTTTTAAGCCCTTTGCTCTGAAGGTAGACACTATCTCCAGACTGTTTCATGGACAAACATCCTTGGAAGGAGTTGAATCTTCCAATTCATAACTCAGATGTATCTCTTCACTTATTTAGACCTTATTTGTGGTATATTTTAAAATCTGATGAAACATTAGACTTATACACACTTTTATCACTTTACTTATTTTTCATCCCTTCTCTATCTGGTTTCATGTCTAACTCTTGAGATGTGAAGATGCATGAGAGACCCATGGAGAATTGTCTCTCAACATAGGTTGAGATTCTTATTTACCTTTTAAAAAAAGCATATTTATTGATTTCACCGAGGAAGGGAGAGAGAGACACACACACATTAATGATGAGAGAGAATCATTGATCAGCTGCCTCCTGCATGCCCCACATTTGGGATCAAGCCCACAACCCAGGCATGTGCCCTGACTGGCAATGGAACCGTGACCTGAGCCACACGGTCTGGGCTTTTTTTTTTTTTTTTTTAACCTTTTTTCCTTCCTCCCTCCCTTCCTCCCTTTTTCCCTCCCTCCCTCCCTCCCTTTCTTTCATTTTTAATTTTTAAAAATTGGTTTTGAGCCCGGCCATTGTGACTCAATGGTTGAGCATTGATTGACATATGAACCAGGAGGTCCAGGAGGTCACAGTTCAATTCCTGTCAGGGTAAAGGCCCAGGTTGTGGGCTCGATCCCCAGTATGGGGCGTGCAGGAAGCAACCAATCAATGATTCTCTCTCATTATTGTTGTTTCTATCTTTCTCTCCCTCTCCCTTCCTCTATGAAATCAATAAAAATATATTTTTAAAAGTTGAATTTGAGCGAAAGAAAGAGAGATTTATTGTTCCACTTATTTATGCATTCATTGGTTGATTCTTGTATGTGTCCTGACTGGGGATCAAACCTGCAACCTTTGTGTACTGGGTCAAGGTTCCAACTAACTAAACTATTCGGCCAAGGCCAAATGTGTTCTTCTACAAAATTGTTTTCACTATTTCATGCTATTGCTTTTTGATACAAATTTTATCATTAGTTTGCCAATTTCTAGAAAAATAGGTTGCTGGGCTTTTAATTGGAATTGTATTGAATCTATAGATCAATTTGGGAAGAACTAACATTTAACAGAATTGAATCTTCCAATTCATAATTCTGATATATCTCTCCACTTATTTAGATTTTATTCTTGTGGTATATTTTAAAACCCGATGAAACATTAGATATATACACACATTTATCACTTTACTTGTTTTTCATTCCTTCTCTATCTCTTACAATCTGGTTTCATTTTCCTTCTACATGAAAAATTTGTTTGCATTTTCTTTACTATAGGTCTGCTTGTGGCACTTTTTATCAACCTGAAAATGACTTTATTTTGCCTTCTGTATTAGTTATATGGCTGCATAACAAATTACTCCAAAACTTAGTGACTCAAAGCAATAAACACTATCTCACAGTTTCTGTAAGTTAGGAATGCAGGGGTGGTTCAGACTCAGCATCTCTGATGAGGCTCAGAACATTATTGACTGGTACTTTGTGTATGAGAAGGCTTGTTAGTGCCAGAGGAGCCACCTCCAAGATGGCTCACGCATATAGCTGTTTGCCTCAGATCCAGTTGCTCACATATGGACTCTCCGCAGGGCTGCTTGAGTGTCCTCATATGGCAGGGGTCTTCCTTCAGAGTAAGTGAATCAAGAAAGAGCAAGGTAGAAGCTACAATATCTTTCATGACATGGATTTCTAGGTCATGTAACATCATTTCTGACTTATTCATTAGTCACTAAGTCCAGTACACATTCAGGGGCATGAGAATTAGGTTCCATATTTTGACCCCACCAATGTGTCTCAGTGGTTCAACATTGACCTATGCACCAGGATGTCACCAGTTCAGAGCACATGCTAGATTATGGGTTTGATCCTTATTGGGACCATGCAGTAGGCAGCTGATCAATGTTGATATTTTCTCTCTCATCGATCGATGTTTCTATCTCCCCCTCTTCCTTCCTCTCTCTCTCTAAATTCAATAAAAACATATTTAAAAAAAATAGGCTCCACATTTAGGATGGAGTGTCAAATGTATTCAAACCACCAAATCTTTCCATTTTTTCCTCCTCTTTTTGGTCCTCCTCTTTCCTTCACCTACTAATACTATCTTGAACATTCCTTTCCAATCCTTTTGGGCCTGGAAACCTTAAGAGAATTCTAGAGGATACACTAGAAAATAATCTAGAATGTTTTTCTTCAATTCTTTTACCACTAATTTGTTTCTCATGCCTATAATGCTTTGGTTACTAAGTATAACATATCCTATATATTAGAGTCTCTAGCATTTCCCAGATAAACAAACTGTTGCTTTTCTGCTAAGAATTTTTTTTTTCATTTTGAGGAAGTATCCATTAATTCCCATTTTACTAAGTGTTTTAAATCAAGAATAAGTATTTATCAAATGCATTTTCAGTATTTATAAAGCTACCCATGAATTTCTATTTAAAACTATTAATATGACACCACTGATTTGACTCAGTGGTTCAGTAGTTCATAATATGATGATTTATATTAGATTTTCTAATATTGAACCTTATTTTCATTTCTAGAATAAACTCTATTTGGTCCTATTTTTTTAAAAAAATAACTTATTTATTTATTTTTAAATATATTTTTATTGTTTTCAGAGAGAGATAGGGAGAGGGATAGAAACATCAATGATGCAAGAGAATCATTGATTAGCTACCTCTTACACACCCCCTACTGGATGGAGGTCAAGACCAGAACCTAGGCATGTGCCCTGACAGGGAACTGAACTGTGACCTCCTGGTTCATGGGTCAATGCTCAGTCACTGAGCCACACTGACCAGCTGGTCATAATATATTATTCTTTCAGTGTGCTTTTGGATTCTGAATTTTATTTTAAATTTATTAAAAATTTTATTTAGGAGTTTTGTATTGATTTTTTAAAAATGAGATTGGCCTATTTTTCTTTATTCTTACAATTGTTATTATATTTTGATATCAATGTACTTATATTTTCTTTTTGAAAATAGTTTGTTCTTTTTCTAGGCTATGGAGCATTTTAAAAAATCACTGGAATCATTTGTTCTTTAAAGGTTAGTAGAGTTGTTGAATTCCCCTATAAAACAATGAATCTGATGTTTCTTAGGTTTTTGGGGGGAAGGGAGAAGGGTGTTTGACAAATTTTATCAAATTATTTTGACAAAATTATTTCTTAAAATTTTTATTGTATCTTACTAGCATTATGTCTATATGTTATATTATGCATAATATTATATTCAAATTATTTTGAAAAATTTATTGGTCTATTTTGGTTTTCTATTTTTAGTTTCTGATGAAATTATATATTTCATATAGGTTTTCAAATTTATCTGCATAAAATTGTATAAGAAATTCTTATTTTGTTTTTTACTTTCTAAGGTGACTATTTCCCATTTGTAATTTCTTATTTTGGATTTTAGTGCATTTCCTTCATTATGATTAACTTTGCTTGCAACTTACCTAATTTATTGAATTTTTTAAAAGAATAAGCCTATTTATAAATTCTACTATAATTTGTTGGATTAACTGATTAATTTCTGTATTTATCTTTATTTGTTTTTCTTGTTTCTTAAGCCAGCTGTTTATTTCATTTATTTTTCTTTTATTTATGTAGATATATTTATTTAAGGCAGTGAATTTTTCTTTGAGTACTACTTTAACTATACCCCTAGGTCCTTTTATATGTGCTAATTATTATTGTTTACTAGAAAGTCTGCAGTTTTGAATTTGTATTTTCCATTTGATTATGGATTTACTTAATATTTACCCACACACACATCCAAATAGAAGGGCACTTTTTGTTTGTTTTCTAAATATGTTACAAATGTCAATGTTTATTGTGTTGTTATTATAGAATGCTATCTATATTATTTTTACTGTGATGATTTAATGAGATTTGGTTTATGGCCTAACATATTCTTTTGTGTGTACAAATATTTCAGACCACTTGATAAGAAAGTGTATTTTCTATTCTCAGGGCACAATGTTTGATACATATCAGTAACATCTACCTTATTGATTATATTATTTGGACTTCTAAACTCTCATTTCATTTTGACCACTTGATTTGTTTAGAATTGGGCAAGGCAAATCAAAGTCTTCTATTATTAGTGTGTCTTTGTCTAAATCTCCTTGCATTTCTACAGTTTCTATTATATGAAAGTTCCTGCTGAACATTTTGTGCATACGGTATATACTCATATCTTGTTTTTATGGTAAATTGTAGCCTTTAGCATTAAAAACTACTTCTCTTTATTTTGTTAAAGCTTTTTGTACTGAATTCTATGTTGACAGATATTAAGAGTTTTAAAGTTTTATTTTTCTTGAATGCTTTTCTTTGCCCATCCTTTCATTATTAAGCTTTCTGAATTATTTTGTCTTATATGTATACAGACTATAGTTGGATTGGGCTTTGCAATCTTATTTATTTATTTATTTTTTAAAATATATTTTATTGATTTTTTTACAGAGAGGAAGGAGAGAGGGATAGAGAGCTAGAAACATCGATAAGAGAGACATTGATCAGCTGCCTCCTGCCCACCCCCTACCGGGGATGTGCCTGCAACCAAGGTACATGCCCTTGACCGGAATCGAACCTGGGACATTTCCGTCCGCAGGCCAACGCTCTATCCACTGAGCCAAATCGGTTTCGGCTGCAATCTATTTTAAAAACTATTTTTAAAGTAGGTGAGTTAGCCCAGCTGGGTAGCTCAGCTAGTTGGAGTATTCTCCATACCCCATAAAGCTGTGGGTTTGATTGCTGGTCAAGATACATACCTAGGCGACAGGTTCTTATCCCTGGTAGGGGTGCATTTGTTTCTCTCTCACATCGATGTCTCTCTCTCTCTCTCTCTCTCTTTCTCTCTCTCTCCTTTCTCTCTTTCTCTCTTCTTCCCTCTAAAGAAGTAATAAAAACATATCCTCAAGTGAGAATTAAAAACTACAAATAAATAAAATGGATGAGATGAACTCATTTGTATTTATTGAGATAACATTATTTGGTCTCAATTCTGTACTTTTAATGTTGTGTTTTCATTATGTAGTTGCCCTTTTCTTAATGTGGTTCTGATATTTAATAAGGTTTGTATTTTTGTTCTAGAAGTTACCTTTATAAAATACTGTTGATACACTCTTTTTAGGGACTGTACCTTTAAATACCTACCATGAATAATAAAATTATCTGGTAATTATCTTGTATCTCCCCCTGACCTTCCTACATCATACAATCAACAGAATTGTCAATCCTAGTGTTTATATTAAATATGCTTAAGCTTCTACTTTATTTATTTATTTTTAAAAAATATTTTATTGATTTCTTACAGAGAGGAAGGGAGAGAGAGAGAGCTAGAAACGTCGATGAGAGAGAAACATCGACCAGCTGCCTCTTGCACACCCCCTACCGGGGATGTGCCCGCAACTGATGTACATGCCCTTGACTGGAATCGAACCTGGGACCTTTCAGTCCGCAGACCAACGCTCTACCACTGAGCCAAACCGGTTTTGGCTTAAGCTTCTACTTTATTTTGAATCTTTAAATACTATCCTTTGAATCAATTAATTTGAGGTGATCCGTGAGCTTACTCTTTTTTAAAAAAATACGTTTTTATTAATTTCAAAGAGGAAAGGAGCTGGAGAGAGAGAGAGAGAGAAACATCAGTGATGCGAGAGAATCATTGATGGGCTGCCTCCTGCATACTTCATACTGGCGATTGAGTCTGCAACCTGGAACATGTGCCCTGACCTGGAATTGAACCCATGACCTCCAGGTTCAGCAGTCAATGTTCAACCACTGAGTCATGCTGGCCAGACACTGAGCTTATTCTTATTCCTATATTCCTATATATTCTCTCTCTTCTTCAGTTTTTTATTAGTGATGAGAAATTTCTACCATATTAAGGAATGCAACATCTGCATTCTGATCTGTCATCCTAACCTCTGTATTGGTTTTACTCTAATTTCTGTAGTCAAATACATTTCATGCTCAAGGAGGGGCCTTTTACCTGGATTTCCTCAGACTCCCTCAGTAATACTGAGACTGCTGTTCCATGGTTCTCGTAGGTTCCTCAGAAAAGGTTCATGATATTTCCTGATTTTTTACAGGTTTCAATATGTTTGTCTATAGGCTTTATACCTAACCTTTACTTTTCTTCCATTTAGTGTCATTGCTCCACTGTTGTGTGGCCTGAACAAGTGTTGGCGGGGTGGGAAAGTGTGGCCAGGGGAACTCTCTCTGTTGCCACAGTGACAAACTTCAAACATGATCTCTGTGAGCAGTCACCTCTTCTCTGGATTTCAGAGCGTGGTTAGTGAGAGCTTCTTTGTCCAACTCTCTCCCAGATTTATTTTTGTTCATAAGAGAAGGTGCCCACTTTTCTTTTTCCAGTGCTTTCCATTGTCCTAGCAATCTTTCTTTGTATGATTTAGGACTTGTTTTCATAGTTCCCTTTCAAAGTGGGGCTTTCCCATTCTGGAAGGAATAATAAGAATAGTAATAATAATAATAATAATAATAATAATAATAATAGCTTTCTAAGCTCTCTGAGAGTCTACATCCCCTTCTCACTCAAGGTTTTTCACCAGGTTTCCTACTCTTTCTCACCTTTGGCAGCTCCTCACAAAACTTTGGAGGCTGCAGCTGGTTTCTCTATTTGTTGTTGTTCCTGTTGAGTGTGAGTCAATGCAGAGCTAAACTACTGCTTTAAAACAAACCATTCTTTTAGTTAATTATAATTTAAAAATGTAATGAATGCCACTGTGACTTGTCCTTTCAACTCAACTTCCAGGGACATCTAAGTTTTATTTTACTCCTGATAAACTCCTAGAAGTGGAATTCTTGGTTCAAAGAACTGCACACTTTTAAAGCTTTTACTATGTTTTGCCAAAGTACCTTCTAGAAAGTTTGGTCCTAAGTTTCCATGCCGACCAGCTGCAGGCTTCCTCTTTAAAGTGGGTAAATAGTGCAAGACTGCAATGAGTGCTCTCACATTTTTTAATTCCCTTGTTAGCATCATAATTAGCTAGTTAATATTAATAAAAGGAAGAGAGCACGTACTTGAAGAAGCCATCGATGTTTCTTTCTCAGACTGATGTTTCTGTCTGTCTTTTCCTCTCTCTCTCAAATCAATAAATATCCTTGGGTGAGGACTTATATATATAAATCCCAGGTAATGTGGGAACAGAGGACACAGTTGGTATTTCTGTTTCAAAAGGCATGAATGTTTAGCCTGTTGTAAATGTACTTAAAGTGTTTTTCTTTTAAAATGAATTAAACAAGTCCTCTCTCTGCCAGAAACCTTGAAATTGATGTTCTTATAACAGCAGTCAAGAGGCTACTTTTACCTAACTGAATTGATGTTCAGCATTCAAAATCACAGAAAGTTATAGTTCTTCACTATTTTGTACGCCTCGGGCCATACCAGGAGAAGTTCAGTCTGAGTGCCTTATTTTAAGCACAGCATTGATGAACTAAAGTGCTCAAAGGGAGGGATGGAGAAGGGGAGCTGGAGATCAGGTAATGTGGGAGCAGAGGACACAGTTGGAGAGGCCCTATGCCTATCTTCACATCTTTGAAGTGCTGTTTTGTAGAAGATGGTTTATTTTCTGCTTTTCAAGGCAGGCATAGGTCCAAAGAGTGAGAGCTATATATAGTAAAGTCAAATTTCATCTTTAAATAGAAGAACTTTAAATCATTAGAGCTGTCTGAAAAACACTAGATACCCCTTGGGTTGAACTGAGCCCCTGGTCATGTCACATCTATAATAGATTCATGATTGAACTAGATAACTAAAATATTTTACAATAATATATATATATATATATATATATATATATATATATATATCTTTGTTTTTAGAAAGTCTCTTTTGTTATTCTGACTAGTAGTTTTATAGAATAAGACCCTATGGCTACTCATCTTAATCCCAGTTTGATTTCTGAAACCTGTTGCCTGCCTAGCTGCTGTTAACTTCTATTCACATAAGGTATAAATAATAGCAAAGCAACAAAAATGCTTTATGTTTGTGTTCATCCTCATTTTAAAATATCCATATTTTAATTGTTTCTATCTTTATTGATTTCAGAGAGGAAAAGAGAGAGAGAGAGGAAGAGAGAGAAATATCAATGATGAGAGAGAATCATTGATCAGCTGCCTCCTGCACGGCCCCTACTGGGGAGCAAGTCCACAACCCGGGCATGTGCCCATGACTGGAATTGAACCTGGGACCCTTCAGCTTGCAGGCTGACGCTGTATTCACTGAGCAAAACCAGCTAGGGCTAATTGTTTCTCTTTGTACATTGTCTATGTGTATTGTCAAATTGTATATTTACATATTACGGGGATAAATT
This sequence comes from Nyctalus aviator, assembly GCA_036971965.1. Lineage (NCBI taxonomy): Eukaryota > Metazoa > Chordata > Mammalia > Chiroptera > Vespertilionidae > Nyctalus > Nyctalus aviator. The sequence goes on from CM072927.1 coordinate 66,415,807, forward strand.
TAGCTTTTAGGAGGACTCATATCCCTAGTCTTAATTCTATTAACTACAAAGAATAATTTCCCCAGCACAAAAGGGAGAAATTGATTACATTCCTACCATTAGTCAGTGGTAGAGAATCTCCTCACATAATACAACCACAAAATTCTCCTTTGAGAGTGAAATTGTAGTAAGCACATTGTAGACAAGATTAGGAACTCATGTAAATTTGCTTAAAGAGATAGTTTTTCAATAAAAAGCAAGAGTTGGTGACATGGGTGTGGTCCCCTATCATCCTGCTTCTGCTCTCTCTCAGAAGAGAAAATGCAGACCAGGGACCTCTATGCCCTGCAGGAGCCTTTGGGCATAGAGATAGAGCCCTCAGGCAAACCCACCTTCCAGTCCCAAGGTAAGTATAGCACTCCTGTAAGTATCCGCTGGGCTCATAGAGGCTGGCAAGGAGCTGCTGGCACCACGCCAAACATATCTTGACTAGATACCAAATCACTGCTTAGCATCTGACCAGGAAGTTTTGTCAGACTCTATACACATCTCCCATACTATGAATATTAATTGCAGAACTTTCTGGTTCCATTATCTCTTTAGCCATAGACCTAGACTGTGGGGGGGGTCTATATTTTAGGGTGCCAGATTTAGCAAATAAAATAGGCTAAATTTGAATGTATTTTCTCTGGCAACCCTACCACATTTTCTAATCAACATTTAAGATTTTGAGAGAAAATAAGTGAATGAATGACTAAGTGAATGGATAAATGGAGAGGACGATCAATAGAAACAATTCAGAGCTGTGATTGATGAGTAACTAATAATTTAAAAATTTTGGTTTTGTCCATGTAAGATATTTTCTATTGACTTTCTTTTTAAATTTAAAATTTATTTTTAATGAAAATTATATATATATATATATATATATATATACACACACACACACACACACACACACAAATTTTAAAGTCTAATAGTACTAAAGGCATATGGTGAAGAACAGCAGTCCCCTATCCCACCCAACACCAAGCCCCAGCCTGATCCCCAGAGGTACCCAGGTAAACTTTTTCAGCTATTTTGCCCAGTTTTAACCTCCTCCCCCATACTGTCCAATAATATACTTATAGTGCCAATTTGTTGATTTGTCAATTTTAGATATTACTATTTTCTTGCCATTATGGAAGATGAGGGTTTATTTCTTCAGGCATCTCCTGCATCATCCTTCCCTTTCCCCAGCTCCCCAACCTGTTTCATAGTCTTTGGTTAAATCCATTATCTTTTTTTACATTGTTACGGTTATGTAAATTTTTTGGTGTTGCATTTATTTTCTTTTGCAGTTTATGTGTTGTGATTTTTCTGTAGGTAGTAATTGCCTCTCATTTTTTAATTTACTCAGTTTTTTTTTAATGAACTTATTATTAATTCTCTCAACCTTCTAATAGCCCCTCAACAAAACTTCCCACCTAGTCACACCTGTCAGGTAATCCTCTGGCCCATTTCTGACCTAAAACCCTCTATTTTCTGGCTCAGAGGGCACTCCTGTCCCACTGTCACCCAGGGCCTCCTTTGACCTCTCCTGGGCAGGCCTTCCTCATTGTTGGATTATACTCTTGTTTGGGAGGACAATCTCCTGAGAAAGGGAACATGAAAGGCAAATTATTTACGATCTCCCATGTCTGAACGTATCTTTTATTCTACCACTGCTCTTAATAATTTGGGTTTAGAATTCTAGGCCATTAATAAGTCTCACTCAGAATTCTGAAAATTTCACTTGATTGTTTTTCAGCTTCTAGTGCTGCTGCTGCAAAGTCTAGTGCCATTCTGATTCCTGATCCTTTCAATTGACCTGTTTTTCTTTCCTGAGTCCTTTTAGGGTCTCTTCATTATTCCCAAGGTTCTGACATTTCATGATAATGAACCATGAGTTATAAATCTTATTTTTCCTCCCTGAGGATGTTATAGTATTTTTAAAGCTTCCTTCTCCTCCCTGAACTTATGCATTCCCTTCCCACTCACCCTTACTCCCTCATACCTGTCTGTCATGTCTGAGGCTTTCTTTAAAAGTCTAGGGATCTTGCTAGTTAGAGCATTGTCCCAATATGCCAAGGTTGTGGATTCGATCCCAGGTCAGGGCACATATGAGTCAACCAATGAAGGCGTAAATAAGTGGAATAATACTTTTTTTTTTTTTTTTTTTTTAAGTTTGAGGATCTTGACTCTCCACTCATATTTTGCTTGGGTGGAGCTTTTCTAATGGTGGACTTCCCTGTAGTGGGCGTTGGTCATAAATTGGCTTTTGCAGTGGGGATCCCAAATATCTGTATTAGGAGGTCTTACCCTTGAGTCTTCTCAGTTCCTATAGAAAAGAGTTCTTTAGTCTTCAACTAAGGGTAGGAGGTGTGCCTGCCTGCCAGGCTGTCAGGAAGCAGGGTGAGGAAAAGGAGCTGGGACTTAACCTTTTCATATCTAGATTTCCATTTAGTCCTCATATTTTCAGTTCTGCACTTCATACAGTTCCTCCACAGTTCCTCATGTGCTGATGCAAATGCCCCACTGAGCACTGTGGGAGTGGGCAAGGGGTGGCGACTCCACTGCCCAAGGGGACTGTGCTCCTCGGGGGCTCCATCAGTCCCATTTGCAGCTCTGCCCTTCCCTGCAGCTTGGCTGCTTCTCACCTTCTCACAGGGAACCCCTCTGCAGGCATCAGGCCTCCTGCCTCCCCCATGCTGCCATGTGACTCACTGCTTCTTCCTCTGCTTCCCACACTCCCAAAATGTGCTGGCATCCTTCATCTGCTGCCACCTCCTATTCTCATAGACCTTACAGATTTGCAACTCTTTTTATTCCTTTCTCGTTGTTTTTGGGAGGGAGCGGAGATTCACGAGAGGCTCTTCTGCCGCATTTAACAAGAGCTTCTTTAGGGTCTGTTTTCCTTCTGAAGCACTTGGGAACAATTTCCAGGCCCCATTCTCATGCTGTCAGTCAACACAGTCATTTTTTGTTTGATTATGAAGTAGGTGTTTCTTTATGGGAAATAGAGCAAAGTCCAAACACACACACTGTTTAATAGTCTTAGTAAAACACTCTTGATCTTTTGAACAAGATTCAAATATGTCTCTCTGCTTTTGTCTAAGGATGGGGGACAAAAAAAGCACGAGGGGCACTTTGAAATGTGGCCCAAGCTCCGGTGCTTACCAGACCTGCTCTGTCTTCTGGGTTTGAATAAAAGCAAGGAGAATGCCGAAATACCATCTCCTTTGAATTAATCATGAGCCCCACCTCTCCTGCTCTCCTGTGTTTACACATTGCTGCCATTGTGTTGTATCTACAGGCGGATCTCCTTTCATCTGCAGGCCACACAAAACCCTCTCCATTTAAAGCTACACATGTGGCTCTTGAATTAAGAGGGGGCATTTCAACAGTAATTTCTCATTCCTCTTTTGGAAGGGTTCAGTGTCTTAAGGAAAGCTCCCTGCTCTTTCTGTGTGCTCTGCTGTGCCCAGCCAACATTTAAAGTCTGGAAAAGCTGCCGAAACCGGTTTGGCTCAATGGATAGAGCGTCGGCTTGGGGACTGAAAGGTCCCAGGTTCGATTCCGGTCAAGGGTATGTACTTTGGTTGCAGGCATATCCCCAGTAGGGGGTGTGCAGGAGGCAGCTGATCGATGACTCTCTCTCATCAATGTTTCTAACTCTCTCCCTTTCTCTCTGTACAAAATCAATAAAATATATTATAAAAAAATTAAAAATAAAGCCTGGAAAAGCTAAGGAGAGGGAGCAGGGCCAGGAGGCTGTCACAGGAAAAGCTGGGTCTGTGGGGGTGGGGCAGAGGGTAAGCAGTGGACCAAGATGGAGAGGGCCTTGAATGTCACATTAAGGGCTTTATTTCACTTATTTTTTTAAATGTGATTTTTTAAAAATCCTCACCTGAAGATATTTTCTATCGATTTTTATAGAGTGGAAGAAGTAGGGAAAGACAGAGAGAAATATCTATGTTAGAGAAGCACACGGATTGGTTGCCTCCTACATGCACCCCGACCGGGGCCTGGGCCAGGGAGGAGCCTACAATCGAGGAAGGTATGTGCCCTTGACTGGAATTTATCCCAGGACCGTCTGCAGGCTGACACCACTGAGCTAAACCAGCTAGGGCCACACTAAGGGCTTTATACTTTCCTGCAGGCAGTGGGGAGCTACCCGAGGACCTTGAACAGGAGAGTGACATGAGATCAATTGTGCTTTAACAAAATTAAGAGGGTAATTGTGGGTGGGAGGGTTTAGAACAGAGAGAGGCTAGAATCTAGGAGGCCAATTAAACGAAGTGGTTCTTAACCTTGGCTACCAAGATCACTGGAAGAGCTTTTTAAAAATCCAGACCCTGGCCACTACCCTGCAAAACTTTGTTTGAGGTGATCTGGTGATGGGGTCAAGAATCTGTGTTCTTAAACATTCCTCAGATGCAGCACTGAGCTGGAAGGCTACTGTGACAAGCCAATAAAAGGGACCGGACCTGAAACACGGGGCTGTGCTCTGAGAGGGAGAGGAAGAAACAGATTGGAGAGAGGCTGCCAAGGGAGGTGGTGGGGTTTCACCTGATCTCTGCCTGTTTCAGAGCCCGGAGGAAGGAGGCAGGACGATCATTGAGCTGGGCCAAAAGGAGGCTAGTGCTCTCCCTGCAGAAGAGCTAGAGGATCGGATGTGAGAGACGATGGTGACAGAGGAACGGACATGCAGGATGCCAAAGGGGCCTGAGACTTGCGGAAAGATGAATCTGTGAGCACCTGGCTCCTATTTACAGTCATGGAGTGCATGGAGCTGAAGACTACAGTTTAAATCCCTTCGGTTGCACACACACGTGGACACATGCATGGATACACATGGACACACACAGCCTTGTTCTGCAGGAGCTCAGTGTTTGTGTGACACTGGAGCCACAGTGTCCTCGCTACAGAAAGCTGCTGATGCTAGCATTAACTCAATATGGCTGTTGTGATGATTTGATGAGATACAGCGTGCAAAGGCTGGGCACAGAGCCTGGCACGCAGGGAGCACTCCGTAAATGGTAGCTGTGAGTAATACTGAAAAATGCGATCTCATTTCTGAAGCCAGTGAGCCATAAAGTATTTCATTCAGTGTATCTCACTTCTGAAGCCAGAGAGCCATAAAGTATTTCATTCAGTGTTAGGAGACATGTCCACAGGAAGGTTTGAAACCTTTCATTTGTTGCTACTCACTCTAGGTGGCTTTCTCTGGGTGTGTGTTTGGTGAGAAACACACACCCAGAGAAATGACAGTCTTTTATTTCTAGGACTTTTAGAGAAATGACAGTCCCTTGCTGCTGCGTTTAATTGGAAAGAAGCTCAGAGACCTGAGATTACAATTATGACGTCTTAAATGTTAAGCTCTTCAAAAGCCTGCCATTGCCCTCACTGTCACCCTGAACACATCTGGAAACCCAACCCCTGCAGCGCCCCAGAGCATGCACTGGGCCTCAGCCAGGCTTCACCTGAGAAATCTGAGTGAGTGCCGTGCAGGCAGCAGGAAGATACACAATAAACCGAAGAGCCTGTGATGAGCTCAGAGGAGGTGAGCTGATAATCTGCTATTTATAGCCCCACTAAGAGGCTCTGGCCGCCAGCTCCATGTGAGGCTGGGTAGAAACGATGCCTTCACAGAGCTGAGAGCACAAAATGAAATTGGTGATTCATGGGCAGCAGCCACTTGGAATACAAACACGTCTGCACCCCAGCCCCACTGGCCTTTCAGACGCCCACTGTGGTGGAAGCATGTTGCACAGAGTTGCTAGCCTGCTGCCTCCTTCTCTGCATGTGTTTGGACAGGATGTGAGGATAGGCAAGTTCAGCTCCAACAAGGGGCCTCAGAAGGGCAGCAGCAGTCCTTGGAGAACCCCAAGAGCCTGAGCCTGCCCCTCTCAGAGACTCAGCCAGAGCCCAGGTCAGGGTGAGTAAAAGGCAGGCCCTGGACTCCGGAGCCCACCTTCAGGTGCTGGGGCCTCGGGGAGCCTGCTGTCCAGAGAGAAAGGACAGTCCACACTTGCCAGCTGCACTGCCTCCATCACATTCCTCTCAGAGACTCAGTTTCCTAATCAGTAAAATGGGAATAATAACAGAATCTACCTCACTGGGTGCAACGAAGATGAAAAGAAGGAACATATGTAAAGTGGTCAGCACGTCCCTGGCCCATCGAAGGCTCAGTGAGTGAGAGCTGCTGCCTCTGCTGCTGTTTTTGTTACAGTGTCCTGGTCCCCACACTGATCCCACTCCTCTGTCACAGCCTGTGTCCCTGAGGCTCCTCGTGGAGGTGTGCCCTGGGGCCTGTACAGAGACCCTCTGCCTAACGCGAGCACACTCCACACCAGGCTACCCAGCATAATGGACTTAGTCCCTTTGACTCTTTGCTTTGCCTGTCTTTGCCTTTATCTAGAAATTAAGTGCCCGTCCCTCTGGGCTGGGTCTTGCCTGGGCTGGGCCACCCTATTCTTCTGTTCCTCTGGTACGTGGGATGGCCCAAGGGGGGCATTAGCTATCACAACCCAGTGGTGGGCTTCCGCTAAGAGGCCCTAGTGCTAACTTGAGGTCTGTAGCTAGCACTCTGCCCACCAAAGGAGGGCTGGCCACCCCACCTACCAGCTGGACACAAAGCGCAAACTGCTGATTCATGGAGGCTCATGAGGTCTTGGCTGTTTGTGTATTCTCTCAGCTCCAGCTGTCGGCCAAAACATAATTGTAGCTGTCACTTTGGCAGCGAGATGTTGCGAAGTGTTCTAATACAACTGCCTCTGCTCCCCGGCAGTGAGCTTTGGGGAGGTGGGAGCAAGCTGCAGCTGCTCCTGTGGAGAGAGCCGTTCTGGAAAGTGGCCTGTGTGCTGCTCACCCAAGTGCAGCTGCTGGAATGGTGTGAGCAGCAGGGTAAGGCCTTGCATTAGAACAGGCACTGGCATGCCTACGTTTGCATAGATAGTAATGCAATTTTGATGATACCAATTAATACCAAAGAGTCTGCCGCTGAAATGAGGCTTTGGGGGCAGCTATGAGGACTTGCAAAACAGCCTTTAAACCTATGCACAAGTTGGACAAGATGCATGGGGTGAATGAGTGGTTAGACAGTCGGGAACATGGTATGGAGAGATGGTGCTAGTGATATGGCTGGGGCCACATTGGGAGCATGGGACTTGAAGGCCAACCATCGAGCTTGGCCTTGATTCTGGAGGCAATGGGCATTAATGAAGCACTTTAGGGAGAGAGTGATAAGGTCAGACAACATTGGGATCTAAGCTCAAACATCCCCAAGAAGTGTCACTAAGGGTAAAGCTCTCCTTCCTCACAATAGTCTATAAGAAGTGTTGTTCTGCCCCGGCTATGTAGCTCAGTTGTTTAGAGCACTGTTCTGGTAGATCAAGGTTATGGGTTCAATCCCAGTCAGGGCACATAGAAGAATCAACCAATGAATGCATACACAAGTAGAAAACAAATCGATGTTTCTCTCCCTCTCTCTTCTCGCCCCACCCCTTCCTCTCTCTCTGTAACATCAATAAATAAATACATGAATTTTAAGATTAAAAAACTAAAAATAAGTAGTGTGATGCTTGGGATTGTGTTCTGCAGCATCAGCTCTAGAATTCAGGAGTGGCTGTGGCACTGTGCTTAGTGGGGAGGTCTGGCCCTCGTCAGACCAGCTGAGCGTGTGTAGTGAGTGAAAGGAGACAGCAGACTCATGCTTTCCTTCTTCCTGGGTCCTCCTCGGCCAGAGTTCACTAATGAAGCATCTGCTTGCAGATGTGCCCAATGCATGGGACTGCACACACTTGTGCTAAAGGTCAGGGGAGGCCCCTGGAGCTGAGAGATGGTCTTGCTGCCTGTTGGTGTTCCTCCACCACCACATATGCACATTAGGAAAACAGCAGAGCTGTGGCTCTGAGGTTGAGCGTCGACTTATGAACCCGGTGAACCAGGAGGTTCAGTTCTGGTCAGGGCACATGTCCAGGTTGTGGGCTCGATCCCCAGTAGGGAGTGTGCAGGAGGCAGCCAATAAATTATTTTTCTCTCATCATTGATGTTTCTATCTCTCTCTCCTTCTCCCTTCCTCTCAGAAACAAATACTAACGATATATTTAAAAAAGAAAAGAAAACAGCAGAAACAATTATCTAAGTTTGGTTGATGGAGGAATTCCTAGAAGGAAGGGTCTATCCTCGTGTGCTTAAAGGAATACTGACTTATAGGTTGGCTAAGGAAGAAGGAAGAATAGAAAGTGTTGAGAGTCATACTAGGAGGTGAAGCTTGAAAGTAGAGCACATCGGGTCCATCATGTAAGTTAGGAGGAAGACAGGATTCAATTGACAGAAATTTTGTGTGCCCGTCTCAGAAGTGCATTGTTGCACAACGGTCGTTTGGCAGTGACTTTCCCTGTTCAGCTGCAAGCCAGAGAGGGCAGCAGGCCTCTCAGGTTGTCTGTCAGAGGAGGTGGGCCAGGAGGGAACATCATCCTGGCATGATCTCCCATCAGCGTGCCCTGAGGGGGGCTGCCAGGGGCGCCGGAGGGCGGAGAGCCAGCAGGTGTTGAACAGGGAGGAAGGCTCCTCCCCTGGCAGCTCCCGACACAAGTGGGTGTACTGGGTGACTGGAACCATCTGGCCTATGGGTGGGGCCTGAACTTTATGCTAGTCCCTGAGGGCAGTAGCATGTCCTAACTACCTCCTGGCTGCCCATGGCTGGCTTGGAGCAGTAGATCAAGATGTAGTTTATTTGGTTTGCTTTTCCCCTTAAAATTTAACAAAATTTAATGACAAAGTATATCCTGTTTTTAAATTTGTATTTAAAAATAAATCTCAGGTAAGTCTAAGCAACCATAAGCACAACTTAAAGCAAATGCTTTTTAAAAATAAATATAGGAAAGTATAAAGAAGAAAACAAATGACCCTTATATATTTGTCTGGACAACTTCCACTGAAATTATTTTAGCTTACAAAAATGAAAAGCGCCTCCTTCTTTCTTTCCCCCCCACAAGTAACCACTAACAGTTTCTTGTGTATCCTTCTAAAATTTTTTTCTCTGTACCACAAATGTTTCTAAAATTCGTATGTGATCATATAGGCTTTGTCTATATTTAATGATAAATTATAAAAGAGGATGCAATTGCATCCCTCCTAAGATATAAAATTAACATGTGGTAAGATTTAACTCATTAATTAATGAGATAACTGCTAAAATGTTACAACCACCCTAGCCAGTTTGGCTCAGTGGATAGAACATTGGCCTGCAGACTGAAGGGTCCCAGGTTCAATTCCAGCCAAGGGCACATGCCTGGGTTGTGAGCTTGATTCCCCCCAATAGGGGGTGTACAGGAGGCAGCCAATCAATGATTCTCTCTCATCATTGATGCTTCTATTTATCCCTCTCCCTTCCTTTCTAAAATCAATAAAAATATATTTAAAAATCAAAAAAAGTGTTACAACCAAGTCAAAGGAGAACTCAAAGTATGGCAATGATAGATAAGCAATGCTGAAATGGTTTTAGAAATTGTGGAATACGACTATTACAGCAGTAATAGTATTCCACAATTTGCATTTCCTTGAACAGGAATTATTTTCATTGCTATCAAGTTTTTACAACTTACCTTCCATCTTTAGAGCTGAGAAATGTCTAGTCAAAGACAATGAAAGGCAGAGATAACCCCAGTGGGTAAGTTCTTCAGGACACCCATAAAATTTCAACATTTTTTACAGTTTTTCCATATACTTATAATCGGGTCCCTCCCTCCTAGGATTTCCCCATCACAACCCCTGCTGCCCATTTTTTTGTCACAGCTGACCCAACCCCTCTACCCAGGTTCCAGATGATGGGTTGGGGCTCAAAGCCTGACCTGGGAGAGCCAGCCATCAGCTAGGGTGATCCAGACAGGTGATCCCCAGGCTCTGACACCCCACTTCTATGGTGGTGGGCCCTGACGTCAGGGGACTCAGGGCTGGTGATCATGTTGGGCCGTGTAAAAGATGGTCAAAGGTTTGGTGAAAAGAGGAACAGATTATAAATACAAAGAAATAAGACCTGTGGTCATCACAAAAGACAAAAAGGCTGTCTAATGAGTTTCTAATTTCTGGGATGGCTTCGTGAATTTGGATTCCATGAGAGTCCCCCTTTACTCATGAGTCAGCTTGGGTGGGTGTTTGTCCCAATAATTCCCCACCCAAGAGAATAGCTGGAATGTAAAATGTACAGTATTATGACTGAAGGGTAGTGTCTCAGTCCTCCTGGTCTGAGGCAGCTTCCCACAGATCGCAGGGTCTGTGTTGGCACCATGGGGCTTGATGTCAGGCCCAGAGGGCTGGGGCAGAGTGGTCTGTGATATAGCGGAAAAGAACAAGTATTTCACTCGCTCTGCACCCTTTGGCTGTCATCTCCTATGAACAGGTTTTCTTATCTTAAAAATGAGGGACAGTGCTACTTTCTGTCTTGCCTCTTAGGGCTGCTATGGGGGTCCAGTAGGAGGCATGAGTGTAAATCTATTGCCAAGTCCAGTCACGTGGTGGGGACTGAGCCTACAGCTCTGGCAGGACAGAAGAGCTTGGCCTCTCTGTGCAAAGTGCTTTGGAAGGAGAGGTTTTATGCAAATGACCAATCATGATTAATTGATGGGGAGGCTCTCAGGCAAAGGATCAGATTTCACACACACACACACACACACACACACACACATATATATATATATATATATATATATATATATAGAGAGAGAGAGAGAGAGAGAGAGAGAGAGAGAGAGAGAGAGTTTGGCTCTCCTGAGAAGGAAATGTTCATTTAACATAAGGCAAGTCTATCTAAATAAAGATTTTTCATATCTTCAATGGATACCTTCTCACCATCTTCATTCATTCAATGAGCATGAATTGAGCACCTAATGTATACTAAGCACTGTCCCAGGCACTGAGATAGTGAGATAAAGGGAGCTAGCTCCTGCCCTAGTGGTGCTGGGAGGCAGACATACAAAAAGAGCTTTACCAAGGAGTGTGGTAAGCACAGGCAGAGGATATTCTGGCAGCACCAAGGTGGGGCACCCACCTATGACCCCAATGTGGCATCAAGGATCCACAGGTCATGTACAGAGGAATGTCTGGTATTGCTGGAGTGTCAGGGGAGGTGAGGGGTAGCTGGAGCAAGGATGGGGATCAAATTTGTACCATGAAACACTCTGGCTGCCTGTGGGGAACAGATTAGAGGGGAACAGACTAGAGGCACCAAGACCCATTGGGAGGTGGTTATAGGCATCCAAGCAAGAAATGATCTGAGCTAAGGAAAGGGGTGGAAGGAATTGATTCAAGAAATGTTTTGGCCAAGATTTAACCTGGAAAATGAGGCAATGATGACCCTCATGGTTTCACTGTGGATGACCATGTGGCTAGGGTTCACCATCATAGGTTAAAGAAAGCACAAGAGGAGAAGCAGGCTTGGGGGAAGGGCCTGGTCTGGGCAATGATGAGTTGCATCACAAACGTGGTGAGTATGAAAGACCTATGGGCACCCAGGTGGAAGAATCCAGTGAGCAGGTGGATACACAGGTCTGAAAGCTAGGAAGTTGTGAGGCTGTGACGCCAGGGAGAGGAAACTGAAGTGAATGTGAACATAGGCAAGTTTATATGAGAGTGGGGAGGGATGAGGAGAGCAGGGGAAGAAGTGGAGGTACACCGTGCCCTTTGGCCCTAAAATTTTCATTTTCTGAGAATAAGGGTGAGGGAGGGGCTAAGGGCAAGGAGAGGATGCTTGGAACTCTTTATATGAGAAATAGGAGAGAATCTGACCCAGGCCTACCAATACAGGGCCCTGGTGGAGGTTATAAGTTTGCATTGCTACGAATCTGTCCACCTCAGCTTTTCTCCAGAATGTAGAAGCTGGAAAGGCAGGTAGGCTTATAGTGCCACATTGTGGTCTTGCTAGGAGGGTGTGGCAGAAGGAAGGGAGGAGTGTGTACTAGAGAGAGCTAACAGTTCACACACACACACAAAAAAAAACAGTCCCCACCCTCCCATAGAAAAGGGGGTAGGAAGGAGCTTCCCAGCAGAGACTACATTTCCCAGTACACCCCTCCCCTCATACCTATTACATCTGAGAGGAGGCAAGTGACTTGTTCTTGCCAATGGAATGTTAATCAGAGATGACGTGTGTCATTTCCAGTCCAAGATAGTTAAGACGCATTTGTGCCTTCTGCACCCTTCCTCTCCCCTTCTTTCAGTTTGATGCCCCCTTGGAAACCATGTCAGAGAGGGAAGAGGCACAGGGTGGAAGTATCCTGATCACTGAATCAGTAGAGGGACACCACTGATCAGAAACAGCCATTTGGGGGTTTTATAAGCAGGAAATTAACTTTGTTATTTGAGCTGATACACATTTTGGGATTTTTTTGTTATAACATTTATCATTACCCTAACTAATACAGGGCTTAAGAAAATTGATGGTTATTCAGATGATTCAGATGGGCCATGCTGGGGAAACAATCGAGGCCTCTCAAGACAGAAGATCTCTGTTAAAATCCAAGAACTGCATGGAGAGAGGACTAGAAAAGTCTAAGAAGCGGAGGTCAAGGCCTTTGGTAGACTTTAGGAGGCTAAGAATTCTGAGAGGTTATCGCATGATGTGCCAAGTGGGAGAAGGTGAGGAACATTAACAGGTACAGGAATTGTGGTGCTGGGAGTCAGGAACTGTGTTAGCTGGTTAGTGCACCCAGATGTGATAGTCTGTGATGAAGCTGAATGTGGGTGGAGAGGAAGCCTCAGGGGACCGGCCATTGTCCTAGAACCAAGGAACCAGGAAGGAGTGCGTTAGTATAAAGAATAAACCAACAGGACTGCCATCTCTCAGCCCTGTCAGTGGCCATGACTGAATAGAACCAAGCAGGGCATCTCACCACTGTTAAGGACTTGCTCAATAGGCCACATAAGATGCACATTAAAAGCTGGTCCATGAAAGGGGTATCTGTAAATGCTGATGTAGGCTATCTCCATTCAGACACAGCCAGACCCACAGCAAGAGAGCTCTTTTCAGTTGACAGGTCCACTTGAAATCTCCAAAACACTTATTTACAAACTAGAGGCTGGGTGCATGAAATTCATACACAGGTAGGGTCCCTAGGCATGGCCAGCCATCAGGGCTGATCAGGTTCCCCACCTCCTTGCCTCCCTGCTTCCTCCTTCCCTTGCTCCCTCAGCATGCTGCCGCCACCACTGGTCGCCACCATGTTCTGTGCCGCCCCCTGGAAGTCAGTGCATGTCATCGTGAGTGATCAAACTCTTGGTCAAACTCCCAAGGGGACAATTTGCATATTAGCCTTTTAGTATATAGGATCTTTGAGCATCATGGAAATTCCAGTGAGAACCATGAGAAGATTGTGTCTCTGTGCCTGGTAAAGTCACCAGAGCATTAAGTGTGATCCCACAGGAGGGGGTGGAGCCAGGGTCTCTTGATCCTTGGCCTGTGGTTCTCATTATAAAATTCTGCTTATAGACATTTTTAAATATTAACTTCTCATCATCTTAGAAATATTTAGGCATCAGCATGCCATTGGCAGCAGCAATGACTGAGATGGCCTCCAAACACACTTCCAGTTAGTGAGGGTGAGAAGAATTTCTGAGTGAATGGTGCCAAAACAGGGATGGGAGTAGAAGTGACAGAAAACTCAAGATAACAGTTGTGAAAATAAGAGAAGTTTATTTCTCTTTTTCAAAAATAAGGTAGGTGTCAAGGGTTGTGATGGCCCTCCACAATTTCAGGGGGAAAGGCCCCTTCTATTTTGATGTTCTCCTCTGTTGTTGTGTAGTGAATTATTTCAAAACTCAGTTGCTTAAAATGATGGTAAACATTTATCTCATTCTTTCTGTATGTCTTGAAATGACTTAAGGGGGTGGTTCTGTCTAGGTCTCTCTCAGAAGATTACAGTCGGGTATCACAAGGATCTGTGGTCATATGGAGGCTTGACTGGGACTACAATATTGCTGGCTGTTGGCAGGAAGCCTAAGTTTCTCACCACCTATAATTCTCCATAGAATTCCTTGAATGGCTTACAACACAACAGTTGGCTTCCACTAGCCTAGAGCGAGTGATCTGAGAGAGAGAGTAAGGCAGAAGCTACAATCTTTTCTGATGTAGTCTCAGAAGTCATACTATCATTTCTGCAATATCCTATTAACCTCACAGGTCAGCCCTATTTAATATGGGAGAAAACTAACCAAGAACCTGAATACTAGAAGTTGAGAATCATTGGAGGCCCTCTCAGAAGTGTGCCCACCTCATCTGCCATCCTCAAAGTGTGGCTTTATCCTCATGGTCCAAGGTGCTGCTCTAACTCCAGCTATCACATCATAGAAGGTGCCTTCTAGCTAGCGTGAAGAAGGAAGAAAGGAGGAAGGGCGTGCCTTTTCCTTTTAAGGATACTTTCCAGAAGTTGAATACATTATCCTATTTCTATCTCATTGATCAGAACTTAGTCACATAGCTGGAAAGAAGGCTGGGAAATTTGGATGGTGATGTGCTTAGCTAGACCAGATACTAGGGCCAGCTGGCACTCTCTGCCACATCAACAATGTTCCTGTGTAGATTTCAAAAGATGGGGGTGAGGGAAGGGAGCGTAGAGAACATAACTCACTTGGGTTACTGATCTGGCTAAAGACTTATGACCCATCTTGTCTAGGAAATAATTGTGTGTATGTGTTGCAGGGATGGGGGAGGAGTGCAGATTAGTGCTTTACCCTGTAATTAGTGAATCTCAGTGTAAAAGAAAATAGTCCTTAGAAGAGCTCAGGAGACAAATGAGCATTAAAAACAGACCTAGTCCTAGAATTCCAACCAAGGGTGGTCTCAAGAATTGAGATGATCCAGGAAATGAGAAGATCATCACAGGACTCATCGTGAGGGCAGCTTCATTCTGCACCCAGACCTGCAGGTCTAAATAAACTTTTAGTAGCCCGATTTCCTGATTCAAATGAAGAAGCACAGATGGGCAACTCTACCAGCTGTGTTTTTAAAGGATCATATGATTCCTGATCAATGAACCGAAGAGACCAAAAACAGAAGTGTTTAGAGTTGAGCTGCAGATTTGTGAGAGACCTCTGAGAGACCAGAGCCATGGCTTGAGCAGCCAGCTGAGTGCTGACTCAAGCTGGGGCTGAGGGGGCAGGGAGAGTGATCTTGGGCATTGGAAACTGGCTAGGCAGATGAGCCATAAGTCTTGAGAAGCCCACAGAAAAGCTGCCCTAGCAGAAGGAGGGCAAGGCTCTGGTTTAGCCAAGTGGCCAGTGAGAAGAGGCACTGTCATCCTGGAGAAATGCAAGAAGCCTGCATTTCTTATGGTACTTCCACTATCATGGCACCCAAGGGGACAGCAGGTACTGCCAAAGCCTTGTGGCAGGGGCTGGCTTTCTCTTTGCTGCCACAGCTTGCTTGGACATAGATCCTTATCATGGGAGTGGGAGAGAGTCGACTGAGGATTCAGAGGTTCTTGATTCATGGAGAATGTCTGGGGGTCTCTTACTTGCCTTGCTGGTCTCACATACCCTATCTATAGTCCAAGCTGGATGATGTCCTAGGACCTGAGTCCCTTACCTGGCCATCTCCAGATGGAATAGCAAAGATACCCTGGGCAACCAGTATGCTCACTCATTCAGCCTACAGCCCATAAGGTTGTCAATCATCACCACATTGCTGCTGCACCAAGGTCATTTTCCAGAGCAGTGAGGGGATCAGCAAAACTCCCAGCCTTCCCCTCTCTGCCTTGGCCTCAGTCCCAAGTTCATCAAGAAACTGGGGAACCTCCACAGATTTTTAGGACCCTTTCAAAAGAGACACCTTCAGGGGGTGACTGAGTTTGGTCTCCAAACTTGGGCAAAGGGTGAGGTCCCTGGGGACAAAGTTGGGCTGGTAGGGGGTAAGATGGGGCAAAGTATCCCCAAGTAGCCTGAAATTGGCTTGGGAAATCTGGGACTCGGTTTCATAGCTCTGTTGTACAAAAGCTTAGTGAGCACCCACTCATTGGGACAGCATAGGCTACGCCCTGGGGGTACAGAGCAGAGAAAGGCTCATATGATATCACTCTAGACAAACAATTAAAGCAAAAGAGCTGAGGGTGCAACATGCAGTGATGGGTTAAGTACAAGGTACAAAATAATGGAGGAGGGTGAGTAGAGAACAGAGTGGTAAAGCGAAGCTTTACTGAAGAAGTGATACCTTCAAGGAGGAATGGGGTTCCTCAGACAACAGAGGGGCCAGGTGAGGAAGGGTTTCCAGGAAGAGGGAACAGTAAGGCCCCAGAGTTCTGAGCTGTGAGACCTCCTGGGGAGAGGAAGGGAGTTTGTTTGCCTGAAGTTTCTGGGCCTGTTCAGGGTGCAATGTGGCCTTGATCTCTTTCCACTAAGCAACTCAGAGGAGTCAGAGGGGGGAAAGGTGCTCTCTTGCTGCAGAGATATCTGGTCATGATAGTGGAAGTATCATAATTAGGAAGGGGAAAAGTGTCCTCTGGTTTTGGAGAACCTACCCAAGACCCAGTCCTTCTCCATGTAGGTCCCTTAGGTATCACAGTCTCCCACAGTTTCTGATGGAGCAGAAGGCAGGGCTGGGAGGTACTCTGGGTGGGGCATGCTGGCTTCCCCTTCCTGTTGTCAGATCCTCCCCCTCCAGGTCGCTGGTGCTTTCCAGAACCCATGGGAACCCCCAGTATTGCCAAAGTACTCATCCTGTCTCTTGCAACCAGCACCACAGTAAAAGAAAATCATCTGGTTCATATTGATAAGCCTCATCATTTTTTTTTTTTTTTTGTACACAAGCTTGCTTTTCCTTTAGGACCCAGAAAAATGTGATATACAAATGAATCACCAGGTGACCCAAAAACAAAAGGTAGCTCTGGAGTTGTTCTCTGAAGCAGAAGGAATCAAAGGCCCCAGGGGTGCAGTGGGCACCACCTCCTCTCTGGGTCAAAGTGGGCAAGTAGAACTGAACCAGAGCCATGCTGGGATGTCACCTGTCTTCACCTATAAGTGGACCGGAGCCTCTGGCACAGAGCTGCAGGTGCCACAGCAAGGCTATGGGAGAGTTTGTGGTGCAGGTAGAGGGCAGGCCCTGCCCTCAGTATTAGTGTCCTTGCCAGCCCAGCTCCTTTATCCTTTCCCCTGATTATTGCTCTTCTCACTGGGATATGCAAACAGCCTCCTGACAGCTCTGGTTTCTCTCTCATCTTTGCCAGCTCCAACCCCAAGGCCTAGCTCAGGTCACATCTCTCTGGCTCTACAATTAATTCCCTTAATTACAAACTCCTTGGCCTGGCATTCAAGGCTCTACTCACTACAGTACTAACTCACCTCTCACAAATCTTCCTTACACTCCTCCATCTTTTTTACACTTCTGCCTGCAAAGCTCTCCCAGCCTTGGGCCCTGGATCTTGCCTTTATCTGGTGTAAATGCCCCCTTGTCGCTGCTGTAGACACCACCTTTCTGACCATGTCTAGCTCCAGTACTGTCTCACCTATTAAGTCTTCCTGTCACCCACTGCCCTCTGAACCTATGGCATTAGGGATGAAACTTTTTACTAGATTTGCATCTTTAATTACAGGAGTCTCACTTGCTTACAGAAACGTTCCCACATTACAGAAGCATACACAATGAAAACGAGCATGTCAGCCCAACTTGCCTGTCTCTAGAACTTGCCCCAGTTAACAGTCAGGTGTGCACATAGGTACACATTTTACCCAGCACAAGAGGGACCAAAACCACTTGACATGGCAGGATCAGAATTGGGGTTGGGAAAAGCAGAGACCTATTGACTTTGAAATAAAATTCTCAAAATCAGTCTGTGGGATCTTTGATTTCTTTCAAAGAACAGAACCCCAGGGAGGCATTTCTAATTTGTATGGGAATATTTATTCTATTCACCCAAGAGTCAGAAACTCAAATTCAAAAAAACATCTAGGGCCTAGCCGGTGGTTCAGTTGGTTGAGGGTCATCCCACGTACCAAGAGTTTGCCAGTTCAATTCCCGGTCAGGACATATGCCTGGGTTTCAGGCTTGATCCCCAGTAGAGGGCATGCAGGAGGCAACCAATTGATATTTCTCTCTCATAGTTGTTTCTATCTCTCTCTCCCTCTCCCTTCTTCTCTCTTTAACATCAATAAAAACATTAAAAAATTTTTAAAAAAGCAACTAGGCCTCCAGAGAATACTCTTGACCTAGCACAACCTCCACTACAAGCCTTGGCTGAGCTGAACAAGAAATCTGGCAGCCTTGATGACATGGTCACTCAGTTTGATGGAGAGAGATGAGGTTTGAACCCTGGCCTTTCCTTCTCTAGCCTAGGCCTTTGCCTGGCCCAGTGTTCTGGCTGGGCAGCCTGGAGCCCTGCTACCCTCTGGGTGATTCTCTTTATAGCATAGTCCAAGAGAAGAATGCACCCTAGGGACTAAATGGTTCCTGTCTGCCTTAGATAGGATCTGTGTGGCATTTCAAGGGGGAAGTGCTGGCATTTCCTTCTCCAGGGACTCTGGCTAATGTTGTGAGGCAGTTGAGGGCAGGGGGCAGATATCTTCCCCAAAGAACCACATCTCTCCAATTTAAATAAATATTTAAGTAGGGAGAAAGGACTGGAGTGTACTAGTTGGGAACACCTAACCCCAACTTAAGTATGTCAGGGAAGGCTCCAAGGTTTTGGCATCCAAACTGATACCTGAAAATAAGCAGGAGGGGGCAGGTGAAGGTGAGAACAGCATTCCTTGCAGAGGGAACACCACGGGCAAAGGCCTGAAAATGAAAGGGAGCCTGACTTTGGAGAAACTGAAATTCACTGTTGCTAAGCTTAGTTTGTGAGAGAATGCTCAGGGGTGTGGTTGGAGAGGTAAACTGCACGTGCAAACTCCCAGCTTTGTCCAGATGGAGGTTTGCTACATAGACTATGAACTGGAGATGAAGTGAATGTCTTTTGGGTGAACAATATGGTGGCCTGGACTAGGGCAGACACAATAGAATATGAGAAGAGGTTGTATTCAATACAGCATGTCAAGGTGAGGGAAAGGAAGAGGACCCTGCCTTAAATGTTGAGGACACATATTCCTGATCAACAGTTGCATTTAAGAAACAACTTTTAAATGGTTTGGACTCAGCTCTAGCCGGTTTGGCTCATTGGATAGTGTTGGCCTGTGGACCGAAGGGACCCACATTCAATTACCAGGTCAATGGCACATGCCTGGGTTGCAGGCTCAACCCTCCAGTGTGAGGCATGCAGGAAGCAGCTGTTCAATAATTCTCTCTTATCATTGTTTCTATCTCTCTCTTCCTTTCCTTTCCTCTCTGAAAGCAATAAAAATATATTTAAAATAAAATAAAGTAAATGGTTTGGACTTAGGGTGTGGGGAGTTGGGGGTCCTCACATCCTTTTATAATTTATAAAGAACTGAAGGCCAGTGGTAAGTGATAAGCCCCAATCTGGCCATCTAGCCTCCTGACAGTGAAAACCTGATTGTATACCCAAATCTTGTTTGAGTATGTCTATGGCTAGACAACATAATCCTGAAGCAGATAGATACCTCCAGCCAACAAGGCACTCACCTGGCCTTTAGGCCTGATGTCCCAGTCACTCAACAAAACTTAGTAACTTTGCTTTTTAAATACAGAACAGAGATAGTTCCTGACCAACCCCATTTCTCTCCCTTCCCCAGCCCTGCGCCTAGGCTCTCTGCTGGAATAGTCTCTGTATTTGGTAGTAAACTTTTTCTACTCAGCACTCAACTTTGATGTCTCATCTTAACTCAAGCCAGAGGTTCCCACCAGGCACAAGGGTCTGAAGGGGCTTCAACAAAGTTGGACCCACCCTATTTGTTCTTTGCACAATTGTGGTATGTCGCACTCTGTGGTTTATCTGTGAGTTCTCCTGGACACCTGTGGGTACAGTGAAAGGCCCCTGTAGGGGCTGCCTGAGGCATGAAGCTTGAAGGTGGTGGGCTGTGGGCTAAGATAAAAGAATCTAGGTAGGAATCTCAAAGCCTCAGTCAGGTCTTCAGTTCCTCAGTGTCCTCTCCTCTCTGGGCCTGTTGCCTCCACCCTGACTCCAGCTCCCAGGCCTTTGCACATGTTGTTCCTTCTGCCTGGAATACTCTTTCCCTTCTTTGTTTGGTTCATCCTTCAGATCTCAGTTTTCTCAGGTAACACCTCACTGACTTCTTGGTCCAGGTCGGTCCTTAGTTAAATATTCTGATAGACTAGTGTTTCATTACTTTCCCCCCCTTTATTAGAGGTTTTCTTTATTTGCTACCATCTGCCTTAATCGGGATGAGAGGACCAGTCTGTGCCTTTCAGGAGAGAGAGGTTCTGCCTGTCTTACTGCTGTATCCTCAACCCCTGGCAAGAGAAGTGTCCAGGAATAGGCTCTGACTGAGTGGATGAATTAATGAATGAGCAGATAGCTGGATAGATTTCACTTGGTAAAACAAAGAACTCAATTGGACAAGATCCTTCCTAGCATTAATATAATTTCCTGGCCTCTATTGTTTTATCTCTGAAGTAAGAGGAATGTTCTCTGCTTGCTGCTTTACTTCTGTATCTAACATGGCTCATCAAGTCAGCCTGATAAAGTTTGGGGAGATAAAAAAACAAACCAACAACACAACTTAAATAAAGGGTCCCATTTGGCACACTATTTGTCTCATAGGTGGACAGTAATGCTATTTTCTGAGACCTAACCACTGGAACAATAGCTTAAAGGGAGTTTGGTTGCTGGGAGCTGAGTGATCAGTTCACCTTTTCCCACCTTTGTTGGTTAGTCATCACACAGCTCACTCAAGGACCTTATTTTTCTGACACCCAGTCACGTACTAGTATTTGTGAACCTTGGGATAGGAATTCAGGCTGTGCCTGAAAATACAGGTCTCTCTCTGAGAGCTGGATGTCAGTCTTCAGCTCCCCGGGCAGGGCAGGATGAGTTTCCAGAGGCCCCAGACATGCCTCCAGAGTCAGGGCAGTAATACTCTTCTATATCTCCATGGCCAGGCAAGGAGGGTGGGTGAATGTCACAGCATAGAACTGGGGATTGTGCCCATGAGGGGCCCAACTCTTCTGCTCCTTTATCCATCTCTCTAACTCAGTGACAGACTGAGTGCAGGAGTTTTTCTGAAGCAGAGCCAGAGGTCTGGCTTAGGGCCTGGTGAGTCATCTCCCAAGAGTCTAGGCTGCATAGACTGCCTTTGCTGTTACTGCGGCAGGTGGGCCTCACCTACTGAGGTCTGGGCCTCATTTTAAGATGCACAAGGATGAGGAGTCCATCTGTATAATCTTCACCAGGTGATTTCCCCCAGCCATCTTCTCCCTGATGACCTGGAGCTGCCCTTTCCTATTCCCCCTAGTCCTGAGGAAACAGAGAAGGAATAGCTGGCTGGATGGAGGGATGACCTGTCCAGAGGTAGGAGTGAGACAGACTCCCAGCCACATCAGGAAGCCATGGGGCACACAGAATGAGGTCACTCATGCTCCTAAGAACCAGGATAGGGAGTACCAACAAGTCAACAAAGGACATAGAAGAGCTGAAAACCCTAAATGAAGGAAAGGAGAAGGCATTTTATTCTGGAGGAATCTTTTCAGTGCTTAAGAATTGAATGCCCACCCAGCCGATGTGCCTCAGTGGTTGAACAGCAGTCTATGAACCAGGAGGTCAGGGTTCAATTCCTGGTAAGGGCACATACCCAGGTTTCAGCTCGGTCACCAGTGTGGGGCATGCAGGAGGCAGCCAGTTAATAATTCTCTTTCATCTCTCTCTCTCCCTTCCTCTCTCTAAAATCAATAAAAACATGTCTTTGGGTGAGGACTTAAAAAGGAAGAAAAAGAGGCCAGGGATATGGGAGAGTCATAAGGAAGCTAAGGGCACACAAAATGAGGTCACTGTGGCTGAACTATGGTCAAGGTAGCAGGAGATGGGCCTGGAGCCAGACTGGGCAGGACCTTTATCCAAAGGGATCACAGCCTCCTGGAGTGTTTGCAGCAGCAGAGAGACCTATTTGACTTATATTTGGAGAAGCTCACGCTGGCTGTAGGGTGGAGAATGGACAGCAGGGGGCATGGGTAGGAGCAGGCAGGCAGTGAGAATCTGCTGTAGGCATCTAGAAGAGAGATGTTGGGGACTCTTCCTGGGTGGAAATGAGGGCTAATACTGTTCCTTCTGCCTGGAATGCTCAGGTCCTGGAGGTGTTTTGGAGGAAGAGAGACCAAGGCCTATGGCTGGGTTGGCCATGGGATTGGGGGGCTTTGTCACATAGGTGGGCAGTAATGTAATTTTCTGAGACCTAACCACTGGAACAATAGCTTAAAGGGCACTTGGTTGCTGGGAGCTGAGTGATCAGTTCACCTTTTCCCACCTTTGTTGGTTAAACATCACAGCTCACTCAGAAAGTTCTTTGAGTTTAACCCTGACCTTCCAGCTGCAATTTGAGCTCAAGCCTTTCCAAACTTGCCCTTGATGAGTGTGTTGGGTACTGAGGGGCAGGGGGACTTGAGGCATGGGCTCAGGTCCAAGAGCTTGGATGGCAGGCATGCTTCCTGCATGATTGCTGTTAAACATACCAACCCCTGGTGCTCGTCAGACTCAGACCCAGTGAGCCTGTGCCAAGTGTGTGGGCCAGAGGACCCAGTACAGGATCTTACTGCCCCAAGGCATTCAGGCCCGCACATGCCCCTCATCCTGCCTCTGGAGCCCTCCCTCAGATCTGAAGCATCCCCCAGGGCCCTCGAGAAGGGATCTTCTTCGTGGTTCCTTTAGAGGTAGGTGGAGAGCAAAACCTCTGATCTTGATGCCAGACTCTAAGAAATTACTCACCAGAGGGCAAAGCTTCAGAAACCCAGGCAAGGTGCCCTGCCCAGGTCTGATCAGTGTGACTGTTTAGCAGGCACTGTGGTATTGGGGGGCTTTCAGGGATGGGTCCAGGGCCCAGCACAGCACAGCTCCTTCCAGGCCTGGGCTGCCCTATACCTCATCTTACCAAACTGCAAGTAGGGACCAGGGAACCATGGCCTGACCTCCCTTGGGATAAGTCCCTCTAGCTGACCAATTGGGACCCTCAAAGCCCCCAGATCTACTCAAGATTGATTTGCCATGTATTCTGGAGTCCCATCAGTGGCTTTATAATTTCTCCTCCCTATGCTACCCTTCTGGAAAGTGTCAATCAGCACCATCTTGGTACCATCCTGGAAGCCTGCTCCCTGACACACTCAGGAAAGTGCCCCAGTCTTGGCCTTTCATGAGCTTCCCATCTCTAGGAGCTGGGATCAGATGACCAGCCTTCTCAGGTGTCCTTCTTCTACACCTCCCCCCACTCTCTGCCCAGGCTTCCTGGGCCTGCCTCAAAGCCAGAGGGTAAAGGGACTGTCACTGGGATGGGAGTCAGGTGACTTGGGGTCCAGCTGTCTGGGATAGAGCCAGATATTGTCCCAGCAGAGGTGGCATTTTGGGAGTCATTAAATCTGGAGGGGCAGGATGAATTCACAAGGGTGAATTCACTCTCCCCTGAGCAGAAGCTTGTCTGATGTTGTTTTGAGAGGCAGGCCTCTAGGGAAATAGCCCTGTGATGGACACTCTGTCCCCACAACCTCCTGTCCTGTGCTTTTGCAGCTTTGAGTGGTAATGACACCTTCCTAATAGGAGCAGTGTCTCCAAGGTTTTTAGTCAGGCCTGGCTCTGCCCCGAAGTCACACAGAAAACACCTGCCCTTGATCCTTCCACACACAACCCTGTGAACTCCCCCAAACTACCCTCTCCTGGCTGGACTTCTGAATTTGCTCCAGAGGGCTGGATGGGGTTACAGGGACCTCAGAAAGTGTCCAGGGTCAACTTCAGGCAGAGGTTGGATCTGGCTGTGTAAGAAATGGGGACTGTTGAGGCTGGTCAAGGCAAGTTGTAAGGGTGAGGCCTGCTGGGGACCAGTGAAGGTGCTAAGAGAGTGGATAATGGCTACCAGGTTAGGATCTGGGGGAGATTCATCCATACTGTGCTCCCCAGCAGCCACCTCTGTTCTAGCCATGGAGTTCTCTAAGATGGCTTCAAGGACTTCCTCAAATCCCATAGTCCCCTCCCTCTCCATTCTCAGCCATTGTCAAGAGCAGTAGACTTTTCGAGGGTGAGCCAGCAGATGAGCTAGCTAAGTCAGGACTGCCCTCTCCCTTCTACCATTCTGCCCCATGTTCTAGGTATGAGACAGAAGTGCCCATCCCTGCTTGCCATCCTACTCTGTGTGGTAAACAATGCAACCTGCATTCCAGGCTCCTCCTTCTCAGTATAGCTTGTCAACCCACTCTCAAACTGGATGGTGGGCAGCCTCCTTTGGGGCCTGAGGGACCCTCTCTCTCCCAAAGGAGACTGATCTTTGTTGAGTCCTGCAAATAAAAGAGCCTGGTTCAGCCGAAACTGGTTTGGCTCAGTGGATAGAGCGTCAGCCTGCGGACTGGAAGGTCCCAGGTTCGATTCCAGTCAAGGGCATGTACCTTGGTTGCGGGCACATCCCCAGTAGGGGGTGTGCAAGAGGCAGCTGATCGATGATTCTCTATCATTGATGTTTCTAACTCTCTATCCCTCTCTCTTCCTCTCTGTAAAAAAAAAAAAAAATCAATAAAATATATTTAAAAAAAAAAAAAAAAGAGCCTGGTTCAGCTTCCCACACTGCTGTTAGAAAAGGCCTTAGGGAGTGGAAGTGTCACTATGGGCCTCGGTCACTTTGGCTATTTACCAAAGCTTCATGAGCTTCTGCCATTTTCTGGGCCTCAGTTTCTGCATCTGTTAAATAGGTATCAGTCTAAGGATTCAAAAGGGGTCTATTTTATTCTCAAAATATCTCCATTTTCTGCCTGCCATTCATTCCAAATGCCCACTTTCCTTAGTAAGTGTTGGTTAGACATCGCCCTAGTTGGGTATTGCTCTTGAAAGGTGGTGAGGGCACAATGATTTTCTCATCTTTGAAGAGATACATCTTTCTGATGCCATCATGCCTCCATCCCCTTCCCCCAGATCTGGCCATGCCTCCATAAATTGAGACCTCTGGGTAGCACCCTTGTCTGCAGCCCCCTGTGCTAGGCCCAGACGATCCCAATCTCATGGACTGGAGCCTGGGCAAAGATGTCAACACAACATTGCTTTGCTAATGGGAGCCGAAGTTGTCGTTGGCCCAAACAGGACTCTGACACTTAGCCAAGCCACCCTCTATTTCAACTGACGCCTGTTGGCTGAACCCTTATTTTGTGTCAGGCACATAGGCTCAGAGGCAGGAGTGGGGAGAGAGAAAGGTTAGCCATTCCACTGCCCCCATTGCATCCTCACAGATGTGGCACCGAGGTTCTACTCTAGCAAAATCCTCAGAGAGGGGCCTTGTCCCCAGGAACCAGGTAAGGAGTGCAGAGAGGGCTCAGCCAGGTCTCCAGGCCCTCTAACACCCTTAATGAGATGGCAGTGCCATGCGATATCTGGTCCAGCAGGCTGACCAGAGGGCACAGTCCTCTCATGTTTAAAGGAAAGTAGGATGTTGGGTTTGCTATCAGGCTCAAAGCAGGGAGCTGGCAATAAATCAAGAACTGAAAAGCGATGTCACTGCTTCAAAGTAAATTTCCAAGCTTGGGAAACAATTGTGCATTAAAATCCATTGGAGGGAAAAAAATCTATTAAAACTTCAGGAGAAATGCTTTGCTATAAATTAGATTTTTCTGCCAACCAGGATAATTCAATAATTTCCCCTTGACATTCTCGAGATTGCTCTTTGGGGGGAATTATGATGCTTTGAAGTTGGGAGCAATTTGTTTCCAAGGAAAGATGAAGAGATGACTGGGAGTGGAGGTGAGAGGGCAAGTAGGGGCTCTTCCAGCTAAAGGGAGAGGGGCCCCACTTGGGGGTTCAGTGTCACTCGACAGAGGTTTTCCATAATGGCCACAAGGACTGCAATGCAGGATTTGACCAGGGGCTGCCTCAGGCCAGACCATGACTCTGACAGGAAAATGGCAGGGGCTTGGGGAAGGCTTTGGGGTCCTCCAGTATCCCTTTACAGTTAGGGCAGCCTCGGTCTCAGTTTCCCTGAATAACTACCTGAAACTCTCCTCGGCCCTATAGAACCAGAGCTGGTCTCGAGTAACGAGGTGACTATAGTCCCTTCGTCATCGTCGTCTTCTTCTTCTTCTTCTTCTTCTTCTTCTTCTTCTTCTTCTTCTTCTTCCTCCTCCTCCTCCTCCTCCTCCTCCTCCTCCTCCTCCTCCTCTTACTCTTACTCCTCCTCCTCTTACTCCTTCTCCTCCTCTTCCTCCTCCTCCTCCTCCTCCTCCTCCTCCTCCTCGTCCTCGTCCTCTTTTTTTAAACAATTGATCTCATAGGGTAGAGGAGCAGAAGAGAGAAATAGAAACCTCAATGATGAGAAATAATCATTGATCGGCTGCCTCCTGCTGGAGATCAAGCCCACAACCTGAGCATGTGCCCTGATGGGGAATCTGCGACGCTCAACCACTGAGCCACTCCCACTGGGCCTGTCATCACTTCTTAATTCCAGATGAAGGGTGGGTGCGGTGGATGCCTACCGCCTAGTCTTCCTCTCTTCCTTTCTGTGCTGTGATCCTAGCTCTTGTCAGCCCAAGTCCTTCTGCATAAGGTCCAACCCAGACATGATGCCAGACTCTCTCTGGTTAGCCAAACCTTCTCTGGCTGGACAGGGCAGCTGGCAGAGGGAGGGTGCCAAACAAGGGATGGGATCTTGGAGAGCCGGGCACAATCTGTCTGACCACTGGGTACCAGCCTCCAAGACAACTGTGGGAGCAGGGAAAACACTGAAGTCAGGACTTGAGCAGGGCAGGGCTCCAGAGTCAGCCTGCCTGGCTGTGAATCCTAACTCCTCCACTGGCGGGCAAGTCACTTAACCTGTCTCTAAACCTTGATTTTGCTATCTATAAAATGGGGGTAATAATAGTACCTGCCTTATAGATAGAACTAAATGTAACAATGTGCACGAAGCACCTAGCAGCAGCCTGGTACTCAGAAATGGCACTTAGATCTTTCAGACACAGGACCCCTGACCACAGGCTTTCCCGCTCCAGGATACCCATCCCTTGCAGCCTAGGCCCCTTCCTCTCCCCCACCCACACTGCCCTGCCTTGGGGACTTACCTCCTCAGATAAAGCCACAAAGAGTGATGTCTGCCTGCAGAGCTGGGATGCCCACTAGGCACTGTCACATGATTGTGCTTGAGAAGACCTCATCCACTGTGGTCACTCATTGTTGCTACTACCAACAGTCCTCACAGGAAGGTGGCTGATTAGAGTTCTCTCATTTCACTGAGGCTCTGGGAGGTGAAATGACATTGTCAAGGTCACATATCTAGAGGAAGAAGTTGGAACTGGGACTGGGACCCAAGTTAAACCAACTCAACCACAGAGGCAGACTCTCATCTCAAGATCCCTTCCTTCCTCCCTCCCTTTCTTCTGCCTTCCTTTCTTCCTTCCCTCCCAGGAGCCAGAGCCCACAGGGAGGCCAGAGCGGCAAGTTGAGGCAGGGACATGTGAGAGTGCTCTTCTTCCCCACATTCTCCGCATCCTCGGGAGGAAGATCATAGGGCCCAGCAAAAAGAGGTTAAAGGGGAAGGATGTGGGAGAGTCTGGGAATGTTTCCATTTAAACAGCTGTCAGAACAAGCCATTCACTCGGACACTGTCTGACTCATAGGACAGAGGAATTTGGGGTTGAAAGGTCATCTCCACTCACCTTCCTTTTGAGTAATTTCTTCCACAGGTGCCCCCCACCCTCAGACAGCAGGGATCTCACGACTTCCCAAGGCAGCCCCAGGGAACAGGTTGCTCTTGCTTCTCGACCTCTTCTGGGGCTCAGGCTTGTCTTCCTGTGGCACTGCCCTGCCCCCGGCCCAACGGGCAGGAGACAGCAGCAGTGGGATGGTGTGTGCCCGCTGCTTCTCTCTTGGCATGCCTCCAGGTTTTAGGCGCTAATCTGTGAGCAAGGCAGGGGCTTTCTGATGGCTGCCTCTTGCCAAAGGACAGGGCTGGGTGCTGGTGGGGTGCCATTCCCTGTGGGCCCAGCCCTGTGCTCAGGAGTTTCCCTCTGAGTGAGGATCGAGGGGAAACTCAGGGCTGGGGAACTTTGCCACCACCTGAAACCAGGCTGGGAGTTAAGCGACAACTAATCAATACCACTGGGTTTGCCTTAAAATGACAAATACTTATATTGAATTAGCCCCCAGGCCAGGGGATGTCCAGATCCCTCAAAAGACCTGCTAGCACCTGGAAAGGCAGGACCTGGAGGCTGGAAAGGGGCAGGAACGATCTGGGGGTTTTGAAACTGTGGCTCTTACTATTCAGCTCTTACTGAATGAAGTTAACAGTGTTGTACGCTTCAGAGCCTTGTGGGAGGCAACAAAAGACAGGATGCCCGCGAAGTGCCTAGCAATGAGTGAGTTCTCCTAAGGTGCTAGAGCCTGTTACTATTTGCAGCAGGCGGGGGAAACCCGTGGGAAATCCGGGCGCCTCTGGGAAGTTGGGGGTGGTGGGCTGGCCTTCCCGGACCCAGGGGGCGTGGCGAGGGCGTGATGTCCCAGGTATGGCCCCGCCTCCTCTGCCTGGCCGCCGGGAGGCCCACTGAGCTCTCCCTGCAGCCGAAAGCAGCTGAGTCACTGTGGCCCGGCCGGCCAGCCGGCCGTTGGCTTAATCTCAACGCGTCGCTACCCCCGAAAGCCCCCGGCCTGCACGTGGGGTGACTCTAATGTGTGCCAAGTCCCTCCAGCAACTCCGAAAAGACACGCAGGGGCCCAGGAGCATGGGGTCCCAAGGAAAGAGGGAGCCTCCTTCCCAGCTGTCTGGAGGGAGGTATCCAGCAAGCCCCTTTCCTAGAAAATCCCCCCTCCCTCCGCCGCCTGCTGGCACAGTGCCTATCTCTCCACCACTAGTTAAACCCTCCTTGGGAATAGCAATTGTCTTCTGCAGATTTCTCTTTTAAGATGCTTTGTAGGGGAAACAAGAAGGCTGGAAAACAGGGGCGAGGGACCCCCTGAGCCAAGAAGGGAAGGAGGACTGAGGGACAGGCCCGGACCGGGCTGCCTCCTAGGCTCCCTCTGGCCCCGCCTGCCCCCTCCCCTCCCCAGGACTCCAGGGGAAGTGGTGGGTGGGGGAGGGGAGCAGAGCTGACATTCTGTAAACAGAGCCGATTTGGGCCCCAGCCAAGGACGGGGTGTCCTGGCCCAGCCTGGGTGTGAGGCCTTCACTCGGCTCTCCAGGACTCCCCGCCCTGCCTGGCTGCCCCAGGGGTTCCCGGCCCACTGCCAGCTCAGGCCAGGATGTGTCTTGAGTTTTGGGAAGTGGCCAGTTCTCTTGTGGGTACTGTGTCCTGGCCTAGGGGGACAAGGTGGGGGCTTCTCTCTAAGAACTATCGTTGTTTGCTCTTTCACCGAGTGCCAGGCTCAGGCACGGAGACAGCCTCTGGTCCCTGTCCGTGGGAGAAGCTGCTTCTGGGTTGTTGCCACTCCCATCTTCACCTCCCATTCCCCTGCCCTGCCCGCTGGCTGCCTGAGGCAGTCCCTGTGGGTAGAGAAGCTGCAGGGGGAGGTGGAGGTCAGTTTCTAAGAACACTTCAGGGCCCAGTCCTGCTCCCTTGGCTTGTTGCCAAGTGTGGAATCCCATGCCCATGGCCTCGCAGGGGTTAACTCAGAGCAGCAAGAAATGACCTGGAAAGGAGGAAGGGAAAGGCCAGGCATCCAGGGACACTCAAGGGTACTCCATGTCGGAAGCAATAGCCAGCTGTGGGTTTAAGGTGGCTAGAGGGGTCTGGGGTGTTTAGGGGAACAGGTGGCTCAGAGATCCTGGCACCACAGCAGGTGGAGACAGCTGTAGGCTATGCCATGGATGAGAATGGGTTAGATACGGAGAGGATCCTGTGGCAGGAGAGGAGAGAGGTTGGCAGTGAGACTGTAGGCTGGTCCCCAAGTACCAGTCACAGATTTTAGACTTTATTGTTGAGGCAATGTGCTCCTGGATGATAGTGGGTGGGGCAGACAAAAAAGGATCCCATAGACAAATACGTTTGGGAAACACTGTTCAAAAAAGCTAAACACACCCGGCCAATGTGGCTCAGTGGTTGAGCATCAACCCATGAAGGGCACGTCCCTGGGTTTGTGGTTCAATTCAGGTCAGGGCACATGCCTCGTTTGCAGACTCAATCCCCAGTTGTGGGGTTGCAGTAGGCAGCTGATCAATGATTTTTCTCTCTCTCCCTCTCCCTTCCTCTCTCTGAAATTAATAAAAACATGTGTGTGTGTGTGTGTGTGTGTGTATGTGTGTGTTTTAAAGCTATTTATTGCAAGCTTTATCAGAACCTTTATTTCACATGCTAATTAATGAACATCTTTGTTCTCCAGGAAGGGGACTGGGTATGCAGAAGTTTCCCTCCCACCTTAAGCCCAGCCTCATAGGACTGTGCTGTTCTGAAAACATTGGTGCCTAAGAATTAATAAATGTGTCTCACTTGCTGGTTCTGGCCCGGGTGGAATGGATGTGCACGCATAGGCACCAAAGAAAACAGCTTTCCTAGAAACCCAGATTCAGTTCCCATCTCCTCAAAGGAGGCCAGTCTGCAGAAGCATGGGCAGGGGGCGGGGTGTGGTGGGGGTGGTCATAGAGAATATCACATGAATGAGCTTGGCAGACTCAAGGGTCCGGGTCCCAGGCTCCAAGCAATCTCCTACCTCTCAAGTCAGGCCCACAGCTCAGCATTAGTGAATCTGGGATCCCTGGTCATGGTTGGGGAATCCCATGGCCTTCACAGAGAACATACTGGCTAGAGGTTATAGATTGTGGCCGAGGTTGGGGCTTGAGGCTGTGGTCAGTGTGATTCCTCAAAGTAGGACATATCCTGAGCTGAGCGTCCTATGGCCTCATATCTAAGTCCACAGAAAGCACTGGAACAAAGCCAGTCCTTAAAAATGGGCTTCTCATTGCTTTGGTAAAGAGGTTGCATCCAAGTTGTGCTAGTCAGTGACCCCTCTGACGAAGAAAGACCTGGAAAACAGCAGAGAAAAGAGACTGCAGACCCTGCATGGCATCTCCAGTGCATTCCCTGGGGCTCCCAGACATTCTGGGGCACCAAGCAGGGAGCTGCAGAGGCTCTGCTTGAGCAGGTGGCTGATAGATACATAGGCTGGAATATATAGTCTGGAACCTCACAGGCTGGGGAAGCAGTGTGTGTGTGTGCCTACATCTTCCTCCTACTTGCAAGCTGCTCCCATAAACTGTAAGATAGATATGGTGATGACATCTTGTATGCAGCATGAAAGCAAACTGAAAAGGGATAGGTCATTGGGAGCTGGCATCTCCAGGGAAGGGCTCCAAAATGAGGAAGGGTGTGGTGAGCCTTTCTAGGTGGCTAAGTTTTAGAGGTATAGAGAAGCAAGGACTGGCCTGGCCGGTCTGGCCAGCATCAGGAGAGAAGGCTGGAGAGGCCGAGAGTCAGTTTCACCAGCTTCTCTGAGGAGCTGACTCTCAGGCTGAGCAATAGAATGTCTTATGGGGACCTGCAGAATCCACACCCACAAGCCTCCCTTCCACCAAGTCTCACTCCTGCCTTCATGGCCAGATGAGCCTCTGGAATCTTCTTCATGTATTTTCCTTGCTTGTATAACTCCTGCAACTTTGCAATACCCCATTATAGTGCTGAAATGGCTTTGGCTGTGGATCATCCAGAGTCCTCTTGACTGTCATAGCCATTGAATTAAAACAAAAAACAAAAACCCCCAGCTTGATTGAAATATAATTCTGTTATTCACTTCTTTAAACTATACAATTCATTGGTTTTTAGTATATTCAGAGTTGTGCAAGGATTGCCATAATCAATTTTAGAACATTTCATCACCCTTCTCAATAAGTCATACCCATTAGGAGTCATTGTCTTTTCCCTAATCTACTTTCTGTCTTTATGGATTTGTTTATTCTGGATATTTACTTAAATATAATAACATAAAATGTGGTCTTTTGTTACTAGCTTCTTTCCCTTATATTATGCTTCCAAGGTGCTTCCATGTTGTAGCATATATTAGAACTTCATTTCTTTTTATGGCTGGATAATATTTCCTTGTATGAATATACTTCCATTCATCAGTTCATGGTCATTTGGGCTGTTTCTACTTTTTTTTTTATATATTATGAATACTGCTGCTATGGACAGTAATGTACAAGTTTGTGTATGTACATATGTCTTTATTTCTCTTGAACTATCCATAGTAGAAGTGCTGGGTCATATGATAACTCAATATGTAACATTGAGGGAACTGTCAGATTGTTTTCCAAAGCAGCTGCACTACTTACTTTACATTCCTACCAGCAATGTATGAGGGTTCCAATTTCTCCATATCCTTGCCAACATTTGCTATAATCTGTTCTTTGGATTATAGCCATTCTAGTGGTATGATGTAGTATCTCACTATGGTTTGATTTACTTTTTTTCCTGATGGATAATGTTGAGTGTTTGTTTGTTTTTTTTCATGTGCTTATTGCTTATTTGTATATGATCTTTGGAGAAATGTATATTCAGATCCTTTGTCCGTTTTTAAAAATGGTATTTGTCTATTATTAGTTGTAAGAGTCCTTTATATATATGATTGGTAATAATTTTTTGTCATCCTCTGGGTGTTTTTATACTTTCTTGACTAATACTCTCTGTGGCACACAATTTTTAATTTTGATGAAATTCAATTAATCTATTCCTTCTTTGGCTGTTTGTGCTTTTGATTTCATAGCTAAGAAACCACTGCCTATTCCAAGTAACAAATATTTACACCTAGGTTTTCTTTTAAGAGTTTTAGAGTTTTGCCTCTTATATTTAGGTCATTGATGTATTTTGAGTTATTTTTCCCATATGGTGTGAGATAAGAGTCCAGCTTCATCCTTCTGCATGTGAATAGTCACTTGTCTTAGCACTATTTGTTGAGACTACTCCTTCTCATTGAATTGCTTTGACACTCTTGTCAAAATTCAGTTGACCTTACCTATAAGGGTTTATTTAAGATTTTTTAGCTCTCATATTGATCTGTATGTCTAATCCTTATGCCAGTATCACACAATCTTGATTACGGCAGCTTTATAGTAAGTTTTGAAAGTGGGACATGTGAGTTCTCCAACATTGTCCACCCAGAGTTGTTTTGGTTTGTTTGGCTCCCTTGTACTTCCACATGAATTTTAGAATCAGCTTGTCAGTTTCTGCAAAGAAGCTCATTAGAATTTGATGGAGATTGCATTGAATCTGTATGTCTTCTGATTCATGAATATTGGATTTTCCCCCCTGTTTATTTAGATCTTCTTTAATTTCTTTCAAAAATGTTTTGCAGCCCTAGTTGGTTTGGTTCAGTGGTTGGAACATCGGTCTGATGACTGAAAGGTCCCAGGTTTGATTCTGGTCCAGGGCACATACCTTGGTTACTGGCTTAATCCCTGGCCCCAGATGGGGCATGTGCAGGAGGGAACCAATTGATGTGTCTCTCTCAGGTCGATGTTTCCCTCCTTTCCAGATGTTTCCCTCTGTCCCTACTCCTCCTTTTCACCCATATAAAAAAATATCCTCAGGTAAGAATTAACAAAAAAAGAAAGAAAAGAAAACAACGCTTTGCAGTTTTCACTGTGTAAATCTTAAAGTTCTTGTTTGAATTATTCTGCAGTATTTTATTCTTTGTGAATTGTTTTTTTAATTTGTTTTTGGGCTATATTGCTAGTATATAGACATATAATTGATTTTTGTATATTAATCTTGTATCTTGCAAACTTATTAGTATGCTGGACTTACTAGTTCTAATAATTGTTTAGTGGATTTCTCAGGATTTTTTATGTACAAAATCACGCCATCTGTGAATAAACAATAGTTTTACTTCTTTTCTAGTCTGTCTTTTATTTATTTTTCTTGTCTAATTGCTCTGACTAGAACTTCATTAGAGTGTTGAATAGAAATGATGAGAGTGGATATTTTGCTTATTCCTGATATTAGGAGGAATTCAGTCTCTCATTAATAGGATGTTAAGGGGTTTTATAGATGTCCTTTATCATGTTGAGGAAGTTCCTTTTGATTCCTAGATTGTTGAGTGTTTTTATCATGAAGAGCTGTTGAAGTTTATCAAAGGCTACTCAGATGATCATGTGGTTTTTGTTCTTTATTCTACTGATATGGTGTATTACATACATTGATTTAAAAAAATATATATATTTTATTGATTTTTTACAGAGAGGAAGGGAGAGAGATAGAGAGCCAGAAACGTCGATGAGAGAGAAACATCTACCAGCCGCCTCCTGCACACCCCCCACAGGGGATGTGCCCGCAACCAATGTACATGCCCATGACCGGAATCGAACCTGGGGCCTTTCAGTCCGCAGACCGACGCTCTACCACTGAGCCAACCGGTTTCGGCTTACATGCATTGATTTTAAGATGTTAAACAAACTGGTGTTCCTGGAATAAATCACACTTGGTGATGGTGTATAAACCTTTTTATATGTTGTTGGATTTGTTTTTCTAGTATTCTGTTGAGGATTATTATATCTATATTCTTAAGATATATTATTCTAAAGTTTTATTTTCTTATATCCTTATCTGTTTTTAATACTGGGATAATACTGACCTTATAGAATTATCTGGGAAGTGTTCCCTCCTTTCAATGACTTACTTTTCATATTGTAAAAATAAGAAGATATAGAAAAGTATAACTAAAATTAAAATGACTAGTAATTCCACTATACAGAGGTAAGCACTATTAATATTAGGTGAATTTTCTTCCCATTTTTCTATGTTTATACATGTTAAAATACAAAATAGACATCAGTCTCTATATGGAGTGTGGTATGCTGTTTTGCTTTTTTTGATGTTAAAATTATATTTGTGAGCTACAATGAAATATTATCCTACCTAATAAAAGAGTAATATGCAAATTAACCATCATTCCCCTACATCCACAAACCACTCCCACCAGCCAATCAGAGCAAGTATGTAAATAAACCCAACCAAGATGGCTACCAGGAGGGAGCTTGGGTTTCCCCAGCAACAGAGGAAGCCAAGCTTTCCACACACTCTGGCAGGCCCAGGCCTCCACTCAAGGATACAAAGTTTCAATTATAGAAGGTAAACAAATCTAAACAGAAATGGCTGCAGTCACAGATTGAGCAGGAGGCTTGGCTCTGCTCCAGGCTATAAAGTTTGATTGTAGAAGGTAAATAAATTCCAGATACCAGGGCCCCCCTTGGGTCAACAGGGGGAGTGACTGGCCTGCAAACCACCATAGGCCCCTCGCCCAGGCTGCCTCATGCTCCAAGGGAACCCCACCCTGATCCAGGACACCCTTCAGGACAAACTAGCTGGTCCCCACCCATGCACCAGGCTCTATCCTATCTAATAAACGAGTAATATACAGATTGACCATCACTCCAACACACAAGATCAAGATAGCTGCCCCTGTGTGGTCAAAGTGTTTGAACTGCAGTTATATGCAATTTTTTCAATACACATAGTAATGTAAATGTATTTCTCTCCCTTATGATTTTCTTAATAACATGTCCTTTTCTCTAGTTTGCTTTATTGTAAGAACACACTATGTGATACATATAACATACAAAATATGTGTTAATTGACTGTTTATGTTATTAGTAAGGCTTTGAAACAACAGTAAGCAATTAGTTTTGGGGAGTCAAAAGTTTTATGTGGATTCTTTTTGCTCTGGCAGGATAACTCAGTTGGTTAGAGCATCATTGTGGTACACCAAAATTGCAGGTTTGATCCCAGGTCAGGACACATACAATGAGCAACCAATGAATGCATCAATAAATGGAACAACAAATCAATATTTCTCTCTCTCTCTCTCTCAAATTCAATATATATTTTTTTAAAAAGAACAAAAGTGGGGACTCTTTCCCCCTCCCCTTGTGGGAATCTGTGCTGTGAGATTCTTTTCCATATATATATATGAACAAAACTTATATGTGGATTTTTGTTGTTCAAGGGTTGACTGTGATTAGTAAATGGCTTGGATCCAGAATATATAAAGAACTTCTTAAATTCATAAGAAAAAGAACTGAATATAAAAATTTCTGAGTGTGGCTAAAGTAGAATTTAGAGGAAAATTTATAGCATTAAATGTATGCATTTAAGAAGAAATTATAAGCCAAGAATGCATTTCAGGAAGTTATTTTCAAAGAAAGAAGAAAAATTAAAAAATAAGAATTTTGCCCTATCCGGTTTGGCTCAGTGGATAGAGCGTCAGCCTGTGGACTGAAAGGTCCCAGGATCTATTCTGGTCAAGGGCATGTACCTTGGTTGCGGGCACATCCCCAATAGGAAGTTTGCAGGAGGCAGTGATTGATGTTTCTCTCTCATCAATATTTCTAACTCTCTATCCCTCTCCCATTCTCTGTAAAAAATAAAATATATATATATTTTTTTAAAAAAATAAGAATTTTAATGAAATAAAAATCAAACATATAATAGAGAGAATTTTTTTATTGATTTCAGAGAGGGAGAGAGAGAGAGAAACATCAATGATGAGAGAGTCATTGATCAGCTGCCTCCTGCACACCCTCAACCAGAGATTGAGCCCAAAACTTGGACATGTGCCCTGACCAGAAGTTGAACTGGTGACCTCTTGATGCATGGGTTGACCCTCAACCACTGAGCTGGGCTCATTATTCTTTTTGAAGAACAAGTTAGTATTGAAAATTCTCTCTATTAACCTGGCAATGGTTTCACCTCCCTTTCTCTCTCTCTAAAATCAATAAAAACATATATAAAAGAATAGAAATTGATAAAACTCTGATGAGAGTAATAAAGAAAAAAATAGATGAACAAATAATTAATAGTAAGAATGAAGAAGGGGGCATTGCTAGATGTCCTGGAGACATCTAAAAGATGCTAAGAAGATTTGAACAACTTAATGCTAATAATGTAAAAAGTTTAAATGAAATGGGAAAAATCCCTAGAAATAGTAATTGAGGGAAATCCCTAGAAATAATAATTTACCAAAAGTGATTAATGAAGAAATGGAAAATCTGAATAGTTTCATTACAATTATAGAAATTGAGTCAGTAATTTAAAATCTTCCCACAAAAAAATCTCCAAGTCCAGTAGCTTTACCTGTGAATTATACTGAAAATTTGAGAAAAATAAAAATCCATTCATATAGAAACTCTTCTAGAAGTTTAGAAACATTGACTCCCAAAGAACCAACGTTATCTTTCTTACCTCATTTTACAAAATTAATATGACCCTGACCCTCAAATCTAACAGAGTTAATATAGGAAAATTCACTTATTAAAATAGATATAAAAACTCTAACTTATTAAAATAGATATAAAATCTCACTTATTAAAATAGATATAACAACTCTAAATAAACCTCACTTATTAAAATAGATATAAAAACTCTAAATAAAGTACCGTGGAATCTGATTTCACAAACTTAATTCATTTTGGAAGGCTGTTCCAGAAGATATTTGTTCAAAAACCAAATAATTTTCCCCCATTAGGAATAATGTAAATTGAATTAATACATTCCAGAACCCCAAATGATTCCCTATTTTATCCTTTTTATATATAGTACATGTCTAATGTACTGTTTATAAATGAACACATCTTAAAATTATTGAACCACCCTCTAATAGCCTTAAGTAAACTTTTCATGTATCACAGCCTCGGAAATGCTGTCACTGGCTAACTGCTTTTGGTTTATCCAATCAACAACCATTTTTCTACCTACTCAATTGCCTGTGATTGTTGTTTTGTGAGCACCCTTAGGAACATTAGCACTTTAAAACAAAATTAAATTTTTTATTGTTTAAAGTATTACATATGTCTCCTTTTCCCCCATTGACCTCTCCCCGGGCCATTCCTATCCCCCAGCACATGCCCTCACCCCCCGTCCCCCTACTGTCTGTGTCCATTGGTTATGTTTATCTGCATGCATACAAGTCCTCTGGTTGATCTCTTACCCCACCCCCACCTTCCCTGCCTTCCCTCCGAGACTGGAGGGTCTGTTTGACGCTTTTATATCTCTGGATCTATTTTTGTTCATCAGTTTATGTTGTTCATTATAACATTAGCACTCTTGATGGCCTCTTTATGTTTTAAAATTGTGCTAATCTTCAATTTCACCAGCAACAAAAGCATTCTCTCCTTTGTTGCCTGAGATACTTTTGGTCTTGCTGAGGTACCAGCATGAAAGGTTGATAACTGGAGTTTTGGTCTACAACTGAGACATTTTATTTCTGTGAACAACTTGGTTGAGAATAGAATTGTTTGGAGATGTAAGATGTTCAACAAACAAGGTTTGATTATATTATTAAACAAAATTTAATATCATATAAAAAGGATAGTGCAGCAGTGTGGGAAAGATCTGTGTGGTGGAGGGGTTAAACAAGGGTGGGGGATGTTAGAATAAAGGGGACAGCTGTAAATACTTTCAACAATAAAGATAAATTTTTAAAAAATATATTTTATTGATTTTTTACAGAGGGGAAGAGAGAGGGGTAGAGAGTTAGAAACATTGATGAGAGAGAAATATCAATCAGCTTTCTCCTGCACACCTCCCACTGGGGATGTGCCCACAACCAAGATACATGCCCTTGACCGGAATCGAACCTGGGACCCCTCAGTCCGCAGGCCATCGCTCTATCACTGAGCCAAACCGGTCAGGGCTAAAGATAAATTTTTTTTAAAAAAGGATAGTGCATATGATCAAGTTATATATAATCCCAGGAATGTAAGATTTGTTTAATATTCAAAATCCAGTTCATGTTATTTATCACACTAACCAATTAAAGAAGGAAAAAATCTTATGGTTACCTCAAGCATTTAATAAAATTTAACTCCCATTGAACTAAATGGATTTGATAAAATTTAACTCCCATTTGATAAAATTTAACTCCCATTGAACTAAATGGATACATAATTTTAAAAAATAACTTTGCCATATTGGAACTTCCTTAATTTTATAAACACTAGTTTTGTTTTGTTTTTTAAATAGCCAATGCAAGTATCATACTTAGTGGTGAAACATTGTAAGTTTTCCCTTTGAAAACTGGAATAAAACAAAGATACCCAGTACTAATACTTATATTCAGCACTGAACTGAAGGTCCTGGCTGGCTCAGTGAAGGAAAGAAATAAGGATTGGAAAAGGAAGAAACAAAACTGCCATTAGTTATAGATAATATAATAGTGGAAATAAAAAATAATCTACATGTAATTAGAATAATTAAGAGAGTTCACCAAGTTTCCTGGACTTAAAGAAAATCAATAAAGAGCCGAAACCGGTTTGGCTCAGTGGTAGAGCATCGATCTGTGGACTGAAAGGTCCCAGGTTCGATTCCGGTCAAGGGCATGTACCTTGGTTGCGGGCACATCCCCAGTAGGGGGTGTGCAAGAGGCAGCTGATTGATGTTTCTCTCTCATCGTCGTTTCTAGCTCACTATCTCTCTCCCTTCCTCTTTGTAAAAAAATCAATAAAATGTATTTTTAAAATCAATAAAGAAAAATCATTGTATTAAACAACAACAAAGAGAAAAAATATTTTAATGGGTAGCATTTGTAATAATAGAAATTTATTAAGATTCCAATGCAAAAAATATTGAAAGCATTATTGACAAAGATTAAAGAGCTTAATAAATGGATATATGGTATTCATGGATTAGTAGACACAATGTTACAAAGATTGTCAGTTCTTCCCAAAGTGATCTATAGATTGTTTTATTCCTAATAAAAACTCAGCATGTTTTATGGAACTTGATAAGGTGATTCTTAAATTTATATGAGCATGGAAAAGGCCAAGAATAACTAAGTCATTCTAGAGAAAGAATGAGGTTAGAAGAGTTGCTATACCAGATTAATCTAAAGCTATAGTAGTTAGAGAGTGTGGCATTATTTGGGAATAAACAGTTCAATGAAAGAGATAAGACTACAGAAACAGACCTTCACACATCTGGACATTTGATTTCAGACTGAAATGACAGTGTATAGCAGTGGCAAAAAGACAGATTATCAATACACTTTGCTGGAATCATTAGGTATCCACTAGGGAAAAGAATAAAATTGGACCTTACCTCACACCAAATTCTTCCTTGAGGTGGCATCTGGGTGGCACATCTTTGCATCTGCCACAAGCCCAAACTGGCAATAACCCAAATGCCTATCTGTTGAAGAAAGGTTAAACTCTGCTGTGTTCATGTGACATACCCATACTTCCCCAATGTTTCCTCATGCACTTTTATGATCTATCCATCCTAGGACACTGATCTTGCTAATAGTTGATTTGGTCAATCTTTAAATTCTAGTCCTTCTAGTGGATGTGCAGTTTTAATTTGTATTTCCCTAATGACAATGATGTTGAATATCTTCTCATGTTTTTATTATCTAAATGTCTTCTCTGGTGAAATCTTCTTCAAGTCTTTTGCCCATTTTAAAATTGGATTGTATATAATTTTTGTATGAAATTTGCATATGTAATTTTGTGTATGGCTCATACATATAGGCCTATAATCCATATCAAGTTAATTTTTGTGTATGGTTAATGGTGTAAGAGTCACAGGTCACTATGTTGCATGTGGCTATCCAATAGTTCCAGCACCATTTGTTGGAAAGATTGTTACCCCTTGAATTGCCTTGGTACTGTTTGTTGAAAATCAATTGATCATGTACATGTGGGTCTATTTCTATTTTTACACTAAAATCACATTTTTTTACACTAGCTTTTCAATTTGACCTGAATTCATTTAGTATAAGATCTAAGGTATAGTCTGGATTTATGTTTTCTCAAATAGTTAATCAATTGTCCTTGGGGGGCAAATCATGCTTTTTATCTCGACTGTTTGAGGCCCAAGCTTATTGTAGATAAATTTATTATGCTATATATGAAAGTCTATTTCTGGGCAATTCTGTTTCATTGACATGTCTGTGGTTTTAGTATCAGTTGTGTGGAGAATGTTTTGATTAATATTCCTACTAGGAAGACTGTCTCCCCTTCCCATCCCTCCCCCGCCCCCCCTCAAAATCTCCAATCCACCATCAGCAGGAGTGAAGAGGGCTCCTGACAAGTACAGTCTCCTCCTCCTTCCTCCCAACAAACCCACCCCGGCCACCGCCCTCTGGCTTGGGCCCCTCAGGGCCTTATCAGACTTTTAATCAGAACGCACAAGAGGCCTAGAAGTCTCTGGACATCCCTCATTCCAGGACTCTAAGCCCCAAATGGTCTGTATTTCCCTTTTCTGACTTCATGGCCCACCCTACTCCTTGTCCAGAAATCCTTTCACTGGATTCTAAAACTTATGGTGTTACATCAACAAATTCCCCAATATCCTGGATGTCATTTCAGAATGTCCTGGTTGCTTTCTTGCTCTAATGGAAAACTACCTCCCTGCAAGGACTCTGCTTCCCCAGCAGCCCCTCAAGTGCTGGTGGTCTCCATATTCCTGGATCTAGGGATGAGAGGCGCCCATTTCCCCCCCCCCCCCAGTGCCATTTCTGTTTGCCCTCCTCCTTACAAACACCCATGTTTGAATGCCAGGTGATCAGTCATGACCACCCATCTCTCCCTCCTTTTGCAGTCATTCACAGACCTCCTGTCACTTGCCCTCATTCCTTGAAAACTTCAGATCCTGACCCATGGTAACTTTCTCCAAGCCCCCTACTACCTTTTTATTGGTTTGTTTGTTTGTTTCATCAGTCATGTGGATGAACAAGCCTCTCATCCCTTTGGCTCTCTCTTCAAGGTCTTGTCTTCTGCAGTATTTCGGCATCTCACACGCAATTGCCAGACTTAGAACTAGTTGTTATCTTAAGGCAATTCCTTCTTCATCTCGATATCATGTATCCCGCTCTGTAAAAAGCACTGCCTTTCTCTCCAGTTCACTCCCTGTAGTATCCCCATTCCAACAATTCTTCCTGGAACCTACTGATCCAAGAAAAAGTCATTATCCTCCACCCCTCGAGTCCCACTTCCCTCTTCTCTCAGCTCAGTATATAGTCACCTGGCAAAACCACGACCCAGGTTAAACTCAACCCTCTACCCACACTGCACCTGCACCCACAAGCTGCCCAGGACTGACTAAAAACCTACAGTGTACTAACCAGTCTCACTCTGCTGACAACCTCGTCCTAGTTTGGTAAGAAAATAGAAGCCCTGGGAAGAGCAGTTCCATGGCCTCTTCCACGGCTTCCCCACCCACCTGCACCTATGTTAACCAACTCCGCCTTCCATATCCCTAATATGGATGAAGCGTCCATGTTCCTATTCAAGGACAGCCCCCTTTTGGGCACCA
This sequence comes from Nyctalus aviator, assembly GCA_036971965.1. Taxonomy (NCBI): domain Eukaryota; kingdom Metazoa; phylum Chordata; class Mammalia; order Chiroptera; family Vespertilionidae; genus Nyctalus; species Nyctalus aviator. The sequence goes on from CM072927.1 coordinate 66,458,099, forward strand.
GATGCCACCCCCATCTGTCTACTCAAGGACTTCAATATTCATCCCCTTTCTCACCCACATCATCAAAACACCCCTCTCTGCTGGAGTATTCCTAACACATACAAATACTTTTTTCCATCTTAAAGAGAAACCTTGCCCTGGCCAGGTTGGCCCAGTGGCTAGAGCATTGGCCCTCAAACCGAAGGGTCCCAGGTTCAATTCCTGTCAAGGGAACGTACCTCGACAGGGCCCATGTGGGAGGCAACCAATTGATGTGTCTCTCTCACATGGATGTTTCTCTATGTCTCTTCCCCTCCCTTCTACTCTCTCTTTTAAAAAGAAAATCAATGGAAAAAATATCCTCAGATGAGGATTAACAAAATAAAATAAAATAAAAAATCAATTAAAAATGTTTTAAAAAGAGAAACCTCCTCTTGGCCTTATATTCCCCTCAGGTTCCCACCCAACTTCTCTGATCCTCTTTATGGCACAGCTCTTAGAAGGAATGGACTCTTCTTACCGCCTTCAGGTCCTCGCCTTCCTTTCTTTCTCCCTTCTACTACTCCCATCAGGCTTTAGCCCCCATACCACAGCAAGACTGCCTTTGCCAAGGACTTTGCACGTTGTTAAAGCTCAGGCCTCACCTTCCTTGCCTCTCCGTAGCATGTAAGAGTTCATCTCTCCTTACCTGGTGCCCAGGTCAGCACCACCCTCTCCTAGTTCCCCTTCTACCTCTCTGGTTGCTCCTCTTCTATCTCCTTTATTGGCACTTCATCACCAAGGCTCCACCCTTGATCATCTTTTCTTTCCTTTTCTTTAACATATTTTTATTGATCCCAGAGAGGAAGGAAGAGGGATAGAGAGACAGAAACATCAATGATGAGAGAGAATCATTGATTGGCTGCCTCCTGCATGCCCCACAGTGGGTCTAGAGCCCAAGCCCACCACCTGGGTATGTGCCCTGACCAGAATCGAACTGTGACCTCCTGGTTCATAGGTTGATGCTCAACGACTGAGCCATGCCTATTGGGCAGCCCTTGGACCTCTTTTCATCTCTTGTCTACACTAACTCCCTTGATAATCTTCTACAGTGTCATGGTTTTAATTACCATTCAGTTGCTAATGACTTCCAAATTTATATATGTGGCCTAAGCCTTTTTCTGAATTCTGCCTCATCTTGTCTCTAGGCAGTCCCCTGAATCTGAATTGTGGCCACACCACTTCAATTAGGCCCAAGTCGCAAGTTCTATGAAGTAAGGGCAGCTGGAATGGGGGCCAATGATTCAGTGAACGTTGCCAGCTGGTAGATTCAGTCTGCACTCTGGGCTGGCTGAGCAGCTCGGTGTGAAGCACTCTTAGCTGGGTCAAGGTGGCCACTTGTAGCTGCATCTCCTAGGCATACAGGTGCCTGCCCCGGTACACTCTGCCTGCTGGGTCTCCTTCCTGCCTGCCTTCAGGCCACAGCGATCTTTCAGGAGGATACTGCCAAAGGTCTAGCCCTGGGGATATTGCCCATTCTTCTTGTGGCCTCCATACCAAGCTGAGATTGTTTCTCCACTGGACTTCATTACTCTCAGGGATCCCACAGGGACCAGGCCAAGTGAGAAATTCTGTAAAACCCCTCCAAGTTTCTTTTTCATCTTCCGGGCTCACTGCTCTGGAACCACACCATACCTGAAGAACCCAGGGAGGCTTTCAAGGTGGGTTATGTCACCTGGTCCCAGTACACACAAATGGAAAGCCAAAAGCCCTACTCATTGCAGCAGGGGGCCTGGAAGCCTCCTGAGTGAGCTTCTCGGCAACAGATGGGACATAGGGCAGTCTTCTCCCCACAACACTTAAGGCTGCAATTTTGCAAACCAAGAATTAAAGACTGGAACACTCAACGCCCTGCGGTCTCGAAAAGTGGGAGGACCCTAAAGGAAGATCAACTTCCCTTAGAAGCCAGGCATGTTGGCAGGAGGTGTCCGGGTAAACAAGCGATCTTGGGGCAATGCTTATCTGCTCTTTCCTCTTCTTCAGAGTGTCTGGTCAGGTCTAGATTGAATTATTAATTTAGTCCTGTGTACCCGTGTCATTTTTCCAGACAACTCACCCACGGTCAATTTCAACATGTAATTTGCAATGAAATTTGACTGATCAGCAATACCATAATCAGTTGCAAATGTCTGTGTTTGTATTTGTTTGGCGTATGGTCTTTTTCATTAAAGCGAGGGAGGCCAATAAATGCCATGACCTTGTTCTGAGATATTGACTAACCAGAAGTTGTTTCTTGGGTCAGGGATGGACTGGATGGTGAAGAAAATAAATTGTGGGGACTTGAAGCTGCAGCACATGGAATTGTGTTTTCACCTTAACATATTTATGTTCATAAAAGAGTAATCTGAGTTGCATAGATGATAACACATGTAATCCATAAGGAAGAAGGGAGCTGGCGTTACCTTGCCTGGCTTCACTCTTTAATCTCTTCAGATCTACCTCCACACCTCCAGTGACAGGGGCTTCTGACCTGGTGAGGCAGCTCTACTTCTGAGAAACTTTTTTGCCTGGACTCCCATCTGCTAGTTGTAGGTCTGTTCCACCTAGTTCAGGGTTCTGGTCTCAACTCAGAAATTGTCACATTGCATGAGCTTGAGTCAGTCTCTAAGCCTCAATTTGTCCATCTGAAAATAGGGAACCCAGCTTTCCTGTCTCAAGGATTATAATAGAGTTTCTAGCTGTAAGCAACAGAAATTGACTCTTAACTTAAGCAGATTGACTCAGTTGACATAAGCAGAAAAGTAATAAGGATATTGAGCAGCTCAGAGAATCTCTGGGAAGAGCAGAGAAGCAGCCCCAGAGGCCACACAGCTACAAGCAGAGCCCAAGATCATGCTGCGGAACTGGCTCCGTCAAGACCTTGCTGCTATCACTGTCCCTACCACCACTCTGCCCTAGGCTCTGCTGTCTGGGCTGCAGCTTCCTGTCCATGCCCTCAAGTGCCACCAGCTCCACCGTTCTATGAAGGCTGGCCTATTGCACCCACAATGACCACCAAGGAGAACTCTCTGTGGTTCCTGCTTTTTCGGTCCACTAGCTCCCAGGTAACAGTCTGGAGCCACAAGTCTGATTATCAGAGCCTAGGTCATGGGCCCCTGCCCTGCCACAGAGAGGCTGGGAAAAGCGTGCACGTGGTACTTTGTATGGTGGAAGTGACTCTACCTCAAAATAAGGGGAATTCCCCACCACAGGAAGAGGGTTCAGATCCTGGGTAGCCAAAAAGAAGAACAGAGAATCAAATAAGAATAGATGTTAAAAGAGTTTTGAAAAGGTATCAAGTTCTACCCACCTGCCAAAGGTTATTCATTTTATAACTATGTCTGCAGCTACAGAGGGGGGAATGTTGTGGTTCCTGTCCTCAGAGACAGCACAGTACCCTCAGGGAGTAGGGCGCCTGGGCTGGATGACTCCTGTTTCTGGCAGAGGCTGGTGGCCTTGGTGGATTTCAGGGTGCCCAGATCGTATGCTGATTAACTATGAAGTACTAAGTCCCAGAGGGGTGGGCAATATCTGAAGCTTCTCAGGCAACCCAGTGCTTGCTTGGAGGTGGGTGGTGTCTTGTATTATCACTGTATTTGGGGCTGTGTATTAGTCCACTGAAGTCTGATACAGACTCAGAGCTGAGGAATTCTGCCTCTCTCCATTGAGAGAACTGTGTCCATGAGGTAGCCTAGAGGGCCCATGTAGAAGGCCTCCAAAGGGCTCACCGCAGCCTTGTGTGAGCAAACCAAGCAGACCACTGCAAGTGCAGAGCCAAGGCTCAGGAAGGTCCACACTGAGGTCAGCTCCCCACAAGCCTCCGCTCCTCTAGCTCTCTGAGAGAAAAAGGAGAGTGTATCTTATTGTAGGGCTAGATAGGGCAGAGGGGCCAAATTAAGGTTCGTTTTAGACTTGCCATTGGGTCCCAATTGTACTAGAGTCTTCCTATATTGTTTAAGCTCTCCTAGATTGTTGGCTGCCTGTGGGCTCAGATCAACAGCACATCACAGAACATGGCCTGGCACCTGAGAGGTTTATAGTCATTTTACCTAAGGAGCAGGGGTCATGGGGCTAATGGCCGCACTGCACCTTCTCTCAGGGGGGAGAGCTTCCCGCCTCAGATGTCTGGATAAAAGGAAAAGGAGATCATTGGAGCATTCCAATGTTAGGAGGCCCTAAGAGTGCTTTGTACACAGTAGGTGCTTCTTGTCCCTGGATAGAATAGAGTTTCCAGTCCTTGGAGCAGGATCTGGGCCTGCCCTAAAGCCAGCCAGGTACCCACTCTATGGATTTCATATCCCAGGAAACCCGTCATTCAGTCCTGGGAAAACCAGAATGACTACCAAGGAGAAATCTCTGTGGTTCCTGCTTTTTTGGTCCACTAGCTCCCAGGTCACCTTCTCCTATGGATTGGAGAAGACTCAGGGCTGGGCCCAGAGGTAGCAGGACCTGCCCTAGGTAACACAGAAGTCCCCTAGAGTGGGGGACTTGAGTTATTGGAGAGGACATTGTCAGCTTGGAAGACTAGGCACTGAAGTCAAAGAAAAGCAGAGCCTGCCTACCTTCACCCCACTGTACAGATGGGCAAACTGAGTCTTTAAAAAATTAGTGCCTTGTCCCTACCTCACAGCTCATCTGTTGTCATGCCCACTTATTTCCTCTCTCCCTTCTCCAGTTCTGAAGGAGGAGTACTGAAAAGCATCATGGCCATACTTGGCCCAGGTCAGGCACCCCACCTTCTGTCTTCCTCTAGAACAGGGGCTAGCAAACTATGTAAAGGGTCATACAGTAAATATTTTAGACTTTGAGGTCCATGGGTCCATATAGCTCTCTGTTGCAGCTACTCACCTCTGCCTTGGAAGGTGAAAGCAGCCAGAGATAATATGTAAATGAATGGGCCTGGCTGTGCTCCTTTGTTTATGAACACTAAAAAATTTGAATTTCATATCATTTCTCCACATCATGAAATATTATTCTTCTTTAATTTTGTTTCAACCATTAGAAAATATATATTAAAAAAAAACTATTCTTAGCTCAAGGGCTGTACAAAAGTAGGCAGAGAGCCAGATCAGGCCTTCAGGCCATAGTTTGCCAATTCCCTGTTCTAGAACGTGCTGTCCTGGGGCCTAGATTTCCAGAGTCACCAAGGCGGTAAGTCATGTCATACCAAAATATGGGTGGCAATAGAGTGATGAACCATTCTGGTTTTCCCAGGACTGAATGAAGGGTTTCCTGGGATATGAAATAATTGATGCTCCAACCAGGACAGTCCCAGGCAAACCAGGACAGTTGGTCACCCTCGCTGGTAATCATTAACCCAAAGAGACAGACTGCAGGCCAGGGAACTGGTGTGGCCCCACGGGCCTGCCCCGTGCACTGCCTGGTGCTGTGGTTTGTGGTAGGGCCTCTCCCGCTGTGCCTGGCCCTCAGCAAGGAGATGCCCCCTCCTCCAAGCAAGAAACTTCTGTGGTCTGGGCGCTCTTAAAAGGCAGGAAGTTGAATCATCAACTCCGGTAACGTCTCAGTCAGCCTGTGGGTCTGCCCTGGGAGCTCAGGGCTCCAGGCCCAGGGAGCTGGCTCTACACTTTGTTTGCTGCTCTTTCCGACCAGAAAAGCTCAAGAGGAAGGCTTCCAGGGAGGCTTCCGAAGAAATGAGAGCCGTGGAGTCAAGTGGGGAGGAGAGAGGGTGGCGGGCTCTCACGGGCTCTGTCCTGAGCTTGCTGAGTGGCCTTCAGTGACTCCCTCACCCTCCCTGTTGCCTGGATTTGGTTTCTACCACAGAAACACTGGTTCTTGAAATCCCCTTGAATTAAGAGTATGGACGATGACCAAAGTGAGAGCATCCTGGATCTCTGAATGCTTTACAACCAGAGATGCAGGATGCTCAGACACACATCCCTGTCTCCTGCTCACCAGGGAGCAGAACCTGACCAGCTGTCCCAGTTCAGACTGCAGAGGCTTTAGAAGGGCAACAGGTCTGGACTGAGAGAGCTGGAGGAGAGGGGCAGAGAGGAGAAGTAGGTTAAAGAGGAATCCTTACCAAGAATAACAATGTTATTCGTGCCATCTGTTGTTTATTAAGCTCCCACTCTGTGCCAGCCCCTGGGTAATCTCAGCTGATCCTCACAACGAACCTTTAAGATAAGAACTGTTAGTATTATTTTTTTATTTTATTTTTTAAAATATATTTTATTGATTTTGTACAGAGAGGAAGGGAGAGAGATAGAGAGTTAGAAACATCGATGAGAGAGAGTCATCGATCAGCTGCCTCTTGCACACCCCCCACTGGGGATATGCCCGCAACCAAGGTACATGCCCTTGACCGGAATCGAACCCAGGTCCTTCAGTCCCCAAGCCGACGCTCTATCCATTGAGCCAAACCGGTCCCGGCTGAACTGTTAGTATTATTATTTCTGTTGTATATGTGAGGCAAATGAAGCCCAGAGAGGGTAAGCACCTTGCCCATGGTCAAACAGCTACCAGGTGGCGGAGCAGGCACTGACCATTTGTTAGACTATAGCTTCGGGGCTCAGGTGCTCAGGTGGCACAGGGGAGGAATGACTCCTCCGAGAAGTCAAGCATAGGGTTGGGGAGAAAGCGTTCTTCCTTTCTGGTGCTGCACAAGGACCTCCAGAAAATACTTAGAAGTGCGGGGCTTGCTGGGTGGGGTCGTGCCCTTGATAAAGCAGATCACGCCTCACGCATTGCCCAGGTTGTCTCTGAGGACTTAATGGACACACAGCAGGATTCTGCTGCAGAGCAGGACCTGAGCACTCACGTTTTTTGAGCAAAGGCAGCCACCCCTGCTCCAGAGGTGTCCTTGGGGGTTTCTGCCTGTTCCTTCCTGCCCCAGCATTGGTGCCGCACTCAGGAGCCAGACTGTGGGCCACAAGCCCCATGCCATGCCCTGCAGGGCCTCCCTCTGCCCCTGTAAAGGAGGGGGCAATGAGGACAGAGGCCTACGCCCATGAGGGGCCCATGGAGTCACTAGCAGAGTGTGCTTCTTGGCGTGGAGGCTGCCGCCAACTTAGCTGTCCTCAGTAACCAAGCGGAGAGACCGTTCTGAGGAAAGAAGCCAACACAGCTACCCAGACCACTGACTGAACCCTCAGCATAGGCTCAGGCTGGGCCTGGAGATGCCGTCTCTCCTCTGAGCAGCGAGTTCAAAGCCAGGCTTAGCTAAACCCCTAAGCATTCCTCATCTTTTCTGGGGCACCATGAAATGTTGCATGAAGCCTTTCATCTAAAAAGGATTGTGTTCATGTCTGCTATGTGGGCATTGACTGGATCGGTAAAAGTGGGGTTTTAGAGGGTTCATTTAGAGTGCCAGGGGCAGCTCAATGCCTCCCTCCAGGTGTGGGCCCCGCCCCTTCCCTGTCCCCAGCCCTTCCCCTTGGAGAAAGGCACAACAGGAATGGCCGGGTGAGGACACTGTGGGACTGTGCCCAGGGAATGACAGTCCTGGGCCTCTCCCTACTCCCTGTGAGTGTCAGCCTGGCTGTGGGCCCCCGGGAGGCCCCAGTCTTTCCCTAGTCCAAAGGCCACTAACAGCCCAGCTGCTGGGAGTATGTGGAGGGGGGTTCTCTGCCAGGAGGTGCAGAACAAAGGAGGGCGGGTGGGAGAGAAGGGAGAGGCTGAGCTTAGTGCATATCCTGGCACCTGAGTGCATCTCTGTCTGGGCAGGACTGGGCCACTGGGCCTGCCCTCAGCTTCCCCTGCCACACAGCCTGAACCCTGGACAAGGCTCTGCAGAATAGCCTGGGTCTTTGGCCTCTCCTGCTCCTGAGAGGCAAGTTTCCTATAGGACTTGAGTGAAATAGCACCAGATTGCCAGGCTCCGGAGGCAAGTGTCTATCCAGCTACTCCTGGCAGAGTCTCCCCTCAGGGACATTTGCCTTTATCAGGGGTGGGTGCTATCAAACATGCCAGTGGTGGAATTTCTGACCCAGAGTGGTGGGTGAGGGAGATGATTTGGGTCAGAGGCCCTTTGCAAGCCATTCAAATTGTCTCAAGTTGGCAGTGCTCCATTGTAGCGGTGGTCACTGGTGGGAACAAGTGGACTCAATGGGGCCCAAGTGGTGGGAGTAGGGAGCTCCTGGGGCATACAGTGTGGCTAAAGCAAGAGGGACCAGCACTCAGAGCTGTTGATGAGTGCCTATCATGGGCACATCCAGGCACAGTGAGAAGGCTGGGCAGGCATGGTGTGGACAAGGGGACTGTGGGAGCAAGGGTCTGGCGGTGGGAACATGCCAGGCAGATGTAAGGACCAAGTGAGTCACCCAGGGAAAATGTATACAAAGGCTGTGAACAATTAGGTAGCAAACGATGGAGAGCTCTGGCCCTGAGCTCCATGCCTTCCAAGCCTTTACCAACTGTTAGGGGTTGAATTGTATCCCTACAAAAAGATATGTGGAAGCGCAAATGTGACCTTATTTGTACCTAGGGTATTTGCAGATTTAATTGCATTAAAATGAGGCCATGGGGTGGCCCTAATCCAGTTCGACTGAATTCTTGTAAGAAGAGGGACACTTGGACACAGACACAGGTGCACGTGAAGAACGCTGCGTGAAGACACAGGGACCACAGACACAGAAGGAAGGTGGCCAAGTGAAGATGGAGCAGAGATTGGAGTTACGCTTCCACAAGCCAAGGAATGCCCAGCGTCACCAGGAAGAGGCTAGAAAGGAATCTCCCCTAGAGGCTTTGGAGGAAACATGGCCTTGCCAACTCCTTGATTTTGGACTTTCAGCCTCCAGCACTGTGAGAGAACACATTTCTGTTATTTTTAAGCCACCCAGTTTGTGGTACATACTGTGTTATGGCAGCCGCAGGAGTCTGCCGCACCAGGCTGGCTCTGCTGCCTGCAACACCCTTCCGCCTGGTTCCTTCCAGCAAGCCCTCTCACCACCTCCAGTCCCTTCACCTGCTCCAGGAGCCGGAGTTGAGTGCGATTTCTCTGTGTAGCCTCATGCTGAGCCCTTGTTTCAGTAGGCCTGTAAGGTTTGATGGCCAGCCTACATCCCTGAGTAGACTGTAAGCTCCTCAGGGCGGGGCCTGACCTCCAGTAGGGCAGCACAGACCTGGTCCACCGTGGGTGCTCGGTCAGTGTGAGGTAAATGGAGGAGTAGTCGAGAGTGCCAAGGCCCTCTCAGACTAGGAGGAGCCATCTCCTCCTCCACGGCCTGGCCTATCTGGGATGGGCACAGGGCCAATCAAAGAGAGGTAACAGCACCCTCCACACAGGCCACTCCCCGCTCCTCCACTCTCTAGTCCCCTCCTCGCCTTATGTGAGTCTGAATGACTTGGGGAAATTCCTAACCTTCCCTTTCAATTGGGTCATTGGCCCTCTGCGTTTGCCACAACATAATTGCTCAGGTCCCTCCAACAAGGGGACTGTGTCTGTGGCTTGATGACTCATGCACGCTGCTCCATCCCACAGCCTTGGGTGGGAACCAGGGCTGGGGATAGTGCCAGCCAGGCCAGGCTAGGAGCTTGGACATCCCATTGCCCCAACCCAGGCCCCAGAACAGAGTGTACTTAAGGCTTCAGGACAAAAATCTGGAAGCAGGGAGGCAACTCTCACTTGAAGTGAGATCTGAGTGATAAAAAGGAACAGACTGAGGAAACAGTGAGTTCAAAGGCCCTGAGGTAGGAATGAGCTTGGTATGATCAAGAACTGAAGAGAAGGCAGGGAGACTGGACCACTGTGAAAAAGGGGTCCGTGGGGCCCTAGCCAGTTTTTCTCAGTGGACAGAACGTCCTGCGTTTGATTCCGGTCAAGGGCACGTACCTGGGTTGCAGGTTGGCCCTGGTCAGGGTGTGTGCAAGGGGCAACCAATGGATGTGTCTCTCTTACATCAATATTTCTCTCTGTGTGTCTCTCCCCCTTCCTTTCGCTCTAAAAATCAAGGGAAAAATGACCTCAGGTGGGAATTAACAAAAAACAAAAAAAGAGGTCAGTGGTAGGACCTGAGATTAGATTGAGTCCACCTGGATAACTGGGATCATCTCAACATCCTTAAATTGATCCTCTCTGCAAAGCCTCTGTTGCTGTATGTAAGCATAACATATTCCAGGTTCTGGGGAGCACAGATATGCTGGGGGGACATTATTCTGTCTACCTCAGTGTCTCATCCTTACCTTTCTCTCCCATGCTATTGCTACATTTCTGTTTTCCTATCTACCTATATGATCTATTGACCTGTCATCTGGCCACAATTTATCTCTCTTCTTACCTCTTCATCAAGTCTCAACAAGTTATCAATCTACCGCTTTTCCATGGCTTTAATCTTTCATTTTGAAAATTAAATCCCCCTTCAGCCCTGCAGCTAATAAGCTGACTTTTAAATTCAATCAATCCTGGCCGGTATTGTTCACTTGTTAGAGCATTGTCCTGTGCACGGAAGGGTTTGGGGTTCCAATCCCAGTCAGGGCACATACCCAGGTTGTGTATTTAATCCCAAATTGGGGCACATGCATGAGGCCAACTGGTCGATGTTTCTCTCTCTCTTCCTCTCTTTTCCTCTTCCTCCAGAACAAATCCTTAGGTGAGGATTTAAAAAAAGATACTTCAGTCTCTCATTACGAATTATCAATCATCAAGCTTCATATTTTCACATGTGTCACATTAGTGAACATTCTTTTTTAATGTCTCCAAATAAATTAAGGAAATACTTGACTTGATTTATTTGTACTTGCCATGTGCCCAATTCTACATCATGTGGGTGAGAAAAAAGGCTGATGACACCCCCACTAGCCATATTGGGTCCTTTTTCATCATCATCATCATCATCATTATCATCATCACCATCAATGCCATCTCTGCCAATTTATGCACACTTCCATATAGGGATTATTTTTATATGGACTTTCCAGCCAAATCTGGGCTGTTCTAGTCTGTCTTTTGCTTACTAGTCATCCTGCGTGTGCATAAATAATGTAGGCTCATTTTAACTCAATCTTAGATAAAGTGTGGGTACAAAAGTATATTTGCTAGGCAAACATCTTCTACAAGTAACAAATCCTAAAGTTAAATGGAATTATTTTTAGGTTGACTGGACAGGTAGCACAGAAGATGGGCCTCCAGAGATGTGATATCCAGCATGTATGGATACATGTAGACACACCACACATACACACACACACACACACACATGTAGGTACACACAAAATGCACATGTGCACATACAAGCATATTTGTGCCCTCTCTTTTCCCTCTTCCCCTACATAGTGTCTCCTTCCTGGCTCCCTCATTTCCTCCCCCAATCCTATCCCCAAGTCCAAAGCAGACACTTCAGCACTGACTCATAATCTCCCTCATCTTTTTTCCAGCCTAGGAATCTCACCTCCTCACCTTGGCTGTGAGGTCTTCTGAGGCAAGAATGATGCCTGTTCTTTCTTGGGCTTGTCCTCCAAGCCTGGCCAGCCAGACGACTGGACACTGAAGAGCTGCTGGCCTTTCCTTGAACTCTGCGGGCTGCTGGGGAACAGAGAGGTAAGAGGTTAGATGCCCAATAATAGAGGGTCTCCAGAGAAGCTCCCTCTGCCCCCCAGAGAATCTGCCTATCCTGACCCAGCTGGATGCCAGGGTAATGAGGGTTTTCTCTTTTGGTAGAAGTCTCTTAGAGGAACTGTGCTAGATGGGTAATCTGCTTGGAGCTGGCCTAGTGGGGATCAGCTCAACAAGAATTTCCTTGTTTCCAAGCATCTCCATTGCATAAGCATCCAACGCCAGTTCCTGTCCAAGCCTCTCCCCGGGGCCTGGCTGGAGACCCAGCACATTTGGAAGCAGTTTGCCACCAGCCAGAGCTGCAGGTCTTGGATGTCCAGCAGTTACATGCCCAAGGCCAGCTCAGGCTCACAAGTCACTTTGTCCACAGCCGTAAGGGAGGAACAGCTTGCTCCCCAGTGTCTGCAGGAGGCTCCCAAGCAACCACCTTGCACCCTGGAACCCTTCCCAGCAGTGGGAGGCTGGACAAGGCCAGGACCCCATTAAGGAAGCCCTGACTGGGGTGAGGAATCTTGGGGCCAGCTGGCCTTGCTGCTTCTGGTTCCACACTGAGCCTGGATCCTCTCCACTTACTATCCAAAGCCAATGTATGCCCCTCTCCTGTCCTGTGGGAGAGCCAGTGTATGCCCCTCTCCTGTCCTGTATGAGGCCTCTGCCCTGGGATATCCCAGGGCAGAGGCCTCATACTTTCAACACATCTCTGTAGCCTGACTAGCTCAGAGCAACCATAGCAATTGTATGCAGAACAGATCTGCACCTGTGCACAGCTCACACCAACATCCCTAGGCCCAGAGCCCAAGCCCAGGCCTATCTCCCCCGGCTCAGAACCCTCACTTAGTGCTAAGTTTCATTAACTGTTTAGAGCCCATCAGGTCATAAGTTATCCCCTTATTTGCTCCCTAAAGGGCCAGGCTGGGCCAGATATCCTCAAGCGGAATGTGTTGGGGAGAAATGGTACTCCCCTGTCAGAGGAGGGAGCCCCCACAGGAAGCCATACTGGGAAACTCCTCTCTTCCCACATGGTTCCCAGTCCCTGCCTGGCCCAAGACTAAGTCCCAGCAGACAAAAGTGGGGCTTTTCCATGCCATGCTGGATCTCAGCCTCCATAAGAAGGCTCTGGAAGGACTAAGAATCTCGGGCTGGGCCAGCCAGATACGCCCAGAGGGACCAAACGGGCGCCAGGCCATTCATTCAGCATTGGGCTGAACCAGATGGCAGCCTTCTTGCCCCTGCCCTCCAGGATGGCACTCTAGCCCATCTTTGGGCTCAGGGAGCATGTCCCTCCACCCCAACAATGCTTCTGTTCCAGGAGAAGTCTAAGCACCCGTGGGGCAACCAGCACTGCCCAAATGCAAAGGGCTTCTGGGGGCTCCTCCAACAACTACCGTGAGCTCTTCCCCTCCATCTCTACAGCCCCACTTCAGCCCCTCACCCCTTCCCAACCCCCCTCCCCTACCTCCAACGCAGGCAACCAGGCATCAGTCTGATGGCTATATTTCCAAACACTTTGCTTTTTCTATGAAATTACAAATCTCTGTGTGTCCATGTTGAGATAAAAATGTAGGCTTTTGTAGATAGTTTTTAAATGTGGATGGGATTATATTGTGCATATTAGCCTGAAACTTGCTTTATTATCGGGTGTACAATAAAGTGATTCAATATTCGTGTATTCTGAAATGTGCTTTTTCACTTCACACTTTTATTAGGGCTCTTTGTACGTCAGACGCACAAAGCAACACAATTCTTTTTTGTCTTCTTTTTTACACGGGTTTATTTAGCCCATTTTCTAGTGATGGACATTCAAGCTGTTTCCAGTTTTTTCACTGTTACAGTGATCTACTGATGTTCTCAAACCTTCTTGTGCCATATCAGAGGGTCCCTCCACGCAGATTCCTGGAAGTAGACTGCACGCTCTCATCTTCCCCTTCATCTTGGGTAACTTCAGGGCTCACTTTCACCCACAGGCAGCACACTAGTATACATTCCTGTACAAAGGGCAGTTCCCTCTTCAGGAAACACCGAGGACCAGCTCTCAGCCCTGTGTTCCATACCCCACTGCACTGCTGCAGACCTCGCAGCACCACCATCTCCCTGGGTCATCCCCACCCTCCATCTCTCCTGAACTGCGTCTATGGCAGTGGTCGGCAAACCGCTCTGTTGACCAATGAGTTTCCGACTACTGGTCTATGGTATATGCAGGTCCATCGATGACCTTCTCAAGAAACTCCCTAACTATTTCACCCACGAGCTCCCAAGATGGCTTGCTTTACCTTGACTATCCTGCATATGCTTAAGGAATTATCTTCCTAAATGGGCCTAAGTCCCTTGAAGACAAACCTGCCCTAAGATAGAGCCTTGTTTGTGTAGGTGCTTGTTAAATGTGTCCTATCCTATGTAATAAAAGCCTAATATGCAAATTGTCCCCTTGGGCAGTTGTTCCACCAGGAGTTCAACTGGGAGACGAGGAGTTTGACCACTTGCTATGATGTGTGCTGACCACCAGGGGTGGCATGGAACATGGCAGGTGTCGGCGATGTGGCACTGGCAGCGGGGCGGCCGTGGAGGCGATGCCAGCCCTGATAGGCCTGATGAGAGCCAGACCATGGTGGGATGGTATAGCAAGTGAGTGGGCGGACAGCATCAGGCCAAGGTGGGTGCAAGTAAGCCCAATCAGATCGCCCTGCAGACACAACCAGTGGTGGTGGCAGAGGGCAGGACCGCCACCCAGGATGGTGGAGCTGGTGATGGGTGGTGCCAGGCCAATGCAGGGTGCCAGGCAGAGCTGCGAGGCACAAATTGGTGCACTGGGCCTCTGGTTTTTAATAAAACCAAGTTACTCTCAGTAAATGCACGGGAGCAGTCTCTGTAAGGTTGCTAGACTTGGGGGTGGGGTGAGGGGGAGGATTTGCTTTGATTCATCAGAAACCCTGGGAAAGGATGAAAGGCTTTTGCTTGAACTGTTTGTTCAACTTGACTTGGAGCCAGTGCCTTTGGTTCTTGGATTAGTCTGGGCCCCTCAGCGCTGAGTGGGGTGTCTCACACTTAGACTTTGGTCAAGCTGGCCTCTGACTTGGCTGGAGTTACTGTCTGCGGCCCGTTTCCGGGGAGGCATTTGGAAGCCCCAGGGAGCTGTATTGCCTTCTGCCATCTGTGGTCACTGGGCTGGGGCTGAGAGTCTGAGGAGAGACAGGTGGCCTGGCTGGCACATCATCCAGACATCTCCTGGTGCTGGTCCGTATCGTCTTAAACCAGTTGGCAACGACTGCAGAGGGGTGCCTCTCCCGGGCATGCATTTATAGTGCACCACAGAAAGAGCCAAGGCTGGGTCTTGCCGGGGCAGTGTCTTCGGTCACAGATACTACCTGGGCAGCTTTTCTCTACCCCAAACCCCTGCTGCAGTCCCTGCCTGGAGCCTAGGAGGCGGAAGCTGCTGGATTAGTACTCTCCTGAATGCCAAAGTATGTGCTTTGCACAGAGGTTGGCATAGATAGGCAGCCAGCAAAAATTTACCAAGTGACCAACAGAATGAATATCTCTCTCCCTTAGAGGAGGCCACCTAATGCCATTGACCATATGTGAGAGGGTAAGGACTGGATTCCAGAAACAGGAGACAGAAGAAAGTGTGAGCAAATCACAGCTGCATCTGTGCAGTCTTCCTAGATTTCATGCTTTCCCTTCAGAATTCCCCAGATGACTACAGGTGCTCTGATGTTGAGAGCAAGTGATCCAGTTTTCTTAACACTCTAAAACTGTGATATTTCAGGTGTGATTTGTGACCAGCAGCAGCAACAGCAGCAGCACCTGGGAGCTTATTAGAGATGCAGATTCTCATGTCCGGCTCCAGACCTAATGAGTCGGAATCTGCACTTGAATAAGGTCCCAGGTAACTGTGTGCATGTTAACACTGGACAAGTACGACCTCGAGCAGCTAGTGATCAAACATAGGACTTTTCACTTGGCTGCTAGAAAATGTGGCAGACTACATTTGGGGCTTCTACTTAACTGACAACTCAGACAAATTATTGAGTCAGTTATTTTCTGTCTCCCCAGCCCTTGAATACTGTCTAGAACAAGCATGTCAAACTCAAAGGCTAACACGGGCCAAAGAAACAAGGTTTAAGTTTATGTGGGCCACAAAAAGAACAAAAGCTTCAATTTTCATAGAAACGTAGGTTCATTTCAATAGAGACATGCTGAGTACAAAGGGCTGAAATAAATGTATAATCGTTAACATAATAGAAAATTTTAATAAAAATTAATATTTTATCTTGAACATTAACTTAACAGACATTGAATAACTGCACAAATTAATAAGTGTAATGCAAATAACCTATTTTTCTTGTTCTCCAAAAGGGAAATATTTCCTGTTGCGCACACCAAACAAGTCAGTATAAGACTAATGACGTGGCAATCGGCTGCTAAAATATTCGCTGCTAGTATTAATGGAGAGAAATGGTGCACCTGCACACGTAAGGTGTGTAAGGGAAATGAATGCAACATGATTATAGTAATCAGTCATTATCAAACATTATAGTTATTGATAATGATGATGTATAACAAGATACTGTAAAAATTAAGTTATGAAATTTTAATTAAAATGTTTCTTACATACCGTTATATTGGCTGGGCCACAAAAATACTCATTGTGGGCCACATGAGGCCCATGGGCTGCGAGTTTGACATGCCTGGTCTAGAACATAGTAGGTACTCAGTAAATATTCCGTGAATAAATATTGAACAATTCTGGTGCTCTTTTCTCAATGTAATGTGCTCAGGGTATGCTGGACTTCTGTTTCTGGACATCAATGGCAAGTTATTAGAAAGAATTTCTGCTCCCAGTGGAAGAACAGCTATTGTTAAATGAGCAATTACTGAGGGCCAGGCCGATGCCCTATCATGTGGATAAGTTCCTAGTCTTTTACAAGGTGTACTTCAGGCCAAGGTGAAGCATGACCAGGTGCCTGTTTAAAAGTCCCTGAGCCCTGCTCCATACCTGCCCATTGAGAACTTTTGGAGATGAGGCCCAGAAGTCCGCATTTTTAACAAACATCCCAGGCACACTAAAGTTTGGAAATTATTGCATTCCTAACTTTACAGAGGAAACTAAGAAGCAGAGAGATTAACTGACTTGTGCAAAATCACAGAGCAGGTGAATGGTGAAGATAGGACTCAAAGCCAACACTGCCCAAATCCAGAATCCACAGCTTTAACCACATTGTCTATTTTGCTGGAAAAATTGATGCCCAGGCTAACTATATTTAGCCGTGTATATCATTTTGTGTGTATCTCACGTTTCCCCACCATTTGCTATATCATTCTTGTGGAATCTTAAAAGGCAGTGAATGTGTTTTATTTTTCTTAGTGTCTGTAGCATCCATTACCATGCATAGAACCTGGGAGATGCTCAACAAAAGTTGTTTGAATTGGCTGAAACCAGTTTGGCTCAGTGGATAGAGCATCAGCCTGTGGACTGAAAGGTTCCAGGTTCGATTCCGGTTAAGGGCATGTACCTTGGTTGAGGGCACATCCCTGGTGGGGAGTGTGCAGGAGGCAGCTGATCGATGTTTCTAACTCTCTATCTCTCTAACTCTTCTTTCCTCTCTGTAAAAAATCAATAAATTTAAAAAGTTGTTTAAATTGAATTTCTACAGATACCTAATTATTCAACTCTGAAACATAGATACACAGAGGACATCTCATTTTCAGGTGGACTCTTGGAACAAGCTATAACAACTATAAACTTTCCTACCTTCTCTTGAGCCCACTCCAAACTTTTGCTCATGTCACTCCATTGACATACGTAGCTATTGTCAAGATCACCAATAACTTTAACCTGGATGAACCTAATGATTAATAATTGTTGGCCCTTATCTCAGCTGACCTCTTGGCAGCTATGGACATAGAACCTTTCCTTCTTCCTGAAACTCTCTTCATTTGGCTTCCAACCTCCCTGGATTCTTCCCCTCCTCCTCCTTCCATGCCACCCCTCCCCCCCACCAAATTTTGTTATTGTGGTTAAATAGATATAACATAAATTGTATTACTGTAACTATTTTAAGTGTGCATTAAGAGATATTAAATATATTCACATTATTGTGCAACCATGACCACCATTCATCTTCAGAATTCTTTCATCTTGCAAAACTGAAACTGGACTCATTAAACAGTAATTCCCCATTTCCCCCTTTCTCCAGCCCCTGGCAACCACATTCTACTTTCTGTCTCTATGAGTGTCACCACTCTAGATATCTCATACAAGGGGAATCACACAGAATGTAAGTTTTTGGACTGGCTTTTTCACTTAGCGTAAGAACCAAGGTTCATTAATGCTGTAGCACACTGCAGAATTTCCTTCCTTTTTAAAGATGAATACACCACATTTTGCTCATTCATTCATCCATCAAATAGACACCTAGGTTGCTTCCACATTTTAGCTATTGTGAATAAAGCTGTGAGTACGAGTGTACAGATAGCTCTTTAAGACTGCTTTCAATTTTGGGGGAACTATATCCAGAAATGGAATTGCTGGAACATAGATAATTCTATTTTTTAATTATTTGAGGAATGGTTATACCAGTGGTCAGCAAACTCCGTTAGTCAACAGAGCTAAATATCAATACAACGATTGAAATTTCTTTTGAGAGCCAAATTTTTTAAACTTAAACTTCTTCTAACGCCACTTCTTCAAAATAGTCTTTCCCAGGCCGTGGTATTTTATGGAAGAGCCACATTCAAGGGGCCAAAGAACCACATGTGGCTCGCGAGCCACGGTTTGCTGACCACTGGGCTATTCTATTTTACATTCCAACCAGTAAATCACAAGGGTTCTCATTTCTCCACATTCTCATAAACTCTTGTTTTCTGTGTTTCTGTTTTGTTTTATTCATTTGTTTTGATCTTAGCCATCCTGAGCATGAGGTGGTATCACATTGTAGTTTTGATTTGCATTCCCCTAGTGATTAGTAATGTTGAACATCTTTTTGTATGCTTATTGGCCATTTGTATCTCTTCTTTGGAGAAATGTCTGGATACTTCTTTTTTAACATCTTGCTGATTCCTCCTAACCTTGCAGGGACCAAGGGTACAATCTGTGGACCATTTCTTTTTCTTAAAAAAAAAAAAAAATATATATATATATATATATATATATATATATATATATTGATTTAAGAAAGGAAGGGAGAGGGAAAGAGAGATAGAAACATCAATGATGAGAGAGAATCATTGATTGGTTGCCTCCTGCACACCCCCTACTGGGCATTGAGCCCGAAACCCAGGCATGTGCCCTTGACTGGATTCAAACCCTGGACCCTTTGGTCCGCAGGCAATGCTCTATCCACTGAGCCAAACCAGCTAGGGCTATCTTTTTACTTTCTAAACAAATTATGTAACCCTAATCAGTTTTGCTCAGTGGATAGAGCTTCGGCCTGAGGACTGAAGGGTTCTGGGTTTGATTCCATTCAAGGGCTTTTCCAGGTTATGGGCTCAATTCCCAGTAGGAGGCATGTAGGAGGCAGCCGATCAATGATTCTCTCTCATTATTGATGTTTCTATCTCTATTCTCAGCCTCCCTTCCTCTCTGAAATTAATAAATAAAAAATGTGTATTTTTAAAAGTAAACAAATTGTGTATCTCCTTTCACTAGAAAGTTCCATGAGAGCAGGCATTTTTGTCAGTCATGATAGTGCTGTGTCCCCAGCACCTAGAATGGTACCTGGCATACAGAAAGCACTCAATAAATATTTGTTGGGGGGGGGGGGGAAAGAGTGATTACATCTCTAAGAACTCTATGTTTCTTCTCTTTTTTTTTTCTCTAAAAAGTTAATGATTTGTGAGGCTTTTAGTAAACATTAAAAAGTTATAATTAGCTTTATGGCTATCATTCTGTTAACATTTCCAAGGTTAACCTTAAACAGCAGAGAGCTGTAGGAACCCAAGGATTCCGATGGAACTTCCAGTCCTAAACAAGCAGTGTCTTCCAAGGACCTTTCAGGGAACATGGGTCACACCCAAATTCAGGGAGTCACTTCAGAATCAAGGTGCTGCACATAAAATTCTTACCCGCTATACAGCAATCAGGCCCCCATCCTCAATCAAACCATTACTACTAATACTTTTTATTTCTGACAGTGTGGAAAATGGAAAACACACAGGCTTCAAGGTCAGCTGGACTAGGTGCCAATTCTGCTGCCACTTGCTAGCTGCACAATTGTTGGTAAGTTACTAAACCTTTCAGAATAGGTAAGATGGGCTTTTGTGAGGATGAAATGGGATGGCATGTACAGTGTAGAGCACAGATAGGGCGCTGTATAAATGGCCATTCCCTCCCTCTTCCATCTCTCTAGGTCACTTTTTAAAAATATATTTTTGTATTGATTTCAGAGAGGAAGAGAGATGGAGAATATAACAGAAACATCAGTGATGAGAGAGAATCAATGATTGGCTGCCGCTCGCACACCCTAACTGGGAAGCGGCCCATAATGCCCAGGCTTGATAAGAATTAAACCCGGGACCCTTCAGTCTGCAGGCCCATGCTCTATCCACTGAGCTAAACTAGCTAAGGCTCTCTAGATAATTTTTTAACTGCTTGCCAAGATTCGTGGGGTCCTGATGGCTAAGAGGATGTCCAGTCTTCTCCTGCATGTAAACCCTCTGCACCTAGATCTGACCAGAGCAGTCCCCGTGGACCGTGCCACTGTAAACCGATGCCTTCACTCCCACCTCAGATGTGTGGCTGAGACTGACATCTGGACCTTGATCACAAAGCCCACCATCTGTCAGTTTCTTCTGGCTTTCCCTTTTGCCCACACTGGGAGATGGTGTATATGTCCTCATAGACTCTATGATGCAGAGTGTAAGACACAAGTCACTGCCCCCGGTTTTTCACATTAAGTGCTTTTAATTTTTTAAAAATATTTTTATTGATTTTGTACAGAGAGGAAGGGAGAGAGATAGAGAGTTAGAAACATCGATGAGAGAGAGAGTCATTGATCAGCTGCCTCTTGCACACCCCCCATTGGGGATATGCCTGCAACCAAGGTACATGCCCTTGACCGGAATTGAACCCGGGATCCTTCAGTCAGCAGGCGGACGCTCTATCCACTGAGCCAAACCCGTTTCGGCTCACATTAAGTGCTTTTAGAGGGCACATTCACCCTTCCAAAAGGTAGGCACCAGATTAAGTTCTAATGTGCACTTATGCACTCTGAGCCAGGCCCTGCTTTACACACATAGCATGTATATGTACATATATACATATTTGTACATGTATGTATACATGTGTGTATATGTACAGATGGCCTTAGGAACCCTGCCACTACTCCATTCCACAGAAGAGGAAAAAGAGAACCAGAGAGATGAATTCACTTGCCCACATCAAGCAGCTTCTGAACTGAAGGGTCAGGATTAGAACCCAAGTATCTAACCATTGTGTTACATGCCCACAGCCTGCCACTGTGGGCAGGCACTGACTTGGGCTTTGGCAAATCCTACTAACTGCCACTGAGAGCTAAAGTCTGGTCTAAGTGGGAAGTGATACCCAGCCTGTCAGTCATGCCAGACAAGCCCTCCCAGACTTTGTGAATGAAGGCCAAGGAGGAGAAATATGGAACTGACTCCCTTGAGCTCCTGTTCCTTTCTTGTTGCAAAAGTGCGTATTTCAGCATCCATCATCCCCCCTCTTTGTTGTGTAGACAATCAATCCTATCAGAAGATTTGTGAGTTTATTATTAGATTTCTTTCTCCTTTAAGAAATGTGTTCACAACATTCCATTGGGCAATCTTTTTAATTGGGACATAAATGTCACCTCATGTAAATTGAATATTTATCTTCCCCTGGCAGGGGGCGGAGGGGGGAAAAAAGAAGAAACAATCTTCAGTCTTGGAGAGGGAAGGTGGTTCCTGACCCCCCAGTTCATTACTCATCCATGTGCCTTCAAAGCCAAAGGTGAGGTAAAAAATTACTGGATCCTCTTTGAGGGGCGCCCAAAAGGTGGGGTGAAGTAAAAGTTGGCCACGATGCTTTGGGGAAGTTGGGTCAGGCTCCCAGGTCTCCCTCCCCAAACCCCGCCCGAAACCAGACCACCTCCCCCCCAGCCGGGAGCACCGGGAGAAGGGGAGAAGGCTGCAGCTTGCCTGTCCCTCCTCCCCATCCAGGAGGCCAGCCCGGCTCCTTCCTCGAGAGAAGGTGAGCGCGGCGGGCACTATGGGCTGAGTGGGTGTGGCCCGCGGCTCTGGGAACCGACCCAAGGCCCCGCCACCGCTCGCAAGCCGCCTCACAGCCCGCCTGCCTGGCGAGCACAAGCTCTTCTTCCAGAAACTGCGAGGATCCGAGCGCACTGTTTGTGCACCACAAGGTCAAGTCGGGAAGTGGAGCCGGAGGAGGAGGGGCGAGGAGGCGAAGGGTGGGGAGAGGGGCGCCCCGCTTCCTCGCCAAGTGCCAACCCTTGGAAGTTGCCCCCTCGGATTTTAACCCTTTATGGGGAATGGGAAGGACAAGCAAGGGGAAGGGGATACCCGGGGGGCAAACTCCTCTAGGGCCAGGACCTGCAGCCAGCCAGCCACCCACCCACCCATCACTACGTTCCCCACCCCCCGGAAATGCGGGGCAGAGCTGGGTGCCAGGAGGCACCCGGGCGGGAGGCGGGGGGGTGGGGGGGGGGCGCGATGAGCCCCAGAGGGACCCTCTATGGACTGCCCCTCCTTCCTAGAGGTCGCCCACAATTTCAAGTTTTCCCCGCCCGGGATGGTAGTTTCCATCTGCGGGGGGTGGAGGAGGAGGGCCGCGCCCCCTCCCCCCGGCTCGCGCGCGCGCCCTCCCCTCGGCGCCTGCCAGCACTTTCTGCTCACTTCTGGCTGCAAAACGCCACGCGATTTATTCGATTCGCGTTTTTAAACCAGCGATTCCGGAGCAGGGCCTGGGGCGAGGGTCTCCCAGCGCCGGAGCCCCGGGAGGCGGGGTGCTCCGTGCAAACCTCGCTCTCTCCGCGAGTGTCGCCTTCAGGCTATTTGCAAAGAAACGTCTTTTTGACGCAGGGAGAAATGGCAAATTTTAAGTACGTCATTAATATGGCGCCAAAAGATTTTTTAAGTATAAGCCTGCCCTTTTTTTTTTTTTTTTTTTTTTAAAGGTTGCGGGGGGCACCGCCCGGGTCTGGGGCGAGAAGGGGGCGGGGTGTGAGCAGAAAGTGTGAGTGAGAGCGGAGGGGCGGGGTGTGCGGGTGAGTGTGTGAAGTGTGAGCAGACCTGATGGGACTTGCTCCGGCGCAGCCGCCGCTCGGGCCCGGCCCCGGGGACAGGGCGGGCTGGGGGCGCCCCGGAGTCCGCGGGGAGCCCGGGCTGGAGGTGCAGGCAGCCCGGCAGCCCGGCAGCCCGGCAGGGCACCCTCCCTCCTGAGGCCTGCAACGCTACCTGGACCCGTTTCTGAAGCCAAACAACTGGGCGCAGGGGGGGTGGGAGTGGGGGTGGCGGGCTACGGGGGGGTGGGGGGTGGTGGTGTCAGGAGTGGAGCTCGGACCGAATAAGAAAAAAAAAGTGGCTACTCCCCCTCCCTTGCTCCTCCCGCCCGCCCCCAACCACCCCACCCCCACCCCAACACATTTTTTTTTTTTTTTCTAAAGAGATCACAAGGAAGTCTTGGTTTAAAAAGAAACAGAAACATACACAGGGGGGTTGGTGAATGGTCCCGACCGCGGCCATCGCCGTTGGGAGCTGTTTTTTGGTGGGGGTGAGCAGTGTCCATGGAGTTACTTTGCGCCCACGGCTAGAAGGCAGGGGCTCGGGTCCCTCGGGCCAAACGGCCCCTGGCAGAGGCGCGGGGCTGGGGCCGCCGCAGGCCCCGCCGCCTCCCTCGCCGCGACCCCGGATGGATGCGCGCCCCCCGCCCGCCCGCGCCGGCCCCGGGAGCTCCGGGTTTCGGGAGCATCCTTCCCGCGCCGGTCCCCGCCGCCGCGGCGCGTAGCCGAGGGCAGCGCCCCTCGGGAGGGCACCACGGAGCAAGGTAAGACCCAGCCCCCGGCCATGGGCCCTGCGCATCTATCTCCACAGCGTTATTTTGTGTGTGTGTGTGTGTGTGTGTGTGTGTGTGTGTGTTTGCAACCGATCTGCCAGCGCTCCTCGCTCTGTCTCCAGCTCGCTCGCTCCCTCTCTCTCCTGCTGGCTGCCTGTTCTAGGAAGCCGGCGCGCGGGGGGAGGGGGGATGCACAGCTCAGGGAAGAGAGATTGCGCATGTTGGTCAGCCGTGTTTTAAAGAGTACATTGCGGGGAGGCTGAGAGGGGCGCATGCTACCACAACTTTTGGAAGGGTGAGTTTGGCGACCTCCTTTATTAATGACTGCGGCAGGGAGCCCCCGGGCAGGCTAGGGGGCGCGGGCGGGCGGGCGGGGGCGCACGGGGGCTGCAACTTGCCCCGTGGCTCGAGCTGGGCGGAGGGGCTGCAGCGGGAGACCTGTGCCAAGGGGAGATTGAGCGTTCGGTGGGGGGGGGCAACGAGGGCTCGGAGGACCCAGAGTTAACTGCCCTCCTGTCGCCCCGAGTTTCATTTTGTTGGTACGCAGCACGTCCGGGCGGCTAACCGGGTTGAGCCGGTGCACATGACCCCGCGCTGGGCTCACGTGCAGCCGGCCGAGTCCCAGACACCTTCCGGGGGTCACTGCCTCCGCCCTGTCGCCCCCTCCCCGGGCTGGGTGCACGCGGGCGCTGCACGCGGGGGCAGCGTGCTTGGCTCCCGGCGCCGGGGCTCTGCACACATTAAGCACAGTTATTTGGAGGGGTGGGGGACGCCCTTCCCAGGTGAGTGCAGAGGGTGCGCTGCCCCGGCGCGGGGGGAGCGGGCTGGGCCGGGGGCAGCTCCCCCTCCCGGGCTGCGCGGGAGTCCGGCGGGGGAGCGGCGCTGGGAGAGTGGAAATGTACCCGCGGCGGCGGCCGGAGCCGCGGGTGCGCGCCCGCGGGGCGACGGCAGGGGGCGTGGCCCTTGTTTACCTTCTCCCAACTCAGCGGGTTCGCGTCCCGCTCTGGGGTAGGTTCTGCAGTCCCCGGCCCTCCGCCTCCGCCCCTGCGCCCTGGGTGGTACCGGGAAGACGGAGGCTGGTGGCAGCCCCAGCCCGGGGCTCACATACCCGACCCCCCAAATGAGTGACACTGCAGCCCCCGCCCCCGCCGAGCGCCGCTGCAGTCCCTCTCCCCGCTCCCGGCCCGGCCCCGCCCCCCAGGCAGTGGCATCTTCCCGGCCTCACCTCCTTCCTCTCTTCCTCCCGCTCTCCCTCCCTCCCTCCTTCCCACCCACTCGCCTGCGCTTGCGGAGCGGCTTCCTCCCGCCTCTTCCCCGCCTGTGTGCAGACTTGTGGCTCCCTCCGGTCCCTTCCCGCCTCTCCCGGGGCCCCGAGACACCCTCTTCTCCAGGCCGAGGCAGGAGACGGGGGTCAGCTTCGCGATCAGAAGGATAGGGGTGTCAGCAAAGCCGGAAGGCTTCCCTGTGCCACCCAGAGGCCTAAGACCCCCCTCTCCCGCCACACACACACACACACACACACACACACACTGCCCCACAACTGCTCCCTCCACAAGGGGCGCGGGGCCCTTCACCGCTTCACCCAACCCCTCCCCCCAGCCCGGGCGCCCAGTCCGCGCCCCGTCGCCACCCCCGGCCTGCACCGCCTCTTGCCCTTCCTCTGCCTGGGCCGGAGCCCCCCGCGGCCACCTCCGGCTCCTCCTCCCGGCTCCCGCGGTCGGAATCACGCCGGCGCGCCTCCAGCCTGCGGTCCCGCGGACGGCCTCCAGGGGCAGACTGGAGGCGCGTGCCATCTCTACTACCCCCACCCCCACCCTCACCCTCCTGACTCTGCCACCCGCCAGGGCACTTGACTTCTTATATTTTTCTTACTATCTTCGCCGCAAGTCTGCTGCCCAGGGCTGGTGGGAGCGGGAAGAGCCATGTTTCCCTTTGCCCAGTGCCAAGGGCACACTGCAGCCGGTCACTCTGGTCTCTGCAGATTTCCAAACCTTGCCCGTGCACTTAGCACCCCCTGCCTCCCCTCCCCCTGCTCATCTGCAAGATTCTGAGACAAAGTTTCACCCACAGGCTGAGTTTGCAGGGGGTCATCATGTTTGCACTCAGCATTGCCAAAGGGATGGGGAGGGCCTGAGTGGGCAAGCCTGACCTGCCATCTCACCTTTATTGATAAGGGGAAGAGCCCTGAGCTTTGAGCCCAGGCAAGCTGTCAGGAGGTCCCTTTAATGGTTCTGGGCCCTAATTCCTGGGCCCCGGTGGTGGTAGGGCCACCCGCCCCCTCCTCCCAGGGTGGCGTTAAGTCCCTTCACTGGTAAAATTCCCAGTAGGACATTTGGCAAAAGGACCGGCCAGGGAACTGCCAACCAGGCCTGGCCCTGTTTCCTGGGTTCCCAGGGAGCTGGCTTCTCCCCTACCCTGACTTCCCTGCTCACCTTAGGACCCCAAGCGAAGAACCACCCCTTGGTCCCGTTCTCCTGGGGCAGGTTGGAACTGGCAGAGCCATCTAACAAGCAGAGGAGGAAAATAACAACAGAATAACTGTAAGGGGAAGGAATGAGTAATAAAGCTGACCCAGGCAGGGAGGAGGGCTTTCATGTTTAAGAGTTGCTATTTGCTTTTTAGGTCACAGGCTGCAAAAACAGGCTTTGATCCGAAGTGGGCGAATAATTTATTGAGAAAGTTTGCATGGTAGAAAAAAAAAAAAAAAGGATGTTTGTTTGATCTGGAGCCCTCTCAGTTGTCCCAAGTGCTGTTGGCTGTTGTTTAGAGTGGAAAAGCATTTGGTTCCACAGCAAATGCCTCACAGAGGGAAGTCTGCCCCAGGCAGCAGGACTTGCAGTGAATGCTGGATTTGAAACTCTTTGGCCAGGGGTCTCCCCAGCACTTTTGGAGATGAAGTGTTTAAGGATAAAGTTGTTTGGGCTTGAGATGCAGCAAATATTTCCCACCCAACATGCTTTTCCCTTCCCTAAGTTGCCTGGCTAAACAGCCAGTAATACTAATCTAAGATGCTCTCATAAGTCTCCACTTAGCTTTCATTGACAGGTGAAGTGGGACTGCTGGTCCCCAGCCCCAGGGGCACCCCAGAGTCAAGGTTAGGCATTTAACATTGACTTCCATGTCCTTGAACTTGGGGGCAGGGTGTCCTGGTTAACGGCCACCTGTTAACAGGGAGATAGTTGTCTTATACCCAAGACTCAGGTCAGAGGCTTCCAGTCTAAATTCTTCATAGTTCATCCAGCAGGCTCTTTGTGGGCCTCAAAATTCTCCTCTGGGTTCTCTGAGGAAAGACCAGGTCAGAGTTGTGAGGAGGGGAGGACCCCTGGCTTTCTCTGCCCTCCTAGGACCCTTCCCATGTGGCTCAAAGCTTAGGAACCCAGAAAGGTGCCCATAGGAATCGGGAGTATCCCAGCCACGCTCAGGAGGTGTAGGTCTAAGTACTGTAGCCCAGTGGGATGGGGTACACCATCTGGAGTCAGAAAGTTTCTGTGACTCAGTTTCTTCATCTACAAATAGGGTTAATAATAGTACCTATGTCACGGTGGGTACGTGGATTAAGCAATATTGCATAAAGAAGACTAAACCCAAAGCCAGGCATGTGGTAAGCCCTTGATTAGTATTAGTCACTCTTACTATTATTAATAATGACCTGGACAGGGTCCAAATGCAGCTTTGACCTTTGATCTCTCCCCTATAGGGTAGGCTGAAGAGCCAACTCCCTTCTCTGAAGAAGGGATCAGAAGGACCCTGCAGTTGCCAATGGGCAACCATCTGTGGGAGCCAGTGGACTGAGCTCTGCCCTCTCTGAGGTGGAGAGTAGGGTGAGAGGTGCTGAAGGACAAATAGACAAAGCCCCTTTCATTCTCCCAGGATCCCCTTGGTATGTGCCCAGAACTGGGTCTGGGGGGGGGGGGGATGTGGGCAGCATGTTCTAGGGAGCTGGGTGCACTCTGGGCCACTCGGAATTGCAGGTGGGCGCTGATGGGTGTCGAAGGAGAGCTCAGGCTTCCCTGCGCTTGGAGAAGCAAGTCTGAGGATCTGCGCGCACAAAATCATTTTTGTAACGGCAATTACTGTCCCCGGGAAGGCATTAAAGTTAATGAGAGATAGGAAAGAGTGGGGCTCTGACCCCCGTTTAGAGCCATTTAAGAGTATGCAGCTCTTGTTTTCTGAATGTCTGGCCTTCCCGACACAAGGAGGCTCTGAGGACAGGTTTTCCAGCCGAAATATCATTAAATTGTATTAGCATCTTATTACACACACGCCTTAGTGGTCTGCCTCAGACAGGGAGAGTTTTTGTTTCTCTTTGAAAGATTGTGTCTGGAATGGTAAATTGCCTGCTTGCAAGCCTCCCCCACTCCCCTTTCTTAAGGAGGAAGACGAAATCCTGCTGTGTGTGGTGGCTGTCAGGGCAGGCCTGGTGGCCCCCAGAGAGGAGAGGCTGGAGGCCAGGTTGGGGTGTTTTAACTGCCCAGGGAGCGGCTGCAGTAGCAGGCCTGAAAGGCCCACTGTTCCCGGGTCAGCTGGAAGGGCGTTAATGGAAGCCCAGGGTGTTTATTTGAGTTTATTTGCAGAGAAATCTTTAAAGGGGGCTGGCACTGGGCATTGACGTTTCAAGTCCAGACCCGAGGCCCCCACTAAGGCCAGTGACTAGTGCTGCCAAGAAAACATCTGCCACCAAATTGCTGCCCTATTACTAAGTTGACATTGATCATTAGCCAGGAGCCCAACCAAATAAAGCGTCCTGGAAAATGTGTGAGGTTAAGATGGGGAAGAGGGCTGTGAAAACAGGACGGATCTCTGGGCTGGGGTGTTTGTTCCTGCAAGCTACAGGCAGGCCAGCTGGGCCGTATGGTCCCCACACTTCTAGAAGGAGGGGACAAGCATACACTCAGCACTCTGCACGATTCGGGTCCCTATTCTGTGCCGAATGCTATGCAAGGAGGGCATTGGGGCCCAGCAGCGGTCCATCAGGCTTACTTTCATGGAACATATATTCTGGAGGAGAAGGATGCTGGACAAGTAGATTGGCAAACACACAATATGATGGATGCTCTGACGACACTGAATAATAGGATGGGAAGCTTTCTTTAGATAAGGCACCCCCCGCACATGTGACATTTAAGCTGAAACTTGAAAAATGAAAAGTCAGACATGCATAGGCTGCACAGACCATTACAAGGCAGAGGGTACAGGTTGCGTACAGGTCTCAAAGCATGGGCTGCCAGGCTTGCTTCAGGAAATGAAAGGAGGCAGGTGTAGCTGGAGCAGGGCTGGGGGTCAATACCAACTTGTTGAGTTAGGCACTTCATGTGGGGTCTTGTGGCTAGGAGCTTGAGTTTTTTCCTTTGATCAGTAGGAAGCCTTTGAAAGGTTTTATGTAGGGACATTTAAAGTGTATACATTATAATTTATTTTATTTTTAAATATGTTTTTATTGATTTTAGGGGAATGTGAAGAGAGAGAGAGAGAAACCTCGATCAGGTTGCCTGCTGTATGCACCCTAACTAGTAATCAAACCAGCAACTTGGGCATATGCCCTGACTGGCAATCCAACGGGCAACCTTTCGGTGCACAGGATGATGCCCACCAGCCAACTGAGCCACACTGCCAGGGCCCGACTTATACTTTTTAAAGATCATTCTGGCTACTGTGTGGATCCTGGATTATGAGGGAGCAATAGTCCAGGCAAGAGAGGAAGTGGCTAGGAAGTAGCAGTGGAAATGGGGGGAAGGTGCGGGACTCATGGTTGTGCTGGAGGGAGAGCCCACTTGCCGAGGATTGCTGAGAGGCCATGGGCTGCTGCTTCCCTGGGGCGACCCTACGATACCCGCACTCCCCAAGAGCTTCCTATCTGTGTCTCCGTGCTGGGGGCGGTGTGGGAGGTGCAAATGGGAGGGAAAGTGACCCTTCCATTCCTAGTCTCCTTTGTAGGTGGGGTTTCTGTCTCCAGAAGAAAGTCCTCCCAGAGCAGACCTTGCTTTGGGAGCCATTGGCGGGGGCAGTGGAGAGGGAAAACCCAGAGGCCGAGATCAAATCTCAGCTCCCCCAGCCCCACTTCGGTTTGCAGTCTTAGACCTCGACTTGGTGAAGGAGTCTTCCCTGTCCCCCTTGCTGGGGTGGAGAGTGGGGTCTCAGGGGGCAAAGGGCTGCCCCACAGCCCCGCCGGGGCCTCAGTGCGGCTTCATCAGCCACGGACAGGGGAGGCTCACCTGCGGCAGGCAGGCCTTGGCAACAGGCAGGGTTCAAAGGAAGGCAGCTTCTCTTACAAACGGTGACTGTCCTCTGAAGCCTAGTTATTATTTCAATTAAACCACCACAAAACCTGCACCCATAATAACACCCCGCCCAGGAGGACTCGGCTGCTCCACAGAGGGCAGGTTGGGCAGGGACCTGGGTGAGGGTGGGTTGCCGGGCTGCATACTGGCAGGTTCCTAGAAGGGTGTCACCGCTGGGTCCTGTCATAGAGGACTGTTCAGGGTCCCCGCTCCCGCTGGGGACCCCTCAGGTGGGCACTGGCGGGAGGTCTCTCACCGCCCAAGGCTGCATGGGATTAACTAACATCTATGTGGAGAGCCAACCGCCGTGCCAAGA
Organism: Nyctalus aviator; assembly: GCA_036971965.1. Classification (NCBI taxonomy): domain Eukaryota; kingdom Metazoa; phylum Chordata; class Mammalia; order Chiroptera; family Vespertilionidae; genus Nyctalus; species Nyctalus aviator. The sequence continues at coordinate 66,488,206 of CM072927.1, forward strand.
GCTTTACGCTGCTCTCACTGCTTCTCACCAGCTGATTCTGGCCCACAGAGGTGTTTAGTTTGGCCTCCCGAATGTGTTTTTAAAAACCTGAATCAGCTGCCAACACTTTCAGTTCGGGAGATTTATGTAAAAACGCAGACCCCGTTGTCTTTCCCCTGGCCCCTGATCTAGTGGGGGCTGTGGCTTTTATGCTATCGGAGAGCCTGGCTTGAGAGTGACCTCTTTGCTAGAAATGAAGAGAAATGCAATTCCCGGACAGCCCATTGCAGGGGGAAACAGGTGGAAGCAATTCCATCACCTCTCTTTGGCTTCTCCCCGCCTGTGATAGGGCTGGGTGAGCAAGATGTAGGTTAGAGGGCTTCGTTTAAAGCAGTCGGGTCGCTTAAGACCATCAGAAAACACAGATATTTACATTACAATTCATAACAGTAGCAAAATTACAGTTATGAAGTAGCAACGAAAATAATGTTATGGTTGGGGGTCACCACAACACGAGGAACTGTATTAAAGGGTCGCGGCATTAGAAAGGTTGAGAACCACTGGTTTAGAGCCACCCTCAGATCCCAGAGGACAGGGAGGACGGGCGGCTGTAGGTGGTGGAGCATTATTGCCGGCTGCACAGAGGCAGGGGCGTTAATGGTCAAGTGCATGGTCTCCTGAATCAGACAGACTTCTTAAAGCACTGCAATCCAGGGAAAACCACTTAACCTCTTGGCTTTGTCTTCTTCCTCTGCAAAAGGGCAGCAGCCTTCTTGCCCACCTGTACCAAAGATCTGTTCTGGGGCTTAGTAAGGGCCCTGTGTCCCATGGTGTCCCCCTCCCCTGCTGCACTGAGTTGTTCCCACCTTCCTGTCATCCATGCACCTCACACCCGGCAGACATCCCTCCATCCCTCCACACCGTCTGCAGGCCACTTGTCCACACCTCCAGAGCTGGGCAATAAGCAGCCCCAATGAACCCTCCTGTCATCCTAATCCTGCTATAGGGGGATATGGGGGCAGAGAGAAGCTCCTGGTTCTGGTCAAGCTCCAGGCAGGCGAGTCCTCCCGGTCAGCTCAGAGGTCTGGGTAATCTCCCCTGCCTAATGCTCCCTGGTCTCCGCAGGGCCACGGGAGGAGAAGGGGAACCCCAGGCCTGGCAAGGGCAGATTTGGGGTGGTGGCAGATAGCAGATCGTATTACAGGCGCGGTCGGGAGCCTGGCTGGCCTGCGGCTGGGCTGGGCCGGGCCGTGGGGCTCTTCCCTGCCGACACGGGCTTCTTGCTGTGGGCAGTGAAGCAGCCCAGGGTCCAGACTCCCAGGAACAGGAACACGGTGGAAAGTGCTCTGGGCCCCGAGCCCCAGATCTGTCCTCACGTTAGCATCAGCCACTAACTGGCCGAGACCCAGAGCAGGTGAACCAGCCACCGGGTGTGCTCCCCTCTGAGGGGACAGGAGCGGGCGCTGCCACCCAGGACGCTGTAGGATTAGAGGAAATGGTGGGTGGGAAAGCACTTCCCACAGGCAGGCGCTGAGGAGGGCACAAAGGCCGCTCAGTGTGGGCTCAGGGATCAGCCCACAGGCATTCAAATCCCCGTTCAGACAGTTACTCGCAGGACAAGGCACTGAGCCTCCCCAGTAAACGATGCAAATGGCTCGCAGCTCACTGGGTTGTTAGGAAGTGGAGGTCGCTGAGACAGTGTGGGCAGAGGGATGAGCGCAGCATGGGAGAGCTGCCCTTCCTACCTTGAAGTTAAGTACTGTAGTCAGGATACAGCTGGTTTGTACTTTTATCTGGAGAGCCACAGTGGGGGAGGGAGGGAGCCCAGCCCAGGACCAGTCACCCAAGGCCTGGTGTGTCTCAGAGACCCAGCTTGGAGCCTCCCTGTACTCACCCCCATTTCCACACTCCTGGCCGCACCCCCTCAGGATGTGTCCTCAGTGCAGGCAGGGCTGGCTTGTCCTTAAACTCGGATAGGATGGGCCTACTGCCTTCCCTTCTCCGCACCCAGTGAGGCACCAGTTGCAACTTTTGCTTGGGACTGGATTGGTTCTCTGGTGAGCCTGAGTTCCCTGGGCAGGTCCCCTCACCTTAGACTCCTGCTCCTCTGAGGCTCTGAGCTCAGGAGATGGCGATGCACCCTCCTCTCCCCTCCCACCCGGGGTGTGTGGGGCCGAGTGGGGCTGGCTGGCTGTAGCTGGAAGAGTGTGGGGAGGGATGGAGGAAGGGAGAGAGGCTACCGGTGATTTTCTGGGGGATCGAGGGTTTCCCAGGTTGCTTGTGTGTATAACGGGGCCTGCCTTTTGTTGCAGATGGAAGAGAAGAGGCGAAAATACTCCATCAGCAGCGACAACTCTGACACCACTGACAGTAAGGCCTTCCTTTTGGGGCTCCTCCAGGGAAAGCATGTGAATAATTACCAGGCCCGCAGATGGGGAGCGGCTGCCCGTGGTCCCGATGCTGGGCAAGGCATAAGTTAGAGCAGGTCCCTCTGCTCCTAAGAAAGTCCCCACACTAAGGCCTCACTGTTCTCTTCACTCTACCCCCCTTCCCCACCTCTTTACCCTCAGGTCTCAGTCCCACCTGCTCTGCTTTGCTGTTTGGAACAGGTCTGCTCCCCTCTGGGCCTTTGGATATGTAACTCCTGGCTATTAGGAGTCCATCCCTCTCCCTGTGGCTCTCCTGTGGAGTCAGGGCACTATAGGAGGTCTCTACACAACCCAGAGAAAATCTGTCACTGCAATAATTACCTGATAAGTATTATTTCCTAACCACTGGCAAGCTCCCTGATAAGAAAGATCATGTCTTACTCAGTGACTTATCCCCAGCTAGACAGGTGCTCAGTAAATGTTTGCTGAAGAAATGAATGAAGCAGTCTGACTTTCATGGGATCTCAGAGGTAGACTAGTGCATGGCCTGGGGGTGACGTTTGGATGTCTGGGGATAGGGGGGGATGTTGTCAAGGAGAAGATAGAGCTGAGGGAGCCTCTTCTGAAATTTGGGGGCGTGTGTGTAAGGTGAGAGCTTTTCTCTAGTAGTAGAAGGCAGCTCTTCCTAGCTGCCCAGGAGTCTGGGCCTGCACGAGCTGGTTGAAGTCAGGAGCTGCCTTCTGCCCTGTAGGAAAGACACTGCCAAGCGGCTCCCACGCCCTGGAGTGACTGGTGGAAGCCCAGGCTGAGAAAGAGGCTGCATTGCCAAGGAGGCTGGGCCTGGAGCCCTGCAACTCTAGACCTCCGTTTGTTCACATAGGTGGTGAGCCCCTGAGATTAAGGAGATCTCGAAGGCCCCTGCGAGCTCCCAAAGCTTCATACCTTCCTCCAAGAGCCTGTGGCAGATGTAACCCCATGGCGGGTCTGGTCCCAGTCCCATCCCCCGCTCCAGGTCCCATTCCCTGTCCTTTGGGGGTCTGTGGGTTCATCGGGGCTCTGGTGTCTAACGTGGCCAGCCCCTTCCTCCCTGTGGCAGGAGATCACAGCGTCTGGCCTTCTGCGGCTGCAACCACACTGCCGGTGGCCTGGCTCCGTAGAGCCAAGGAGGACCACATCCTCTCCTTCTAACTTTATTGCATGCAAAGGAGCCCGTGCGGGCGGAGCACCTGCAAGGGGTGGGCTTCTGGGCAGCTGAGCCCTGCAGCTGCCTGGGAGTTGGGCCAGGCTGATGCATTGTCCTTTCCCAGCAGCTCCTTGGACCCATGGGAATAGAAGCCACAGCCCTGTAGTCCAGCAAATGGCCTTAGACCCTCATAATAATAGCTAATGCTTATGGAGAAGACCACAGGCATGATATAATCTAATTCTCACATCAACCCCTTTGAAGACAGTTAGTTAGTCTCTTGCCCCCACTTTATAGAAGAGCAAACTGAGGCTCAGAGAAACTTAGTTATTTGCCCAGGGTGACAAGCCAGTAAGTGGCTGAGCCAGGGCTCAAGCCTGGTCTGTGGGTCTACTTTAGAGCAGCATCATTCCCACTGCTCTGCCCAGCCTCTTGTCTACCCAGGGCATCACACCAAGGAGGAAGCAGAGGACGAGAGAGGGCAAGGGGCTTGCCGTGGGTCACATAGTAAGCTAATACTGAGTCCTGGTCACTGCCTTTTGTTTCCCAAGCCCCTTCGGGTTGGTGGGTGGAAGGGGTTTCATGTCGTCGTTCATCATTGGAGAGGTCCAGAGCAGGGACAATCTACCCGGAATCCACAGAGGTGTCCACCTCCTGGACCTTCAGGCTGGAGCTTCCCTTCTACCCCTGGGTGTGGGTGGGTGGTGTTCCCGGCCTCCCAGGGCCCCTCATGGGCTGTGTTCTCTCTGCAGGCCACACTACATCTGCCTCAAGATGCTCCAAACTGCCCAGCAGCACCAAGCCGGGCTGGCCCCGGCAGAACGAAAAGAAGCCCTCAGAGGTGAGTAGCGGCCAATGTCCTAAAGAAAGGGGAAGAGAAGATGGGAGGTCACAGGGCAGAGGCCTGGGGCGGGGTGTGTGTGTGTGTGTGTGTGTGTGTGTGTGTGTGTGAGCTCTGCGCATGTGTGAAAGAAGAGCACTCCTGGCAGAGGGCACAGTCATGGCCACCTGGGCCAGTGTGGCTGAGTGAAAGGAAGGCAGGGGTGTAGGTTGTTGCAAAGATGTTTCTGAGGATCTGAGTGAGAGAAGCAGCCTTTCCAGGATCATAAGCGAGGTAATGGCCATCTGATGTTTTAATGAGAGGTCCCACTGGCTGCCGTGAGGAGAAGGGCATGCCGGGACACAGGTGGGACCAGGAAGGATTCTGATTCTTTTGCAACTAACCAGGAGATGAATGGTGGCGGCTTAGAGCCTGGGGTTGGCAGTGAAGTAAGGAGCGGTGGTGTTCAGGACACTTTGGAGGCTGAGCAAGGGTGACGGGTTGCTGGTGGAGGGGTGGAGGATGAGTCCCCAGTCATCAGCTAAATCATCTGCTCCTTATTATGCACAGTTCACAGTGCCTGCATTTTAAGCCCTCCTTTGTTTGACCTGGGATTTTTTTTGTGGTAGGTAGAGGTATTTGGCTTCTGGAGCTGTGGAGAAGAGCATGGGGGTGAAGGGGCAGGGGCATGGGGGGAGAATAGGTCTTCAAAGCAGAAGAGGCCCCAGCACAGATGAAGCTGCAAGAGGGCTGAGAGGTGGGGGGGTCTGTGGAAGGGTTGAACAGGGCCCTCCAGAGAGGCATTGCTCTGCAGCCTTCAGAGTAGCTGGCACTTTAGAGTGATGGACACTTTAGTTTATTAATCCTTAACAGTAGCCCAGAGCCCAGCCGTGTGGCTCAGTGTTAAATGTCATGATTTGATTCCTCGTCAGGAGTTCAATTTCTGGTCAGGGCACATGCCTGGGTTGCAGGCTCGATCCCCAGTGGGGGGCATGCAGGAGGCAGCTGATAAATGATGCCTCTCATCATTGATGTTTCTGTCTTTCTCCTCCCTTCCTCTGAAATCAATTAAAAATAATATATTTTTTAAAGTTAAAAAAAATTTTTTTTAAAGTAGTCCAGAGTTCTCAGTCCTGTGATAAGGAAACTGAAGTTCCCAAAGTTATATAGCCAAGACCTGAAGTTTTGGGGCCTAACTGTGCCCAGGGTAGGAAGGCCCAGAGTTCGGGGGCTAAGCCCTTGGCTTGGGGTTGGGGACAGTATCTGTGTACTGAGCCTGGGGCCCTCCTCTCCCCTTTCACCACCGGAGCCATCTTGGCTCAGCTGTCATTAGCCAGCCCCTAGGGGGGTCTTCCGCAGAACTTGCATTTGAAAAAGGACTCCCGCCTCCTCCTGGAGCTGGCTGACCCTAACACCCCGCTTTGTGGGGAGTGGGGAGCCTTTGAGGCCTGATGCCTCCCACCCCCACCCCCAACCGATTGTCCTCCCTTGGCCCCATGGAGGAGGGGAGGAGCTGGAAGGAGAGACCTTCCAGAATGCAGTTAGGGCTGGGCCCAGCCTGCCTGGGAAGATTCTGTTCTTGAGGCTGTTAGTGCCCTCCTGGACTAGCCCTGCTCAGTGGGTGCACCGGGAAGTGGGAGGCAGAGTGCTAAAGCTCTGGAACCCGGGGGACCACTCCTCAATTCCACTGCCCCCTCTCCCTTCTCACCCCACCTTGACACCTGCAGGGGCTCCCCAACTGTGACTGAATTAGTAAAACATTAGTCACCTTCACACACCTTGCGGGTCCTGGGAGGCAGCAACTGCCAAGCCCCTTTTGGAGCAGAGGAGCCTGCTGCTTTGGAGAAAGGTGGGGAAGCTCAGGGGAGCTCCTAGGGCTGGCTGCGCCCTCCTCTTCCCCTTCCCTCCCCCCAGCACCTGTAGGAGGAGGGAACGGCTCTCAGGGCAGAGATCCCAAGGCCGGGGCTGCCATCGACACCCAGGATAGGCTGGTGGCTGGGAGGAAACAGGTGTCCACGAAGGCCGAGGAGAAAATGATTTGCATAGTGCTGAAAATTCCCCTGCTTCTTGGGTTTTCCAGCTCAGAGCCTTTGAACCTCCTCCCTGCCCCCCCAAAATATAGTCAAGTCATTGTAAGGGTGTTGGTACCCTGCCCTGATGGGGACTGGCTGCATGTGGCCCTGGGTTCGAGCACAGGAGCCTCCCTGAGGGCTGTGCAGCCTGAGGGAGACGCCCGATCTCAAGTCCTGGGCTCCCGGAGAGCGGAGGAAGTCTTCCCTGCCTTGAACTATGGCCAAGGACAGCCTTTCCTCCCGCAGCCGGCTGGAGAGCAGCCTCTGAGGTTTCCCTCGTCCCCTAAGTGGGGAGGCTGAGCCGTAGCCACCATAAATTCCAAGCTATCTTGGGGCAGAAAGGAAACCGTCAATGAAAGCTTCCAAATTATTTGGCTCATGAGAAGGCGGAGATGAAAGCGAGGATTTGGCGGTACAGAACACTTGCACTAAATCTCGCTGGGTTGTTGCCTTCTCTTTCTGTGAATGGTGTGGCGAGGAGGGCCCTTCTCCTCTGCTGGGCCTGGGGGCCCAGGGCTTTGCACCCCCTGATGAGAGGGGACTGGGAGCCCCCGTCTGCCCAGCCCCCCAGAGTAAGGAGCCTAGGGGGTGGTTGTCAGGCTGGTCACAGGGTCTGCTCCCAGTCTGGCCCAAGTTCCCAGCCAGAATGTTTGCAAGCTGATGTGTGTGGTGCAGGAGCTCCCTCGCTGGGGGCTCTGTGGCTCACTTCCTCGCTTCATCTCTGAATGTGGACAGTGATGGGCTGGGGTTTTTGAGGACCACAAATCCTTATCCCCAGCGGCACCACTAGTCCATGGTGAAGCCAACAGCTGTGGGAAGGACTGGAGTTGGGTTTAGGGAACCGAGGGGCTGCCGCTCTGATGACCTGCCAAGGCCCACCCTTCCCAGTGCACCCTGAGGGTGCAAATCAAGGGATGCCCTCTACACCAGAGTGAGGTGCCCCAGGCGGAAAAAGTGCTCCCGTCAGGAGTCAGGACCCTGGACAGAGCCAAGGCCTTGAGGCCCAGATTCTCATCCACCCTTAACCAGCAGGTGGTCTTCCTCAGCCAGAGTGAAAGGGGGGTGCAGGCCTGGGTCCTGGGGTGGCCCCAGAATTCACTTTGGCAGTGGAGGGAAAAGTAGGCCTTCCTCTGCTCTGCCTGCCTGCAGTACCCCAACAAAGCTGAGGTCTAACGCTTGGGGCCTACATCAGCCAGGCCAGTCCTGCGGGAGGAGGGGTTAGCCTGTCCTGGAGAGGTGGCATTAGTGCATAAATCTTGCTCAGGCCTTGAGTTTCTGGCGGACCTGTCTTACCAAAAGGCGTCATCATTGTTGGTGCTTAACTCTTTGGGTCAATATCTCTGTGAATCTGATGGAGATCAGAGACCACCTCCCATCCTACCTCACCCCCAGGAATTGTGACTTAAATGGTCTGGAGTGGGGCCTCAGGATCCCTGTACTTTCTCAAAGCCTGCCCGCCCCCTGGAAGCCAGGGTTAAACACTGCTGTCATCGCCCTTTCTCCCTAATATGCTAAGACAGGAGTTCCTGGCTTTGGGCCTCCCTGGAAGATCCTGAGGTTGTAGAGGGGACTGGGACCTAAGAAAAGGCATCGGGAGGGGGTGGGGTCATCACCCAGCTCACCCCCGACCCACAGCGGCAGCCAGGGGCCTGGCAGGTTTTTGCTAAGCCCTCTGTCCCGGCAGGGCAGTGTCTTCCTCGGCTGGGCAGAGAGGCAGATGGGAGGGCAGGCCACCTGGTGGGGATTCCCCCAGTCAGGCTGTCGTGAAGTCGAAAGCTGTGTTTTTAGGAAGTCAGAGTCCCCAGAACCCAGCCAGTGGGCAGGGACACTGATTAAACTCAGCCAGCACCTAATAGACCCTGCCCGTTGCTAGGGGAACCAAAGATGCGGGCTCTGTCCCCGGGGAGCCTGTCCTCTGGCTGTCAGCAGGATGCAGGTGCTGCACAGGAAAGTGTCCGTTACGAGAGGTGCAGCCAGCTCTGCCTCCGAGGAGCTGGGTCTCCATGGGCAAGTGACTGCTTCTCTCTGAGCCTCAGACCCTGCCATGGGGGTTCTGTTCTGTGGGTGTGACTTCCTTTCCTGAGGCCTGTGGAGCCTGGAAGAGGGAGTGATCCCAGAGTGAGGGGAGGTGAGCCTGGCCTCCCCGGGACAGAAGCCTGGATGGTCCCAGCACAGGGTGGATGGGAGTTAGGATTCAACCATCAGTTCCTTGGTGGGCTCTGGCGGCAAACTGGTATATCTCTACAGGAGGGAATGGGGCCTATTTACAGCTCCACAGAGGCCCTTCGCTGGTGCTCAGCCTCTTGCCCCTGGGGACAGGGCCTAGGAGAAAGAGGTGACCCTCATGGACAGCTTCTCCCCCCATTGGGGTGTCCTCAAGTCCCAGTGTTGGTGAGAATTCAACAAGTGAAGAGAAAGGAGGCAGTTCATTGGTTTGACCCATTGCTTTTAAAAACGAGACCCTTCTACCTCGAGTGAAGGTCGGGGGTGGCCAGATTGTGTGGAAGTGCAAAACCACAGGATCAATACGACGCCTTCCTAGAGGAGCAGAGGTGCTACCCAGATGTTGGACATAACCTACTTTTAATTACCTTTAAAAATTCATTTTAGAGTGAGAGATAGAAACTTCAATGAGAGAGAGACATTGATTAGCTCTCTTTTGCATACTCCCTATTGGGGATCAAGCCCACAACCTGGGCCATGTGCCCGACTAGGAATCGAACTGTGACTTCCCTTGTTCATGGGTTGATGCTTAACCACTGAGCCACACTGGCTGGGCAACACAATCTATTTTATATTTTTTTAAATGGTGACATATATTGTAGTAACATACCCACAGACCTGAGAGGTAAAGCAGGAGAATCCTAAAAAGAGTTTTTGAGTTTGCCCCAGTGGCTTTGAGCCCTGATTCTAGCCAGCAGCTCCTCTGCTATCCAGGAGCAGGCAGTGAGCGAGAGGAGGGCCCTTCCCCGGGCTACGCGCCTGCTTGCTGAGCCTCCCGCTGCCTTCCTCTGGGTCTCGTATAGTCAGAAGCAGCACTGCTCCCGCCAGCTGGAAAGGCCTCCTGGCCTCTGGGACTTGTCTTGCAAAAGAAATGTGTGTAATAAATTCTCTTTAAGAGCAGGAAGTGCTGTTATCCTTGTGAAAGAGAAAGAGATGTTGAGAGAGAGGGAGTGTGTGTCTGTGTTTTAAGCGTGTGACCAAATGTGGTAGCTTGAATGGGACTAGGCAGAGCCTTTCTCTGGTGTTTTATGCCTAATTTTAAGTATCTAACTCTGCTCTTGTATGCGATGCTTTTAATCAGGAAAGAAATTTCTTTTTAATTTTTATTTATTGATTGGAGGGGGAGAGGGGAGGGGGAAAGAGAGGGAGAGAGAAACATCAACTTGTTGTTCCACTTTTTTTTTTTTTTTAATGTTTTTGTTGATTTAAAGAGAGGAAGTGAGAGGGAGAGAGAGAGAAAAACACTGATTGGCTGCCTCCTGCCAACCCCTGCTGGGGATCGAGCCCACAACCCGGGCATGTACCATGACTGGGAATCCAACTGGCAACCTCTTGGTGCATAGGACGACATTCAACCAACTGAGCCATGCCAGCCAGGGCGGTTGTCCCACTTATTCATACATTCAGCCATTGCTGCCTTTATGTGCCCTGACTGGGGGTTGGTTCCATAGACTTGTTGTATCGGGGTGATGCTCCAGTCATCTGAGCTACCGGCCAGGGTGAAAAGATTTTTTTTTTTTTAAAGAAGAAATATCTGACTGGTTTGCAAATAGTATTGCAGTGGTTAAAAGGCAATGCAGACCTCAAACAAGTGGTTTAACCTCTCTGAGTCTCAGTCTGCACATCTGTAGGATGGGGGTGATATGAATTAAGTGAAATTATATATGCAAGGCATTTAGCATAGCACCTGCCATCTCACAACAGGACAATTACTTTTCACTATTAGCAATTGTTTCTAACAAGAGAAGTGCTCAGGAAAAAAAATGCATTAAATGAGGTATCTGGGCCAGGCCAGTGTGGCTCATTCGTTGAGCATTGACTCATGAACCAGGAGGTCACAGTTCAATTCCCAGTCAGGGCACATGCCTAGGTTGTGGGCTTGATCCTAGGAGAGAGGAGGGTGTCAAAATTCTCTCTCATCAATGTTTCTATCTCTCCCTCTCCTTTCCTCTCTCGAAAATCAATAAAAATACATTTAAAAATTAAAACAAAAAAATTAGGTATCTTTCACTTGGCCCTTTCAGGACATACCCTCAAATATCCTTAGGAGGGCGGCGGGAGAGTGCCACTCCCAGCTTTGCATTGGGACTACTCACATGGACAGAGGTCATGGAGAGGAGGTCCTGGCCAGAGCCATTCTCACTGACTTTGAGAGAGTGACCAAGACCAGTTACCAAAGTCCCCTGAAGAATCTTTTGACTGACCCCTGCAAAGCAGGACAGGAAGTTTCAGGGTTTAGCCAAACTTCAGATAAATCCTGAGGTTCATGCATTCATTCACTCACTTGTACCACACACATTCCTTGAACACCTGTTGTGTGCTCAGCACTGTGCTGTAAACAGGCATAGTGATAAACGGTACACATGTAGCCTCTGCCTCGCTTAGCTTGATTATTTTTTAAAAATATGTTTTATCGATTCTTTCACAGAAAGGAAGGGAGAGGGACAGAGAGCTAGAAACATCCATGAGAGAGGAACATCAATCAGCTGCCTCTTGCACACCTCCTACTGGGGATGTGCCCACAACCAAGGTACATGCCTTTGACTGGAATCAAACCTGGAACCTTTGAGACCGCAGGCTGATGCTCTATCCACTGAGCCAAACCTGTTAGGGCTCTCAGCTTGATTATTAGAGAAGATGGACATTAAACAAATCATTACCCCAATAATCATATTTTGTAATTGTGGTAAGTGCTGGAGCCTTTCCTTAAGTAACTAAACTTCCTCTTGGTGCCTCTTGGTCTGAAATAGACTATGATACAATAATTCACCTTGAGAAGAGGAAGTACAGGGTCCCAGGTCCTGGGACGAAATACCCAAATACCTTCCACAAGTCTGTGGCCATACATGAGAACTCACTGGATGGCTCTGGGAAAGCTGCCCGTTGTCATTGCTTTATTTGCTTTTGGAGATCACATCAGACTCTGCTGATGTTTTCTGGCAGAGCCTGTTTTTGGTTCTCCCTGGAGAAACAGGTGTAGAGAGCCAGATGGTTGTGAAAGGCAAGGTCATGAACCGCCCCTACTTCCAGGCAGAGCAGGGTCTTCGGCTCCCTCCGGAGTTGCATCGGTACCTCTGGCACTCAGATTGGTTATTAAATTAAAATCTTAGACCTTTCAACTTTCTTCATACTGCTTGGAGAAACTGCAATTCACATCTCCTAAGCAGCTCAGCAGAACTTGGTTGCTAGGCAGCAGACCTTTAACAATTTGTCAATTTCTGCCAAAAGAGAGAAAAATAGTAAACATTCACATTCTTAGAAAATTGCTTGTTTTCCAGCTTCTAACTTTCCTGCCACGGCAAGACTTCCGGTTTATTGGTGGCCATTTTATTTTTTATTTAGTTTTCATAAATAATTCAGAAGCAGTTTAAGAGAATAATTGAGCCTTTTTTTTTCAAGCCTAACCTCTGCCAACTCAAAGCAAGGTATTTGGTTTACAACTCGGTTGCCATGTTTGTGGACAGGTTTTTTGTTGTTGTTTTAAATATTTTTTTATTGATTTCAGAGAGGAAAGGAGAGAGAGAGAAATATCAATCATCAATGATGAGACAATCATTGATCAGCCGCCTCCTGCATGCCCCACACTGGGAATAGAGCCTGCAACTTGGGCATGTGCTCTGACCGCGAATCGAACCATAACCTACTGTTCATAGGTTGACGCTCAATCACTGAGCCACACTGGCTGGGCTGGACAGGATTTATGTGAATGTACAGAAGCTTCTCTGAAAGGTAGAGGGTTCAGCTGCATGTAGCCTTGGGCAGCAAGGTGGTGGCAGGTCCATGGGAGATTCTTGAGTCCAACTTTTGTTAGCACCTAGCATGTGCCAGGCCCTGTCCACTGCTGGGCTCCAACCTCCTGCCCGGCCGGACCTCACTGAGATCACCTTATGGGGAGACATGGCAAGAAACCAGGAGATTCCCCTATTGGGGCTATGGGAGTGCAGAGGAAGACCAGGACCCAGCCTGGGACTGGGGAAGGCTTCCCAGACAGATGTGGGCTGCACTGAGACCTTAAGGATGAAGCAGGCCAGCCCGGCCTTGGCAAGGGAGACGTGTGTCCCGCAGGTCCTCCCATGTGCCCAGGGAGAAAGTGAAAAGTGCTCTGGATACTGCATCTGGACGGGCACGGGGCCTGGTAGGCCTTGCAGCTCAGTCTGAGGGCAGCTGCAACTTGCAAAAGCCTCCACCTGATTTGCATAGTCGAGTCCTAGCAGAAGCCACTTGATTTGACTTCAGGTTAACTCAAGGGAATTGACAGTGAGCCCTGTGGCCAGAAGGGGCTGTGGGAGAGTGCAGATGATGTCAGAATGGTCTTGGTGTGGGGTACTTTTGCCACTTCCAACATGCGGGACCTTGTAAAGGTTCTTTAACTAGACCGAGTCTCAGGTTTCTCAGCTGTAAAATAGGAATGTTGGTAGCTCCCATCTCAGAGTTGGTATAGGGCCTGATAATAAATTAACTCAAGAACAGCCCTTACATGGTACTGGGCACACAGTACTCCTTACCATTATGATAGTGCTGCCTTACCGTGCTTACGTGAGTCCTCTGCCCGAAAGGGCCACTGGTGTCCAGTCTGCCACCTGCTCCCTGAGGGACCCAGAACGAAACAGAACTCTCTCGAGATCAGACTCCTCTCTCCTGAATCTCCCTGGCCGGGTTGAGCCCGGGACCCCTTCCTGCTCGGAATTCTCAACGCTGGGCCTGTTCCTAGGTCAGAGTCACTTCTCCCCGCTGGTGTGGCTTCGCACTCTGGCCTCTCCAACTCCAGCTCAGGCAGCACCCGGGTCCTTTGGCTTTGAACCCTGTGTTGCTTTGTTCAGGTTCAACTTTGGGTGTATCTACGAGATGTCTCATCCTGTTACTGTGGGTTCAAAAAGCACAGCTGAGCGCCAGCTGGGAGCCTCAGATTCATCAGATAATCCCTCAGAGAAGCCCTTTCATTCATTTGCTCTGTCACCTATTACGTGCCAGTCGCCATGCACTGAGAATGCAGCAGAGACCAGGACAGTGTGTCAGGGGGGAGGATGTGAGACAGGCAGCATAAGCGCACCAGCTCATCTTCAGAGTTGGAAGTACTGGGAAGTGAGGCAGGATGCTGGGGTAGAAAGTGGCTCTGTTGGGCAGTTGGTGCTCCCTGAGTCAGGATGATCAAGGAAGGAATCCCGGAGGAGGTGGCATTCAAACTATTCCACAGGATGAAGGAACAGCAAGAGATTTTAAACACACCCATGCCTCTTGGGAGGGGCTCACAGGGACACTGGGTTCCTGAAGGATTGCTCTCTGGGCCAGGAAGATGGACGGTCCAGATGGGCGGCTCCCCTTGGCTCCAGAACAGCAGGGCTTCGTCCTGCCTCGTGGCTTGCCTGGGTTGGGAGAGCTCTGAGGCAGTGATGAGTCCACTCTGGGTTCAGTTCGCCCACCAGGTCTTGCAGCCCCAGCCCTGCTGGGCTCGGCTGAGGCCACAGCTAGGAAGGGCTCCCACAAAATCACCGAGTACCTGAGTTTGTGTTCTTGGATCAGCTGGCTTACTGTTTGCTAATAAGATATGCAAATCACCAGGGCTGTAAAATCTTCACCACATTCCATCTTCTGTTTAATTAGCATTTAATTGTAATCTCATTTTAATTTTTTCACACTAATTAAATGTTAGGGTATTCTTTTTAACAATTAACTTATATTGGCAAATAGAATCTTCAAGAAACTTGACCTTTTTCAAACCAGGGCCCTCTCTAGCTAGATGCAGATGTTAATTAGATTTCGGCAAGACGCTGCCTCAAACCCTCTTGGTGCACCCATTTCAGTTGTTTTCTTGCTGTTCTGGCCCTGGATTCAAATGAGACACTCACAACCAGCGACTTGGGCCCCCAGCAGGCAGAGGTTGCCGTGAATGAGCTTGTCATGAGCCTCCGAAAGGCCAGCAGATGCTGACTTTTCCAGGGAGGGGTGGTTTTGAAGTTTGGTCTGAGGCCTCGAGCACTCCTTGAAGTGGTTTCTCTTGTCTTGTTGACGCGATCACTTCTCTAACTTGTGATTCTCATGTGATGATCGCTGGGAAAGCTGGTACCTATGTAAGTCACCTGGTTTGGAGCTGCCTACCAAGTCCCTCAGCAGCCCTTCCCGGGAGGCCACGGAGGTCAGGTAACCAGGGCACAAGAGTCACTGCCAGTGCCACGGGCTGGGCTTAGAGACTGTTGGGGAGATGGGACACAGCAGAAAGAAGGTTGGGAAGAACAACTTCCTGAGCGACCGGAGAAAACCAAAGCATGAGGATGTGTCCACTCAATGGCCTGGCTCTGAGGGGCCTTGGGTGGGCTTGACTGAGAAGGAATCCAACCCCATCCTCCTACCCCATCACACACACAGGATAGGCCTGGGGAGCCCCTGCTGAACAGGGACCTGGCATCCTTGACCTTAGAGACCCTGACCCGGGGGAAGTGTTCCTTTGGGGTTGCCCCAAACCCCACTTTCCCTCAGCTGTTCGCATAAGGTCCTGGCAGTTTGTTTGCCCTGGTCGGTGCCCTGCAGTCTTTACGTCTCCACTGTGCCTGTAGCACTGTGTCTGCAACTACAAGCATCATTTTAAGCATTTGACAGAAATTCCCCAGTCTCTTAATGGCAGTATTGTATTCACAAAGGCCTCTTTTTTTTTTTTTTTTTTTGTCTTTCCCAGCCTTTCCCGTCCCCTCTGAAGTTCACTCCTATCCATCACTGTCCTTTAGCAGGTCAGAACACATATGAATTCAACTTAACACATTTTATTGAATACTTGCTGTGTGCAAAGCACTGTTTAGAGAAGATGCATTATTGCACTTAGTGCATTTGTGTTGGCTTCTGACTTTAAGGGAGTGGGCAGAAAGCCCACTTGAGTTGTATTTGCCTCTCCTTCCCCTTGCCTGGGGAGCAGGCCACCCGGAGGCAGTCTGAAGCCACTCCCGCCATCCTTGCTCCCCACAGGTCTTCCGGACAGACTTAATCACAGCGATGAAGATCCCAGACTCATACCAGCTCAGCCCGGATGACTACTACATCCTGGCGGATCCGTGGCGACAGGAATGGGAGAAAGGGGTGCAGGTGCCCGCCGGGGCAGAGGCCATTCCAGAACCCGTGGTGAGGTGAGCCGGGCAGCCCAGGCTAGGGGCTCAGGAAGGGGAAGAAGGCGGGGGGGGGGCTAGGACCCCACATGGGATCCACCAGTCCTGGGATTCCTTGCTAGCCTAGCTTTATTTTGTTTTAGATACTTTTCTTGGCCCATAAACCATTGAAACATTCCAGAAATACTAGCAGTTTACCTTTGAGACTAACCTCTTGGGCTTGGGCTCAGCTGTGGGGCCAGACAGCCCAGGGTTCAAATAGCCATTCACCGTCAGGATGATGTTGGGCCAGAAATATAATCTCCCTGGGCCTCAGGTTTCCTTGTCTGTGAAATGGGAATGGTGACAATACTGTTTACCTCCTGTGGTGGTGGTGTTGATGTAGGGAAATGATGCCTGAAAGGCACTTGGCACAGGGTCTGGCACACAAGTATTCAGTAAAAATTGGCCCGGATTAGCTTGGTGTCGAGCCAAACTGGGTCCCACAAGCACGTCTTAATCAGGGAAATCGGCAGTCTTGTAATGACTCCTTAAGACAGGGATAAGCCATGCCCTTGACTTCTTAAACCTCTGTAAGGAGTTCTTAGTGGGAGGGATGCTCAGGAAGCAGCTGCTGTGACCAGCCGCCTGGGAGGCCCCCTGCCAGGGCTGAGTCTGCTGGGCTTGTGGGTCAGAGAGACCCCTGGTGCTCGTCAGGAGGTGGCCTCGTGGCCCTGGGCCATGCCTCCAGCAACAAAGTTCAGCCAAGTGCTTCTTTCTGTTTCCTGGGAAACCCTCCAAGTCATGTCTTGGGGCAGAGGGGCCCTCTGTCCCGCCCTCCCCCGCCCACCAGCTCGCCAGGGTTGGACAGCGTGTGTTTTAGCAGTCCACTCCTGGCCTTGGCACCCCAGAGCTCTTGCTCAGGCCCATTTGACTGGGCCTGGGGCAAAGATCACAGCTGCCACCTCCCATGACATTGGCACTGCTGCTTCCTGGCAGCCACACCCATGACTGGCTCACAGACACCCAGTGCCCTCTTGGTGCCAAGCCTGTGCTGGGCATGGATTATAGAGGCAAAGCTAATCCCCGTGCAGGTGCTCAGTCAGGATTGGGTGCTGCGCAGGGCTCATCCTCCTGTGGCTCCTGAGGGCTGAGTGCCTACCAGTCTGGTCTGGGGCCTTTGAGAATCAGGGAGCTTCAGAGTCTCTGGGAAAAACACGTGAGAACTTGGAGGAAGAACTTCCTCTCCACATCCCCTGTCCAGGGCCAAAAATGTGGGGCAGGCTCCTAGCCAGTTCCACACCCACCCCTCTGCAGACAAGAATGCTGCTGCCCTTTTGAGCCCGTTTCTCCTCTGTCAAATGGAGCTAGGAACGGTACCTGCCCGATGGTGTGCTGTTGAGGGCTGAATGAGAAAACGTGGGCCAGGAGCCCAGGGTAATGAGCTGGGGGCACCAGCTGGGTGGAAAGAGGTGAGTCCTGATTAGGCTCAGCCCAGCAGTCTGTCCCCTCTCCTTGATGTCAGTGTCAGGTGGTTCGGGAAGCGTCGCTGGCCTGGGTAATTAACTGCAGATGCTTCCACACCAGTAGCTTGGCTTCAGCCTGCCTTATCTGTTGACATCAAGAGGGAGAGCACGTGTTCAGGCAGCTCTGGCTCTGCTGGGTGCATTCCCCACATATGCATGTGCTGTAAGCTGACAGGAGCCAGGCAGCCTGGCCTGGCCATGCTCTTTGAGGAGGATAGACTGCAGGCAGGGAGGGTGCGCTCTTGGAGAGATCTCCATGCCCCTTCTTCCCCTGCTTCCCTCCACCTTCTTCAGCACCTCCTACTGCACAGCCCTCGCCTGGAGGCCAGCGTGGCAGCCACTACAGTTAAAATTCTTACAGGAACTCTCCTCCTGAGAACTTGCTCTGCTGAGCCTGTTATCTTCATCTTCTCACTTAATTATCATATTAGCCCTATAAAGTACATATTACTGTCCCCATTTTATAGAAGAGGAAGTTGGGAAATTCTGGGGAATTCCCTGCATGACTGTCAAGGCCTAGAGGGCTGGGCCAGGAAATCACAGGCCCTGGGAACCAGCCCTGGGTTACCTCTGTGAGGCCCAGAGAGAGCCTGCGCCCTCATCACCCTGCATGTAGGTTCTGACTGCCCTCCCTGGCTGCTCCCCTAAGCCCCTCTGTCTCTGCCTCCTTCCCCCATCTTCCCTGACCCTTGGGCAGGTCTGCCCACCTCATGGTCTGAAATGTATCTGGGTAATGAGAATCTGTCATGGCCCCAGATCATGAATTGAGTGAAGGTTTACTTAGCTCCCTCGGTGTGTCCAAAAGATTCAGCCCCGGGCTGAACCAACCTCTGGTGTCCATCTGGTCTTTTGGAGTAGAGACCCCTCCCGGCTCCCAGATCCCAGCCCAGCCGCCCATCTTCTCCCAGCTGACCTCAGTACAGCTGGCTGCAGCTGAGACCTTGGCCTAGGTCAGGCTGGCCCATGCCTGGTGCAAGAGCTTCCTCCTTAGCCAGAGCCAGAAGAGGCCAAACGGATGAAGGTGAGGCCCAGGAAGCTCAGGAAATGCCTTTCTGATGAGCCTCTTACCCCAGCTTCCCAGAGAAAGGAATGTGATATTGGCCCCAAGAGCTCTGGCCAGGTGACAACTGCCTGAGTGTAAGGTGTGGACAGTTATGCCGGTAGGGGGTGGGCATTTGGGCAAGAATTATCCAAAACCCCATCTAAGCATATGCTGGGGGTACAAAGCAGGGTCATGACAGAAATCAGTCTGTGTTTTTAAAAGAATGTATTAATTCAGATAAGAGTCTCATGAGGAAAGGCGTAATTTTATAGGACAGAGTGTTCATCTTGCTTCTATTGTGGGGGCCCGGCCGGCGTGGCTTAGGGGTTGAGCATTGATCTATGAACATAGAGGTCACAGGTTTGATTCCCGGTCAGGGCACATGCCCAGGTTATGGGCTCGATCCCCAGTGGGGGGCGTGCAAGAGGGAGCCAATCAATGATTCTCTCTCATCATTGATATTTCTCCCTCTCCCTTCCTCTCTGAAACCAATAAAAATATATTAAAAAGAAAAAAAAGAAATGACCTTTTAGGGGAATTGGGGGAATTGTGCCAGCATCATCATCATCACCCACAGCCTTCTTTAATCTGGCCTCTTTATGGAAAGGTGGCACCAAGCCCTTTCATTTCTCCTTGCCCCCCCTCAACTGCCTCTGGGCTTCCCCCCTGGTCTGGGGGCCATTCTGCCTCCTGCCTCCTTCACCCTTCCTGCCTCTTGCTGACACCAGGGCATTTCCTGGAGTCCAGGGCCCTGCCCTCTTCTCCTGTCTGCTCTGAGTCACAGCCCCTGGCAGCCCTGTCTCCAACCCCAGGAGGCCTCCTGGGCAAGTGAGAGGCCTCTCAGCTCCGCAGGCAGGGCTGGCCAGACAGAGGCCAGGCTCCACAGCCATAACCATGGCAACCAGTGTGTGTGTGTGGGGGGGGCGTGATGAGGGGGAAAGCTGGCATTTTGAACTGGTATCAGAAACTGAGGGGCAGCACACCGCTGAACCAAGACGGGGCATGTGCCCTCCCAAGGCCAAAAGCGCTCTGCTCCATTTCAGAAGGAGCGCAGTGATGTCCAGAGGTCTTAAAAGACACATGGAGGGCGTACTGTGTGCCAGGCACTGTTCTAGGGGCTTTACAGGTTTTCATGCATTTCCTCTTCACGCCAACCATGGAAGGTAAATACTGTTCTTATCAGCCCGCTGTTCGGATGAGGTCACAGAGAAGTTAAGTGGCTTGCTTGCCCAGAAGTACCCACTGAGTGGGGCAGCAGGGCTGAGTGCCCACTCTGCAGCCAGGGCCCTTCCAAGCTGCCTCAGAGACAGCACCATGCCTGAGGGAGGGTTCCCCGGAGTGTGATCTGGGACTGATCCAAGTCTAGGTGCATCTTAGTATCCAGGGGAGGCAGTGTCCCCTTGGGGTGAGGGGTGCCCTGTGGACAGAGACTCGCTGCTCAGGTGACATTCTGTTGAGGGGAAGGGCAAGGTGTGTGGACAGCACTGCTCTCGGTGGCAGGGCCACCCTGGGCTGCGAGAATGTAGCCGGAGAGGACTCCTCTCCGCCCAGAGGAAACATGACCTCATTTCTTCTCGGGTTGGTGGTGAAGGAGGAACCAGGGCCGGTGAGGGCAATCCTGGCCTCTCCGCAGCCTCGAGGGCTGTGCTGAAGGGTCTGGAGCCCATCTGCCTCTATTCCACGTGTCCCAGGGTGGCAGGCACGGGAAGTTGCCTAGGACAGCACTTGGAATGCCTCCTACGGGCCGGGGCAGAGCAGATCCAGGTCCGGGGCTTTAGCTAAGGCCCAGGTGCCCGCTCTGAGCAGAATGGATGTGTATAGAGGGATGGCTGTGGGTCAGCCCCCACTCTCATCCTCCACTCTGCCCACAGCCCTGTTTCCTTCCTGCTTGCTCATAGTCATCTGAGGCTGCAGGGAGGGCAGGGGGAGAAGGAAGTATAAGAAGGGAGTGAAGTGTGGGCACTGCTGGCATCAAAGTCTCACTAGGTCCTCAGCTGGGCTGGCCAGCTCACCAGATGCCTCCAGACCTAGCAAGGGTGGCAGGCGGAGGGTCCTTCCCCTCGTGACACCACCCCCTCTTGATTTCCTAGGATCCTCCCGCCGCTGGAAGGCCCCCCTTCCCAGGTGTCCCCTAGCAGCTCCGAACTTGGCGAGGGCTCCCAGCCTGATTGGCCAGGGGGCAGCCGCTATGACCTGGACGAGATTGACGCCTACTGGCTGGAGCTCATCAACTTGGAGCTCAAGGAGATGGGTAGGTGACCTGCCAGGCCGAGCATGGGATCGGGGCAGGCCAGGCAGGGCTTTCTTCTGAATCCCAGCGTCCTCACCCTCAGAAGGACAGCAGCCACGACTGGGCTTTTGCACTGAATGGATCTGGGTGACAGTCCCTGCAGCATTACTGATTGGAGAATTTACTGGTGACTCTGTGCCTCAGTTTCTGTAACTGTCAAGTGAGGATGATACTAGCATGTAATTGACAGTTCTTGGGAACAGAGTTAGTCAACGTGACTGTTACATGAAGAGTGAGCATGGACTTCCCGGCTGGAGTCCACTAGCATGTAGCAGGGCCAGCTCTGTCATATCCAGCCACCTTCAGAGGTCCCCCCTGCACACAGCTCAAGCAGTGGATTCCCCATGGAGCCAGCCGCATCCCGGAGATGCTATCTGCATGGACATGTCATGTGTGTGGTTGCAGGCAGGCTGTCTAGTGTCAGAGCACCACCACAGGCCCCAGGGCCTTTGAGCTCGGATGGTCCAGCCCATTCAGTTCTCAGACAATGGAGCTGAGGCCCACGACCGCCCACCTGTTTTCCCAGGTCACACCAGATGAGTGGGAACCCTCCCATCCCTCTGCCCTGAAAAGCCACACTGCTCACTCCCTCCCCTGTCGTCCTCACAGAGAGGCCAGCGCTGGACGAGCTGACCCTGGAGCGTGTGCTGGAGGAGCTGGAGACCCTGTGCCACCAGAACATGGCGCGGGCCATTGAGACGCAGGAGGGGCTGGGCATCGAGTACGACGAGGACGTCGTCTGTGACGTGTGCCGCTCCCCCGAGGGCGAAGACGGCAACGAGATGGTCTTCTGTGACAAATGCAACGTCTGCGTGCACCAGGTGGCCAGCCCCCCAGAGGCCCCTATCCACACGGGGTCCTCACACGCCGCCGGCAGGCCCCTGCCTGGAGCTGGTCGTCCTGGCTGGGAGCGTAGCAGCACTGTGGGCACAGGCTCCTCGGAAGGGCAAGCTGGGAGGAAGGGACTGGCATGTTGTCCGGTGGTGCTGGGCCAGCTCCATCAGCCAGACCTGAGTAAAGGCCCGTCGGATGATCTTTCTGTCCTCCCCTGGCAGACTCCCCACCGAGCACACTGCCCCTGCCTCCCTCCTCTGCTCCTCACCAACCTGGACCACAAAGGCGGTCAGTGCAGTGATTGAGAGCAGAGCCTGGAGCCAGGCTGCCTAGTTTCAAATTGTGGCTCTGCCCTTTACAAGCTCTGTCAACTAGAGCGAGTTTCTTAAGTCCTCTGGACCTCTCTCTCCTCAGCGGTACATAAGATTAGGTGGTAGTAAGGTCAGAGTTATTGGCTTCGAACAGTATCATAAGGGCTCAAAGTGTTTGTTACCGTTGTTGATATAAACTGGGTCTGGCCTGACCAGACCCACCCCTTGGACCTTGGGCACCCCTGGGCCGTGTTTGCAGACCTGACTAGAACATAATGGACCCACTCTGGCTCTGACTTTGACACCCGCCTGTCCTCCCCCTACACACACACACACAGTGCTGCTGGACTGTCTCCTGGAGCTCAGAGAGGCCTCCCCTGGCTGGTGGTGGGAGGCAGTATACCCCATTCGTCCACACCCCTTATACTCAGCAGCTCTTAGGTTCATGAACCTCGCATGACTAGGTGGACCCCCTTCACTGACGCCTGTGAAAATGATGGAAGGTCTGCTCCTTGTCCTCAGGCAGTATGCACACCAAAACACATTCAACCAAAGGCTGCATGGACACTTCTGAGGCCCCTCACTGATTAGAACCCCCGGGCTAAAGTGACAGTCCTCCCAGCAGAGGGCAGACCTGAGCCCTTTCACAGAGGCCTGAAATGGTGACATTTCTGGCACCCCACACAGACGAGTCCTCCTTGCCAGAGCCTGGTAGTAGGGTAGTTTTGTAGCTCCTAGCCCGGGTAGGCCTGGGACAGTCACAGCTGACTCCTGACCAGATAGATGCACATTGACCAATGCCTCCGACCTGTGACCACCCGGCTCTCTTCCCAGGCCTGCTATGGGATCCTCAAGGTGCCCACAGGCAGCTGGCTGTGCCGGACGTGTGCCCTGGGTGTCCAGCCAAAGTGCCTGCTCTGCCCCAAGCGAGGAGGAGCCTTGAAGCCGACCAGAAGTGGGACCAAGTGGGTGCACGTCAGCTGCGCTCTGTGGATTCCTGAGGTGGGCAGGTGGGGGCGGGGAAGTGGGTCTGTGTGGAACTCATAACTCGGGGGGCGGAACTCTGGAAAAGGAGGGAGATGGTCCACATAACATGGGATCTCAGGTGTTGAGCCTGGAGAACACTGGAGCCCCCGGGAACTTTGCTATGGACGTGGTCAGAACTCAGATGGTGGTGTCCAGGGGAAATGGACCCTGGGAATCCAGTGGTAGGTCTGAGAGCTGGACAGAAGTCAGGCAGCTGACTGGGGAAAGCAGGCTGGGGGTCCACCCCCATCGAGGCAGTGTTTCCAACCAAAGTCAAGCTGCCTTGCTAAAACAGAAGTCAGCCAGCTGACCTGAAAGGAAATTGGGTGGCAAGCCTAATTGAAAGTCGGATAGTGGGCCTGCTACTGGGCCTGCGGCTAGCTAGAGGGGTGGCTGGGGTCTGAGTCTAGGTGGGGAGGGACTGTGGGTTAACAGACTAAGTCCACAGTGAGGTCACAGAGGCCCTGGGCTCCCATTTTATTTGAAATGGGAAATGCTGAGATCTATGTGCCACGACCCGGAATGAGACCTCACGCCAATGCTGCCATGCCCGGAAGCAAGCCAGGTGGCCCTCACCTTCCTGGGCTCCAAGTCTGAAGGTCCTTGCTGAGACCACATTGCAGGCTTCTGTGATGATGGTGCTTGTGGCAGCAGTGGTCATTTGCTCCCACTGAGTATGCCCTGAGACAGAGAACCAGCAAGGACCCCTGACTGTCCCAAGCTGACCACGGAGTGAGTGTGGGCTCACCTGCGACAGTGGGGCCCTTTGGTTTAGGACTTCTGGGCAGGGGCTCTGCCATCCTTAGGCATGGGCAAGGGGGAGTGGGAGGGGCAGTGCCCAGGAGATGCGGACATGGGTATAGGCCCCACAGGAGACCCAGGAGGGCCTAAGCAAAGGCCCTGGAGGCCTCCAAGAAGAGATGCTACCCTGACCCTGAGACCATTACTTGTTGCCCAGAAAAATAATAAAATAAACACAAATGATGATGATAACTCGGAAGGTGCTATTGACACAGGGCTGAGGTACAGAAGAGAGGGGACCTTGCATGTACTCATTTAGACACACGTACCTCTGACTTGAGGGACACACACTGTAGGCACACACACTCAGTTACACTACTGATGTGCACTGTCTCACAGTCACAAACAACGTAAGGCTCGTCGCAGGTGAGCCCACACTCACCCAGTGGTCACCTTGGGACAGTCAGGGAGGACTTGGGATTCTGGGGCTCTCCCATTGTCCCATCTGCCTCCCAGCTGGTGTCAGCAGACAACCCCCCCCCCCATGTGGGGGTCCTTGGGGCAGGCTGAGAACAGGAGGCCTGATGTAGCACCCTGTGTCCTGCCCAGGTCAGCATCGGCTGCCCCGAGAAGATGGAGCCCATCACCAAGATCTCCCACATCCCAGCCAGCCGCTGGGCTCTGTCCTGCAGCCTCTGCAAGGAGTGCACGGGCACCTGCATCCAGGTACACGGCCCCTTCACCTCGCTGCTGCCCGGGAGCCCATGCAGGAGCCGGGTGCCACCCCCTCCACCCGCCCTGTGGTGCTACACACAGAGCCAGGAATGGGCCAAGGAAGCCGAGACTGGGACCAGTTAGAACCCCACGTGAGGGGGGGGGGGCCATTCCTCTATCCCCCATTCCTCTAGGCACAGGGGGGCAGGTCTGGGAGCCAAGGTTTACCATCCCATTAGAGTGCTGAGGACTTTGACTTATTAAGCTCATGACCAGGTTTCTTTGTGCTTAGTAAGTACATTGGCCTGGCTTCTGGCATCAAGCATTCTATGTAGCAGGCGTGGGAATCAAAGTTAGGCTCTTACCGCACAAGGCAGGGCTGCAGTAGTCCACTGACGGCAGCCGTTACAAATCCTAGTGTGATCTTCGTTACCCGAGGGCTTGTTAAAACACAGATGGCTGGGGTGGGGCTGAGAATTTGCATTTCTAGCAAGTTCCAGGTGATACTACTGCTCCTGGTCCATAGGCTGGGAGGTAGGGATATCCTGTTTCTCCTGTGTCTCTCCAGGAACAGTTGTCAATTGCAAAAACTAGCTGTGTCTCCGCCCATTTGTATGGCTTTCAGAAAGGCTTGTGAGTGCAGCGGAGATGGCCACTAAGATTTGGATGGGTTATTGCTGAGACAGTGATCAGCTGCCCACGACCAACCAAGGCTGGGAGGGAGGGGCAGGTGCTGCCTGGGCAAGAGAAGGAAAGGGTCCAAGTCCAACCCCTCTTCCCAGAGGACAAAGGGGGGACAGCTCCGCTGACATTGCAGGAGCAGAGAAGGCAGTGACCCCTCACCAGTCTCTTTCGATGCCCCTGATTCCAAAGTCATTTTGCCCACACAGGCATGCAGCTTGCCCCCAGAGGGGTTGTCCAGTCATCTGCTTGTTGTCTTCCCCAGATCTAAGGTGCCGAACCCTGTTTCCTTCCCAGCACCCCCTTCCCAACTGCCATAGCTCCCTCCATACCCTACAGGGTGTTAGGAGCCCTGCCATTCTATTTAGGGTCTTATTGCATTCTTTGTTCTCAGAACCCTGGGGGGGGGGGTGCCCACATCCTTCTCACCTCCCATTAGGGCTCCTCCCGTGTCTGACACTGTGCTTGCTGTCCCTCCAGTGTTCCATGCCTTCCTGCATCACGGCGTTCCACGTCACATGCGCCTTTGACCATGGCCTAGAAATGCGGACTATATTAGCAGACAACGACGAGGTCAAGTTCAAGTCGTTCTGCCAGGAGCACAGCGACGGGGGCCCGAGGGTGGAGCCCACATCGGAGCCGGCGGAGCCCAGCCCGGCCGGCGAGGACCTGGAGAAGGTGACGCTGCGCAAGCAGCGGCTGCAGCAGCTGGAGGAGGACTTCTACGAGCTGGTGGAGCCGGCCGAGGTGGCCGAGCGCCTGGACCTGGGCGAGGCGCTGGTCGACTTCATCTACCAGTACTGGAAGCTGAAGCGGAAAGCCAATGCCAACCAGCCGCTGCTCACCCCCAAGACCGACGAGGTGGACAACCTGGCCCAGCAGGAGCAGGACGTCCTGTACCGCCGCCTGAAGCTCTTCACACACCTGCGGCAGGACCTGGAGCGGGTGAGTGCTCCCGCCGTCCCCCTGCCCCGAGCAGTGTGGCTCACCAGGACTCCCCCTGTGACCTCTGGCCCAGGGGGTGAGGGCCTCCAGGTCTCAGACGCGGAGGGGGTTACTGACTTGGTAGAACAGGGAAGGATCCAGCTCTTGGGTCTGAGTCCCTCTGGCCCTAACCCTTTGGAAGGCCCGGTGAAGGGTCCTGAGGCTGGAGATACTGGAGCTGGGGCAAGGACCCAGGCGTCCAGCTCCCCTGGCTCCCGGCCCCATTTGTGGCCTCTGAGCCCTGCCCAGGGGCAGCACACAAGCTCCTGCTGAGAGTCAGAGGCAGGGGAGGAAATGGGAATGCCGAGAGCTGAAGCAGCCCAACGAGAATGTGCTGGGCCAAGACAAGGTAGACGGGTGTGACCATGGTGCCCGGGGTGCCGGACAGAGGAATGGAGTGAGCAGAGGGTGAGGGTGGGCTCACCTATGTGGAGTGAAAGGGTGGTGGTGGGCTAAAGTGAGCTAGAATTTACAGAAGGATTTTAAGCAGACACTGCCCTGCTGTGACTTCCACTTCCAAACACTCACCCTGCGGGGGGATCTAAGGGCCTGGAGGGAGAGGGCGGGTTGGCTAAACCCCTCCCCCACCAGCTGTGAGCTGAGAGACTGGTGTTCTTGGCTTGGTCCTGGGTGGTAGCTTTGGGTGCCGAGTGAGATGACAAAGAGATACAGACTCTGTGGTTTGGGGCTGAGCTATAGAGGTTGGGGAGCAGAAAGAGCCTGGAGGACCCTAAAACCTTAATCCCTCCTACTCCCCCAGAGAGAAAGTGAGGGGTCCTTGAACATGGCCTTTCTGGCACCCCTTCCCTTCCACCTCCAGCTAAGGAAGTGCCACCCGGGTTGGGCACAGCCCAAGGAGGAAGCGGGATGTTCTGGTCCTGGGTCAGTCCTCCAGATGCTGGTCTGGCGCCGTGTGGGGCATTCAGTTCAGGTTCCAGGCCGTGTGGGACGGTGGCCCGGTGTCCTGCACAGCAGACACACTTGCCCGCCTTTCCCCAGGTCGTGTGAGGAAATACCCCTGGTGCAAGCATCTGGACTCCAGAGGGCCTGTGTGGCCTGAGGCAGTGGCTCCATTGGCAAGTCTACAAAATGGGTAGAGCAGCTCCACAGCTGGTGTGCTGTGGGGGAGGCGGGAGCGGGCAAGAGGCGGACGCTCTGAAGCTGGACTTCTCCACCTTCGGCCCACTCATCTGTCCTTCCGTGTGGTCAAAGGGAACTGTGTGGAGGGAGGGAGCTTACTGCCTGGCAGCCAGTCTGCCACCAGGTCAGAGGGGAGAGGAGTGCAAGGGGTGGCACCAAACGTCCCTGGCTCCAGCAGGGCAGAGGGCAAGGCCACCCACACCGCAGTCACCACTTCTGGGCAGCCTCGCCTCCTGTCTCTTGTGGCAGGGCCATCAGGTACCAACCCTTCAGAGCTCCTGCCAGAGCTGTCCCGGGCCCCCGCAGGTCTCCGGTGCAAACATACCGCTTTCACTCCTGC
The DNA here is from genome assembly GCA_036971965.1 of Nyctalus aviator. Classification (NCBI taxonomy): domain Eukaryota; kingdom Metazoa; phylum Chordata; class Mammalia; order Chiroptera; family Vespertilionidae; genus Nyctalus; species Nyctalus aviator. Next base: position 66,515,551 of record CM072927.1, read on the forward strand.
GGTTCCATCCAATCTGCGCTCTCTGGTCTGTGCTGGTCGCCCTGTGTCTGGCCCTGGCGAGACTGTGTGGGGAGGCCAGCGGGTAGGCTCGCTGATTTCATCATCAGCCTAGAAAAAGGTGGGCACTCTCAGCCCCAGTGAGCAGGGGAGGAGCCTGGGGTTCAGAGAGGTGAAGTGACAGGAAGCCTCAGAGGACCATGTGTTCCAAGAGTTGGATTTAGACCTGAATTGGGGAGGGGTTTGTCAGAAAGAGGACAAACCCCTCCCATGCTCATTTTCTCTTCTGTACATGTCCTGGGCAAAAGCATCATCCTCTTGTCAGTCCCCGAACTCCCCCACCCTCCTTGTTAGCTGGTACAGGTGCTCCGAGGGTCATTCTTGCCAAGGGTTAGGATGCAGCCCTGGGGCAACAAGAGCTGCCACCCAGATCCCTCTGGCCGGGGAACAGAGACCTTCAGAGTGAGCCCACTCTTCCCCCAGGAGAAGGAGGCAGGCCCAGCTCCAACCTGTGCGGCTTCTTAGGCCCAGGAGGCTGTCAAACGCTGCGTCTCCAGCTGGGAGCAAAGCGAGGGTGTGCAAGCCATGCGCCCGGTGGGCCCTCCGGGACCAGCCCGGGGCCTCTCACAGCCACGCGCGGGTGACTGAGTGAGTGAATAAAGCCGGGAGCTGTGCCACAGGGAGGCTTTCTGGAAAGACCCATGAATGGCATGGCCAGCAGGTCCAGCCTCTGCCCAGGGCCCAGCACTGATGGGACAGTGTATCCAGCCTGTGACTGCGCACAGGCCAGCTTGGGCTGGACCCACCAAGAGATGGAGACCTTGGGTAGCCAGGGTTTGCACCCAGACCAGCACTTCCCAGTTCTGGGCCTTCTGGGTTTCAGTTTCCACTCCTCTGAGCTCTAGTTCGCCTGTCTGTAGAATGGGATAAGGATCGCACTAACCGTAGGGGTCCCAGTGAAGACTGGGGACAGAGCCTCGCACAGTGTCCTCCCGCTAGTGGTGGTTATCCTTGCTGCTCTGGCTTGGCTCGCAGGGTGGGGGCTCCATGGAGAATTGAAAGGCAGGCCGAGTGCCTGGGATCGCAGGGCATCCTCCCTGATTGATTTGTCCCCACGGCCAGGCAGGAGTTTTGCTCAGAGAAGCAAGAGCTGGGGCCGTGCTGCGCCATGAAAGATGTGCTTTTCTAACATTGTAGCCGTGGGCCTCCGCCCTGGTAGGCTGCTCGGGAAGGCGTGGCCACCGCGGCCTCCCAGAGTTATTCACAGCTGACAAAAACATTGCAGCACCGACAGCAAGTGCGCCGTGTCCCCTAGCAACCGTGCAGGCAGTTCCGGCTGCGCAGGGCTTTGCTGCCTGTGGGCCTGGATCTGGTTACCAGCGGGGCTCAGCGGGCAGGGGCCGCTCTCAGACACACCCCAGCGGAGGATAATAGTGAGGAACCCCTTCCTCAGGCCTCATTTCCCACGGCTCTCCCCCGAGAGGCAGACCCCACACCTGCTTCCTTTTCACTGGTCACTCCCCACTCACCGTGTCCTCAGTGCCTGGACTGCGGTCTGCTTGGCTGCCCACCAAAGCAGCCTTGGCCTCCCGCACTCTGGTTCCTCAATCCCTGCATCTCCCATCTCTGGGACTTTCCAACCCATCCGTGCCCCCGTCCCACTCAAACCCTGTCACCACCTCCAAATCCCCACATTCCCCTCCTTACCCACAGCCTCCTGTTCTCCCTGCTCAGTTGCCTCCTGGGCCTTCTACCCTTCACTGTCCCTTATTTTCTTCATTGGCATTAGCTCACTGCCTGTACTCTTGCCCCTGTATGGAGGCCACACCCCTGCCAGAGCCCCCGCCAGTAGGAGCCACACTCTGCCCACCGGGATCGATCCCATAGCAGTGAGAAGGTGGTCCCCCAAGATGCCTGCCCCCCAGTCTGGGCAAGCAACGTTCTGGGCTCCCCAATCCACCAATCTCTGTCCCTATCCACCTCACTCAGGGCCCCCCATCTGATCGCAGACAACCTCACTTCCTGTTCCTCAGACCAGAACCCTCCACCTTCGTGCCAGGCGATCCTCTGTGTCCCTTCGCCTGCTCTCCTCCCATCCCCAAGCGTCCCTTTCCAGCGCCAGCCCTGCAGCACAGAGGTCTCTCTTCTCCTCCCCCCTCTTTGTCTCCAGGATTCCACCAGCATTTGAATCTATTTTACCTTCTCCCAATTTCAAAAGCAAATCTTTCCCTCCCACCTCCCTCTAGTCGTGGGTTTCTCCATCACATCCTTCTCTCCTTTCCCATCATTCCTCACTGCTCTTACTTCCTTGCTTCCCAGTCTGACCATGCTCCTGCCACCACCACATGGCAGAACCTTCCAGCAGGCCAACAGCCCCCTCCGTCTCCCAAGGCCCCGCAGTCCCTTCTCCATCCTGTCCCCAGCCCTCTCGGCAGTGGTCGCCCCAGTCAATCATGCCTTGTTCTTGAGTGACTTCTTGTTGATGCTCTGACCATATCCCCCCAACCCCTTTAACACCCCAGTTCGCTCTCCCTCCCTGAGTTCTCCTTGGTCTAGTGAGCATCCGCCACACTCGGCCTGGGCTCCCAATGCTGCATCAGCTCCACAGCTTTGCTCCCCATTGGAAGGACTCCAGCCCACCCCCGCTCCTGAGCTCCAGCACCTCATGCCCAGCGTGCCCACAGGTCCAAGGCTGCTCCTCCCACTGCCTCCATCTCCAGGGATTCCTCCAGCCCTGGTCCATTCTAGTTTCAGATAACCGGCTGTGTGTCCTCCTGCTCTTCCTTTCTCCTCAGCCCACATCCAGGTTCTCTCTGCAAAATTTGCTGACATCAAAACAATTTCATCAAAATGTAAAGCCTGCCTTTATTACCAATCTCTGCCCTAGTTTTGGAGGACTTTGTTCCTTGATTGTTTTTTAAGAGAGCATTTTATCTTTATAACCAGAAAAAAGCAATAAGGGCAGTGTGAGGAGCCTGACAGCCTGGCTGAGCTTCTAACGTGGCCTCAATACTTTGTCCCCCAAGCCTTCCCGGGAGAGGGATCCTACAGCATTCCGGCTCAGGTAGCTGTTGTACCGAGTGAGCATCTTGGGAGAAACTAGAGAAGTAGTTGATGATTCCAGGGTGAAGTGGGAATAGGGTTAAGGGTTAGGGTACCAACCAAAGAATGTTGGCATAGTTGGGATTCTCAGAAGGAAGTGTCCTGTTTTCTTTGGTCCAGACATTACTGATTGTGTACTGTGGCCAGATCAGGAGGGGAAATTGAGCATTTATCTGTAATGTCCTATATTTTTTATATCTTTTCATATCTACCACTGTTTATTATAAAACAAACATATTCAGAATTTCTAATAGGATAAAAAAAAATATGCCAGTAGAAGTTCTACTACTAGTCTCTTCCTGTCCTGTAATGAACCATCTACGCAGTAGCCTGGGCAGCTCACCATGAGGCCGCTGGCCAACAGCAGTCCTGGCTTCACGTAGCATGTGAGAGGTAGATTTGAGGACCCCCCAGAGAGTATGTCAGGCCCCCCGGCCCGGTGTCTGTGTTTTTAATCAGCTGGCCTAGGTGTTTGATGCTAGTAATTCTCTGGACATGCCTTAGGAATCCTTCCTCCAGAGTTTTGGATGAAAGACAAGAAACAAAACTACTGGTAGATTTTTATAGGAAGTATTTAAGTATACTTTGGGGAGAAATCTATAACTCTGAGCCTCACCTCATCTGGCTTCTTACCTTAAGAGGTTAGGTTTAAGTGTGAGAAAACTCCAGAATGGAATGTTTTAGAAAATTTCAAAAAGCTGGACCTTGACTGATCTGTTTTGAAGTCAGTTATATCGACTGGTTTGTTTTAAAGCCTCCAAAGTAGCCATGAATCCATCCACTTCTTTTCCTCCCCGCTGACCCCACACACATCAGGTCATGTGACCGCCAGGAAGAAAACAGACTGGGATACAAGGAGATAGTGGTGGACTGCCATAGACAGGAAGGCCTTCTGGATGTGCTATGGGTCCGGCTTTGGGGGAAGAGTAGAATGTACACCAAGGCTCCGCGGCAGAAGTGGGCTGCACAGACAGAAAGTGACGGGAGGTGGGGCAGGCCTGGAGGCCCGTTGGGACAGGGCCCTGAGGTGACTGGATCAGACTGAACAGGAGATCAGACTGGATCAGACTCAACAGGCTCTCGGCTGTGTTTTTTCTCTGTGATAGAAGGAAGCTATATTTGTTACCTGGGGCAACTGTAACAAAGTACTACAAACTAGAGGCCAGAGGTCACCGAGGCTGATTCCTCCACAGGCTCCGAGGGGGATCTGTTCTGTGCCCCTCTCCTAGCTGCCGGCTGCCTCGGAGACCCATGACTCCAGTCTCTGCCCTGCTGTCCTGTGGCATTCTCCCTGTGCGTGCCATCACATGGCCTTTCACAAGGACTTGGTGGCGTTAGGGCTCACTCGTATCCACTATGACCTCAGCTTAACTAATTACATCTGAGGTTCCACACAGACGCCGACGGAGGATTTGGATTTTCATAGGATTGCTCTGGGATGGCAGAGGGGTCCAGCTGAAGACGATGGGGGTGACTGGGCGGCGAGGGGACTGAGGCAAGGAGTCGCATCCCGGGAAGGACTGACGGGCATGCTGACAAATCAGCGATGGGGCAGAGGAGGAGGAGCTGGGTCACTAAGGACTTACCCACCACCATCAAAATCTCCACCCAGCTCTGCTTGGCCGGCCTCAGCGAGGCCTCAAAGCCTCACTCTCTAGCCACGAGGCCTCACTCTGCCCCTCCCCGGGCTGGCTTTCTCTGGATTCCTGTCCCCAGCCTGTCTCCCTCTCTGTGATCAGCCCCCTCCCGCCCAGCTGCCCCTTTCCCCAGGAAGCCTGGTCCTGCCAGTACTTGGTCAGCATTTGTCTGCCCACCTGGGCTACAAATCCTGAGAAGAAAGGGACCCATATGGCATTGCTCACTGCTAAGCCCAGGACCCAACACCACGGGAGTTTCCGGAGCTACAGCCTGTGCTCAGGGACATGTGGAGGAGATGGGTTGGCGAGAGGCCCTGAGGAGGTCAGACAGGCCAGTGTGCCAGAGCAACAGTGCCCAGGCTGGGCCCCTGCTGCCCTCTTTGGAGGTACTGGCCGCTAGGATGGCCTGGTGCTCCCCGTCTATCCTGGTGAGTTCCTGGTATCCTGGTATCCTGGTGAGTGGCTCACCAGTGTGAGTGCCACTGAGAGTCTTCCTGCAAGGCCAGGACGGAAGCAGGCGTTCTGGATCCTCCTTCACAGCTAGGCCCGGGAGGGAGATGAGGATGCTCGTGCCTACAGCGAGGACTGATCACGGCCACCCCCAGGCCAGGAGAATGGTGCCCATAACAACAGGCCGGGGGCGCCAAAACCCAGAGATCATCCCAGGCAGCTTAAGGACCTGCAGCTTAAGGACATGCAGCCTGAACTTGAAGATGGAACCCCACTGGAGACAGAGAACTAGTGTTAGCTGGAAAGACCCTGGTGGGACCCGGAATTTCAGCTCAGCAGCCCCTGGCCAGTCCCTGCCACTGGAAGTTCTGACCTAAACTGAAGATGACAAGGAAGTGTTTCGGGGAGGGGCCTGGTCTTGGCTCAGAGAGCAGCTTGTGAGGGTGGACACACTGGAGAAAGCCGTCACGTAAACAGAGCAAAAATGGCCCATCCTTCAGGCGCTTCCAGACCAGGCCAGAGGCTATTCCTCTCTGGCCTTAGGAGGCAGGGGCCCCGCCCTGCCCCGCGAGGAGTTCTGTCTCTGGCTGAGCACATGCATGTGCCATGTGGACGAGGGGCCTTGGTATGTGCAGGTGTGGGCCTGGCTCAGGTCCTAGGGCAGCAAGTAGGCCCAGGTGGGTTGGAGACTGCCTGTTTGCTGGGGTTCTCTCGCTCCATGCACCATGGCCTTTCATGACTCAGGATAGGCGGTGGCTTTGCTATGGCTGAAGAGTTTCTTTGGTGGGAAAGAGACCTTGGACAGGAGGCAGAGGGATGGACTTGGTGACCTCGCGAGGCCCCATGAGGCTTGGCGCACTGTGGATATAGGGGAGGGCAACTGTGTTAGAAGGGCCTTGGGCAGCAGCGTGGCTGACTCAGCCAGGAGGGCAGAGTCACAGCCTGGGCACCCAGATGCTCTTTGTTCACTGGCTCAGCCAGGCCCTCGGGTCAAGGCTGTGCTCGGCCCATGTTTTGTATCAGGGAATTGTGGCTTAGGGCTAAGGACACTCTGGTCTGGGAATCGATTCCCAGATGTCCTGGGCAGGTTAGGCACTGGTGGCCCCCGGGGCTGGAAGGTCAGGGCCGTCACCCTTGGGTAAGGCGGATCATGTCCCTTGTGTTTCCTCAGGTTAGAAATCTGTGCTACATGGTGACAAGGCGCGAGAGAACGAAGCACGCCCTCTGCAAACTCCAGGAGCAGATATTCCACCTGCAGATGAAACTTATTGAACAGGATCTGTGTCGAGGTAGGCGCCTTCCCTGCCCAACACCAGCCGCCTCAGTGGGCACACACCCAAGGGGTTGGGCTCCAGGAAGGGTGTCTATGGAGCCTGGTTTGGGGCGCGTGCATGGGGCCCGGGGCCACTGGCCCCCACCCCCACCCTCCATCACACAGCAAGTGAGCCAAGAAGGGACCTCCCCAGGGTCCCGGGTCTGTATTGTTAGGCAAGGAGCCAGAGACGGGAGTGCGGGCATCAGGCCTGCCCTCTGAGAGCGTTCTGATCCACTAGGGACACCCAGGTAGCACCAGAGCCACAGTGGGAAGTAGTAAACTGCATGTGCACAGGTGTGGACCAGATCCTAGCAGCTCCATGCTGGCGCTGGGGCAGGAAGGGCCAGAAGCCAGCGAGCTTCCCTGACTCGTGTGCCTGAGTGCTGAACCAGAAGAGAGCGGCCGCCTAGTGATGGAAGAGGCCTTTTTCTCTGACCTCCGAGGACTCGGGCCCTGTGCCAGAAGCTATTCTTACCTCTTCTTACTCTCCTACCTCACACGCATGTAACAGACTTGGAAATCAAAGGCCCAAGAAGCGCTGGCATTGCTTTTATCTGTTAGTTGTGTGGACATGGGGCTCTTCCTGGAGTCTTCACATGTGTAGGAAGGCAGTGCTTGACCCCCAAATGGCGCGCTCGTGTTGGGTTACCTGTAACAGGAATAGCCGGATGGAGAGAGATTTGAGCCAGGGGCTGCCCCTGCCAGCTCAGCTCTGGGTCAGGCGGGGCCTGGAGTGGACAGAGAGGAGAGCTGCCAGGCCACCACCGGAGCCGATGACTGAGGACCGGCCACCCCTGCCTGAGAGCCAAGCTGCCTCGTCTGCACTTTGGGGTCGCCACCCTCTCTGGCCCAGGAAGACAGGGGTGCCAAGTAACGACGGTGGGTCCCGGCCGTGCAGAGCTTGGAGCTTGAGGTGCACCCTCAAGACTGAGACAGCTTCCTGGCTCCAGAGTGTTCCCAGCTCCTTCTCCGCTGTGATTGGTTCCATGAGCTCTAACTGAGCTGTGATTGGTTCCGTGGGCACTAACTGAGCTGTGATTGGTTCCGTGAGCACTAACTGAGCTGTGATTGGTTCTGTGAGCACTAACTGAGCTGTGATTGGTTCCGTGAGCACTAACTGAGCTGTGATTGGTTCTGTGAGCACTAACTGAGCGTGGACGGAGCCGGGCCACTGTGCTGGGCCTACGGGCTGAACGGACAAGGTCCTGCCTTGATGGAGCTCGCCATCCCGAAGGACAAAGGGAAGCGGTGGCCAGGGGACCGCGGCGGTGCTGGTGCAGGGAGAGAGGCGAGGGAGGCTTTGCAGCGGCAGTGATTCTGCAGAACCTCCGGCTTCCGAGGACCGCGCTGTGAGCACGTCCGGCTGCAGGACAGGCAGCCGAGGCCGCAGAGTGGCAGGACCTGCAGTGCCCGAGGCACGGGATTCCGGAAACATGTTTAAGAGTCGCAATGTTTGCAGCTCCCAAGCTGAGTGGCTACAACAGGCAGCCCTTGTTCAGGGCAGAAGACTGGTTTTCTTCCACCCAAAGCTGGCGCCCTGGGTGTTGTATGCTTGACCCCGGCGTGGGACGTGGGACGTGGGCTACAGGCACATTGCCAAGGCCTGTCTGGCCAGAGGGCTTGAGAAGGCTTCCCCTGGCAGAGAGAGGTATTTAGGCTGGAGCTGAACCAGGTAAAGATCAGGCCAAAGAAAGGGCATTTTTGGAGACCCAGAGACCAGAGCTTATTGTTGGAGAAACGGGAAGGGAGCTGCTGGCATCGGTGGGATTAGAGCAGAAGGACGATGTCCACAGTGAGGCCGAGGGGGTGCCAAGGTTGGCCACACAAGGCCTTGTGACCCTCAGAAGGAGCGCAGGTTAGCCGAGGACGGTGGGGCCTCAGAAGCCTGCCTTCAAAGTACATGGGCCCTGGTCCCATGTTACAGATGTGGAGACTGAGGCCCAGCAGGAGGTGCACAGGGAATCAGCAGCCAAGCTGGGAAGGTTATAGAGCTGAGCCCACACCCCCCAGCACTTTCTTAAATCCTTACTCAGGAAGCCCTCCAGCCTGCAGCTGAGAAGCTGGGAGAATCTTCCTGGCAACTGGGCCTCCCCCTCCGTAGGTCCCTCCCTGCTCAGGTGCTCTCTGTGGCTCCCTGCACCTGTATGGCCGTGGGCTGAAGGGGTATGAAGGCCAGGTGTGCAGCCAGGTCTCCCATTTCCTGTCTGACCTCAAAAGCAGACCAGGAGACCAAGGCAGGAGACCGGCTCCAGGGGACTAACCAAAACCTCTCGACTCCTCAGATAGTGTTCTGTCCACCTTCATGTCCAGCTCCTTGGCCTGGCATTCAAGGCCCTGCCCTGCCCACTCACCTCCAGCCAGCCTCCCACACACCAGGCCTCTCCCAGGACCTGCAGGCCATGCAGGTCAGGCTGCAGTCCAGATGCTGCAAGGCCCTGTGCCCGCCCCAAACCCCGCCAGAGCGGCCGTGGGCAGTGACCACACGCTCCCACACCGCCTGGCCCTGAACTCACAGGTGCCTCCGCTATCCAAGCCCCCAAGGCCCTGAGCTGGGTGCAGAGCAGGGTGAGGCACCAGGGCGGTGAGGAGGGATTTGGGGTGGCAGGGATGCTGGTTCTGGCTGAGGCAGTCAGGATAACCACCTGCTCTCTTTCCTGGCGCAGAGCGGTCTGGGAGGAGACCAAAGGGCAAGAAAAGCGACTCGAAAAGGAAGAGCCGTGAGGGCCCAAAGGGCAGCCCTGAGAAGAAAGAGAAAGTGAAGGCAGGGCCCGACTCAGTCCTAGGGCAGCTGGGTAAGTGGCCACGCCGGCCGGGCAGACTGGCAAGGCTCACACCGTCACTCCACTTGCAGCCCCCATAGAAGGCCGGCTGGGACCAGCTCCCACCTAGCCAGAGTGGGGGGCCCTTCTCTGCCCAGGCACTCACACCTCCTGGTCATAAAAGAGACTAGGGTTTCAGAGCCCGGGCTGCCATCCCGAGAAATCCCCCTTTTGTAGACCTGGAGGCTGTGTCCAGCAGCTCAGGAACTGACTGCTCAGTCCGCTGGCCAGGGTCCTGGGGGCCCTGAAGGTAGGTGTGGGCCCCGGGATTCTCCATTCTTGTCCCACTCTGCCAGAACCTTTCCGAATGGGCCCTCACAGTACCAGTGAACCTTCATGGCAGAGAGACCCAAAGGAGTGGCCAGACACTGGCCCAACCCACCTTCCGCCGTCACAGACCTCCTTACTGCTACCCCCGTAAGCCACGCTGCCCTTGAGGGGACTCAGCAGTGAGCTTCCTCTCCCAGGAGGTCGTGTGCTTCCCCTGGAGCACTTCCCAGGGCTGGAGGCGGAGCCCCCTTCAAGACCTCGCTTCCAGCACAGAAGCCCCAGGTCTTCAGTTTTCCCCTCAGTTTCAGAAAGGGGACAAATTGGGTGTCTAATGGGAGGCTAGCTGTCCCGAGACCTGAGTAAAGGAGGGATGGCCCACAGCTAGAGCAGGCACTGACATCCACGAGGGGCCTCATACCCTGATACATTGCCGCCCTCTTCACGCCTGACACCCTTATCCAACTTCCTTGTTTTGGAAGCTCTGGGAGACAAGGTGCATAGAAATCCAGCGCCCCCTGGTGGCCTGAGGGCATTTTTCTCCATTCCTCCGCTCCCTGCACCTCATGGGTGTGCAGGGTCAAAGGCCCTTGCTTGTTTTAATGTTCTGCTGTGGCCACCTTAAAATTCTCAATAGTAATTTTTGAACAGGGAGCCTGCGGAGCTTGCTGGGGAGGCCCAGAAAGGGATTCCAGAGGGGGTGGGACTTGCACCTGCTGGCATCTCACCATCCCTCGTCTCTCCCCGCTGCCAGGCCTGTCCACCTCGTTCCCCATCGACGGCACCTTCTTCAACAGCTGGCTGGCGCAGTCGGTGCAGATCACAGCGGAGAACATGGCCATGAGCGAATGGTCGCTCAATAACGGGCACCGAGAGGACCCGGCCCCCGGGCTGCTGTCAGAGGAGCTGCTGCAAGACGAGGAGACGCTGCTGAGCTTCATGCGGGACCCCTCGCTGCGGCCCGGCGACCCCGCCAGGAAGGCCCGCGGCCGCGCCACCCGCCCGCCTGCCAAGAAGAAGCCGCCGCAGGACGGGCCCGGCTCACGGACGGCTCCGGACAGGCCCCCCAAGAAGCCCTGGGGCCAGGATGCAGGCGGCGGCAAGGGGGGTCCAGGTCAAGGGCCGCCCACCCGGAAACCACCACGGCGAGCACCCTCGCACCTGCCGTCCAGCCCGACAGCCGGGGACTGCCCCGTCCCAGCGGCTCCCGAGAGCCCCGCGCCGCTGGCCCCCGGCACCCCTGACGAGGCGGCCCCCGCGGCCGCCGACGCGAGCGTCCAGGTGCCCGGCCCGGCGGCGAGCCGGCCGCGGCCGCCCCGCGACAGCAAGGCAGCCCGGAGACCGGCGGGCGCCAGGCCCGATGCCGGGGCGGGACCTCCCTCCGCGGCGGCCGAGAGGCCACAGGTCAGCTTACACTTTGACCCTGAGACTGCTGGTTTCTTCTCCGATAGGGAGATGAGCGACTCCGACGTGGAGGCTGAGGACGGCGGGGTGCAGCGGGGCCCCCGGGAAGCAGGGGCCGAGGAGGTGGTCCGCATGGGCGTCTTGGCCTCCTAAGTCCCCCCGTCCCTGTCTCAGGCCCTGCCCTAGGCCCCCCGCCCCCCACGAGGCCTCAGCCCCGTCACAACTGCCATTTCCAATCCGCTGAGTGTCCCAGGCCCTCAACGCTGCCACTCCGCCGTGGTTTTATCTGTAATACAGAGAGAGTTCCGGATTCTACACTGTTGTCTTTCCTCTGTGCTGGCCCAGGACATTGGATCCCTCCCACAGCCCTGGCCGCGGGGCCGGGCCACGTCCCGTGTAGCGCCCCGTGGCGCCAGCGGCCCCGCCCGGCCCGCGGGCCCCTGGCTAGATGCAGGCCGGGTGAAGGAGAGGTCAGGACGCCAGCCCGCTGCCGCCGGGAGACGCAGAATGTCGTTTGGGCATTATCTCACGGCAGGTGGGCCGGCCCCCCGGCCTGCCCACCTTGCCCTCCAATTCCACTGGAGTCCATTCGGGGGGTCCTGCTGCACTCCACTGATCCCCAAGGAAGTCTCTGATACGTGGTCCCCAGCCAGAGTCTACTCACTGTCACAAGCACAACGAGCTTCTCTGAGAAAGCACTGAAGGCGCGCAGAGGGCCCCGCGGGGTCCAGGGGAACCGCAGCCGCTCCTGGCAGCCCGCACCGAGGGCCGGCCCGCCCGCCCCCCCTCCGCTCCCTGCTGCTCGGCCCGCGCCAGCGCCCAGCCCTGCAGCCCCGGGAAGGGGCTTCCACAATCCTTCCTGAGCTGTGCCACTTACTCAGGGGACCCCCGGGCAGCCAGCCGCCACGCCGCCGGCGGGCTGCCCGGGAGGCCAGTGCCCAGGCGGGGGCGGGGGCTCGGGCTCAGACCTGCCCGCGGCAGAGAATCGCTCCGGGCTCCAACTTCCTTCCTTCCGTAGGAGCCAGTCTCGGCCCAAGTCCGGTCACTCCCAGGCCGCTGACCAGGCCGATCGCCTTTTCAGGTTTCCCAGTCCTGCTAAGAGACGAGCTGCTTCCTCGGTTTCCTTCTGGAAACTCCTTCCAACTGGCAGTGGGATCCCGGGGCCCAGGCGGCCGGCTCGGCCGCTGGGGCTGTTTGAAGTCTTGCTGGAGGCTCCTGGTTCCTCTCCCTCCAGCCTTAACCCCCCTTTTCCCGCTGTGCCCTCCCTCCCCACCCCTCCCCAGTCTCCCGCCTCCCCTCCCCTCCAGGTCCAGGTAGCTGCTCTGAAGGGTTTTAGTGGAGTGGCCCCAGGGTGATAGCTCAGGGAACAAACAAAAAGGAATTCAGTGAACACGTGTGTGTGTGTTTTTCATTTGTGAATTACTCCTGGGTCACTCCCGCCACTGGCAAAGCCAGAACTTCTCCAACCAGAACCTTGCAGAAGTCCAGTGACAGTCGAATCATTCTGTGGATGCCAAAGAATATTTTGACCACAACACAGCACAGCCTGGGACCTACCAACTTGTCACTTGGACTTTTGTAACGGCGTTCTTTAGCGACAACTTACAGAAACACGCTCCTCGCACACACCCAAGGCGACCAGCCCGAGCTCTTGGAAAGAGGATGCTGTTCGGCCGCTCGACTGTGGAAACCGGAACCAGTTGTTGGGTTTCAGACCCTGGGCTGGGCCCGCCGGGAGCCTGCAGCCTCGCCGCGGGAGGAACACCGGCGGGAAACCAGCGGCCGGCGTCCTGACCGCGAGGTTCCCGCACGCGAACCAACACGGCGCGAATCGGGTCAGCGGGACGGGGAGCCGCTTGACCACTGGCCCCCGAGTCCAAAAACTACCAAGGTACGACAGTGGCGCTGTCATTGACTCTCAGCTTCATGTGAATCTTAGCAAAACAGGAAACGAGGACGATGGCGAAGTTCAGGGGACGGACCGGCGTGTCCGTTGGGACGGACCCAGCAGGCGTCAGGACTCCGGGCGCTGGGATGGCAGGAGCGACCGCGTAGTTTAGTCTGCCTGCCACCTGGGTAGCGGTGGCCGGCGCAGCGTCCCAGCCCCGTTCTCTGTTTACTGCCTTTGAACAGACCTCCTTCCCCCACCCCCACCCCCACACCCACCCCCACCGTGCTTCACGTCACAGCCCTGTCTGTGCTGGATTGCTCAGTCTGACCTCGCAGGAAGCAAAGGGATGAGCTTAAAGAACAACCAAACTGTCCCCTGGGGTGCGGGGACCGGCGTGCCAGGAATGGCTTAGGTCCAGAAAACTCAGTGCTTGCCCCCTGACCCCATCATCCATCCTGAGGCAGAGTCTGGGCCCCTGGAGGCGGAGAGGACCTGGGAGGGAGCACAGAGGGTCTGGCCCAGGTGGGGCAGCTTGCCCTCTTCTCTCCCGGCTCTGGCTGTGTTTGGGCAGATTACCCCTGGGCGTGGTGGCTTGTTAGGCCGGCTGGGGGGCCCTCCCAGGCCAGGCCAGGCCCTAACCTCTCCTCCCCAGGATATCCACCTGCCGTGAGAAGGGTGAGGATGCCGCTATCCACTTCTCCCCACCATTAGCCACAGCCCCTTCGCACGTTTCCAGCTTCTGTCGTCGCGTGGAAGGCTCTGCCACCCCTGAGGTTAAGGTGGGGGGAGGCAGACGAGAAGAGGCCTTCCCAGGCCAGAGGCTGGGGCCCATCTTGCCCTCGACCTCACCGCCTACGCTCACGGGCCCTCAGGGAGGGAGAAGCTGCTCTGTCCCTCGTCCTCATTCCCCAGTCCCAGCTGCCCACCTCCCCCGCCCCCCCCCCTCATCACAGTGAGAAAGGATAATGCGCAAGGGAAGTATTTTTATGGATCATAAATGTATTTTACCACGAACGAGGAGAAAGGAAGAAGGGTTTATTTTGTTAAATGAGCACCAACTTGGTGACCGTGTGCGAGCGCTTGTAAGGGAGGCGCCCCCCAGGTTTCCACACGGGGCTGGGCCGTGGATGTGGCCATGTGCCTGCGTGTCCCTACGTGTGGATGGGCACAGTGTGGGACTTGCTAGGGCGATTCCTAGAGAACCAGCTGCCCGGCTCTCACAGACACTGGCAACAGCTAGACTTGGCCTTTCCTTGCCCAACGCTGGGTGTGGCCAGCCTCTGCCCACGCCCAAGGCTCTGCAGCACGGTCTGGATGCCCTGCAGTGAGGCCCGTGGGGAGGCCACTTCCCCTACCCCTGGCCCAGCTGGCCACATTGGCCAAAGAGCCAGGGCTGGGGTCTGGGACCTTTGGTTGTTCTTTAGGGCACTTCCTGCCACCTTGTCCCTCAGCTGCACAGCACTCTGTGCTCCACATCGGCTCGGGGTGGGGGGATGATATGAATGTCACAGGAGGAGACACACCTTCTGTCTTTGTTTCAAAGAAAGTGATGTGCCATTTGTTAATATACAAGAGAAATATTGAAAATATATTGAAAAGAGCAATTTTAAATTATTTTTGGCTTACGTTGCAATATTTATTTTCTTGTATTAGAAAAGATTCCTTTGTAGAGAAAAAATGTATTTTTCATTAACGCAAAGACCTATTTCTCCTTTTTGTACATTGTCCGTGTTCGCTACCCTCGATGAGCAATAGAATGTGCGGCCTCCCCGGTGTGCCAGCGCCCACCGCGCCCTGCATGACATGTGTTGCCGCTGCTACGTAGCTTTCAGTCCCATCCTGTCCTGCTCACTCCCGGGCCTCCGGACCGGGCCGCCACCAGGGCCTGTGTCTCAAGGAGCCCTTTGCACTCCTCATGTGTTGGCAAACGCAGTTAATAAAGCAATGTTTTCTGTGCTGGTTGGCGTGAGGCTTCATTGCATCGACTGGGCCCGGGGCCTGTGAGTCCCGTGCGCAGACTGGATGTGCCATGGGGCTGATGCTGCCCCCTCGGGAGTCGTATCAGTGACGGCCATCGTGAGCGCTCTACGGGCCCGCCGCTGTGCCCAGAGCTGAACTTCCTTCGCCCTCACTGTTGTCGCCCCCCAGGATTCAGAGCGGATGAGGGATATGCCCAAAGCCACACCTCCGGGAAGAGGGGAAGTCCTACATCACAGGCAGGTTGTTGGAGCTGGGACAGTGGGAAGGTTTGGGAGGGAGCTTAGCAATGTCATCAGGGAAGAATTTTGCTCAGGTTTGTGTTTCATTCATTATTTTCTGAGCACCGACTCCGCTCCAAGCTCTGGAAAGCGTGGAAAGTGTCCCTGTCCCTCCCAGGGCAGCCAGTCCAGCAGGAACACAGACATGAGGGGATGGGAGTCATGGAGGCCTGGGCTGTTGGTGGGGGGGCTGGAGGGGGCCTACAGGAAGTAACACCATTCATTCAGTCATTCATTCATTCAACAATGGATCCATTTGATCACACACTGGTTCTGCCAGTGCTCTGGGCTGTATACTGAGCCTGTCAGCAGGGGCTGCCCTCAGAGCTTCCAGGCAGCGGGACCTGAAGAATAGACAGTTGGTGCCCAAAGAGCTGGATAGAAGGAAGGGACAGGAAACATTCCTGGTAGAGGACTCGGCACAGGCAAAGGGGTCAAACAATGCGGGAGTGGGTCTTACACCTCAGAGCCCAGGGCAGCTGTGTGGAAGGATCGAACTGGGAATCTAGCTTCTGGAGCCGCTGACTTAAGTCGTTTCGGACAGCAAATTGCCCCATTTTCTGACCAGTGCGATAGGAGGCAGGTCCCCAGAGGCACCTCCAGACTCACCGTTCTGTGAGTCCACAGCGTTGGAAATAAGCCTGGGGCTCCCGGGAGGCCCCAGGAGCTGTGATTCGGAGCGGCCCTCGGCCAGCTGCCCTGGGCCCAGCTCCCCGGCTTCCCCCTCCGCCCGGGGCCAGCCTGATGCCACAGTGATCCAAAGAGCCACGCGAGGTCCCCCCACAGCCCTGCGAGAGCACCTGACAGCACACCCAGCTGACAGATGTGGGCACCTGAGGGTCAAAAGCAGCCATGTTCAATGGAAATAATAGGACAAGTAATAGTAGGTGCTACACATTTTTAAAATCACAGAAAAAAATAATTTTAATAATTTTATTTAATCCATTATATGCAATATATGGTCACATAAACATGTAATTAATATAAAACCATTATTAACAAAGTGTTTTCCGTTCTGTTTGCGCTGTGTTCTAACCTACACTTCCATCTGGATGAGCCACATTTCAAGCTCAGTAGCCACATGGCTCACAGCGACTCCACGGCAGTGCAGCCCTAGAGACAGTCAGCTGTGCCCGGGTCTCCTATCTGAGCGGCGCTCCTAGGCCTGCACTCCTGCCGCGGCCTCTGCCGTCCCTGCCCCCGAGAGGCCCCGAGCACTGGACAAGTGTAGGCTGACCTGGTGGCGACTTCCCGTGGCGGCCAGCTCTCTGCCCGCAGCTGTGGGGGGAGGGGTGTCCACGCACCCACATTTCCGTCGTGCCTGCCTGATTCAGCACCCACTGAGCACCTGCCGCTGGGCCCTGGGGATGACACAGCCCCTGTGGAGAGGCCAGGCCCGTGTGGGAGACGGACTTGAATCAGATCATCCCAAAGCAACGTGCAGCCACTCACTGAGACTGGGTGGCAAGTGGATGGGAGGCCTGCAGGGGGGAAGGTCTGCCCTCCCTGAACTTCCTTTACTCTGGCTACTCCTGCAACTAAGATCTGGGGCGCCCTCTGCCGCCCGCCGGGGCCCAGCCCTGCCATCTCCAGCTCCAAGTCCCGAAGCCCACAAGAGCCGGAGCCAACCCTGCCTTCCCACCTCAGACTCCGGCCTCTCCGGGCCCTGCACGCCAACACCTCCTAGGGCAGAGAATCTTCTCCACCAGCCACAGGCACAGAGGCAGTGGGTTAGATGGCAGGGCTGCCAGATGTAGCAAATAAAAACACAAGGCACGCAGTGAAATTAGAATTTCAGACAAACAATGAATAATGCTTTCGTATAAATCTGTTCCAAATACCACATCCTGTATTTTTCCTGGCAGTCCCGGGGGAGGCCTCACATCCTCTGCTACTCCGTGTCTAGGCGTGGGATTTACCGTTGCACACAAACTGGGGCAGGTCCAAGACTGTCCCCCCAACCCAAAGCGCTCACCCCTGCAATGCAGAGCAACGGGAAGGGGCCGCAGCCAGTGCCGGGACAGACAGGACCCAGGCCTGTCGTGCTGTGCCTCAGCCCCGAGGCACCCAACCCAAGCTGAACCGAACCCGGAGGTGTCCCAGAAGGGACCTGGCTCCCTACAGCTCCTTGAGGCCCACAGCCCATTGGTTTGCTCACTCGGGTCAGCACCTAAAGAGTTCACGTTGGCTGCAGCACCCTTCGCTATAGCCAAGAGGGGGAAGCAGCCCAAGTGTCCATTAATAGGTAAAAGGATAAAGAAAATGTGGTAGGAACATACAATGGGATCGTATTCATGCTTGAAAAGGAGAGATTCTGACACATGCTATGACATGCTATGGCATTCTGATACATGGATGGCCATTGAACGCATTATGCTAAGTGAAATCAGCCAGTCCCAAAAAACACACAGCACAGTTCCATTTACATGAGGTATTTAAACTTTCTGGGATGTATCAGTCTCACAGAAACAGGAAGTGGAGTGGTGATTGGCAGGGGCTAGGGGCAGAGGAGGTGTGAGTTGCTGGGTGGTGCAGAGGCAGGGTGGGGGTCTGGGGCTCTGGGGCTCAGCAGTGTGCTTGTTGGGGACAGTGCTGTGCTGTACATTGGAAATGGTTGGGAGGGTAAATTTTGTTTTGTGTTTTTCTGCCACCTTTTTTTTTTTTTAAGAACACTATTCAGGAAAAAATATCCTGCTACATTCAATAATGTACAATTGCTTTGTTGCAACAACAAACATAATATTAGCAAAAAGAAGCTATTCTAAAATATTAAAAAGCAAAAAGTTCAAGTTGGGTCTCTGCCTTTTCTGGAGTATCAGTGATCCTCCTCCATCCCCCAACTCAAGCTCAGGCCTCTTTTTATTATTGTTATTTCCCTCCCAAGGCTTTTTTAAAAATATATTTATTTTTATTGATTTCAGAGAGGAAAGGAGAGAGAGAGAGAGAATCAATGACTGGCTGTCTCCTGCATGCCCCTGCTGGGGATTGAGCCGGCAACCCAGGCATGTGCCCTTAACCAGAATCCACCCCAAGACCCTCAGTCCCCAGGTGGATGCTCTAACCACTGAGCCAAACCAGCTAGGGCCCTCCCAAGGCTTTTTGCCAGGACAACCAGGGTCTGGGGTCAGGGCAGGGCAGCTCCCTGGGCAGGGCTGGGGAGGGGCTGGTTGTAAATAGCTAGTGCTCAGCCTGGAAGCAGCGCATGAGACGCCTGTGACTGTCAGCTGCCTGGGCCTGAGGAGCAGCCACCTTCCCGGCATTCGGGGCTCCGGCTGCCGTCCATCCACCTGAAACCTGGCTTCCCAGGAGCCTGGAGGTGGCCGAAGAGGACACCCCTCCCTCCCGTCTCCCCCTCCCAGCTCCCTTTCAGAGGAGGAATGTTCCATTGCTGGGCATCAGATGTTGTGATCAACATGAAACTCAGGAGAGCAGCCAGGATTTGCAGGAGAAGCAGAGGGGAAAGTGACTCAGCAGAAGAAACCTTCCTGGTGGATGCTCAGGACTGCTATTTGGGGCTCTGGGTGACGGCCAGGCTCTGGTGGCAGGTGCAGAGCCTTGCGTCCACTCGCCAGCTGAGTATTCATGCCCATTGGTTCTCCGAGGGGGCCTGGCGGGGAGTTCCGGGGGGCGGGTCTGGCGCTGCCTCATCCAATGTAAGACACACAAATGGGCTCATGTCTAACGGGAGTAGGGTGCCAGGTGGAGGCATCAGGAATCAGAGGAGACGCTCAAATCTTAGGGGCCCCTCTCCCCTCCAGGAGCACCGCCTCCTAGTCACAAAGGGAGTGGGCCTGGCCCCAGCCTGCACCATCCGTCCTGGGTCCTCAGGGTTGGGGGGGCATGAAAGCTTGTGCTCAACTGAATTCGGGGACAGAGAGCCTGCCATTTTGAAAGCAACCCAGTGCCAAGCCCTCTGCGCTAAACAGCGTCTTCCTCAGACTCAGCCGCAGGTGTCTCCTCCAAACGTGGCCTCTTCACTCACTGTCGTCCTGAGCCCTGGAGCCACCGAGATCGAGTCCCATCCTCTGTTCCCTGTGCTAGTACATGTCCCCCCGGCTCTTCAACGTCAGGCCTTCCCTCAGGTTAGAAAGCAACGCATTTCCCCGTTCCCACGGCACTTCCTCCCAGAGCCCTACACGGTTCAGGTGGAGCAGCCCCAGGTCAGCGGCTGCTGTCGGCTACAGGCCGCAGCGGGGCCTGCAGAGAGCCCGGCCTCCGCCCCGTGCCCTGCAGGTTGGCAATCACTGCTGTTTCGGTAGCTTCAGCACGTGTTGTAGTTTTAACCCAAACCAGAACCTTCCCTACGAAACAACGAGGAAAAGCCTTTGCAGCTGAACGCGATCCCAGAGGAAAGGCGTCATTAAGCCAGAGCTGCCGGAGAGAGCGGTCCTGCGGCCGCAGCCCAGCGGCTCCCGCGCCGGGCTCCAGGGAGAGGAGGTAGGTCGTTTGGAAGAACTGGCTGCAGAAGAAGGAGGGGTGGGGGCGCAGAGGAGTGCTGGGGAGAGGGCAGAGTCCCGGGGAGAAGTGCTGGCTGTTTGGGGTTGGCTGTGGGCAGCAGCCTGGGGAGGCCGGACAGGGAGGGTGGAGGCGCCTGGCAGCCTGTGGCGCCCGGGGGCGGCTTCTCGGCTGTTCTCCTCAGAGGCACCGAGGGCCGCCAAGTGTCCACCTGCACTGGCACAGGAGCTGCTGTGTTGGTTTTGCCTGCAGCTGTTGGCCAACAACCCCTCTTGTCTCTGCCTTCCGACTGTGGCCTCCTGTGGTCAGGACATCGCCGCTGTCTGCGTGTTTCACCACGGCCGTCGGTGCAGTCAGAGCATCGCGGCCTGGGGGCCTGGGCCACACGCCTGGTCAGCGCCACACACGCTGGTGCACCTGCTCGGTGGTCAGCGTGGCACTTGGAAAAGGTGGTCCCAGCTGCACAACGGCCTGTCCTCATCCTGCCCATGAGCCCGCGGGCAGGCTGTCCCCACACGGCCCCCCGGGCGGGCTATTCTGGATCACTGGCTCCTACCTTGGCTTGGAAAACATGGTCATGCATCATAAAACGTTGGTTTGAGAATCGGTGTGAGAAATAACGTACTTAATTACAGGGGAGAAACAGGTTGGAGTTGGGAAAAGAGCAGCCTCTCGCCTGCCTCCTGCTCTGCGGGCTGTCCTCTCATGCCTGCCTCCTCCCGGCACCTCCACACAGCAGCTCTCCCAGCCCCAAACCATCCTTTCCTGTCCGGCCTTTGTCTCTGCGGTTCTATCCTCGCTTGCCCCCTCTGCATTTAACCAGTTTGTATTCCTTTAAGATACACTTCTGGTCCCCCTTTCTAGAAACCTCTCGATAGTTTGGGGGCTTCTTATTGCCGTCCACGGTGCCTTCGACAGATCTCTGCCCTGTCTCATTATGCGATGGGGCCCCAGCAGCAGGAGTTCAGATATGTCTGCTGGCTGACTGGAGGAAAGGCAGGCAGGAGTGAGGCCAAGCGCCCCGACCTGAATCCCACCCCAGCACAATCCTCAGTAAATGCCTAACTAATGGTTTCCTGTAGGGGTAAGGCTGTGTGTGTGTGTGAGAGAGAGAAAGAACCTGGAGAGCAGGGACCCTGCCCCTGTTTTGCACAGCCCAGACTGGCACTTGGAGTGGTGGGCAAAGTTACAGGGTAATCAGACGTCAGGGCACTGCTTCTCCGACGAGGAAGGCAGGCCGAGGCTCAGGACCGATGATTCTGAGCTCGCCCCAAATAGAAGCTGGGTGTAACCTCAGACTAGTCCCTAAATAGCTGTGTGCCCTGCCATCTGCTGCCGGGCGGTTAGGGAAGAAAGCAGCTTCCTGTAGGAAGAGCTGTGGCCCCAGCCATGGAGCCCCTGGTAACAACAAACTGCCACCTGCGTGGCCTCCCTGGTTCCAGCCCAGGGCTCAGCTCTCCTGGCTGTCCTTCCTCAAGGAGGGCTCCAGGCCATTCAGGTCAAAGTGAAGTCCCCAGGATGGAGAAAGTCAACTTGCTTTTCTTTCTTTCTTTTTTTTCTTTTTGAAAGTATTACAGATGTCCCTCATTCCTCCCTCCCAGTGCCCCCTCCATCCAGCCCTGCCCCACCCCAGACCTTCACCACACTATTGTCTGTGTCCATGGGCAACACATAGATGGATATAAATTCTTTGGTTAATGTCTCCCCTCCTCACACCCTCCCCTCTGAGGACTGTCTGTCTGTTCTACAACTTGCTTTATTCCAGACTGCAAACAGTGGTGTGGCTTCCCAGCGGCAGGGTGAGTCTAAGAGATGTTGGTCCTAGCCGGTTTGGGTCAGTGCATAGAGCTTCGGCCTGGCCTGCAGGTTGTGGGCTCCATCCCCAGTAGGGTGCGTGCAGGAGGAGCCAATCAGATTCTCTCTCATCGTTAATGTTTCTTTCTCTTTCTCCCTTCCTCTCTGAAATAAAAAAATTTAAAAAATTAAAATTAAAATTTTCAACCAAAATCCTAGCCCTTGCTAGAAGAAAATGGTACTTGATAATATTTGTAATTACTCTGGTGTCTGAAAGTTTACCAATCCCGAATGAGATAGGATTACACTTCCACTGTTGAATTTCACTCAATTTTAGTTTAAGAAAGCAGTAAACAAAATTTTCTGTCTTATTTCGACTTGTACTCTTAAAACTGATATAATTTTATTAACCAATGTCACCCTAATAAATTAAAATTTAAAAAGTACTTTACATTTTTCCATTTTGACCCTCCCCTCTCTCCCCCCCGTTTCTTTTCCCTGGCCACCTAAACCTTACCTTCAATTACTTCTTCCCCTCCTTTACTTTCTTTCTTTTTCTTCTTTTTTTAAAATATGTTTTATTGATTTTTCACAAAGAGGAAGAGAGAGGGACAGATAGAAACATTGATGAGAGAGAAACATCGATCAGCTGCCTCTTGCACACCCCCTACTGGGGATGTGCCCGCAACCAAGGTACATGCCCTTGACTGGACCTTTCAGTCCGCAGGCCAATGCTCTATCCACTGAGCCAAACTGGTCCCGGCTCCCCTCCTTTACTTTCAATAGCCATGAAACATGCCAAATGCAAAGCTCTTTGACTGGAGGAATGTGTTACCCATTAACCCAGGCCTTTCAATTCAGTCCGGGAAGGAAACTCTTCAGATCTTCTTGCAGCATTATCAGCTTGTCTGTAGTGGCTCATTGCCATCACCAAGTCAGTGACTTTAATAAACATCTTAAAATTGTCCACCACAATGTCCCAGCCAAATCAAATTTCCATTCCAAAGCAGGGGTTACTTTACTAGTAACAGCCAGAAAGTACTAAGACTTGGTGTCTAATTTTAGATAAAATAAACAAGAGGCTTTGTAGACATAGGCCCTGGCCTTTGTCTATTAACTGAATCTCCAGTTGAACCTTGTGGAAGAGAGGTAGCAGAAACGGGGGCTTTAGGACTTTAATTTTAATTGATTTTTTAAAATTAGAGAGAGATTCTCTATTTGTGGTTCCATGCATTTAGGCATTCATTGGATGGTGGTTCTATGTCCCGTTCCCAGACCAGGGATCCAGAGATCAAACCTGAAACCTAGGCTTAACAGGAAGATGTTCTAACCAACTGAGCTACCCCACCAGGGCTTTAACCATCAGGTTTCTACGCTGTTTTTACCTTTCAAAGAGGAGGAGGGTGGCCACTTTACACCATTTCCTAGGAAGTCGCCATGTACCCAACAAGGGCTTTGCATACTCTCCTGGGGGCTGTTACTTGCATTACTTGTACCTTCAGTGCAACTATCAGATAGTCTACTTGATAATTTTGTAGCTAAATTCAAGAAAATGAGCTAAATAAACTGGACTTGATTTTCTTAGCATTTGTTCCTTCAATGCAATTACTATCTACTTATTTTCAATTCACAAATAACTTGAATCCACAGGTAAATCTCTACTTGATGGGCTCGATTTTAATAGAACCAATAGAATAATTGCTTATATTAAGAGCTAGCACAGCCCTGGCATGTAGCTCAGTTGGTTCAAGCATTGTTCCAATAAACCAAGGTTGGGGGTTTGCTCCTCAATCAGGCCACATGCAAGAGTCAACCAATGAATTCATAAATAAGTGGAGCAACGAATCAATGTCTCTCTGAGGTCAATAAAAATATGAGTTGCCGGGACTGGTTTGGCTCAATAGATAGAGCGTCGGCTTGGGGACTGAAGGGTCCCGGGTTCGATTCCGGTCAAGGGCATGTACCTTGGTTGCGGGCATATCCCCGGTAGAGGGTGTGCAAGAGGCAGCTGATCGATGACTCTCTCATTGATGTTTCTAACTCTCTATCTCTCTCCCTTCCTTTCTGTATAAAATCAATAAAATATATTTTTAAAAATAAAATAAAATAAAAAATAAAAGAGTTAGCACAACACTTGTTGCCATTCTGCACATGGTTAGTGGGAAGGCTAAAGGCATGGCTGTAAAAAGGTCTTATATTTGCATTTAAGTCTCAAAAGTAGCTTTTTAATCATTACAAAAATGATTTTTTCTTCACTGATTGGCCAATGATTAGTGTTATTAGTACTCAGTATTACAGTATTGTTATATCTGCTTTTCCTAAATGAAGAATCCACACTGGCATCAGAAAACCTAAAAAGCTGTTACAGATTCAGATTATTGCCCTCTGTCCTCCCCTGTCTGAACCACAATATTTGGTGGGATTTTTTTTTCCATACGTGTGTGTGTGTGTGTGTGTGTGTGTGTGTATGTTGAAAGCTCCCCAGGTGTGTGTGTGTTGAAAGCTCCCCAGGAGGTTCTGATGCAGAAAGCATAGAATTTTGGTGTAGATAAAACCAACTGGTTGCCTTATTTTTCACATTTCAACAGTCAGCTTTGTGTAAGTCCTGCTTTAGTTTGCCCACAGTTGTTTCCAGTCTCATAAGGCAAATTAAGTCTTGGTAGTCAGCAACTTTTCTTTGAATCCTTGTACAAAGGGAAAGTTCTATTACTGTCATAATATCAAAGTCTAATGAGTAAAATGAAAATTATAATTGGATGATAAAAATGGAACTTGTTACTAGGGTTTTTCAATGACAAGATTAGCATTTTATTTTTTTATTCCTGACAATCAAATTCATAGGGGGTGAAGAGATAATAGAACATAAAAATAACATACAAACACAATTCAAGAACATTTTACCATCTATTGTAGTGTTCTTTTTAAAATACATAAAGGTAAACAGAAATATCTTTATATAAATTATGCTTAACAATCTCTATACACTGTAAAACAACTGTTAAAATTCACACAAAGATACTAGTGCAAGCAGCGTACAAAAGTGCAAACAAGGTTAGTGATGAAAACTTATCACCACCTTACCACTTGGACATACTCTGCATTCAGCCGGATACTGAAGGCCTCATCACCATGGGAAACGCTTTGATCACTTGTAAAATCACGGACTACATTCACCCAGTGCTCTCGCCTCCGTAAGGCAGCTGATTGCACTCAGGTTGGGAGCAGCACTGGGGATACAGAAACCTGTGCAGAGTAGGCCATCCTGATGTGAATCCTTACTCTTGATAATGAAAAAAATTCCAAAGACAACTTGTATGTAAAAACCTGTAGAGCTGTCACCCCCTTTTCCACTCCCCTGTTTTTGATATATACGTTTGCCCTCCAAATTTTTTAAACTAAAATTAAACCCAATCCCTCTCCCTATTTAAAATACATGCTGAAGAATTCATCTACTCCAATGCAGCTTTTCCAAAAACTAATTCTTCGTAAAAATCACACAAAAGCCTTTCCCATTGGGGCACTCATCAAAAAAGTTGACTTTGGATAAGTTTGTTTACTTGACTTTGATTACTTTGGATTCTACTTAAAAGTGTGGTCAAAGATCTGAATAAATCAATCAGTGGTATTACATATATTAGCTATTCAATGTTCTAAATTCTGGGGACAAAAATTAGTTGGTTCAGACTGCACCTTCAATGGATTTCCTTCATCCTCGGGGGTCTTTGTATCCAGGTGCAGAGTAGAGGTATATGAGGGGGATGTTCACAAAATCCCAATCCCTTTACACAGAGAGGCACACAGTCCTCTATTACAAGAGCTTGCTCATTTTCATTTTCATTTTTTTTATTACAAAGCACTGAGCTACTTTTCAACAGACAATGATGGAAATAACCAGAAGCATCAATGTGTAGCTTTGAGAACTTAGTCCTTCACTGAAAATAAATTATTTTCTCAATCCTCTTGTTTATAGCAAAATATTAAAGGTTTATAGAAAGCCTTTAATTTCCTATTAATTTTAAATTAAGAAATTTGTACTTGCTAGTCTCTATCTTCATGCTTTCTTGGAGATTTTTCTGAGGCTGCACTAACTTTTATATATGTTTAAAATAATCCAAACATGCCGAAACCGGTTTGGCTCAGTGGTAGAGCGTCGGTCTGCAGACTGAAGGGTCCCAGGTTCGATTCCGGTCAGGGGTATGTACGTTGGTTGCGGGCACATCCCCGGTGGGGGGTGTGCAAGAGGCAGCTTTTCGATGTTTCTCTCTCATCGACATTTCTAGCGCTCTATCTCTCTCTCTTCCTCTCTGTGAAAAATCAATAAAATATATATTTTTTAAAAATAATCCAAACATTATCCTCTAAAGAAAATGAAAACAACATATTTTGAAAGACTTTGCTTTAAATTAGCTACTCTTGGTGTACTATGGTCAAATTTATTTGGCAATAAATCCTTGCAAACTTCAGACAGGTAAGCGACTAACGGGACTGAAATGCTGCCCTGGCTGGTGGCTCAGTTGGTTAGAGCATCATCCCAATACACGAAGGCTGTGGGTTCAATCCCCGGTCAGGGCACATCCAAGAATCAACCTGTGAATGCATGAATGAGTTGAACAACAAATTGGTGTTTCTTTCACTCTCCCCTCCTCTCTAAAATAATAAAGACTGAAATGCCACATTGAGTTACATACCAAATACAGTTTTAGGAAATGTGAACCTTCCCCAGAACCTCTCAAATCATGTCAACTAAGAAGTATACTGTTTTTGATGGTGGAACTTGTGAAAATGCTGGTTTGTATATATATGTATTTTATTTTTTTAAGGGAGAAGAAAGGAGAGGGGGAGAGAGAGAGATGCATTGGCTGCCTCCTGCACCCTCCCCACCGGATGGAGATCTGATGCATGGGGATGATGCCCCACCGAGTCACACAGGCAGAGGGAAAATGCTGGGTTTTGAATGTGGTTGATCAAACCATTTGCAGAAGGCAAGAGTAACTGTATCATCACAACTATTTCCCTATTTAATGATTCATGAATAGTTTCCGTACTGGAAAACACTATACGGAAGGGTGAGCCAGTTGAAAACTAAGGAAAAGAAACTGTTCTGCTTATATGTTGTAAACCACAGTAAATCTGTCTATGTACACAGGCACACAAAACTAAAATTTAGATCTATGCAGGCAACTTCTGAACTCATACATCTTTGGCACTCAAAGATACTGAATTAACTAAGCAATTGTAAATAATTATTTTTTCATATCCAGTAGTTTCCCCTCTTATCCTTGGTTATACTTTCCGAGGTTTCAGTTACCTGTGGTCAACCATGGTCTAAAAGTAATATGTAGAAAGTTCCAGAAAAAAATTCATAAACTTCAAATTCTGAGTAAAGTAGTGTGATGAAATCTCATGTCATCCCGCTCTGTTCCACCCGCGACATGAATCACTCTTTGTCCAGTGTATTACTCTGCATACACTACCTGCCTGTTAAGTCACTAGTCACTGAGTAGCTGGCTTGACTATGTATCGCAGTGCTTATGTTCAAGGAACCCTTATTTTACTTAATAATGGGCCCAAAGCACAAGAGAACGATGCTGGCATTTCAGATATGCAAAAAAAAAAAAAAGCCATAAAGTGCTTCCTTAAAGTGAAACTGTATGTGTATTATAGGACAAAACTAGTATATAGGGCTCAGAACTATCTGGGGGTCTTGGAACTTATCTCCTGTGGATAAGGGGGTACTACTGTACTTTAGGAAATGTCTATGCCCCAATTTAAAAAATGTTATACTCTTCATCCTAAAAATTCACTGAGATAATAATAATAGAAATAAAAAATCACTGATATAAAGATAAGCTAAAATCTATCAATTTAACCAGTCACCCAAAAGTTTAATTAACAACAGTCACTGAAATAGGTATGGGGTCAAAGAATCTCCTTAGAAATATGAAAGTGGCTGACACTTTATATTTTTAGAGTTTTGGAATTAAGATTTTAAAACATCTTTTGGACATCCTGATTTATATGGAACCGAATCTTGTATATAACAGTGTTAACAATTAACATCTTCAAACCTTAGTGGGAGGTGCAAAGTTATTCTATATTCTAACAGGACCATTTACCCTCGACATACGCCACGGGTAGTACACTCACACAGGCACAAACAGGTACATGGTTTCCCCAAGTCCTTCTACGGCTCCTTGCCGTCTCTCGAAGGGAGCAGGGACTCAGTGTGTGCGCTGAGCTCGGAGTGCGAGTATGCCCGGTGCTGGGAACTCGGAGCCCGGCCCGGCACAGGGAGGGCGGCGGCTGCTGCCGAGTGCAGCTTTCCAGAGGTTCAGGCCACATGAACCTTACATCATCGGGAAAATATCCACGGTTTAGACGTGGTCCACTGAGTGACTTTTTCCTTTGATCCCAGTGTCAGAACTAGAATAAGAATTCTGGAACGAGGTACTGTGTACAAAAAAACCATTTTTCCCCTTTAGAGAAACCAATGAGCTTTTTCCTTTATACCAATTTATGAAACAAATAACTAATTTCTCAAGTATCACACTAGATATTAGGGAATACTTGAACTGAAAAAAGATGCCATCAACAAGAGGCAGTTACTTTTAATGAGGCTTAGTTCTGTTTGGTCATGCCATCAGACGTGAGGACTTTAAACAGCTGGCAAAATAAACCAACAGGCAGAAATGTTATTTGCTACTTTTCCCACGGTACCACTGATGCTTCTAAGCAGGGAAGACACTTTATTTTCATTTGGGAGGAAGCTGAAAGTGAATTAGAACAGCCAAATCACTAAAGCCCAATGCTGTGTTAAGTGGCTTTGTTGGTTTAGCTCACTGGTAGTCCTTCCTCACCCTCCTCCTCCTCACCTGCCTCGTGTGTTCACATCCCGATGAAAGGCTGTGCTGACTGATCTGGACAATAGCTAGAGAAAACACTAATTTTAATATTTAAATTATTCTTGATGGAGCCAGAGCAATCTATTTTCAATGGAATTGGTTAAATATACTATAAAATCTTGGTTTACAACCAACAGAGAAATCTTAAACTTGAGTCTTTAAATATATGTATTTGGCACTTATCTTTCATCTTATTTTACTAATTAGGGGAATCTCAAATGGAAAAAAAAGCCCTCAATGTCTTAGCTTTTTAAAACCTTTTAATTTCCTAACCAAAATCTTGTTAGTGAGTTTATCAGTGAGGTTTGCGGACACTCACGTGGCAAGCATTTCACCTGTGTGTAAAAGTAAAAGCCTCATGCTGTGAGGTAACAGCTGGCTGAGAGCAACTAAGAAACGGAAAAAAGCATACACTTTCTTCCCAAGAAGTAAAACACGACAAAGAGCGCAAAAGAGCAATGGGACAGGAGCAAAATCTCCACAATTTCAACGACGACTGAAGCAGAACAGGCTGTCTTTTCCCGCACATTCCCATGTCCCCGCGATGAATGCACTCGGCCCTGTGTGTCACTTGCTCTGGGAGGTCCATTCAGGATGAAGAGCCTGGGGAGTGCCTCTCAGTGTGGGAGGCTGGTGCCTGGCACTACGTTTGGTGACAAGGCACCGACTACCAAACCAGGCATCAGGAAGATTGGAGCACTTGAGAATTAGACAACAGGAATGGACCACTAGGGGCCTAGCAAACCAAAACCCAGCCTGCGGTGTACCAGAAGACGGGCTGTTCTTCAGAAGGCCAATCCCATAGGGGCGAGGACACGGACCCTAGCAGCACTGGGAATGGTCATGTTACTGATTAAAATGCAGTGAAACAGGATTTGGAGATAAATGTGGAATAAAGTACAATCAAGCACAACTTATCCCCTGGTAAATGCAAAAGTCTCTAGGAACTGAAACATTACTCTAAATATTCTGAAGCAATCTCCTTTCCCAACAACCACCTCCTGTGTATAATAAATATTCCATTTCAGAGCATACTAGCTAGATAAGACACATTAAAACGAAACATTTGTCCAACAAAGATGCCAAACATAAGGGTCTATTTTATTGCATGACGTTTGCATAAGAAAAAATATTATTGAAACCTGTAAGGCATCATGCAATCATCAATAAGCTAATTAATTATTAGCTGTATACTTAAGATAGGTGGACATATAATCTAAAATTTAA
Organism: Nyctalus aviator; assembly: GCA_036971965.1. Lineage (NCBI taxonomy): Eukaryota > Metazoa > Chordata > Mammalia > Chiroptera > Vespertilionidae > Nyctalus > Nyctalus aviator. The sequence continues at coordinate 66,545,069 of CM072927.1, forward strand.
AAACTAGTTCCAAAAGTACATAAAAAATTTAACACGATGAGCTTTTAATTATAGTTTATATTTGTAGTTCCATATTGTTAAAAAGTGCTTCAAATGTTCTGCTGAAAAGCTGCTGTTTATAAATGGCGCTGGGGGTCATGTCAGATTACAAACAGTAAAAACTAATTATCTTCATGGAATTAAAAAGCTAACATTGTGATATTCAACCTTACTTGAATCAGTTTTCAATTGTCACTCAAATTAAGTTGATATAATATTAATCTAAAAAATACCTGTTTTCTAACCAACAAAAGTCTATTGAATTCAAGTTATGCATGTTCAACAATCAAATCTCTGAGTAGGCCTGAAGGCAGACCCGGACCTGAGGCAGATGGTGGCATCAGTCGATGTACTGCGCCATCCAGCGGAAGCCCTCTCCATAACCTTGCCTTTTGAGCACACTGCACATGAAAACTTCCAATGGCCGGGCGTTCAGTTCTTTCAGAGATACATTGCCCTAGAAGAGAAGACAAACATTAAGCTGGATGAAACCTTTGTGGAACAAAAGCCCCACTCCCCAGCAGAATTATAGCTTATGTATCGTAGAACAAAAGGTGACTGGATAAAGCCACGTTAGGACCAAATGGGGAAAGGTGGGCTTGTGAGGCATACAGGAATGAAAATAATCTTTGAGAAAAATTTCAAGTTACTTCAACTCGCTTCACAAATATTAAGGATGAATATTCTCTATGTAGGTTCATTTCCTAAAATTAATATGTAATTGAGTTATTAAAAAGAAGACACAGAGACAAACCAAAGTCTACTTTGTATAATATAAGAGTTTCCTTCTATAGGCTGCAGTATTTCTAAAATCTGAGTAAACCAAGGAAATTTTATTTGTAAACTCTGGGGGGAAAAAAATTTTCATTCGAAGATCTACTTGACTTTATTAAGCAGTCGATGAATCTAGCAACATCCAATCTGGTAACCAGAAGAGTGGCCCCAACTCTGGGATTTTTCAATACTAAGGCCCCTCTCCTGAACAAATTCTAGTGGAAATGAATGCAAAAATAATACCTCTTAAAGTTTATTAAGTATGTGTTCAGAAAACCCAAAACACTCCTATGCCCAAATTTACATTTTATTTTTATCTCTGTGAGCTCAGGGCCTACACACTAAACTGGTGGCCTAAATACACTACTGGTGTGCTTAAACATTCAAGTATATTATTTGGTGGTTAATTTTTAAAATTTATTTAGCTTAGCTGGTGTAGCTCAGTGTTTGAGTGTTGATTTCTGAACCAGGAGGTCATGGTTCGATTCCTGGTCAGAGCACATGACTGGGTTTGGGGCGTACAGGAGGCAGACAATGATTCTTTCTCATCACTGATGTTTCTATCTCTCTCTCCCTCTCCCTTCTTCTCTGAAATCAATAAAAATATATTTAAATTTTTTTAAAAAAACCTTTGAAAGCTTTGATTTAGTCTCCCATAAGCATGAGCTGTGACATTTTTGTTATCACCAAGAAAAGGTCACATTCAGTGGTATAAAGAAAACAGTGAGGACATTTAAATAAAACATCCCAAAATGTATAGATGACAGGTATTTTTATTTAAGTATAGGTGGTATACAATATTATATTAGCTTCAAGTATACAATAGTGATTCAACATTTTTATTTTTTTTTAATATTTTTTTATTGAATTATTATCTGTGTACATATTTTAACTCCCCCCCTCCCATACATACCCTCCCTCCCCAGAGTTTTGTGTCCATTGGTTGTACTTATATGCATGTATACAAGTCCTTCGGTTGATCTCTTATCTCTCCCAGATCTCCTTACTGTCCCTGCTGTAATTTTACAGTCTGCTTGTTGCTTTACTGTCTTTATATCTGACTTTTGGTTTGTCAGTTTATAATGTTCTTTAATGCCCATAAATGGGTGAGGCCATGTGGTATTTCTCTTTCATTGACTGGCTTATTTCACTCAGCATGATGTTCTCTAGTTCTATCCAGGTTGCTGCAAATGATGAGAATTCCTTTTTTATGGCAGCATAGTATTCCATTGTGTAGATGTACCATAGTTTTTTGATCCAATCATCTGCTGACGGGCACCTGGGCTGTTTCCAGATTCTAGCTATTGTAGATTGTGCTGTTATGAACATAGGGGTGCATATATCCTTTCTGATTGGTGTTTCTAGTTTCTTGGGATATATTCCTAGGACTGGGATTACTGGGTCAAATGGGAGTTCCATTTTCAGTTTTTTGAGGAAACTCCACACTGTTCTCCACAGTGATTGCACCAGTCTGCATTCCCACCAGCAGTGCACGAGGGTTCCTTTTTCTCCGCAACCTCGCCAACACTTGTCGTTTGTTGTTTTGTTGATGTTGGCCATTCTGACAGGTGTGAGATGGTACCGCATTGTTGTTTTGATTTGCATCTCTCGGATAATTAGTGACTTTGAGCATGTTTTCATGTGCCTTTTGGCCTTCCTTCTGTCTTCTTTTGAAAATATTCTATTTAGGTCCATTGCCCATTTTTTAATTGGATCATTCATCTTCCTTTTATTTAGATGTATAAGCTGTTTGTAGATGATGGAGATTAAACCTTTATCAGTGGTAACATTTGCAAATATGTTCTCCCACACCGTGGGCTTTCTTGTTGTTTTGTTGATGGTTTCTTTTGATTCAACATTTTTAAATCTTACAATGTGATCACCCCACTAATTCTTTTATTTATTAAATAATTTTTATTGATTTCAGAGAGGAAGGGAGAGGGAGAGAGAGATAAAAACATCAATGATAAGAGAGAATCATTGATTGGCTGCCTCCTGCACGCCCCCTACTGGAGATGGAGCCTGAAACCCGGGCATGTGCCCTTGATCAGAATCAAACCCGGGACCCTTCAGTCTGCAGGCCAGTGCTCTGTCCATTGAGCCAAACCAGACAGGGCACACCACTAATTCAAGTAATCATCTGTCAACATGCAAACTTTTCACGATATTATTGACCATATTCCCCTTCACCCTCTCACCCTTCCTTTCATCCTCCACCCCTCTGGCAACCAGCTCTTTGGTGTTGTTTCTCTAAGTCTGTTTTTGCATTATTCTGTTTTAAATTCTACATATAAGTGAAACCATACAGTATTTGTCTTTCTCTGACTGACTTATTTCATTTAGCATAATGTCCTCTAGGATCATCTATGTTGTTGCAAATGGCAAAATTTCTTTTTTAACGTAACACACACACACACACACACACATACACACACACACACACACTCTCCTCCTATAGCTATTCATCTACTGACGGACACCTACGGTGCTTCTGAACCTTGGCTATTGTAAACAATGCTGCACTGAAAGTAGGGGTGCATGTGTCTTTTCAAATTAATATTTTCATTTTCTTCAGATAAATACCCAGGGGTGGAACTGCTGGGTCATATTGTAATTCTATTTTTAATATTTTAAGGAAACTCTATACTATTTTCAACAGTGACTAAACCAATTTACAATCTAACCGACAGTGCCCAAGGGTTCCCTTTTCTGCACATCCTTGCCAACACATTTGATAACTTTTTTATAACAGCCATTCTAACTAGTGTTCAGTCATAATGGCTGTTATAATTCTTTTTTTATAATTCTTTATTGTTGAAAGTATTACATATGTCCCTCTTTATCCCCCATTGACCCCTTAAGCCCGCTTCAATGTGGTTTTGATTTGTATTTCCCTGATGATCAGTGATGTTGAGTAAATGCTAGTTTTTAAGGAAAAAAACAAACAAAAAAGATGAAGGGCTTGAGTAGTTGGATGATAGTAATCTAAAAAGACATTTTGTTGTACACACGAAACTAGTATAATGTTATGTCAATTATACCTTAATTTTTTTTTTAAAGGATCCAGATTGTACCAATTAAGCTAATAACATGATTACTGTTAGGGGTAGTGTTGAAATAAACTATTTCAGAAAATAAAAATATACTGTTGAATGAAGTATTCATACTTGTCAAACATTTTTTTTTTTTACCTTTCCTGTTGTCTGACCATATAAACCAAACATCTCTCGTAATCTCTCTTCACTGATGGCTTCAGGTCTGTCGATCTTATTCCCAAAAATCAGTATAGGCACATTAGCAATGGTTTCATCTGTCATTAGTGACTGAAAACAAAGAAACATGAAAGCAAAATGAAACACAGATGCTGATATGAAACCACCCAAGGGGCTTATTTTTACAAGATACCAAATGAGTATCAAGGACTTGTTCTCTATCATAACATGTCAGTTTTGCTAACTTTCTTTGGCAAACTTTTCCTCAATTTTAAGTGAGCTCAATGAACCCTTCACCTGAATCCTGTGTCTTCCTAAGGCTCCTTCTGTGGATGCTCACACTGCTCACTCTGAATCAGGGAGGTCCAGCGACCAGAGCCAACGCCTTAAAAATGGGCAGACTGATTCATTTCTAATTCTGCTGCTTCCGAGCTGTGAGATCTTGAACAAATAGGTCTCACTGAAGTTCACAGAAAATGGAATAGTAGCACCTGCTTTATGGAGTGGATTTGAGAATTAAATGAGGTAATATGTATAGTGTGTGGCATAAGGTAGGAACTCAGTAATTCCCTAACCCTCTGCATGAACACAGAACCTAACAGGACTTTTTCCGCATGAACAAGTATTTCTGTGCCTGTTCTGGACAGAGGTAGAGGCAGAGGCAGAGGCATCCAACCTTCAAATCATGGACCTGCTCTCTCACTGGCCTTGCTTGCTATTCCTGGGCCCCTTTAAGAAGCATCTGATCTAGGGGAAGTAGCTACCCATGGCCCGGCTCAATACTGGGAGTGGTGACAAAGATGGTATGTTATACCGTTTCCAGGTTCTGGCCAACTCCGTAAGAAACTGGCAGCCTAGGATGATCAGGGATTCAAAACCAAGCCCCTCTAGGAATGTAGCAAACATGAGATACACTACAAGGACACACTGCCCAGAGTGAGCTGGTCTTCAGGAAGGAAGTCTGTGTTGGTACTTCCTCAACAGCTACTCCCTCTGCATTCTAAATAATCGCTGAGCTCCATACTTGCCAGGAGTTACATCAGACTACAGAAAAGCTGCACTCTAATACCTGGATCTCCAACCTATTTCCTCAGGCTTACAGGTAATTCAACTGTTTAGTTTTAATGATTTAACTTACATCAAGTTCTTCTTTTGATTCTAACAGCCTTTCATGGTCTGCACAATCCACCAGAAATACAATGCCATTGATAGCAGGAAGGTAGTTTTTCCACACTCTTCGAGCTAACAAAAACAATGAGAAGTTAGATTTTCTTTGCTGGTCAAACGTAGAAGATGGATTGATGAGAGTCCAATAAGATATCAAGTGTAATTATCCCTTAGCTGCTGCTACTTCATATATACTCAAATTAATCTTCTACCTAGCGCTGCCAAATCTTTCCTTAAGAAATTTCAGGCTTTCCTTGATTGTGGACAAGTCAATACTTTGCCCCAGATTTCCTGTTTTACAGGTAGTATTCATATCTGCTACCAATGATGGACAATGATGCTTGTTAAGTTCATTGGAGTACTGCTATTATTTTCATATGCAGTATTTGTTTTTTTTACATTTCTAGTTTATCGGTTTCTCGTTTTCTTTTTTGCTAGGGATAAATTTGGAGTCAGTGGCAGAAGGAAATTGGTACTAGGTACAGACTTAAGTTAATAATAATAAAAGCATACTGTTGTACTCATAAACTAAAAGCATACTGTTGTACTCATACTGTTGTAGAAATAAACTAAAGTCTATAAAAATATATGGTAATTTTTTTCCATGACATTCTTTTCTAAAGAAAAGAGTTTTTGGAATGCCCCAGAGAATACCTTTTTTCTCTAACTTCAGTTTTATGGCATATCTTTAAAACAATATAGAAATGAAGTCTCAGATGAGCTCCATTAGATTTTCATTCCCTGTAATCATTATATTCTAGAAAATACTTTAAAGTAGCCGAAACCGGTTTGGCTCAATGGATAGAGCGTCGACTTGGGTACTGAAGGACCCGGGTTCGATTCCTGTCAAGGGCATGTACCTTGGTTGCGGGCATATCCCCAGTAGGGGGTGTGCAAGAGGCAACTGATCGATGACTCTCTCTCATCGATGTTTCTAACTCTCTATCTCTCTCACTTCCTCTCTATACAAAATCAATAAAATATATATTTTTTAAAAAAAAAGAAAATACTTTAAAGTAGGTCCTCGGGTTACGTTGGAGATCCGTTCCTATGGCACAATGTAATGCGATTTTTGCCATAAGTTGGAATTCACTTACATAAGCACCTATGTCACTCACATGGAGCACACACACAGCAGGAATGAAGTGAAAGCGAAAAAAATTTAAAAGAAAGATAACTCCTGAACTACTTGTGGTAAATAAATAATAAAAAACATAAAGCACATACACTGAGTGGCCAGATTGTTATGATCTCTGAATGCATATATAATAAAAGGCTAATATGCAAAATGTCCCCTTCACTAGGAGTTCAACCAGCAGGCAGGCCAGCCAACCGCCCATGTCCCCTCTCCCTGGCCAGGCTGGTAGTTTTTTATGCACTGGAACATAATGGTCATGGTTTCATTAAGTTAAAATAAAGGTCTGCAAGAGTAATAGACTCTTACCTTGAACATGTCCTCCCAGATCAAAAGTTGTAAAGGTCATGCCAGCAATGGTTAGTTCTTCTGAAGCTAAACAATAATAAAAAATATTTTTACAACATGAAAATCAGAAATCCATTTATGGTATATATTGCAAATTTTGATTTAACTGAAAAAAAGTCAAACATTTAGGAACTGATAAAACAATTCTTTATTGTAATTAGATATACTCCAATTCATATTGATGGTATAACAAGTAGGTAATATTCAATTCTACCCACCACAAATAAATCACTTATTTATTTTTCCTTCTCTATTTCTCCTGCTAAAATGTTAATCTATTCAGGCTGAATTCTTCCAATCTAATAATTTCCTGCAAGTCAGCTTAAATAATACAGATGAAATAAACAATTTTCTCTTATAGCTGTGAAATTTTGTATGTGACAGTATTTAATGACAAACACAAATATAATAAAAAATTGACCATTATTTCTTCAAATATTTTTTTCTGCTCCCTACTTCCCCCTCTGGGACTTCAATTATAGGTCTCCTAGACAGCTTGATATTGTCCCAGAAGTCACTGAGACTGTTCCTTGTTTTTCAGTCATTTTTTCCTCTGTGCTTCATTTTATAGTTTCTATTGCATTGACGTAAGTTCACTGGTCTTTCTTTCTGCACTACTGGCACTGTCTAATTTCCTATTAAGCCTATCCAGTGAAAATTTCATTTCAGATATTCTATTTTTATTTCTAGAAGTTCCATTTGGTTCTTTAAAAAAAAATTTATTTCAGAGAGGAAGGGAAAGGGAGATAGAAATATCAATGATGAGAATTATTGATCAGCTGCCTCCTTGTATGAGTGGGCACATACACACACATACATTCTTTCTCTCTCTCTCTCTCTCTCTCTCTCTCTCTTTACTGGGGGATCCAGCCCGCAATCCAGGCACGTGCCTGTGACTGGAATTGAACCCTGGACCCTTCAGCCCACAGGCTGACGCTCCATCCGCTGAGCCAAAACAGCATGGCCATTTGGTTCTTTTATAGCTTCCATTTCTTTCGTTATGTTCATTTTTTCCTTAAATCCTTGAGCATATTCGTAACAGCTGTTTTCACTTTCTTATCTGCTAATTCTATCATCTTTGTCAATTCTGGGACTCTTTCTACTGATTGATTTTTCTCCTGGTTATGGATTATATTTTCCTGCTTCTTTGCATGTCCACTAATTTTTAATTTTTATCCTCACCTAAGGATATATTCATTGATTTTTTTTTTTTACAAAGGGGGAGAGGGAAATATTAACATGAGAAAAACATCGATAAGCTGCAATCCCCCACGCCCCCCCCCCCCAGATGGCATAAACACAAAACCTAGGTGTGTGCCCTAACGAGGAGTCCAACCCCCCCTGGTGTAAGGGACCTGCTCCAACCAGCTGAGCCACCAGCCGGGGCTCTGGTACCTCTCTATTAGACGGTGCATTTGCTGTGTTCTTCTCCAGAAAGGGGACTTCGTTCTGGCAGGCCGTTCATTGCAGATCAGTGTTTACACTCCGTTAGGGAAGATTTAAAGTAGCCTTGAGGCCACTTTAATCCATTACTGAGGTAGGACCTTTTTGTACTGTATTTTACCATGTACACTGTGTTCTAGTAAAAAGCCTGCTCAGATTGGCCAGAGTCAGAGAGGCGGTCTATTAGAAAAAGAACACCTTCCGAGGTGTTGCCTCGGAAGTGGGGGGTAGTCTTACACAGCGAATATAGGCCTAAACCTATGTTTTAACAGTGAAATTAGGGGGTCGTCTTATACGCCAGAAAATACTGTAGTTTCTATCAAATGCCCCAGAATGGGGAGATTCAACCAAATCTCTCCATTTTGGCTGATGGGAATGTAAATGATTTCCGGTGCCGTGTGTAAGCACTTGGAACTATTTGACTAACAGATCTGCTCCAGTCCCTCCTCCAGAAACTGTTCTTTGACTGGCTAGGTGGAGTTTTACACTATGTGTGCAGATTGCTACTCAGCCACAAAAATGTTTAACTTTCTTTCTCTGCAGAGCTCATTCCTCTCTTACCAACAACTTCTAGTGACCTCTACCTCTCCAAATCCTGGTCTCTGTCTCCTCAACTCACCAAAACTTCTGGGTTATGTTTGGGTTTCATCTCCCTGCCCCATGGTCTGAAAAGTATCTCCTGGGATAAGCTTATGTAAAGAAGGGTTCTTTTCCTTCTCTCAGGAATCATAGTCATGTGCTAGCTATTGCCCAATATCTGAAAAACGGTTGTAGTGTAACTTTTTGTCCAGTTTTCTAGATGTTTACAATGGGAATGTAATTCCAGACTGTTACTCCCTCGCAGCCAAAAGCAGAAGTCCCCTACAATTACAATGAAAGGTTCAGAGTAATTGTTTACTATTCAGTATAACTGCTAAGGCCCCAGAGTAGTTTATCTTGTTAAAAATTCTGTACATGGAGCCGAAACTGGTTTGGCTCAGTGGTAGAGCGAAGGTCTGCGGACTGAAAGGTCCCAGGTTCAATTCCGGTCAAGGGTATGTACATTGGTTGCGGGCACATCCCCAGTAGGGGGTGTGCAGGAGGCGGCTGGTCAATGTTTCTCTCTCATCGACGTTTCTAGCTCTCTTTCTCCCTTCCTCTCTGTAAAAAATCAATAAAATGTATTTTTAAAAAATTCTGTACGTAGAATACCAATCAAATAAATAATTAATGCAATTTCTGGTCCAAGTATGTTCCTTTCCATAAAGAAAAGATAATGGTTGGATGTAGTTTGAAAACTAGGGTTATATTCCCTGCTTTATTAAAGAAGACCCAGTGTGATTAATGTAAGACACAGAACACTGTTGGCATCCCAGGAAATTTCCTCTAGCTCCCTCCTAGTCAGTTTTGCCTGTTCTAGAATTTCATATGTATAGTATCATACGGTATGTATTTTATGACCAGCTTCTTCCATGCAGTATAATAAGCATCAGTATGTATCAGTAGTTTATTCCTCTTTCTTGTTCAGAAGAAGTCTATTGTTTACTCATTATATTTTTTAAATATAGTTTTATTGAGTTCAGAGAAAAGGGAGAAAAAAATAGAAACACTAATGATGAGAATCACTGACTGTCTGTCTCCTGCACACCCCGCACTGGAGATCGAGCCTGCAACCTGGGCATGTGCCCGACCAGGAATCAAAACATGATCTCCTGTTCATAAGTCAATGCTCAACCACTGAGCCACACCAGCTGGGCCCATTCTTTTTATTTTTGTTTTATGAATAGCTAAGGTGTTTCCAATTTTTGGTTATTACAAATAAAGCTAGTATAAGAATTCTTGTACAATGATTTTGGGGAACATATGTTCTTATTGCTCTTAAATAAATACCTAATAGTGGAGCTGCCAGATCACAGGGTAGAATATATATGCTACTTTTTTCACATCTGCTTTTGATTAACTGAAAAATATAAATTGACTTGATGACTTGAGCTGCTTATACTCCTACTACTTAGAATAATGTCTGGCATAAAGTAGGTGTTCAATAAATATTTGTTGAATAGATAAAAGAGAGCAACATCAAAAAATTTTTTAAATGACTTCTACATAATATAAGATCACTTTGTAGTCTCTTCCATTTCTGTTGTTTTTGCAGACAATTTTATAAACTCAATTGCACAGTATTGTTGCTTTAGAATTTTATTTGTCAAGTCCCATTCTCTTCTCATAATATAAAAAAAGATTTTCAATTTTATAAAATCTTCCTTTTTCAACACGACTAATAGTTTTTTAGGTAAAATCTTACTTTGTTCTGTTCTGTTCTCCTACCTTGTACTTTATTTATTAAAGTAAATAACTATCATATTACCTACGTTTTGGTGCAGTTCTCAATTTTATACTCATTATTTAAGGTCACGCTCATTATTTCATAATCAATCTGTGGATTAACTTGTGTTTAAATTCTGTGTCTACATAACTCAGTCTTTTCAACAGTAAAAGTGATTTACAGTTACTTATGTTAGGCTTCTTTGTAATAACTGTCACTTTATTTTTTTTAAAAATATATTTTATTGATTTTTCACAGAGAGGAAGAGAGAAGGATAGAGAGTTAGAAACATCGATGAGGGAGAATCATCGATCAGCTGCCTCTTGCACACCCCCTACTGGGGATGTGCCCGCAACCAAGATACATGCCCTTGACCAGAATCGAACCCGGGACCTTTCAGTTCGCAGGCCAACACTCTATCCACTGAGCCAAACCGGTCCCGGCATAACTGTCACTTTAACGTTAGTTTATCAAAAGGTACCTATTACATAACCTTATATATATGATGGTATATATTAAGTAATTATTAATGTCTTTCAGGATGTCTTTCTTAAAGAAAGAACGGTAAATTATTTAAAAATTTTCCATAAGTATATCAACACATGACTTCTTTTTCAGAATAATTCTATGATCTTTATATTAGGTATTGTTGAAGTTGTTAGGACTAGAAAAATAACTGGTTAATAAATGGAGTCACCAGTAAAGTATAAGAGTGTAATCTGGAAAGAAAAAGCAACTACAATCTGTCCACTGAATAATGATTAAAATAGCACAGCTTTAAAATCTGAAAGAAACTTATGTATGTAAACAAAGTTATGGTGACATAGAGCCTAAGTAATATCTGGTTGGATAGACCTTAATTATGTCATAGTCACTAAGATAGTAACTTTTTAATTGCTTTAGCTGGAGAAGAATGTACTAACTGATAAGATCTGTGTATTATTTCAAGATTTTCAAGATCTAAATATACGTCTGGTAGTGGAGTCACCTATTATTTACTATTTAAGAGCAGGTCAAATCACCTTATTATAATATATCCATACCAAAAAAATCCCCCCCCCAAAAACCTTTCAGTTAGCACCTATGAATCAAGATCACTAAATAAAGTAAAAACACTAACAATGTATGGGGGAATATACTTACTGGGATGTAACGTTGGGACGTGTTGTCCGAGTCTGTCATCTTTTAGCATGTGTAGCAATGTTGTTTTTCCTGCATTATCCAATCCAAGAAATACCAATTTACCAGTTTTCTTATATAATCCTATAAAGAGAGCTTTGATTAGTCAAAGTAACATCTGACACAGATTATCCAAACAAAATGACCTTCAATAAAATATATTTCTTGAAATATATTTTTATTGATTTTTTTAGAGAGGAAGGGAGAGGGAGAGAGAGTTAGAAACATCAGATGAGAGAGAAACATCAATCAGCTGCCTCCTGCACACCCCCTACTGGTGATGTGCCCGCAACTGAGGCACATGCCCTTGACCGGAATCAATCCTGGGACCCTTTAGTCTGCAGGCCAAAGCTCTCTCTAACCATTGAGCCAAATCGGTTAGGACTCAATAAAATATATTAACAGTTTAGTTATTTAGATACTTTTCTTAATTACTCTAATTTTTTAAATAAAGAATCACCTATTAAACTTTTGAACTTTTAAGACTTTATAAACTGGCCTGAGTAAACTTAGGACTTCTAACCTACTTTTAGTTTGGAAGAGCTATTTTAAATATATTATGATTTGCGAAATCAAAGCATTACAAAACTAAATTTCACCCCTATCAGTGAATATGTGTGTTATCTAAACTTATCTGTAATGCCGAAATCTGTCCCCTTGACAATTTGGGGGTAAATATATGTCTTCCTACTCATAAAATTACTGAAATAATGTATTTATAAAAGTAGACCAAAAGAAAAAATAAAGAAAATTTAATGGATGAAAATAAATTAAGTATTTTTGACAATAAAAATTACAGCGAGGCCCTGGCCAATGTGTTCAGTGGTTAGAGCAGTCAGCCTGAACACTGAAGAGCTGCAAGTTCAATTCCTGACCAAGGGCACGAATCTGGGTTGCAGATTCCATCCTGGGCCCTGGTCAGCCACCTGTGGGAGGCAGCCAAACGATGTCTTTCTCACATCCATGTTTCTCTCTCTCTCTTCCTCTGCCTCCCCCTTCTTCCCTTCTTTCCTCCCTCCCACTCTCTCTAAAAATCAATGGAAAAAATATCCTTAGGTGAGGATTAACAAAAATTTACAGTAAGCTTTTCAGTAACAGTTTTGTTCATTGTCAAATTTCTCTGAGAATAAGATTAAGGTTTACAGGATTGCATAAATCTAAGCAACAAAATAAAACACATAATTTTAGATGTATTACCAAGCATTGATAAAATCATATATAAATAGAAAAAAGACAACATTGACCAAGTTATTGACTCTGGCATTTACTGCCATTCCATATTGAGACTTATTATTTTTCTTTAAATATTTTTAAGAGCAGTTTTAGATTTACAACAAAATTGACAGAAAGGCAGAGGTTTCCCATGTGTACTATTTCAACACACATATAACCTCCCCCATTATCAATATCACCCACCAAAATGATATCCTGTTTTTCTTTTTTTAAATATATTTTTATTTATTTTTATTCAGAGAGACGGAATGGGAGAGAGAGATAGAAACATCAATGATGAGAGAGAATCATTGATTGGCTGCCTCTTGCATGCCCCACACTGGGGATGGAGCCTGAAACCTGGGCATGTGCTCCGACCAGGAACTGAACTGTGACCTCCTGATTCATAGGTCAACTAACAATTCAGATCCTTAGGGGAAGATTATCTTCCATATTTACTTGAGTTGTGATAGGACATTTGATCTTTATGAATTCTAACTAGTAACTTCTTTAAATATTTTTATTTCTTAAAAGGTTTCTACAGCCCGACCAGTGTGATTCAGTTGGCTGAGCACTGTCCCATGCACCAAGAGGTCACTGGTTCCATAACCAGTAAGGGCACACGTCTGGGTGGCTGACTTGATCCCCAGAAAGGGGGCGTGCAAGAGATAGCCAATTGATGTTTCTCTCTCTCAGATATTTCTATCTCTCTCCCTCTCCCTTCCTCTCTCTCTAAAAGCAATAAAAAAAATTTTGTTAATCCTTGCCAGAGGATATTTTTCCATTGATTGTTAGGGAGAATGGAAGAAAGCAGAGAAAGGGAAAGACAGAAACACATTGACTGATTGTCTCCAGCACAAGCCCTAACCAGAGCCCAGGCTGGGGAGGACCCTACAACTGAGGTATGAGCCCTTGACAGGAATTGAACCTAGGACCCTTTGGTCTGCAGGCCAATGCTCTATTCACTGAGCAAGGGCAAAAACATATTATGTTTTTAAAAAGGTTTCTACATAGATTGTTTCTAATCAATGCAATCAATCTTACCATTCTTAAATAGCAAACGTATTGTGGATAAGATTCCAAAATGGAACACCTAGAACATTTAAACTTTAATCTGTACAGTGGATTGGACTAAATTTTTTTTAATAAACATCGATTTATTGTTCCACCATTCATGCATTCATTTTTTAAAAAATATATTTTATTGATTTTTTACAGAGAGGAAGGGAGAGGGATAGAGAGCTAGAAACATTGATGAGAGAGAAACATCGACCAGCTGCCTCCTGCACACCCCCTACTGGGGACGTGCCTACAACCAATGTACATGCCCTTGACCGGAATCGAACCTGGGACCCTTCAGTATACAGACTGACGCTCTATCCATTGAGCCAAATCGGTTTGCCATGCATTCATTGGTTGATTCTTGAACAGAGATGGAACCTGCAATCTCGGTGCACTGGGATATCAATTTTTATTGTCCCATGCATTCATTGGTTGATTCTTGTATGTGTCTTGACCAGGGATTGAAACAGAGCAACCTTGGTGTATCAGCATGACACTCTAACCAACTGAACTACCTGGTCAGGGCTATTATTTATTAAGTGCTGTATTATTTTCCATGCGAACAATTAATTATAAGCCTACTTTTGCCCCACCCTGTAATATTCCTAATAACCATTTTAAGAAGTAGGATTTAATATTTTACAGATAAGGAAACTAAAACTAAATTGAGTAATTTGCCTAAGATTACATAATTTAAAAGAGCTACAATCAGTCATTAAAGTTTTTTTTTTATAATTTCTTTTTTTTAAAATATATTTTTATTGATTTCAGAGAGGAAGAGAGACGGAGAGATAGAAACATCAACAATGAAAGAGAATTATTGCTCAGCCAACTCCTGACCACCACCCACTGGGAATCAAGCCCGAAACCCCGGGGCATGTGCCCTTGGCCAGAATCGAACCTGGGACCCTTGAATCCGCAGGCCGACCCTCTATCCACTGAGCCAAACCTGCTAGGGTTTTTTTTTTTTGTGTGTGTGTGTTTTGTTGTTTTTTTTTTACAATTTATATAAAGATCACATTCTTCACTACTGGGCTCTAGACCCGTGGTCGGCAAACTGCAGCTCGCAAGACACATGCAAGTCTTTGGGCCCTTGAGTGTGGCTCTTCCACAAAATACCACGGCCTGGGTGAGTCTATTTTGAAGAAATGGTGTTAAAAGTAGTTTAAGTTTAAAAAATTTGGCTCTCAAAAGAAATTTCAATTGTTGTATTATTGATATTTGGCTCTGTTGACTAATGAGTTTGCTGACCACTGCTCTAGACAAATAAGCACTTTTATATAAGTAGGTTTACATGGATAACAATAGAGAATAAAGAGCCAACATTACCTAAAAACTGTAGCACACTGCTGAAACCACTATAAATCCAGTCAAATATGAAGGACATATCCAAATCTTATAGGGTCTGGAAAAAAACATGTTGAATTTAGTAGACAACATTAAATGCCAATATACATTAAACAACAACATTAACCAACTCTGAGTAAATAACCTTATAACAATTTTACCACAAAGAATTAAACACTCTTATCCAGGCTGGTCTAACCTGATCTATACTGATGCATAAAAATGCCATTAAAATATTAAGCAGAGACCATTTTTTGCCCATCAAAGAAACAAACACAAAGAAGAAAAAAGTTCTCAACATGAAAAAGAATTATAACAGCCAGGACTAGAAAAGGTGTATTGTTAGGTAAATAAGGCATTGTTAGTGGCAGTATAAATTTCAACAAATCTTTCTCAAAACCACTTTGACAATAATAAATCTGTTGATACCACTTGACCTAAGAATTCTACTTTCAGAAATTGTCCTAACTCTGACCAGTGTGGCTCAGTTGGTTGAGCTTCTTTCCATTCATGGAGATTTCCAGTTAGATTGCCAGTCAGGGCACATGCCTGGAGTACAAGCGTGATCCCCAGCAGGGGTGTGCAATAGGCAACCCATCAATTTTTTTTTCTCTCTTTCAAACATAAAATCAATAAAAACATTTTTTAAAAAAGAAATAGTTCTAAATTTGGAAAAGCTTTGTATATAAAGATGTGCATCGAAGTGTTATATAAGAAAAACTTTAGAAATAATCTGTTCAAATTAAATTAATTATAGTACATATGACCTATGGAATATTTACCAAAAATGATGGAGTGGGGGCAGAAAGAGCAGGAAGAAGAGAAAGAAAAGAAGGAAGTCTATGATAAAATAAGTTTCATAGTCTGATTATACCAATGGAATAAAAACTCTTTTTCTATTTCTTTTGGTCTTTTGAAGTAATTGGTACCAGGTGGTAAATTTCTGTGTTTATCTTTTACTTACACTTTTCAAATTTTAATCATATTATTGAATGTTTAAAAAAAAAAAATCTTGCCGAAACCAGTTTGGCTCAGTGGTAGAGCATCGGTCTGCGGACTGAAAGGTACCAGGTTCAATTCCGATCAAGGGCATGTACATTGGTTGCAGGCACATCCCCGGTAGGGGGTGTGCAAGAGGCAGCTGGTCGATATTTCTCTCTCGTCGACGTTTCTAGCTTTCTATCTCTCTCCCTTCTTCTCTGTAAAAAAATCAATAAAATATATTTTTTTAAAAAAATCTTTATCTTAAGCTAGGACTTCTCGATCAGTAAACTTTTCCTTACCCTCCTCTCCTTACTAGCATGAGCAGAATTTTGTTCCTGCAATCAGTTGATTCCTGATTAAGACAGTGACTGGCAAGCTATGAAGCTTCATGTGTCAGTATCACAAGAATGAGATCTACAACAGCAATATATTCAGGGTATCCCAAAAAATGTATACATACTTAAACAGCTGAGAGCTCAATTTTGAAAATAAAACGTATTTTAATAAATATTGTCTTTATAGTTATTCAAAATTATGCATTTTGGGGGACAACCTATCCTGTATAATTAAGAGGTATATATATATACATACATATATATATGTATGGCATACAATGCACAAAATATTTACTATCTAGTTGCTGTATTAACAAGTGAATGGGCCTTAGCCGGTTTGGCTAAGTGTATAGACTATACTTTAGAGTGTTAGCCTGCAGACTGAAGGGTCCCAGGTTCAATTCTGGTCAAAGACACATGCCCAGGTTGCGGGCTCAAACCCCAATAGGGGTGTGTAAGAGATGTTCCTATCTCTCTCTCCCGCTCCCTTCCTCTCTGAAACCAATAAAAAATATATTAAAAAGAAAGTGAATGGGACAGGAGGTTAATAGGCGGAGGCAGTAAGGAAAAATCCTCTTTCAGAAAGTTTGAGATGAGCCCATCTGGTGTGACTCACTGGTTGAGTATCAACCTATGAATCAGAGGTCACAGTTTGATTCCTGATCAGGGTACAGGCCCAGGTTGCAGGCTCATTCTTCAGTAGGGATTATGCAGGAAGCAGCTGATGAATGATTCTTTCATCATTGATATTTCTATCTCTCTCTCTCTCCTTCTCCCTCTCTCTTCTTCTCTAAAATAAATAAATAAATAAAAATGTTTTTAAAAAGTGTGAGATATGCCGGGACCAGTTTGGCTCAATGGATAGAGCGTCGGCTTGGGGACTGAAGGGTCCCGGGTTCGATTCCGGTCAAGGGCACGTACCTTGGTTACGGGCATATCCCCAGTAGGGGATGTGCAAGAGGCAGCTGATCGATGACTCTCTCTCATTGATGTTTCTAACTCTCTATCTCTCTCCCTTCCTCTCTGTACAAAATTAATAAAATATATTAAAAAAAGAAAGAAAGAAAGAAAAGCAGGCATTGATGTAGTAAAAGGGTGAGATGGGCCATAACTGTGCCAGCAATCAGAGGCGAATGTGGGGTTCAAGAATTCAAGGGAGGCCCTGGCTAGGTGGCTCAGCTAGTTGGGGGTGTCCTCCCACATATGGGAGGATCTCATGTTCGATGCTGGGTCAGGTCTGCCACGTTTGTGCAAGAGACAACCAATGATGTGTCTCTCACATCCTCACATCCATGTTTCCCTCTCCCTTCCTCCCTACCTCTCTAAAGAAAAAAGGTTGCAGAGAGAGAGAGAGACAGAGAGAGAGAGAAAGAGAAAGAGAGAGAATATGGCACCTATTTGTTACTATAAAATTTGTCCCAAAAGAAATAATTTAATAACATATGAAAAAACTCTGCTTTAGAAGATAATGAGATATCTATATTTCTAAAAACTCGAGGTTTCTAAGAATCTTAAAACAAGCTGGGAGTCATTAGTCATTTTAAAGTAGAGATAAAAATGCCTAACTAAGAATAAAAGATACTTAGCCACAAACAGATATCTGAGCCCTGAGAACAGGTTACACAACACCATGAACACCCTATTAAGACATGTGAAGAGCAAAGGTCAAGAACAAGGAAACATATACACATCAGCAGATTTATTTATTGCATGAACACTAAACAGGAAAAGCCCTATATAGATTGGAAAAGTGATCTACTCATGTAACATGAAAATCAGTGCAAAAGATATAATGGAATAGAACCTCTCAGATTAAAAATAACTTCTTACAAAAAAAAAAAAAACCTTCTTAAATAGGCATATCCTTAGAATAAGTAGATTAGTGTTTTTCAGACAGGAAAGAAAGAGAAAACTGGAGGAGTGGCTGCTGGTGGGTACTGGGTTTCTTTCTGGGGGTGACAAAATGTTCTGGAATTAGACAATGGTGATGGTTGCCAACATTGTGAATATACTAAAAACACTGAACTATATTTATAAGGGTAAATTTTATGACACAGGAACTACTCAATAAAGGTAATATTAAAAATTAGTCAAATTTATAAATTTACATGGCCTTTTAATATTTACAGCAAATTTATATAAGTAATTAGGCAGAACCATTGGTATAAACTTTAAGGGAAAAAATAAATAAACTACAACAGGATACAAATACTCCAAAAAATACTACTGAAAGAAAAAAAAAGCTATGATAGTCTAACAAGGCAAATATGATATAAAATAGGGTTATACAATCAATACATTAATAACTTTTGTAAATAAAGTATGGTAGAGCTAAGATAAAATGGATAGAGTACCTATCTAGAATTTTAAAAATATGCATTTAACATGCAGATTTTGAAATACTATTATTCTGGAAAAGCCAATCTTTCCTATAATGGAAATAACCAACCACCTGCCTTGGTGTTGTAAGAATGGTTAAATATGATAATATACCCAGAACACCTTGAATACTATACAATATAAGATGGTATTAACTTATTCAGACTAAATTAATTAAAATTCAGTGCACAAACTTTAAATGCCAATTTTCAAATTAACTTCAATATTAACAATTTTTAGGCCTGGTCTGGTATAGCTCAGTTGGTTAGAGAACTGTCCTGATATGCCAACATAGCGGGCAAATGTACGAATCAACTAATGGATGCATAAATAAGTAGAAAAACAAAAACTGATGTTTTTCTTTCTCAAATCAATAAAAAAAATTAAATATATTAACAACTTTTAATATGAGCAAGTTTTTGATGATATTTGGATTCTATTTTAAATATTAACAGCATTGTCACCAGATAGGGGACTAGACTAGTTTCCTTCAACTCCAGGTAAAAAGAAATTTCACTACAAGAGATTAATCATAATGTTTGACCTAACTGTATCAGGTTTATGATTAAATCATGTACAAGTTTCAGGGAGCAGGGGGAAAGTGGAGGAAGGGGGAAGGGTGATAGGAGGAAAAGAATAGACAAATTTTAAAAAGTACAAAATCCATAAGATGAGTATGCTATCTGTAAGCTAATTTAGAAATTATATATACCTCTCTCTCTAATTGAAATACTAGAAATATATGCCGAAACCGGTTTGGCTCAATGGATAGAGCATCGGCTTGGGGACTGAAGGGACCCGGGTTCGATTCCGGTCAAGGGCATGTACCTTGGTTGCGGGCATATCCCCAGTAGGGGGTGCGCAAGAGGCAGCTGATCGATGACTCTCTCTCATCGATGTTTCTAACTATCTCCCTTCCTCTCTGTACAAAATCAATAAAATATATTTAAAAAAAAAAAAAAAGAAATACTAGAAATATAAAAAAGGCCAAAATGTCTTCTTGACCATGTTTTGCAGAATTTCAGCAAGGCCCTGTGCATTACTAAGGATAGAGAGTAACAATGATCAATGTTTTCAGACAATACTGCTTTATAAATATTCTCCCCTAAAACTGTTACAGTTTCTTCCTATAGCCTTTAAAGTTTTAAAGCAGTTATGCAAATAAAAAATTCAAGAAAACATTTTAGGTGTGAATACCTAACAATTATAATAATGGAACAAGACCTTTTAGTTAATATAATCAACAAAAAGTACACACTAAGTTTTCTCTAGGGGAAAAATGACACTCGATTGAAAGACAGTTAAATTTGTGACAAATATAAATAGTAGGATTATTTTAAGAATGAAAAAAAGGGGGGTGGGGGGAATCTCTATATTATGGAAAAAAAGTTGTGAGTACTGAACTTGCCTATACTGAATTAAGAAAATGAAAATTACCCTAGCTGGTTTGGCTCAGTGGCTAGAACATCGGCCTGCGGACTAAAGGGCCCCAGGTTGATTCCAATCAAGAGCACTTGCCAGGGCTGTGGGCTTGGTTCCCAGAATGGGTCAGGAGGCAGCCAATCAATGATTCTCATCATTTATGTTTCTATCTCTCTCCTTCTCCCTTCCTCTCTGAAATCAATAAAAATGTTTTTTTAATAAAAATTGACATAAGCAATGACAAATTCAATCCTTAAAATATTTTAACTGAAATTATTCTAAAAGCTATACACAAGGAAAGAAAACTTTTCAACACTGTGATTTATATATATATATATATATTTATTTATTTATTTTATTTTATTGATTTTGTACAGAGAGGAAGGGAGAGAGATAGAGAGTTAGAAACATCGATGAGAGAGAGCCACCGATCAGCTGCCTCTTGCACACCCCCTATTGGGGATATGTCCGAAACCAAGGTGCATGCCCTTGACCAGAATCGAACCCGGGACCTTTCAGTCCCCAACCCGATGCTCTATCCATTGAACCAAACCGGTTTCGGCTCAACACTGATTTTAAAATTATTTGTTTAATAATGTTTTGCAGAGAAATAATTTAAATGAGTTTCAGACAAGTGTATGTAAAGAAAAGGGTGGAAAAATAATCATTACTATAGAATTCTGATTGGTAAGCTTCAAATGATGTGGCAGTGATTTTTATTTTTAACAGACCTATCTTTTGTCTCAATTGTTGCTTTTGAAATGCAAGTAAAGAGAACTTAAAATGTACCTTATTTAAACTGCTAATCATAACTATTGAAAACACTTCTCTAACATTTCTAAAAATAAAAGGCAAAACCTTCCTTTCCCACAAACTCAGAAAATGCCAATTCCAAAAAGTTTCTGAAGTTCAAAATATTTCGGTAATGAATGCAAATCCACTAAACAATATTACTTATACAACTGCTTTGATACATCAGCACCACGAATCATTGACAAATTGTAAACCTTCCTTCATTCCTCCTCTGTACGATAGAAACGATACCACCACCTTCCTCCGAGGACTGCTGTGAGCATAGCTAGCGCCTCCAACAGTAGTCAATAAATGTCCCTTCCTTTTCTTTCATTTGCTCCGATGTGACTTACTCTTACCTGGCAGGTAACACTGAACAGACAACATTCTTCTGAGTACAGACTCTGATTTAACTACACGCAAATAATACTAGGTTTAATTTTTCTAGATAAAAAAAGATTTCTTAACCTCGGTTTGCCCACGTACCAAACACCTTAAATTTCTGATGAGTTTGGGGGTTTTCTTGGCCTACCATGTCAGAGTTTTCGCTGCTGTCAAAACAGACTTCTATCTTGTAAAAATCTTGGAACAATGTATGAATCATGACAGTTTCCCCCGGTGGTGGATCTTTCCCCGCTCAAATGGGACCTGAGCGGTGGCCAAAACGTCAACTACTAGAAATAAAGCTCAGTGTGCCCTACACTCACCGGGAGACTGAAAGCAGCACGCAGTGTCACAGCCTCCGGAGCTGTCAGACTCCTGCCGCCTTCACCTCACCGGGGGAGGGGGCTGAGGCCGAGGGGAAGGAAGGGCTTGCCTGCCGTGGAGAGTCATCTCGTTCTTTCCCGAAATAACCCCCCGTGTGCCAGCTGCGGTGTCCTGCCCGGAGGACCCTCACAGCGGCCCGGCACAACCGAAAAGGAACCCATCCCGCCTCGCGCCGCCGGATTCCGGGGCGAAAAACAGGCGCCCCTTCCTCGCCCCGCCGCAGGAGGGGACTCTGGACGAGCCCAGACCCCAAAAAAGTGCGCCTTCCTCGGGATCCACAGCTGCCGCCCCGCCGGTTCCCCCGGGAGGAGAGGTCGTCACTCACCTGCGATTGGAGAGAACGCGATCCCTTAACTGGCGTCAGCCCTACACCCTCCGGAACCCAACTGCAAAGCGCGATGGCTGCCGCTGCCCTAGCTCACCTCCACTCCTTCCGGACCCGCGGGTGCTGCACTCCTGATTGTCCGCAGGATCGTAGCGCCGGGCGGCCTCCGTTCCGCCTCCTACGGGTTCCGCCGCCTGTCCCCCCAGCTGAGCACTTCTCCCTGCAGCCCGGTCTCCCCACACTGGCCCAAAGGGGCTTCCAGGGCCCATGGGACTAAAGAGAGAGAGGGAAATACCTGTCCCTTGGGGAAATTATCCGTGACGTCGTTTTTTAAAAATGTGTTTTTATTGATTTCAGAGAGAGGAAGGAAGAGGCAGAGACAGAAACATCCAGGAGAGAGAAACATCAAGGGGCTGCCTCCTTCACGTGCCCTGCTGGGCATGTGCTCTGACAGGAATCGATCTGGGGACCTCCTGGTGCATGGGCCTATACGCTCAACCACTGGGCAATACCTGCGGGGCGGTGACGTCATTTTTAAAGAATACACTTTTGAAATACACCTGTTTCTCGAATTCACAAATGATTTACAAAATGTAGCTAAATGCCAGATAATGTGTTAGCGGCTGGGTATTGAGCTTTAAACAAGACTGTCTGGACTGCAGTTCATTGTTAATAGATTAGTGTTACCTTCCTTAAATGTGTTTAAATGGAGATATTTTGGTGCCTGGAATGGAAGTGTGATGACAGCTTCCAAGACTGCTCTTGTAAGAAGGTCCAAACCTATATTTTTATAAAAATTGATTTGAGCCTCGGCCAAAGTGGTTCAGTTGGTTGGGTATCCTCCTGTGTCCGGAAAGCTTACAGGTTAGATTCTCAGTTAGGGCACATGCCTGGATTGCTGGCTGATCCCCAGTGAGGTGTGTGCAGATGGCAGCTCCATGAGTCCTTCTCTCTCACATGGATGTTTCTCTCCCTCTTCCTTCCCCTCTCTCTAAAAATCAATTTAAAATTTTTTTAAAAAAATTTATTTGAGCCAAACAGAGGACAACTGGAAGCAAGTTCTCAACAGATTGAGGGAAAAAACGCTTCCTAGAATAATAGTTTGCAGTTTCTCTTATGAATTTGAAATTAAGGTGGGAACATAAGGAAAATTAAATGAAGAAGGGAGTAAACAAGGTGAGATTGGATTACAGTATGGTTAACAAGAGAATGTGCTCTGTTGAGATGCTTATGCATCCTAGGAGTCTGGAAAAGAGAGTTACTCTGGCATTCCAGAAGTGGGTTAACCGAGATATACAACAACAATGGACAGGCCTTGCTCAGGCAAAGATAACCAACCCTTTTACTAAAGAAGTTATATGCGTGGGGCATGACTACCCACCATGATCTACCTAGTTAGGAATTTATGATGAGATCACCCTGTGAGGTTGCTTTTTAAATATGTTTTTATTGATTTCAGAGAAGAAGGGAGAGGGAAAAAGAGATAGAAACATCAATGATGAGAACCATTGATCGGCTGCTTCCTGCACGCCCCCTACTGGGGGTCGAGCCCACAACCCGGGCCTGGGACCTTTCAGTCCCCAAGCGGAAGCTCTATCCATTGAGCCAAGCCGACTAGCGCTCTGCAGCAGTTTTAATGTTAGCCCTGATGTTCCCATGTGTGCTAAGCCACTCCCCAGCCGAGTGCATTTGTTTACTTGTAGTGACTGACAAATGCAATCATTTACTAGACCTATTCAGTATAAATTTAAAATTACTGTAATACATATAGAAAACTTTTCTGTGAAATTAAACTTTTCTTTTTTACACATACTTAATTTTAATTACATACATGTATCTACTTAAGTAAAAATAGGTAAACTAATTTGTCAATTTTTAAACATACGCATTTGGAAAACCTACTTTTTTATATACTGGACACCCCCTCACCCAAATTAGTCCGTTATATCGAGGTTTTACTGTATTTATTGAATAAATTTATCAATGAATGAAAGAACTGCTGAGGACAGTCAGCAGAAAGTACAATGAAAAAATAGGTTTAACCCTGGCCAGGTGGCTCAGTTGGTTGGAGTGTCTCTTATACACCAAAAGGTTGCAAGTTTGATTTTGAGTTAGGGCACCTACTTAGGTTATGGGTTCAATCCCCAGTTGGGGTATGTATGGGAGACAACCAATTGATGCTTCTCTCTGGAATCAATCTCTCTCTCTCTCTTTCTCTCTCCCTCTTTCTCTACCTTACATTCTCTCTAAAAATTAATAAACACATATTTTAAATATATATATATATCTCAATATTAAAAACCTAAAAATAAATAAAAATAAATTTGATAAATATACAAATGAAGGATGCAGATGCAGCAGAAGGGTCATGTTCTGGAAAATAAGAGTAAAAATTGAAAGACATTGGTTTATTTTATTATTATTATTATTATTATTTTATAGCAAAGGTGGAAATTTTATTGAAGAACAAGTACAGACTCCCATGTGGGGAGGGGGAAAGAGTCCCTGTGACATCAGTTTAGAAATGTGTATGGTAGTGTAGGGTATGTATAGGTAGTTGGCCAAAGAAATAGCAACACCTTTAACAACTAATAATAGCACTAATAATTTTTTCTTGATATTTGTGTGACCACATTTTAATAAGTCAGAGAAGGATTTGACAATGTGTAGACAATACTAAACTATTTTTCATATGCTGTCTTACCAGTTAACTTATTGTTAAGTTAGGGTAGACAGATGACAAATGCTGCTTTCCTTCTCAATAGTTTAAAACTGACTATATTAAAAATGTACAAAAAAATTTAACAGACTTAACTATACTTTTGGAAAGAGTAACAGTAACATGGATTTTTAGAGGTGGAACAAATTTTAGGGGGAAAAATTGCTTACCTACTAGCAAATTATTTGTATATTTAACCTGATTTAACCGATGAAGTTATTTACTTTTTGAAATGGCTAATCCTCTCCATCAGCTTTTTTTCCTTTGGATACAGATATTGCTTAAACAGAACAAAGTTCAAAGAAGCTTGATTTAACCAAATCAAACTCTTGTGCCAAGGTCAACAAACCAAGATCATTAAGGAATTGCATAAAAATGAGAAACTAATGTAATTTTGAGACATTTGACAAATGAGTAAGCATTTGCTCATTTGAAGAGTCACCTGGGTTTTCTGTCTGACCTCAGGAAGATTCAGTTTCTCTCTCAGGTCTATTTTCTCTTTAAAAGATTGAGATTGAGAAACTTGAGCCTGGCCCATGTGATTCAGGGGGTGTGCAGGAGGCTGCGGATCAATGTTTCTATTGCTCTCCATCCCCTTTCCCCTCTCTCTAAGTCAATAAAAATATTTTTTTTAAATATTGAGAAACTTGAGTTTGTCATAGTTTTAACTGTTCTTGGGATATATGATTTGGAACTTGTTGGGCCAAAAGTGTCATCTTCATCCTAAAGAAGCCTTAATACTTGTAACTTGTACAAAGTTGTGAAATTCCACACGCAGCAAAGGTATTTTAGTAAGGTTCTCAGGAAAATGATTATATAGAATTAGGATAAAATTTAATATTTTTGAATTCATACTGTTTGTTTTTCAGACCTGAGGTGTCAGTTTAGGTCTTGCTCATTTTGTATATAATTTAACCTTTTATAGCAGGCATTTGATATTAAATTAAATAAGATGTACTTCACCCCAGGGATTGTGAAACCTTTGGCATGACATTTTAGTCAATAGTATAAACCTGTAGTTTAAAAAAGGGTTTTATCATTAACTCAGAGCAGGGAACCCTACCTAGAATGGAGGCAGCTAAATTGATATTGACTATTCACTCCAGTTTCTATTTATCTTTGGCCTCAAAAGTTAAAAAAAAAAAAAAAGTCTACTTGCCAAAGAAAAAAGTCTCCTCTTCCAGAAGGGAAGTTGTTTTAAGTTATGTCCTGGTCTTTTGGTTCCATAGGGTGAGTGTGTGTGTGTGGGGGGGGGGTGGCAAAGACTTTGGTTCAGGTGCAGCTGGATGTCAAAGTTCTTTTCTACAAGCTTCAGCGCATGGCTTGCATTTTTGGTCTGGTCTGTTGTCTCTGAGGACTTGTATTATTTGCATCTTCTTCCCTGGTGCTTTTTTTTTTTTTTTTTTTTTTAGTTTATTGATTTTAGAGGGGTTGGGGGAGGGGGAGAGAGAGAGAAAGAGAGAGAGAGAGAGAGAGAGAGAGAGACTTGTTGTTCCACTTATTTATGCATTCATTTATGATCTTGTATGTACTCTGAACCCACAAACCTGGCACATCGGATGAACACTCTAACCCAGTGGTTGGCAAACTCATTAGTCAACAGAGCCAAATATCAACAGTACAACGATTGAAATTCCTTTTGAGAGCCAAATTTTTTAAACTTAAATTTCTTCTAACGCCACTTCTTCAAAATAGACTCGCCTGGGTAGTGGTATTTGATGGAAGAGCCACACTCATGGGGCCAAAGAGCGGCAGTTTGCCAACCAGGGCTCTAACCAGCTGAGCTCCTCGGCCAGAGCCGCCTTCCCCTGCTTTGACAGCAATTGTGAGCAATGAGTTTGGCCTAAAAAGCTTTGAGCAAATATCAGTACTCTCATGAATAGATATCAAGGGCAAATAAGATATCATAGTTGGAGCCAAATTACAAACATTGTTTTGATTTAAGAGGTAGGGTAGAATAGAGAAATCGGAAAGGGGGTGGGAGTAGATTGCCAAAGCATTTTTTGCTTCCATTCTCTGTTTGAGACCTCTTTTCTCTGATTTCACATCTTTCTGGGATTTTTAAAAAAAAATATATTTTATTGATATTTCACAGAGAGGAGGAAGGGAGAGAGATAGAGAGCTAGAAATGTCGATGAGAGAGAAACATCGACCAGCTGCCTCTTGCACACCCCCTACCGGGGATGTGCCGGCAACCAATGTACATGCCCTTGACCGGAATGGAACCTGGGACCTTTCAGTCCGCAGACCGACGCTCTACCACTGAGCCAAACCGGCTTCGGCACTGGGATATTTTTTAAAAGTATGTTTTTATTGATTTCAGAGAGGAAGGGAGAGAGAGGGGGTGGGGTGGGTAGAAACATCAATGATGAGAGAGAATCATTAATTGGCTGATTCCTGCACACCCCCCACCAGGGACCAAGGCCACAACCCAGGACTGGAATTGAACTTGGACTCTTCAGTCCCCAGCCAGCACTCTATCCCCTGAGCCAAATCAGCAAGGGCCCTTTCTTGGATCTTTATCATATCCTGCCTTGATTTGTGTATTTGCTTCACCATCCCACTGTAAACTGCTTAATATCAAGAACTGCATATTCATCTGTAATACCCTGCCTATATTCCACCCCTTCCCCACCAGCACAGAATTTTACTTCATGCCACAATATTATTGAAAGTCAGTAGTGACTCCCTAATGGTCACAAATTAAAGTCCAAATATCAAATATATTATATCTTGAAGCACTCCAACTTTAATTTCTCTCACATCCCAACAATTCCTTTCTCACCTTCCCCTGGTTTCTGCAGGGATTCCTCTCTGGGCCTCTGGTTATTTTACAAACTCAAGAGACTTAAAATAACTGTATAATCACAGCTTTTCCCCCAACCCCCACTTCCCGCACACCTCTCTCTCATCTCTTATTCAGATATTACTCACTCCTCGGGTTAGGGATCCAACATGAGGATCCTACCAGTTGCTGAATATGTCTATTCTTTTTTAAAATATATCTTTCTATTCTCTTCTTCTTTTTTGAGCATATCTATTCTAATTATGCATCCCAGAACTGGGGATATAATCACAGGATAGATTCAGGGACTCACTGTGCCCACTGTTAGATGAGACCTGATGGAAAACTCTATTGATTACCATAAGCTCCTATTTTCACTGATAGAGCAGAGTGTGATTTTGGGTCGCTAGGAGTTTGTGTCTATTTAGGAACTGTGTCCAGTATCCCATGAAAACTCTGATTACTTCCCTTTATTCAAAGTACAGTCACCCTGGTAAATGGTCATTCGTCCTGTGGACTAAAAAGGAGCCACATATTAAACCTGACAACCTCAGGGGAGGCCTAAAATATCTGTATAGGATTATTGGCAGCAAAACTGGCTCCAGGTGTTAGACCAGTGGAGTCAAACTGGGTCTTGGTTGGGCAACCTCAGTACTTGAGTTCTGGTTAAGAAAGAATTCAGAGGCAAGACGCAAACTATAAGAGAGTTTATTTAGGAAGGCAGAGAGGTAGAAGAAGTGAGCCACAGAAGAAATGGGCTCAGAAAACAAGTTAGGCAAAAGAAAGGGCCCTTATGTACCCTGGAGATGAGGAGACCTTGGTTCTTGTCTTCTTTAGGGTAAGATTTCAATCAGGACACAACGTGTAGAAAAGAAAGCAATAATTTATTGACCGCAGCAAAAATATATTTAGGACAGTGAAACAAGAAGAGCACAGAAGAAGCAATAGGAGTCTAGGCTGGGCTGCCTTGGCTCACTGAGAAGTCAGAAAAAGGGGGCCTGGGAGACAAGTTCAGGGGTTAGCCTGGGAGGAGCTCCTGCTGCCCATGGTTTCCCTGGTTGCAAGTCTCATGGGGTTCCTTAAAAGTTACGAGATGGGTGTGGGAAAGGGGGTGGGGAGGGTGAGGGCATAGGCACACTGGGACCTTCACTTCCGGGAGTTCTCAAGGCTGGGCGTTTAGGAGTGGATCAATCGGATATTCATCAGCTTTACCAAAATGAGATTTATTCTCTTAGTTTGTCTGTCTTGGGTGGGGTTGGCAAATGGCACTTCCTTGGATTTCTGTTGTCTGTCTCCCTTAGTTGGGTGCTTTTTACCCTCTGTTTGGGGAGAAGAACTGCAAACCACTTACTCTTAAGCATCCTTTAGTTTAGGGAAGATAAAATTTACTAGGTGGTTGCAAACTGCCTTTTAGCTATCTGTGATAGCTTCCCTATTCCACTTGTCCTGCATTGTTCCTAGCTTTCTATTCTACACTTGGGAACTTAGGAGAAAGAGAGAAAAGGAAAACTCGCCTGGGGGAAGGGCATAGGGAAAGGCGCCTGTGCGCTCCATAGAGAATTGCCCAGGAAGGAAGTTTGATTGCTTTCGCTTACTGTAAACGCTTAGAAATAAAACTGCCATTTACACGTGCTGTTCAATGTGCCCTTAGTGAACTTTAGGTGACTATGCTATGAGTCAGCGAATTCGAAATTAAAATTACTTTTAAATCCTCAGGTCAAAGAGCAAGGCCTCCGCCAAGGTGATTACACTTTTAACACACGTACATAATTATTTTTTATTTTTTAACGTCCTTACACTTTACACCTGAAATATAATGAAATACCGCCATGAACATTATTCCAGCTACCAGACCTATAGTCTCAACAGAGGATGATGACGCCTGTAGTCTCAGGTAACCTTCCCCAAAACCCGAGGAGGGGAACTGTCAGTCCCATTTCTCGGAAGCGGCCAGTGAAACCCTGACTGCGCCAAGATCCCGGCCCTGCCGGCGAGATGACGTTTACGGACGGCGGGGGATTTCCGTACCGGTGACACACGCCACTTCCGGCCGGCGGTGAGTCAGTGACGTGGCAGGCCAGGCCGAACACGGTCCTCAGGGCCGGGACACCCGGGGCTGTCAGCTGGCCTCTGGGCAGCCCCGCCGGGAGGGCACCGACTGCGGCGGCCGCCGCCAGCCCGGAGCCGGAAGTGCCACGTGTCCCCACTGCGCCTGCGCGGCCGGCTGACACTTCCGGCTGGGGCCTCTCCGTTCTCTGGGCTGGGCTGCCTCCTTCCAGCGCCGCGTTCCCGGCCCCACCGACGCGACTACCTACCCTCCCTCTGCTCCCAGGCCGAGTCGTGGCCGCGGGTGGGCTGGGGAGAATGTGGCGCCGGGCCTAGGGCTTGATGCGCCTCCCTCTCTCCTCCCCGCCTCCCGCCTGCAGTCGTTCTCTCCCTTCGCTTCCAGTAGTCATCTCTCATCGCTTGGCTTGGCGCTGTCGCACCCCGCGACCAGCCCCTTCCACCCGGGATAACCACCGCCGTCATGTCCCAGCCGGGGGTACCGGCCTCCGGCGGCGCCCTCACCGGCCTCCAGGCCCAGAATGGGGCCGCCTCGGCCTCGGGGTCTTCGTATACCAACGGTAGGTGCCACTCGGGGGCGCAGGGAGGGCGCAGCCTGGGCCCGGGCTCCCGCTGAACTTTGGCCGCCGCCGCCGCCGCCGCCTGAGGCGGGAAGAGGGGAGGGTGGCATCCCGGCCTGGGTCTGCAGCCGGCGGGTGGGCGGCTAGGCCACGGAGACAGCGGCGAGTACGCACCCGCTGCTCCTGGCTCGTCTTAGTGTTTTATATGGTTATTTGTTTGTTCATTTGTCCAGCAAACAGGTTATGAGCACTTGTCAACCTGGGTGAAAACTAGATTCTGTCCATACCTCGACGCTCGCATAGAAACCTCATAGTTGTTTACGTGCCTTCCTACTCCGTGCCACCGCGCCCGTCTTACAGGGAGAGCAGCTGTGGGGTCTGATTCATTTGGGTCCTGCAGGGCCTACAGTGGGATGGGGGTCATACTCAGTCTGAACTGGTGGAGGTTAGTGAATGATTGTACTTTCCGGAGATCCCTTCAGAGCCGGTTCATCTTTCCCAGAACCTTCCCCGAATTGTACTGAGGCCACCTGTTCAGTGTTGATGCTTTAGGAGAACCAGAAAGGAGGATTTCCTGTTTGATTTCCAGAGGTCTTGACATCACTTGGAAAGTGGTTGGGCACAACTCAGAACCTCTGATGAGAGTGTGCATGTGGCACTATAATTTGTCATTTGGTGTGAAAGTATCTTACCATTTTTTTTTTTTTTACCTCTTATAGAATTTCAAAAATTGTGCTGCATTGTGATTTTAATTGTTATAATAAAGATAGATTGCCAACAGCTTGCTAAGTTACCAATTTACCTACAAATCTTTGGTTCATGGAAACAAAAGCAGAATAATACTAAAATACTGAGATTTCCGTTGGAATCTAAAATTTCTGTGAAGTTTGAGAATATAGGCAATTCACATTATTTTTAGAGATGACTACTGTCTTTTTTTTTTTTTTTTTTTTTTTTTTTACAAAGAAAGCTCTAAAAGACTTTTAAAAATGTCTGTGAGTGGGCAGAAATAAGAATAAGTGGGGGTAAGCACTGAAATGGTGTTCAATCGAATCAATTGTTCTTTCTAAAATTTATGGTAATGTGTAAATTACATTTATTTTAGACTATTTACTGACATTTATGCTGAGGATGAAATCATTTAAAGAAATTTACTTTAAGCTATAAGAACCTTAAAAATATGTCATAGGGCTGTGGCTTTTTCTTATTTATAAATTTCAATTTTATATGAGCTTTAAATTTTTAAAATTTTTTTATTTTAGAGAGAGAGAGAGAGAGAGCGAAACATCAATTTGTTTTTCCACTAGCATGCATTCATTTGTTGCTTCTTGTATGTGCCCTGAGGATTGAACCCATGACCTTGGCATATGGGGACCACTCTTTAACCAACTGAGCTACCCAGCCCAGGCTGGGTTTACCATTTAAAGTTCATGTAAAATTGCCCTGCCCTGGTAGCTCAGTTGGTTAGAGTGTGGTCCTGATATTCCAGGGTTTGGAGTTCGATCCTCACTCAGGGCACATACAAGAATCAATAGTGAACACATGAATAAGTGGAACAACAAATTATGTTTCTCTCTCCTCTTTTTAAAATAAATAAAAATTTCTAAATAAAATAAATATCCTATATAATAAAAGCCTAATATGCTAAGTGTCAGGTCATCCTGTCGTCTGTTCAACCAATCAAAGCGTATTATGTTAATGATATGTTAAGGCCACTCAACCGCTCGCTATGACCTGCACTGACCACCAGGGGGCAGACACTTCCACTGGTAGGTTAGCTTTCTGCTGAGGTCTGGCCGATCAGGACTGAGTGAGATGGGCCGGACATGCCCTGGAGCCCTCCTGCTGTCCTGTCCTGGTTAGCCAACGTCATGCATCCCTTCCCAGCTCCAATTGTGCACCCGTGGGGTCCTTTAGCCTGGCCTGTGCCCTCTCGCAATCTGGGCTGAGGGACCCACTCCCTCCCAACTGTACAAATTTTGTACTTCAGGCCTCTAGTATAAAATAAATACATAAATGGCAAATCCTACCAATGTGCTTGTAAGCTTATATGAACGTACTAGAGGCCCAGTGCATGAAAATTCATGCACTAGAGGGGGTAGTCCCTCAGCTCGGCCTGCCCCCTCTCAGTCCAGGAGCCTTCAGGGGTGGGAGGTGACCCGGCAATCAGGGGAAGGCGATGCTCCATCACACCTCTGCTGCTGCCACTGCTGGCTGCGCAAGCCTTGGCCGGCCCTGGTTACCTGAGCCTCAGGTGGCCCTGGGCAGCTAGGGGGCTGAGGGGACTGGTGGACTCTGGAGGCAGGTGCCTGGAGTGG
The DNA here is from genome assembly GCA_036971965.1 of Nyctalus aviator. Taxonomy (NCBI): domain Eukaryota; kingdom Metazoa; phylum Chordata; class Mammalia; order Chiroptera; family Vespertilionidae; genus Nyctalus; species Nyctalus aviator. The sequence goes on from CM072927.1 coordinate 66,577,743, forward strand.
CCAGGCCCGCCTGGGGATAGGCCCAGCCTTGTTGCATGCCTGCCACCCCATCAGGGCTGAGGGGACTGGGCGCTACTATCTTGTGGCTGTGGGCACCGCCATCTCTGAGGGTAGGGCAGTAAATTATCATATTCCCTCCTTATTGGCTGTGGGCACTGTCATCTTTGAGGGTAGGACAGTCAATTAGCATATCCCTCTTTATTGGCTGTGGGCGCCATCATCTTTGTGATGGTGTGAGGGTCGATTAGCATATTCCCTTTATTAGATAGGATAGTTTTGTTAATTTTGAAATGTCAAATGAATTTAGCCACTGTGATATGCTGTATTGGTGATGATGTCATTATGTTGATTTGATCCAGTCCAACAGACATTTATCTTTTAAGTTCTGTCCTTGGGAAAATGGAACCCAAGGTATAGTCCCCTCCTTTTACACAGGTTCCCTAGAGCCAAAAGTGGACTCATATATGGAATGAAATCATAGAACTGCATAAATATATACCTTTTAAAATATATAATTGACAGTCTTTTTATAAGCTCAATTTCTAAAGGTTTTTTTTTTGTGTGTGTGTGTGTGTGTGTGTGTGTAGAGTTAGTCCTAGTAAAGTGTCTAATGTCCTCTATTGGATTAACTTTTTTTTTTGCATCCCACTAATAATAAAGAGTACGGATATGGTGGAGAAATGGAGTGGAAGTTATTTCTCTAGAAGGTGAGAAAATAGTGCTGGAATGTAATTTTAATTTGATTAACTCTTTTAAGGCAGTTATTGCTGCTTAAATATTCCATAGAGCCCTAGTCATGTGGCTCAATTGGTTGGAACATTGTCTCAATTCAACAAAAGGTAGTGGGTTTGATTCCCTGTCAGGCCACATACCTAGATTGCAAGTTCCATCCCTGGTGGGGGCAAGTATAGAAGGCAATTGATGAGTTTCTCTTTCATATCCATGTTTCTTTCTCTCTCTCTCTCCCACTCCCTTTCTCTCTAAAAATTAACAACAAAAATTCTATTGAATGCTTTAAACTTTAGATTTAATGTAGCTTGCTTATATTATATATCACAGTTCAGTTGGATCTTCAGATATTTTTAAATTATAATAAAAAGACCCAAATAAAGTAGTCCCCCTTATCTATGGGAGATATGTTCCAGTGGATGCCTGAAGCTGGATAGTACTGGGACCTATATAGGCCATGTTTTTTATAAATATATATATATATATATATATATATATATATATATTAACTAGTAATAAAGTAGAACAGTTAACCAACATGCTCTAATAAGTTATATAAATATGGTCTCTCTCAAAATATCTTGTACTGTAACTTGTACTGACCCTTTCTATGATGATGCAGGATGATACAATCTTATATAATAAAAGACTAATATGCAAATCAGCTAGCCGAACAACTGGTCGCTATGACACACACTGCTCAACGCAGGAGCTGCCCCCTGGTGGTCAGTGCACTCCCACAGGGGAAGTACTGCTCAGCCAGAACCCGGGCTCATGACTGGCAAGTGCAGTGGCGGTGGCTGGAGCCTCTCCTTCCTTGTGGCAGCGCTAAAGATGTCCTACTGTCCTACTGATGGCTCCCGGCCTATGAGAGGGCACAGGCTGGGCTGAGGGACCATCCCCCACAAGTGCACGAATTTCATGCACTGGGCCTCTAGTGTTTACATAAAATGAAATGAGGTACTCAGAATAGCACACAACATAAAACTTATGAATTGTTTATTTCTGGAATTTTCCATTTAATATTTTCAGGTCGTGATTGACTGAAACTGAAACTAGAGAAATCAAAACTAAATAAGGGGGGGAATAGTGTAATCACCTTTTTCATTTTTCTATAATTTTTTTTGTATTATGTGGTATCATTCTATTATAGAATTCCTCACAAATGGAGACCTTTCTGTGGTCAGTTGCATTACAATTTAAAGTTGTTGAGGTACGTTTTTCTAAGTTTCTATGTAGATTTCTGTATACATATTTCCTTTGCAAAAATTGATAGTGAAACTGCAAGACTACTTAAACTGGCAGATCTTCATCTGATTAGCATGTAATAAGGCTAAAGCCAGATCATGATTCCCACTGTTAATTAGCTGCTTTATTTTGACTTTGGTAATACTTATGTAATATTTACTTTTTCCATACAGATTAAGGGTGAGAAGAATATTCTCAAACCTCTCTCCCACCCAGCTTTCCATTATATTGTAATTTTATTAAATAATATCTGATTTGCCTCTAGATAGTAAAACCTATGAGGGCAAGAATATCTGTTTTACACATCATCCTCTCTTCAACTACTTACATGTTGTCTAGCACATTTTAAGAGTTATCAGTTTTATTGTTTGAAAGTTTTAGATTTAGGTATTTTGTAATTTAGGACACTAAACTCCTAAATCACTTCCAATTTTTTTTTTTTTCTGCTAAAATTTTCTATGGATTTTTTTGCACAATATTATCACCTAAAGCTCAATAGAATATGTGTGTGAGGGGGGTTATCAGTTTAAATTCTAAATTTATACTCATATCTATATTTTTGGCATGAAAGAAATGTAGATCTCTTCAGTTTCACTATGATGTAAACCATGGTTATGATTGTATATTTAATATAGGAAGTCTCTAGTCATGATCAAAGTATGCTGTGAATAAAATTGGCATGTGGTCACCCTGGCCAGTGTGGCCCAGTTGGTTGAGTGTTGTTCTGTTTACCAAAAGGTTGATGGTTCCATTCTCCATCAGGGCACATGCCTGGGTTGTAGGCTCGATTCCTACTAAGCTCCTACAGCTAATGGATGTTCAGCCCTCACATCAATGTTTCTCTTTCTCCTCCCGCTTCCTCTCCTTCTTTTCTTTCTCTCTAAAAAAGAGAGAAAAATTAAAATTAGAAAGAGAAAAAACCAACAACATGCATTGGCATGTGGTATATAACACTGTTGTGGCCGAGCGCCCTTTAATATTTTCAGTGGGGCGAGTAACTTTGGACTCTCAGAAGACTCTTTACACACCTCTATTAGAATCTAGGACATTGAGTTTCTTTTTTGTCTCTGTTGATACATTGGAAGCTCCTGAAAGATAAATGGTAGCAATAAGACCTAACATTTATTATTTAATTTATGCCCAGTTACTGTGCTAGGCTGCATTATATGCATCATCTTCTTTAATCCTCAAAACAGTCCTATGAGCTTAGAACTGTTATGTTTAGTGACAAACATCCTGAGATAAGTGGTCAAGCAACTAGCTCAGTGTCATGCAACTAACCACCTAAATGTGTGGAACCTAGATTTAAAGCTAAGCAGTCTTGCCCTGACCTGGTAGCTCAGTTGGTTAGAGCATTGTCCCCATAAGTCAAAGTTGTAGGTCCAGTCAGGGCACATTCAAAAATCAACCAAAGAATGCATAGATGGGTGGAACAACATTTCCCTCTCCCTCCTCCTCCCCTCTTCCTCCCCCTCTCCTCTTGCAGCACATTGATTGGAAATTGCTAGTATAGAGTGACTTTGTACTATTAGAAAGTTGATTGTAAAGGATTTATGACATTCTTTTAGGTAGTTTTCTATAGTAACTCCCAGAAATGGAATATTCACCACACTTTAATGTTTGAATATACAGAAAAGGACCGAGGCCTGTGCCCTCTCGCATTCTAGGACCCCTTGGGTAGGGTCCCTAGGATTGGCTGGCGATCAGGGCCCACCAGGGCTTTCCTTCCCCTTGCTGCCGGCAGCCGGCCCCGCCCCTGCAGCTGCTTCTGCTTGCCATCTGTGCAGCACTACCCCTTCCCCGCCACCAGTCACCTGCCTCTGTGGGTGACAGGCATGGGGTGTGATCACTTGGCTGGCCCTGCATACCCACCACAGCATCATTGGCTGGTGGCCTGGGCCTCCCTCCCTCTGTGGGGTGATCCATTATGGGGCGATGGCAGGACCCCCCGCCCCACCCCCCCCGACTAATTGCATCATACCCATCTTGGCTGGCCTGGCGCCAGTGTATGTCATTGCATGGTCGTCTGGAAATTCATCCAGACGATTGCTCGGTTGATTTGCATATTATACTTTATTATTATAGATAATATTCCATTGGTCCCTTTTGTACTTATCATTTTGGGGGCATTTCAGTTGTTTCCACTTTTTGATTATTACTAATAATGATGTTATGATATTCCTTAGTATAAATTTTTATGCAGATAAGAAGTGGAATTGCCCTATCTAGTTTTGCTCAGTGGATAGAACGTTGGCCTGTGGACAGAAGGGTCAAGGGCATGTACCTTGGTTGCAGGCACATCCCCAGTGGGGAGTGTGCAGGAGGCAGCTGATTGATGTTTCTCTCTCATCAATGTTTCCAACTCTCTCTCCCTCTCCCTTCCTCTCTGTAAAAAATCAATAAAATATATTTTTTTAAAAAGAAAGAAAAAAGAAGAGGAATTGCTGGATTATATGATAACTGTGTTTAACATTTTGAAGAACTACCAAACTCTTTTCCAATGTAGGTACACCATTCTACATTTTCACTAGCAATGAATGAGGGTTCCATTTTCTACACATCCTAGTCAACAATTACTATTTTCCTTTTTAGCCATCCTATTTGGTGTGAGTGCTATCTCATTGTGATTTTGATTTGTATTTTTCTAGTGACTAATGTTGACTGTTTTTGTATGTGTTTACTGGCCATTTATTTATATTATCTCTTTGAAAATGTATTTGAATGTTTATTTAACTCCTTTGTTTTAAGTTAGGTTATTTGTCTTTATATTGTTGAGTTGTAAGAATACCATATATTTTATTGTATTTTTTAAAGTTATTTGTTTGCAACACTGATTTTTTTCCTCTTATTGGAAGGTCCTATCCAAAATGCACTGCTGTCTGCACAAGGATATAATTCTCAGCTTCCAGGATCCTACTCTCATCTATTACCAGCAAAGACTTTGAATCCAGTCTCTGGACAGTCGAACTATGGTGGTTCTCAGACTGTTTCTTCATTAAGTAACTATCAGGGACCTGGGCAGACTCTTCATAGACCACCTGTGGCTTCTAATCCAGTGACACCTTCACTCCATGGTGGTCCTGTTCCCAGAATGCCACAACATGCTTCTCAGAACCCAGCTGCTACACCAATGCCTTCTGGTAGCTTTCATCCTGGAGCCAGCGCACCACCACCTCTGAATTGGCAGTATAACTATCCACCCCCAGGATCACAGACAAACCATTATCCTCGAGTATCAACCGGACCAACTATGCCTGGGAATACAAATTTGACAAGTCATCAGTATGTTTCTTCTGGAGATCCTTCACATCAAAACAACTTCATAAAATCAGGTAGAGTTCTTTAAAATATAGAAATGGGAAACTTTTGCTTAATGTTTGAATTAATGTTTCAAGTCTTAAAAACATTGTAAGGCTATTGCTTTTTTAAATCACTTTTAATGTTTAAATGAAATATTTCTCTAACCTTTAAGTTAACTTAAAATTGTGGATTGTTTCTGCTTTACATCTTATCCTCCCTCATGATACTTCATGATACTTCAAGATGCATCTGGAATGCATGCAGAACCACTTCCTTAAGGACTGATCATTACTTTTTTTTTTTTTTATCATTACTTTTATTAAATTGGTTCTGTTCTGTTTTGTATTTTAGGGAAGATTAATCCTTATGGTTTCTCTTTGGTATTTTATTTTATTTTATTTTCTTACTAGAGGCCTGGTGCACGAAATTAATGCAGGCAGTGTCCCTCAGGCCGGCCTGCACCCTCTCCGATCTGGGACCTCTTGAAGGATGTCCTACTGCCAGTTTATAGGGGTCAGACCTAAACCAGCAGTCGGACATCCCTCTTGCAATCTGGGACTGCTGGCTCCTAACTGCTCACCAGCCTGCCTGCCTGCCTGATTGCCCCAACCACTCTGCCTGCTGGTCTGCTTGCCCCAACAGCCCGCCCCCATCAGCCTGATCACCCACAACTGCTGTCCCATCCTGGCCTGATCACCCACAACTGCCGTCCCATCTTGGCCTGATCACCCACAACTGCTCTCCCCTCTTGGCCTTTAACTGCCTCTACCTCGGCTCCTCCACCATGGCTTTGTCCAGAAGAATGTCCGGAAGGTCTCCTGGAAGTTCTCCCAGTCTAATTAGCATTTTACCCTTTTATTAGTGTGGCCAGCGTGGGTGAGGGGCTGAGGGCTGTTTTCAAGCTGGCCACAGCCCTTTCAGGGTGGGGGTCCTGCTGGGGGTGCCTGGCTGGCCTGGGTGAGGGGCTGATGGCTGTTGACAGGCTGGCCAAGTCCTGGAGTGGGGACCTCACCCCATGGAGGTGTGGCTAGCCTGGGTGAGGAGCTGAGGGCTGTTCTCAGGCTGGCCATGCCCTCCCACACACACCCCCTCTGACCCAAGCTCCTAGCCCCTCCTTTTTTTCTTTTTCTTTTTTCTTTTTTTTTTTTTTTTTTCAGTGCCTCCTTGATTGGAGGCCAGGGCCTGCTCCAAGCAGGTATCAGGGATTTATTTATCTTCTATAATTGAAACGTTGTATCCTTGAACGGAGACCAGGACCAGCTCAAAGCCTGGGCTGCACTTGGCAACCTAGGCTCCTAGCACCTCCTTGAGGGGAAGCCAGGGCCGCTGGAAGCAAGTATCTGGGATTTATTTATCTTCTATAATTGAAACTTTGTAGTCTTAAATGGAAGCCAGGGCCAGCCAGGGCAGGCTAGAAGTTTGACTTCCTCCATGCCTCCTGCTCTCTCCAGCTACATGGCTGTGGCTATCTTTGTTGGATAAATTTGCATACTTGCTCTGGATTGACTAGTGAGTATAATGGAGTGATGGTTAATTTGTATGTTTCTCTTTCATTAGAGTAGATATTTTCATTGATTTCAGAGAGGAAAGGAGAAGGAGACTGAAGGGTAGAAATAACAGCAATGAGAGAGAATCATTGATTGGCTGCCTCCTGTAAGCCCACACTGGGAATCAAGCTTACAACTCAGGCATGTGCCCTAACCAGGAATTGAACTATGACCTCCTGATTTATAGGTCAATGTGCAACCATTGAGCTACACTGCCTGGCTCTTTTTGGTCTTGGTTTGAGGCTTGGGTTATGTTTTTGTTATGGCATAGACAGTTTTTTGGCCCCAGAAACTGTAGGATCTGTCAAAACATATACTTTCGGAGTGAGGAGTGTTATTGAGCATAACTGCAGTCAGAAAGCTATGGACATAACTACAGTCAGAAAGCTGTAGACATTGACCCTAGTGAATGCATTTTGGCTTTGGAAAGAGTAGGGCTATTTCTAGAAACTTAATTTCTTTGTCAAAATCTTTTGACCCACAATTGTTAGAACCAAAATTCTCCTGGTTACTTTTCTTTTTTAATTAAAAAAATTATTTATTGATTCTAGATAGACAGGAAACTCATATATGCATTCATTGGTTGACTCTTGTATGTGTCCTACCTGGGGATTGAACCACAACCTCGGCGTATTGCTCTAACCAATTGAGTCACTCAGCCAAGGATTTCCTGGTTACTTTTTTTTCCTCCTGGTTACTTTTATTCTTATTCTTATTGACACCATGAGTGAACATCAGTCAGTTGAAATTAATGAATATCCACTTCATAATTAATAGTTATACATAACAATTATTTAGTACTTCTTATTTTCCAGCATTTTGCCAGACTTTTATATGTGTTATCTTTCATAACAGTCTCTTTTACAAGAAAGAAATCTGAGGCTTGAATCATTTATCCAAAACCACTAGAAAATAATTTGGGAACAGGTCCTATATAAAAAGTGTTTAAGAATAGGTGTAGTGCTGGGACTGGTTTGGCTCAGTGGATAGAGCGTCGGCCTGGGGACTGGAAGGTCCCGGGTTCGATTCTGGTCAAGGGCATGTACCTTGGTTGCGGGCGCATCCCCATTAGGGGGTGTGCAAGAGGCAGCTGATCGATGATTCTCTCTCATCAATGTTTCTAACTCTCTATCCCTCTCTCTTCCCCTCTGTGAAAAATCAATAAAATATATTTTTAAAAAAAGAAAAAGAAAAAAAAAAAAGAATAGGTGTTGCTTCTTGTTTAAAAACATATGATCAATAATCTGAAATATGCCGAAGCTGGTTTGGCTCAGTGGATAGAGCATCGGCCTGCGGACTGAGGAGTCCCAGGTTCGATTGTGGTCAAAGGCATGTACCTTGGTTGTGGGCACATCCCCAGTAGGGGGTGTGCAGGAGGCAGCTGATCGATGATTCTCTCTCATCGATATTTCTAACTCTTTGTCCCTCTCTCTTCCTCTCTGTAAAAAATAAATAAAATATATTAAAAAAATAATAATCTGAAATATTTTTGGCGCTAACAGAAAACTTCAGGTAGAGCACCTTGACTGCAGCACAAATGTGGTGAAAGAGGCATAAGCAAGTGTCATTACTTATGAAGGTTTCTACATAAAAGTAGGAGAAAGATAAACTAATAAAATGAAACCTAAAATAAATGTCTGACTACCCTTCTTTTTCTTATGAGAAATAAAATTCTTAATATTTGACCTCTGTTTTTTTTTTTTTGTTTTTTTTTTTTCCACCCATCATTAATAATAGATCCCTGGTTATTTAATTTCAAAACTCTAAGTCATATTCAGTTTCTAGTCCACACATTAAAATTCTTTTTCCCTCCTAATAGTCCATCTGTTAGCATCCTTGCATTGGTTTTTAGGAATCTTAGGTGACAGGTTCTAAAACTCTAGTTATTGCTGTTATAAATAAGAATTATACAGCTTGAAAAAATAATGACTATCCTATAAAATGTAGCATATATCTTATTCAAAAATATTATTTTTAAAGCTGTGAAAAATTTCTTTAAGTTCATTTGAATGCTGTTAAATATTAGGTTGTTACATTTTTGTGAACAGACGTGTCATACGTTCTTGTTCATGCTGAGTTGGTACTGTACCTTGCCCTTTTGTTCCTTTGACTTGTCTGTATTGCCAAAGATATGACAGATATGTGTGGGTGCTTCTTTGATAAGGGTGTTACATGGTAGTAATCTTTGTCTTCACTTTTGTCAACAGGGCACTGATTAGTCTTATTGGGAGCCATAAAGTTTAGTAATACAATAATCTTTCAATTTGTCCCTAGAAAATTGAACACTGTTGAAGAAGCATATTGAAAATTTTTGTTATTTGCTTATCTTTCTTTATTCCTTTAATTGTACAAAATTACAGGGTCATCTGTAGAATATATTATAAAGTAAAATTTATTACCTATTTCACTTATAAATTCAGAGGCTAGAAAAAAGCCTTGGGCTGGAAAATTAAATCACATACTTATCAGTATTATTTTATCTACTTTGCAGACTTTGTTCTTCCTCTTTGGCAAGTGAGAAGGTGGAAGTAATACTGTTGACTTGAGTGAACAAGTGGTTGTGGGATTTGGAATTTTTGATATCACATAGAAGAATTTCCTCAAGAGTAACTGATAATATTTTTTACACTAGCCAGAACTTAATTGTCCTAATGGAAAATTGGTGTAGTTGAAGCAGTAAGAATACTGGTAGATACAAGGACAAATATCATATAATTCTTAATTTAGTTTGATGAGTATTTTTGCACCTCTTGGATAGTGACCTATAAGGCATATGCATAGACTTCGGATCATTTCATTTCCTGATTTTTTAAGCTTAGGGAGTGTTTTTAATACAGTATTTAAACCATTGTTGAAAGTAAACTACTTTTTAAAAAATGTGTTTTTATTGATTTCAGAGAAGGAGAGAGACATAGAAACATCAATGATGGGAGAGAATCATTGATTAGTTGCCTCCTGAACACCCCCCTCTGGGAATCCAGCCTGAAACCCAGGCATATGCCCTGATGGGGAATCAAAGCATGACCTCCTGGTTCATAGGTCAATGCTCAACCACTGTGCTATGCCAGCTGGACGAAAGTAAACTACTTTTATTATTACTAGGTTATTGAACAGAGTACAAAGTTACAATCTCATTTTTAAAATGCCAATAAAAAGTTACAATCTCATTTTAAAATGCCAATAAAAATGAAGCAGAATGAAATAAAACTTAGAGAATTTGGAGTATCACAATATTAACAAATTACAAAGTAATTATAAAGCCAACTCTAAACCTAATCAATGTTAATTGAATGGACTATATTAATAGGCCATTAATAAAATTTTATCATGTTGATTTCTACTGGAATATTTGACATGGCCAGTTGAAACTCTGTGACCAGTCAATGAAAAATTAATCAATAGAGAGGGCATTGTATCTGTCTTATAAGTTATTTGATGTTGAATTTATACTTATACTGCTTTAATAATTTATAGATAAGCACTATAGGAGAGACAGGGCAAAATGTAAAGTATGCATATAAATTAAACCTAGGAAGTAACATATTTCTGGTAATTTGTTGGTGGTTGCAATTAAAATTTCAAAGTTACTCAGATTTAGTGAAAGTCTATTTGTCCTTTGTCTTAAATTCTTAAGTAACGTGAAAAACCAATGTTTTCATAGGTTCTGCACCCCCTCTGAATCCACCTCTGTCTACCAATTTCCAACCAGGAGTTCCTGTTGGGCCTCCCCCAACTGGAGGACCACCTCCAATGAGTGCCCTAAGTCCTCAGAAATCATCACATAGGGATGTGCACCAGCCATCATTTAATTCACCTACCAACCAAGAAGGTAAGCATGGCAAAACCAAGTGAAGTTTGACTTAGGGTAGAATAACGAATATTTCTGAAATCTGTGTATCCATATCATATTTTTTCCAGAAAATCTAGTTGTTTTGATTAGGGTTGGCCTTCAAATATTTAGAGTTAAAGAGGTTCCTCAGAATTCCCATAGTCCTATGTATGCTGAGCTATGAACTAGCATTCAGGAACCACTGCTGTTAGCTTTTAACAGAGAGGAAGGGAGAGGGAGAGTTGGAAACATTGATGAGAGAGAAACATCAATCAGCTGCCTCCTGCACACCCCTACTGGGGATGTGCCCACAACCAAGGTATGCAACCAAGGTACATGCCCTTGACCAGAATAGAATCTGGGACCCTTGAGTTGGCAGGCCGACACTTTATCCACTGAGCCAGACTGGTCAGGACTGTTAACTTTTTTATTGCTGTGGTTATTAAGTTAGGTGACTTTTGGGAGAGGAAGGTGAGAGGAGAATTCCTGCTTTTCTGTTAGAACTATTTTCATATACTGCCTTTTTTTCCATGGAGGTGGTATTTTGATTATCACTGTTACTGTAAATAGCCTATTTAATGCTAATTGACCCTCAAGCCATTGCAAAGATGGCGGTGCCCATAGCAAACAAGGAGGGAATATGCTAATTGACTGTCATGCCCTTAAAGATGGTGGTGCCTAGTTCCCTCAGTCGCACACCTGCCTCCGGAGTCTCCCCAGTCCCCTCAGCCCTCCAGCTGTCCAGGACTGGCTTGAGGCTCAGGCAAGCCTCGGATGTCGGCTGCCTAACTGCCCAGGGCCAGCCCAAAGCTCAGGTAACCAGGGCTGGCCGAGGCTTGTGCTGTGGCAGTGGCAGCAGCAGAGGTGTGATGGGGCATTGCCTTCCCCTGATTGCTGAGTTATCTCCCACCCCTGAGGGCTCCCGGACTGTGAGAGGGGGACTGTGAGGGACCCCCCCTCCAGTGCATGAATTTTCATGCACCCGGCCTCTAGTTAGCAAATATTTATGAATCTAACTACAAAGTTAAATATACAAGCATTTTGAAGTTTTATATAAATGAAATGTTTTAAAGCATTGTCTTCAGATATAATTTTAAAATGTTTATTAATTTAAATAATATTTTGTAAAGTAAAAAAATTTGATTTTAGCAGTATTTTAACCATTGCTGCAAGATGTGGAAATAGGAAAACAGACTAGGAGGGGGGAAAACCATTACCTATATCCTACTACTAAATACACTAAATATAATTTTTCTTATAGCAGTTCCTTTTATTTTGTTTAGAATTATAAGTGTGTGGGGGAGATTTGTGAGTAGTTTGAAAAGAATGGTATTAACAATGAGTAATAAAATGATAAAGCAATGTCCTACAGGTTACTACATTATTTACAATTTTAATCAATTAAAAACATACACACTATTTTTGTTTGTTTCTACAAAGTGTTTGTTTTAATTCTCACCCATGGATATGTTTTTATTGATTTTTAGAAAGAAAGGAAAGGAGAAAGAGAGAAATATCTATATGAGAGAGAAATATCAATCAGTTGCTCTCTGCAGACAATTTTTTTGTTGTTGTTAATCCTCACCAGAGGATATGTTTCCATTGATTTTTAGAGAGAGTAGAAAGGAAGCGGAGAGACAGAGAAAGAAACATTGATGAGAGAGAGACACATCGATTGGTTGCCTCCAGCATATTCCCAGGATGGAGCTAGAGATCAAACCTGGAACGGAAGTATGTACCATTTAATTTAATTCAATTTAATTTATTTTTCTTTAAATATATTTTATTGATTTTTTTACATCGAAACATCGATCAGCTGCCTCTACCTCCTACTGGGGATATCTCCGCAACCAAGGTACATGCCCCTGACCGGAATCGAAATCGGGACCTTTGAGTCCACAGGCCAACGCTCTATCCACTGAGCCAAACCAGTTTCGACATTCGTGCCCTTTTTTGAAATCGAACCTATTACCTTTCAGTTCATGGACTGATGCTCTAACCATTGAGCTAAACCAGATAGAGCTGCAAATAGTTTTAAAAAGTTTTCTGTATCAACTCATGGCTAAAATGGTGGTCTTGAGAACTGCATAAAAATCATCAACTGTATTGTAACCTTTAAAATTATCTGTTTGGTGTCAAAATAAATATTAACGTTAGCACCTTTGAACTTAGGTGCTAGAGGTTGATGCTAGTTACTGATTTTAGTTTCTTCTGTACCTCAAATGGCATACATACCTAGAAGTAAATTTTACTCTTCAAAAGCCGATGCCTCTGGTATTTAACTTTAAATTAAATTACTCTTCAAATTGGGGGGGGGAAACAAGATTTAAAATAAATTCTCTAGACTGATGCAGTTGTTCTAATTAATTTATATTGCCTTTAGATTCTAAATTTATCTTTTTCATATTTTGAAAAACGTTATTTTCTTAAAATTTTATTTTATTTTTGAATAGTATTGATTTTGATGATTTTTCTTTCAGTGTGTATTGCTCTTAAGAGATTTCTAATACTACTCTTGTAAATGCTGAAATCTTTCAGATAGTATATAATTTTGTACACTCCACAAAGGAACATCCTTTTTAGAAGTTTATAAAATTATTTGCTACTTTGATATATTTTGTACATTTAAAAACTGGCATTGTTTGAAACTTTTATTTCAACATTTGATATATATATATCAAATATATATATATATATTTTTTTTTTTTTAATATATTTTATTGATTTTTTACAGAGAGGAAGGGAGAGGGATAGAGAGCTAGAAACGTCGATGAGAGAGAAACATCGACCAGCTACCTCTTGCACACCCCCTACCGGGGATGTGCCTGCAACCAATGTACATGCCCTTGACCGGAATCGAACCTGGGACCCTTCAGTCCGCAGACCAACACTCTACCACTGAGCCAAACTGGTTTCGGCTCAACATTTGATATTTTTTTTTGGCTGTGGTTTAAACTATATTTGTCATTTGAAAAGTTGTCTTAGATTAGCTCCAGTCTTACTGAAATTGTAACAATTGTTTTAATGTAAATATTAATAAACTTTTCTTAGGTATAACATCAAGTACCAATAATGGATCTATGATGGTTCACAATAGTTATGATGAAATTGAAGGCGGTGGCTTCTTGGGTGAGATGCTATGAAAGTTTTCTTGTTGTTGTTGATTTTAGGAAACAAAGAAGAAATCTTTATAATCATGTCCCACAACAATGATTATTGTTAGCATTTTTTTCTCCATGCATATAGACTTCTTTTGTTAACTTTTCCCCCTCAGAGTTGGGATTGTGGGCTTTATTATTATGATGCTATGACATAGAGTATTTTTTACCAATTAGATTTACTTAAATTTATTTAACCAATTGAACATTTGTTATGTTTTCATTAAAGTTGTTTTAAATTAGAATTTTCATTTGAATACAAAGTTTCATACATATAAAAGTGAATTAACTATATAAAACTTATTTTTGTGTTTATAGTTGTAGTCTACATTGACTTTTAAAAAAATATTTTTTTATCGATTTCAGAGAGGAAGGGAGAGGGAAAGAGAGATAGAAACATCAATGATGAGAGGGAATCATTGATTGGCTGCCTCCCACATACCCTGTCCCCCCACTGGGGACCGAGCTTGCAATGCAAGCATGTGCCCTTGGCTGGTGTCGAACCTAGGATCCTTCAATCCATAGGCTGATACTCTCTATCCACTGAGCTAAACCAGTTAGGGCTACATAAATAGGTTTTAATCATTGCTATTACTTTGTTGCTAGTATTTGTCTTATTTTACAAAAGTGATAAATGAAAGTATTAACATATTGAAAGGATTTTGGAATTATAACTTCTATGATTCAATGGATCTATGTGTTGATTTAAAGTATTCTGGAGTGTAAAATAGAACTTAAAAGTTACCTTGTTTCTAGCAACACCACAGCTTACAAATAAGAATCCTACAGTGAGCCGAAGTGTTGGATATTCATATCCCTCTTTACCACCTGGTTATCAGAACACACAACCACCTACAACCGGAATGCCACCCTCCTCCTTGAGCTACCCAAGTGGGCCTCAGGCCTTTAACCAGGTAAACTTTTTGTTTCTTATTTAAAAAAAATTTTTTCCACCTTTTTTTTAAAAACTGTAAATACATGGAAAAGTTTCAGGACATGTATAGTGAACATTTTTAACCCATTAGAATAACAATGGATATTTCATAAGACCTTTGTCTTATTACATATCTCCAGAATCAAAATATTGATCAGAAAATCTAGATTACGGTTTTATTTAAAGAGAAATTAAATAACTAAGTCCTTATACACTTCTGTTTTCAACTGAAGACATAAAGATTACTTACTTTCAAATTATACATTTTTAGAATTCCTTAGGTGCTAATCATTTAACTGCAAGCATGAGTGGATTAAGTCTACATCCAGACGGGCTGAGAGTTATTAACCTTCTTCATGAGAGAAACATGCTTCCATCAACACCTTTGCAACCTCCGATTCCAAATTTGCATGAAGATATCCAGAGACTCAACTGTAACCCAGAGTAAGGTTCAGTGTTTCTTATATTTTACTCATTTTACACATTTTCCAGATTTCTTTGGAGTCATATATTATGAACAAGTTGTGCAGATATATTAATTTATGAAAGTAGTTCTGTGGGTAGAAAACAACTCTTTTAGTTGCTTACTTAATTGATATTTGAAATGTTCTAAGCTTAGAAATAGGGTGGCAATTTCTGGGATGATTGCTGCCTCTATCAGCTATAATGGTAGTGCGATATTCATTATCATTAAGGCAGCTACATTATTTCTTCAATCCAAAGTATGGAGATATAATTCTATATAATCCTTTATTTGCTCTCATTTCAAATTGTTTTTTACATAAAAAAAACACATAATTATAACATTCTTTCCTTAAAATTAACCATATAGGCCAAGACCAGTTTGGCTCAATGGATAGAGTGTCAGGTTGGGGACTGAAAGGACCCGGGTTCGATTCTGGTCAAGGGCATGTACCTTGGTTGCGGGCATATCCCTGGTAGGGGGTGTGCAAGAGGCAGCTGATCGATGATTCTCTATCATCGATGTTTCTAGCTCTCTCTCTCTCTCCCTTCCTCTCTGTACAAAATCAATAAAATATATTTTTTAAAAATTAACCATATAGGCTTAAATATATAAAGTCAAGATGTTGTGATAAATTGAATTTTGTTATAAATAGTATTTTAGAAACTTAAACAAATTTGGATCATTACCAGTTTGGCTCAGTGGATAGAGCATGATGTGCAGACCAAAGGGTCCTGGGTTCAATTCCAGTCGAGGGCACGTACCTTGGTTACAGGCTCCTCCCAGCCCAGGCCCTGGTCAAGGCCTGTGCAGGACACAACTGATCGATGTGTTTATCTCACATTGATGTTTTGCTTTGTCTTCTTTCTTCCTCAGGTGAGGCTCAACATTAACACACACACACACACACACACACACACACACACACGGGTCATTTGATAGTCTAGATTTGCACACAAGCAGAGACTTTTCTTTAATTATATACTAGAGATTATAACCATCTACCCTCTCTTTTTGAATAGGATTTACATATTTAAATGGGATAGAATTTGAGAGAGCCAGTTGAAATATTTTATGTATTCGTAATTTGATCCAGTGTTAAAATTGTATCCTTTTTTTTGGTTGTTAATCCTCACCTGAGGATATTTTTTCTTTTAATTTTTAGAGGGAGTGGAAGGGAGGGAGGAAGGGGAGAGAGAGACACATTGATTGGTTACCTCCTGAATGCACCCTGACAAGGGCTGAGGATAAACCCCACAACCAAGATACGAGGTATGTTCCCTTGACTGGAACCGAACCCTTAACCCTTCTGTCTGAGCCCGACCCCTAGCCACTGAACTAAACCAGCCAGGGCAAAATGTGTACATTTTAAATCTTTTTTGTTGTTGTTGTTCAAAAATAATCATAGCAACAGCTGATAGATTGTTTTTACTTTACTTTAGGTTATTTCGATGTACACTGACGAGCATTCCTCAGACTCAGGCCTTACTGAACAAAGCCAAACTTCCGTTAGGACTGCTGCTTCATCCTTTCAAAGACCTAATGGTAAGTTATAAGTTATTTACCTATTAAAATACTTTACCCAGTCTCCCGGTACTGCCATTCTTGGAATAAAATTTGTTCTTTAGGAAGCTGTTCTTAAAAAAAGAAAATAAGGGCCTCAAATCCTTCTGATGGACACTATCCCACTCCCTCAAAAAAGTCTTTTCACTTTTGTCCTAAGGCTCTGGGACCTTAACATATAGCCACACACTGTTGAGAGGATCAGTGCTTAAGTGAATTGATTTTCAAAAAAAAACCCTCCAATTGATTATAGGATTTTATTGCCTTTGCTGATACTTTTATATTAGGACTTTACAACTTTTTTTAATGTAGGATAAACTTTAAATAGGAATGTAATTGCAAAGTTTAATTGAATATTTAAATATGACAGTTCTTTCATGAGAACTTAGTAAGCCTCTTACTATAACATGAAGAAACTTTGAAATAATTTGTTTTAGAATAGAGGTGGGGAACATATAAGGCCTGTGAACTGATTTGGTTTGGATCTGCCAAGGCATTAGAGGTGAGTTAATTGAATGTTTGACCAAATATAGCAGGCTAATTTTGTATGATCCAAGAATGATGTTATATATATATATCGAAATGGCCCTTGGCAGAAAAAAGTTTCCCCACCCCTGTTTTATAACGTTAATCATTCCTTTGCCACCCATCTCAAAAATACATTATAAATGTACTATGTTGATTTTGTGTGTAAATGTTTAATGAGAAAATAAATATTTTTTTAAAGGTAAAATTTAAGAAACCAGTCCTAAAAAAAGCAACAGGGTATCAAATCAATACATCTCTGCTACATACTTTTTTATGTCGCATTTTGGAAACTTTTTACCCTGGGGTTTTTTCCTCCAAAATCATAATATCCCAACAATTATTTGGAAGGTATGATTAATGCTTTGCCTTAGTCATAATGATCACTGCCTTAAAAAAATTAGTTCTGTTTTTTCAGCAATTGCCTGTGGTTACCTCCGGTACAATTGTGAGATGCCGTTCATGCAGGACATACATTAACCCTTTTGTCAGCTTTCTTGATCAAAGGAGATGGAAGTGTAACTTATGTTACCAAGTCAATGATGGTATGTTGTTTTTTTAAATATTTTTTTAAAATTTACTTCCATTCTAGGGAAATCAGATAATACAAATATGAAGTTAAAAAACATCAATAGCCCTGTCTTATTTACCTATAAACATCCCACTCAGAAATAGCTTCTGATAACTTTTTTCTATGCCTTTATTCTTACATATTAGAGGTGCACGAAATTCATGCACAGGGGAAGTGGGGTGACCCTCAGCCCAGCCTGTACTCTCTCTAATCTGGGACCCCTCAAGGGATGTTCAACTGCCCGGGCCTAAATGGGCAGACAGACATCCGTCTCATAATCCAGGACTGCTAGTTCCCAACCACTCACCTACCTGCCAGCCTAATCACCCCCTAACCACTCCCCTGCCATCTAACTGCTCCCCTCCTGGCCCAGTTGCCCCTTAACTGCCCTTCCCTGCCAGGTTGGTCACCCCTACCTGCCCTCCCCTGCCAGCCTGGTCACCCCTAACTGTCCTCCCCTGCTGGCCTCATTGTCTACAAGTTCCCGCTCCTGCTAGCCATCTTGTTGCGGCCATCTTGTGTATTGGAGTGATGGTCAATTTGCATATTACTCTTTTATTATATAAATAACTAATGGCCTGGTGCATAAAATTCGTCCAAGGGGGTGGATATTTCTCAGACACTGGTCCTGCATCCTCTCCAATCTGGGATCCCACAAGGATCAGGCCTAAACCTGCAGTTGGATATCCCTCTCGCAATCCAGGACCACTCGCCTGCCTGCCTGCCTGATTGCCCCTAACCACTCTGCCTGCCAGCCTTCTCCAACTACTGCCCCCTGCCAGCCTGCTTGCCCCCAATTTCCACCCCCTTCCTGGCCTGCTTGCCCCAGCTGTTTTCTCCCCCCCAAACCCCCCACAGGCCTGATCGCCTCCAACTGCCCCCACTCACCAGCCTGCTTGTCCCCAACTGCTCACCCCTGCCGGCCTGATCGCCCCCAACTGCCCTCCCCTCCTTGCCTGACCTAACCACCTCTGCTTCACCCTGCCACCATGGCTTTGTCCGGAAGGACATCTGGAAGGTCTCTAGCATATTACCCTTTTATTAGTATAGACGAAAATTATAGTCTTCTTAGGCAAAAAAAAAAAAAAAAAAGTGATAATATTACTTTGATACCACTATTTTACATTTATTATATTGGGTATAATAATAAATGGCATATTTTATATTCTTATTTAAGTCTGTAATTTATGAAATACATTTTTATTTAAATTGTCCCATGCCTTTAATCTAGGGCAGCGATTTTCAAATGGTGCACCAAGACAGAGAGACGGAAAGAATTTTTAAAACACAATACCTGACTAGTCAGGGACACTGACATCTTTTCCCTTAGATTGTCAAATAAAAAATGACAACAGCCAACACAACAGTAGCCATCTGGTGTGAATGAATCAAAATTATACCTTTTTTTTTTTGTCAGATTGACAAAATATATATATTTTTGTATGCCACATATTTTTAATAATTAGTTCATGTGTGCCATGAGATGAAAGAGGTTGAAAATCACTGGTCTAGGGGTAAAAGAAAGTAGTCCATGGAATAGCTGCCATTAGCTTTATTCACTGCTGGATGAAGGGAGGTGGGCAGTGCTAGAAGGTTAGTTGAATGTAGTTTTCTCAGTAATTGAGAAGGAGGAGATCTCTTTCAACTGTTTCACAATTTACTTTTGAGGAATATCATCTAACCAACTTTAATAGGATTCTAGAAGAAAAAGGGTATGCTGATATCCACATTGAAAATTAAGTCTCTGCTTGGAAGGAAATTTCATTAAGTATTGAGAAATAAAGGAATTTAAGATATCAAAACCATTTAAAAATTTTATTTATTGATTAGAGAGAGAGACATTGATTTGTTGTCCTATTTATTTTATGCATTCAAAAATAGGGGAAAGTGGCCGAGACTGGTTTGGCTCAGTGGACAGAGCATTGGCCTGTGGACTGAAAGGTCCCAGGTTCGATTCCAGTCAAGGACATGTACCTTGGTTGCAGGCACATCCCCAGTATGGGGTGTGCAAGAGGCAGCTGATCGATGATTCTCTCTCATCGATGTTTCTAACTCTCTATCCCTTTTTCTTACTCTCTGTAAAAAAATCAAAATGCATTTTTGAAAAAAGAATAGAGGAAAGTGAGGATAGAGTAAGAGCATTCTTTTTATTCTATAATAATTCAGAAAATATATGTATAGTGTTTAGTACACGTTAAAAATCTTATGTATATGCTTCAGTATATGAAATGAAATGGTAATAAAGGTTACAGTCACTTTCATATTCAGCACAGACCATTTCATGAACTATGGCCTATCCTTTAGCTACATAAGAATTTGAATTCTAAACAGTTAGAAGACAGCTGCAATGATAATTCATTTAGAAAATACTCATTGAGCTCCATTACATTGCAAGTGGTAGATAACTGATATTCCATAGAGGTTTTACTAATTAATGAAATGTACCATACCTTTAGACTTTAAACTTTTAAGTGTTTTTACCGTACCTTTTTTTTTTTTTTTTTTTAATATATTTTATTGATTTTTACAGACAGGAAGGAAGAATGATAGAGTGCTAGAAATGTCGATGAGAGAGAAACATCGACCAGCTGCCTCTTGCACATCCCCTACCGGGGATGTGCCCGCAGCCAAGGTACATGCCCTTGACTGGAATCGAACCTGGGACCCTTCAGACCGCAGGCCGATGCTCTATCCACTGAGCCAAACCGGTTTCGGCTTTACCGTACCTTTCTAAGAGTATCCAGAGTCTGTACATATTATGTGTCAAATGTTAATAGCCTTGCTAAAAAAATTATTGGCATTTAGGAATTTGAATCACTTTTTTCAAGCTATTTTAGAAAAGCTTAAGCAAGAATGAAAATGAAGAGGATATTAGAAGACAGGGAAAGAAAAAAAATAACAGTGATTTAGTATATAAAAGAAAGACATATGCAGGACCATTTAGTCTATGAAGAACTTGAATGGATCTCAAAAACAAAGTGTACATCTTATCCCTTAACATTTAGTCTGTGTTGAAGTATTTATAAATTACTAAATAAGAAAACAGCCAAACACAGGTTTATTAAACTTAATCTCAGTTTTATCATTTTATGTTGTCAACTTATATAGTTCCTGAAGAATTCTTGTACAACCCTTTGACCAGAGTCTATGGAGAACCTCACAGAAGACCTGAAGTTCAGAATTCTACAATTGAGTTTATGGCTCCTTCAGAATATATGGTAAGTTTTCATTTTTTTATATAATGTATTTGTCTCATAATAGTGGGTTTTAAATAAAACAAAACGTTACAATTTTAAATTTAGAAAAGCTATACATGTTCATTATAGAAGTAGTTAATTAGTACATAAGGATAAGTCTGAAATGTGTACTAGAATGTAAAGTTTCACTTATGATTCTTGTATGTTCATACAGAAATTTGCAATATCATATTGGGATCATATTTACTTTTAAGTCCCTTCAATTTTTTAAATTATAAATAATGGTATAATGAGCATCCTTTTCCAAGTACTTTTTTTGTTGTTATTAACCCTCACTCAAGGAGTTAGGAGATTTTTTTCCATTGATTTTGAGAAGAGTGGAAGGGAGGGGGAAGAAAGGAGAGGGGAGAGAGAGACAGAAACATCGATAGACAAATGCGGTTGGAGCTGGTGATGGAACCTGCAACCCAGAAATGTGCCCTTGACCACGAATCGAACCTGCAGCCCTTTGGTGAGTGGGTAGGTTCTCAGGTTTGAGTCTGGTCAAGAGCAAGAACCTGGGATGCGGACTCGATCCCTGACCCTGATCAGAGCTCGTGTGGTAAGCAATCAGTGTGTCTCTCATATAGATACCTCTCTCTCTCTCTCTCTCTCTCTCTCTCTCTCTCTCTTTCTCTCCCCTCTACTTCCTCCTCCCTCCCCCACTCTCCGTAAAAAAAAAGTCAGTGGAAAAAATATCGTCCAGTGCAGATTAAAGAATGTATGAATGGTTGGTTAGTAGTAACCGTCCCTTTGTTGAATTAAAAGCATAAAGTGCAGAAGCATTTGTTCTTTTGAATTGGCCTTCCTGGGTTTCTTTTCTTTTATCTCCCAGGTTTTACAAAAACGCCTTTCTTTAAATTTGGAACTTGCCTATAGCAAGAGGTTTTGCTTCTTCCCAACTTACCTCTTGGGACAACAGATTCTGTGATTCATCAAGTGATATATACAAAAACAAACACACACAAAAGTTAGTACACTATATGTACCAGTTCTGATTGTGATTGCTGCTTTTTATTGAATTGAAAACATATCTTTGAATTGGGAAGTTTAAAAATGCAGTCGTACATTTTTGTGAAACTTGCCTGAAATGTGTTTGTTAAATAACCAGCTCTCAGGCAACTTAACTTTTCACTTTCAGAACTGTAATTCCTTCTAAATTGTGAAATATGATGCACATATGGAAAAATTTATATAACAAAAATATATAGTATGCAAAATAATTATAAATGCAGTGTTAGCATCACCCAGGTCGAGAAATTGAATGTTGCTAATATTCCCAGAAGTCATTCTGATCACATTTCCTCCCCTTCCCATTAGAAAACAGTCTTCTGACTAATGGCAATCACATCCTCATTTTTTCCCTGAAGTATCCATCTGAAAACAATATAGTATAATTTTGCCTGTTTTTTTGTTATTGTTTTTTGTTTTTTAAATATATTTCTTTATTGATTTCAGAGAGGAAGGGAGAAGAAGAGAGAGATAGAAACATCAATAATGAGAGAGAATATTGATTGGCTGTCTCCTGGGGATCAAGCCTACAACCACACATATGCCCTTGGCCAGAATCGAACCTGGGCTGACGCTCTATCCACTGAGCCAAGCTGGCTAGGGCTTGCCTGTTTTTTAAACTTCTTTCTACATTATGTTTTAATCTGATGTTTATTATAGTCTCCATTTAATTTATAAATAATGTTTATTGTTTTGCTATATGTGGACAGGACAAATGATAAATTTAAATTTAATCCTATTAAATTTTTTTTTCAGTTACGACCACCTCAACCTCCAGTGTATGTCTTTGTGTTTGATGTGTCTCACAATGCAATTGAAACTGGATACTTGAATTCAGTTTGCCAGAGTTTGTTAGACAATCTGGATTTGTAAGTATCTTAATTCAGCTTTAGTTGGAAACTAATAGTGTTTACAAAATGGATAGTTTTAAAATAAAATAAAATAAAACAAAATGAAATAAAATAAAATAAAATAAAAAGCTATGTAATGTTCTAAAAGCCTACTTAAGTCAGTTGTGAACTTCAGGCCTTGCTTTCTCCAAAATTCTATTTTAACTTTTTATTTTGGAAAAATTTTAAACATAGAGTAAATAGAATTTAATGAACTTCCAAATATCCATCCCTCCTCCCCTAACTTTAACATTTTTAGCATTCAGCTATTATTTTTCCCCCCTCTTAAATCTTATAGAGGAAGGGAAAAAAGGAGAGAAAAAGGGGGCGGGGAGAGAAAGACACATCAATTGGTTGCCTCCTTCACTAGCTCTGACCATGGATTGAACCCAAAATCTGGGTACGTATGTGTCTTGATTGGGAATTGAACCCACCACCTTTTGGTGTACAGATAACGTTACCACCAACTGAGCCACACCGGCCAGGACAGTGTTCAGCTGTTTTTGCTTTATGTAATCACACAAACATGCCTCTCCCTTGAGTACTTTAAGTATAAATCTCAATCAGCATATCATCTTACCTATAAATACTTAGAATTACTTTTAGCTCTAATTAAAACTATTTTTACACATTGCATTTGGCTATTATGTCTCATAAGTTTCTTAAAATATCTGTACTTTACTTTTTATTTATTTTAAAAATATTTGTATTTCCCCCCCCCTCCCTCTCTCTCTCTGCTTTAAATAGTGTTTAGTTATTTAAGGTAACCTATAAAAGTTTGTGTAATGCATTATAGTGTTCTTGTGTTCCATGGAAGATTATGGAAAGACAAATCTCATCAGAAACAGATTAACTCCCTTACCTTGATGATAAGGGGCATCCTTGTTCTTGCCAGCATTTGTACTTTTAATGTTATAGGTTGTGTATGAGGATTGTCTGTTAGGAAGAGTCTACTGATTCACCCAAAATGGGTAAAATTTTTAACAGCTATGCAGTATCTAAATTTATATTAAATTTTAGAGTTGGTATATAGTAACTTTATAATATATTTTATAAATTAAAATCTTCTACAAAGTTTTGTTTATATTTTCCAGTATTTTTATATGCCATTTTCCAAGTGATTATATAATTTTATATAGGTGTAATGAGTTTTGAATTGCTGTATTATTATTGAGTTTTCTTGATTGGTGTAGTGTTTTCACTTTGAGTAGGGTATATTTTTATGGTGATTAAACATTGGGTGGGTTAAATGTTTATGTTAGGACAAATTCTATAATATGAAAGTAGATATTTTCATGTAACTCTTATTGGATATTTAATATGTATGTATATGAATATGAGAAAACTTGATAAAATACTCTTCTAAATTTATTTTTAGGCTTCCTGGCAACACTAGGACAAAAATTGGCTTCATAACATTTGATAGTACAATCCACTTCTACAGTCTTCAAGAAGGTCTCTCTCAACCTCAGATGCTAATAGTTTCAGATATTGAAGGTACATATACACTTGAAATTATTCAACTATCTTAGTCATTTGTAGCTTTAGAAATATTTCATGACTATTTGATAAGCTAAGAATGTATGGTATAATTCTATATTGAGGAAAACCTTGAGTATAATATCATAAGATTGTTGAAATTCTAAGAGTCCTTCAGTTCAATCTTCATTTAATAGAAGGAGGAAGTAGTTATGGAGGAAAAATGCTTTATAAACAAGGCAACACATTTATTCAAAAAGTATTTGAGGAGAGACATATACACCAATAGAGAACCCAGAAATTATATAATATAGAAATTATATAATAGAATAGAGAACCCAGAAATAAACGATTACATATGTACACTTTGATTTTTTATATAAGGCTGCTGAAAACATTCAATGGCGAAAGACAATCTTCTTTTTTTTATATATATTTTATTGATTTATTACAGAGAGGAAGGAAGAGAGATATAGAGCTAGAAACATTGATAGCTGCCTCTTGCACACCCCCTACTGGGGATGTGCCCCAACCAAGGTACATGCCCTTGACCGGAATCGAACCTGGGGCCTTTTAGTCCACAGGCCGATGCTCTATCCACTGAGCCAAACCGGTTTCAGCAAGACAATCTTCTACATATATATATAATTAATTTTTTACAGAGAGGAAGAGAGAGGGATAGAGAGTTAGAAACATTGATGAGAGAGAATCATTGGTCAGCTGCCTCCTGCACACCCCCTACTGGGGATGTGCCCACAACCAAGGTACATGCCCTTTACCGGAATCGAACCCAGGACTTTTCAGTCCATAGGCTGATGCTCTATCCACTGAGCCAAACCAGTTTCGGCGACAATCTTCTTTTTAAAAATAATAATGTTTTTGGAGAGAGGAAGGGAAAGGGGAAGAAAGAAACATCAGTTGGCCCCTATTTGCCCCCTGCACTGGGGATAGAGCCGCAAGCTGTCTATGTGCCCTGACTGGGAATTGAACCAGCAACCTTTTGGATCATGAGATGACACTCAATGAACTGAGCCACATCAACCAGGGAAGAAAAGACAGTCTTTTCAACAAATAGTTCTGGGAATACTGAACATGCAAATGAATGAAGTTGGTCCCTTACCTTAAAACAGATAAAATTAACTCAATGGATGAAAGAGCCAAACTTAAGAACTAAAACTACAAAATATAAAACTCTTAGAAGAAAACATAGGGGGAAATCTTTATGACATTAGAGTTGACAGTGATTTCCTGGATATGACACGGAAAGGAAAGACACCAAGAAAGAAAAAATAATAAAACAGACTTTTTCAATATTAAAACTATTGTATATCAAAGAACACTACCAAGAGTAAAAAGTCAGCTCACAATAAAAAAGGCAACTCACAGAATGGGCTAAAATATATATAAATCATAGTAGTATATCTAAGAAAGGATTAATATTCAGAACATCTAAAGAACTACTTAGCAACAAAATTACATCAAAAATAGGCAATTTTGCTGCCAAAACCAGTTTGGCTCAGTGGATAGAGTGTCAGCCTGCGGACTGAAAGGTCCCGGGTTCGATTCCGGTTAAGGGCATGTTCCTTGGTTGTGGGCACATCCCCAGTAGGGGGTGTGCAAGAGACACCTGATCGATGTTTCTCTCTCATCCATGTTTCTAGCTCTCTATCCTTCTCTCTTCCTCTCTGTAAAAAAAAAAATTCAATAAAATATATATATTTTTAAAAATAAGCAACTTGCTTGAATAGATATTTCTCTAAAGAATATATACAATGACCAATAATGAAATAATGACAAAATACCTAATGTTATTAGTCATTAGAGAAATGCAAATCAAAACCACAATGAGATACCATTCATGTGGCTATTACCCATGATATGGCTATTACCCAAAATCAGAAAACAAAAAAAATATTGGCAGGGATGTGGAAACAGTGGAACTGTTATGCATTGTTGGTGGCACTGATGGTGCAGCCACTATGGAAAACAGTATGGAGAGTCCTCAAAAAATTAAAACCAGGGCTGGCATTTGACCCAGCAATTCTACTTCTGGATACTTATCTGAAGAAAACAAAAACACTAATTTAAAAAGATGTATGCTCCCCTATGTTCATTGCATCAGTACTTACAATAGCAGGATAAGGGAAGCAACCTAGGTGTCCATCAATAGATGAATGGATAAGAAGATGTGTGTGTGTATGTGTGTGTGTGTGTGTGTGTGTGTACACAATGAAATATTAACCATCAGTAAAAAAGAATGAAATCTTGCTATCTGCAACAACATGGATGAACCGAGAAAGTAGTATGCTAAGTGAAATAAGTCAGATAAAAATAGATGCACAGATGTAGAGAACAAGCTGATGGCTGCCAAATGGGAGGGGCTGGGAAATGGGTGAAATAAAATAAATATATATATAATAAATAAAAATTTAAAATAAAAATGGTAGTGCTATTAAAAATAGTTTAGCAGTTCCTGTAAAAGTTTAACACATTGTGATCTAATCTGCTTTCCTGTATATACCTAAAACAACTGAAAGCAGGCACTCATAATACTTGTATTCAATTGTTCATAGCACCATTATTTTTTAAATATATTTTTATTGATTTCAGGGAGGGAGAGATAGACACCAATGATGAGAGAGACTCATCAATTGGCTGCCTCTTGCACTGGCTCTACTGGGGATCAAGCCCACTGTTGGGGCAAGTGTCCCAACCAGGTATCGAACCTCCTTGACATCCTGGTTCATAGATTGACGCTCAACCACTGAGCCACACCGGCTGGGCATAGCAACATTATTTGCCAAAAGGTGGAAACCACCCATCAGCACATGAAAGGGTAAACGGAATATTATTTATTCATCCTCAATGAAATTTTTTTATGATCATTTAAAAGAATTGATCCTAGAGAGAGGAAGGGAGAGAGAGGGAAATAAATATCAATTGTTTGCCTCTTGTACTTGCCCTGACTAGGGATTGGACCCACAGCCTTTTGGTGTATGGGACAATGCCCCAACCAACTGAGCCACACTGGCCAGGACAAGAATAAAATTCTGATTTATGCTACATACGTGGATAACCTTGAAAACACTATACAAAGTAAAATAAGCCAGACACAAGAACAAATATTGTATAATTCCACTTATATGAGGTACTAAGGATAGGCAAATTCATAGAGATTGAAATTAGAATACAGATTACCAAGGTCTGGAGAGGAAAGAAGAGTAGAGAGTTATTATTTAACTAGAGGCCTAGTGCACAGATTTTTGCATGGGTAGGGTCCCTCAGCCTGGCCTGCACCTTCTCGCAATCTGTGACCCCTCAGGGGATGTCAGACTGCTGGGTTTAGGCCTGATCCTTGGCACTCCAACATCTCCCCCCCTCCCTCCCCCGAGGGATTCCAAGGGATATAGCAGTGCCAAAGCAGCAGGCAGCTGGGGAGGGGCGTCAATCTATGAACCAGGATGACACAGCTTTGCTGCCGCTCATTCTGGCCCCGCTACACTTGCCATCACCACCACTACTTGGTAGCACTGCTGCAAAGGTGGAAGTGGCTCCTGCTGCCTAAGCTGCACTTGCCCTCCATGAGCCTGGCTCTTCTGGCTGAGCAGCACTCCCCCTAAGGGAGTGCACTGACCACCAGGGGCAGCTTCTGCATTGAGTGTCTGCCCCCTGGTGGCCAGTGCACGTCATAGCGACCGGTCGTTTGGTCATAATGGTCACTTAGGCTTTTATATGTGTAGATGGGTATAGGGTTTCTGTTTGGGGTGTTGAAAACTTTTGAAAATGTAACAGTGATGGTTATAAAACACTGTGAATGTCTTTAATACCACTGAATAGTACACTTAAAATGGCAAGATGATACATTTGTTGTATTATGTATTTTTTACCATAATTTAAGAAATTAACTCAAAAGTTAACTTAAGTGTGAGACTAAAACTATAAAACTGTTTAGATGGAAATATAGAAATAAGTTTTTGTGACCTTGCATTAGGCAGTGATTTCTTAAGATATAACACCAAAAAAACACAAACAATAAAAACATAGATAAGTTAGACTTCTTCAAAATTAAAAACTGTTGTGTTAAATTCAAAGGACACCATCAAGAAAGTGAACTGAACCCTAGCTGGTTTGGCTCAGTGGGTAGAGTGTTAGCCTGCAGACCAAAAGGTCCTGGGTTTGATTGCAGGAGGCAACCAATCAATGTGTTTCTCTCTGTCTTTAACTATCACTACCACTCTCTCTAAAAGATCCATGGAAAAATATCCTCGAGTGAGGATTAAAAAAAAAGTGAACTGAGAATCAATAGAATGAAAGAAAATATTAGAATGAAAGAAAATATTTGTAAATCATATATCGATCAGGGAATTATATCTAAATTATGTTAAGAACTACAACTTGCCAAGGCCGGTTTGGCTCAGTGGATGGAGCGTCAGCTTGCAGACTGGGGGGTCCTGGGTTTGATTCCAGTCGAGGGCATGTGCATTGGTTGTGGGAACGTCCCTGGTGGGGGGCGTGCAGGAGACAGCTGATCGATGACTCTCTCATCAGTGTTTCTGGCTCTCTATCCCTCTCCCTTCCTCTCTGTAAAAAATCAATAAAATAAAATATATTTAAAAAAAAAAAAAAGAAGAACTACAACTTAACAATAAAAAGACAAATAACCTAATTAAAAATTGGGTGAAGGAATTAAATATACATCTCTATTCACACAATAGTCAGTGTTCTTTATATACAGTTGGCCATTAAGTACTTGAGTTATCAGGGAGATACAAATGAAAACACAACAGTAAATTCACAACTTGACCTATGAGAATTACCTGTTTACATTTTGCTTTATGATTAAAAAAAAAAAAAGTATCTGGGTGAACAGATTAGAGAGTGATCTGTTGTGAACATTTAGAACCAAAACAGAAGTGAGCTTTCCTCAATTACTGCCCTTTAAAGAGGTACATTCAGTCCACATTGTTCATGGATTCCTTACTTGTGAATTTGCCTACTTACTAACATTTACTTATAACCCCAAAACCAATATTCATAGTGCATTTATAGACAATTTCGGAGATGAAAACTGATTCTTAAAATTTGTTAACTTATGTGAGGTGGCATCTGGCAGTTTTTATTTGTATTTCCCTGATAACTCGAAGTACTTAATGGCCAACTGTATATAAAGAATACTGACTATTGTGTGAATAGAGATGTTATTCAATTCCTTCACCCAATTTTTATTCTTCCTTGTGTGTCATCTGAGTCAACCTGTTTTTAATTATTATTATTGAATTTAGAGAGAGAGAAACATTGATGTGAGACAGAAACATCCATCTCTTGTCTCTTGTATGAACCCTGACTGGGCATTGAACCTGAAGCCTGAGCATGTGCCGTGGGCCAGGAATCGAACCCTCGACCTTTTGGTGCAGGGGACGACTCTCCAACCAACTGAGCCACACCGACCCCAGCTTTTTTTCTTTCCTTTTCTTTTTTTTTAAATAAGTGTGGGGGTTTTTTGGTTGGCTTTCGGGCTAAGCAAGAACTTTATAAAGTAGGGTTCTGAATTGTTGCTTTTAACCTAAGAAGCAGAGCACTTGTGCAAACCCTTACTGAGTGCTTACGAATCAATAGTTTCTAATTGGGAGATTATTTATCTTTTACACAGGAACAGTTAAGTTCCAGCCCTAGCCAGTTTGGCTCAGTGGATAGAGTATTGACCAGCAGACTGAAGGGTCCTGGGTTCAACTCTGGCCAAGGGCACGTAGCTTGGTTGCAAATTCCTCCTTGGCCCGCGCCCTGGTCAGGGTGCGTGCAGGAGGCAACCAATCGATGTGTTTCTCTCACATGGATATTTCTCTCTTATCTTTCCCTCTCTTCCACTCTCTCAAAATCAATGGAAAAATATCCTCGGGTGAAAATTTTTAAAAAAAAAAGAAGAACAGTTAAATTCCAATAAATACCTAAATTACACACACATAGGCATGAACTATAGTAGAGGAGGAGGTGGTTTTGGGACACCTTTACCAATTTTTAAAAAAATATTTATTTATTTCAGATATTTTTATACCTATGCCGGAGAACTTATTAGTAAATTTAAATGAAAGTAAAGAGGTAAGGCACATTTTCCTATCTAACATGTTTAATTGCAGTATTGAAGGAATATATTTTTAAAATAAATATTAAGTAAAATTTTGCTTCTTTCTGTGACATTTCTAAGATGTGTAGCATTTTATATTTTGAAGTTAATTAAAATTCATCAGAAGAACTACTCTTGACTTTGACTTTGAACTTATTGGTTTTAAGTCTAATATAGCAAGTTATTTGTAGTTTGGTAGAAGACGAGCCTATTCTATTAAGGAAGAAAACCTGAAGGAAACCTGCCTTGCCAGCCACCTGGGAAATCGGGAGGTTTATTGAGATAAGCATCTGGTCACTACATAGAAGCACTTTAGCTAGGCTGCTTTCAGTGCCCTGTGCTTTTCTGATTCACAGAGTGTCATTGGGTCAGTTCAGAAGAAACTCTTATTACCTGCCTGGAAATTGCCATGACATAATACAGTGAGAGGTGAACAGAATGTGTCTGAAGGGGGGGATGTTGTCGACCCTGTATATGCATATATGCTGTAGGGGTAACATTTTAACTAGCAAGTCTATGGTCTCAGCTGTTGGCAATGGTGACTTCGCCATAGTATGATATATTTTTTCATATTAACGCTATTTATTTGTACATCCTAACCTAAATAGGTAGTTGTTTTTCATTTTGTTTTTCTTTTATTGTGGTTATTACTAGTTGGCAAATTTACTGGATATCTTAGATATTCCAGTAAGGAAAAGTTAAACTCATTTTGGAACTAAAAAGAATATAGTGTGTAGAGGTGATTGAAAAGGCCTTATTTCATGGCACTAAAAGAAATCAAATCTCTAAACTGTGATGGTTCTTTTGGATACATTTTGGACTTACAGTCTTGCTGGACTACTGCATGTGCAAGAACTGTAAGGCCGCAATTTTTATTTGTCTTGCTTGCCAATTTATAATGTTTATTTAAAATGACTTTCTTGTTATTTGACCTACTTCATTGTTTACTGTAATGTCTGTAGATTCTCTGACCATCATCATGACTCAGTGCTTTGTCTATTGTATAAGTTACTGGCTTTTTGTAAAAAAAAAAAAAAAAAATTTCAATTGTAACACTCTTGCGTTTTCTTGCTTTATTTCACAAGCTCGTCCAAGATTTACTGAAAACTTTGCCACAGATGTTTGCCAAGACCCTGGAGACCCAGAGTGCCTTGGGTCCTGCACTTCAATCTGCCTTTAAGCTGATGTCCCCAACTGGTGGTCGAATGTCTGTCTTTCAAACACAGCTCCCAACTCTTGGAGCAGGAGCTCTGAAACCACGAGAGGAACCCAACCAAAGGTCATCTGCTAAGGTTAGAAGGTCATCAGATCTATGATAAGATTTATGTTGGTGCTCTGTCTCTGATCATACAGCTTGTTTGTTTTTTTAATTTATATTTTAGTTGTGGAGAGTAGGGAATATGAGAAAATAGGTCAAGTGTTTCTTGTGTAGACTTTTCTGTTTTATTACATTACTAGAGGCTCAGTAATTCATGCACCAATGGGGCCCTAGGCCTGGCCTGTGGGATCGGGCTGAAATGTTTCTCTGACATCCCCTAAGGAGGTAAGAGAGCGCAGACCAGGCTAAAGGACCCCACTGGTGTACAATTGGGACCTGGGAGAGACACAGGAGGTTGACCAGCTGGGGAAGGACCACAGGAGGGCTCCAGGGCATGTCTAGTCTGTCTTGTTCAGTCCGTCGGCTGGACCATAGCAGAAAGCTAATTTACCAGAGTGTCTGCCTCCTGGTGGTCAGTGCACGTCATAGCGAGTGGTTGAGCTGCCTTAGCATATCATTAGCATGTTACACTTTGATTGGTTGAACAGCCTACCAGACAACTGGACACTTAGCATATTAGGTTTTTAATATATAGAATTTCAGAGAGAGGAAGAGAGAGGTAGAGAGATATAGAAACATCAATGATGAGAGAAACTCCTTGATAAGCTGTCCTCTACATGCCCTCACTGGGTATCAAACTTGAAACCCAGCATTTTCCCTGACCAGAATCGAACTGTGACTTCCAGGTTCATTGGTGAACTGAACTACACTTGCTAGGCTAGAAATTTGAATTTTATAACAATTCGCCGGGACCGGTTTGGCTCAGTGGATAGAGCATTGGCTTGCGGACTGAAAGGTCCCGGGTTCGATTCCGGTCAAGGGCATGTGCCTTGGTTGCGGGCACATCCCCAGTGGGGGGTGTGCAAGAGGCAGCTGGTCGATGTTTCTCTCTCATCGACGTTTCTAACTCTCTGTCCCTCTCAATTCCTCTCTGTGTAAAATCTATAAAATATATATTTTTTTAAAAAAGTAAATGTTATAACAATTCTTTTTTGTATGAGAACATTTATTTGGTAAATCACAGGGACAGGATAATTAATTCCTATAAGAAATGGGTTTAGGAAACAAGTTATGCAGATAAGGAAGAGCTCTTGGGACTTGGGAACGAAGAAGCTGATGGTGCCTGGGGCAGGGAGGGAAAGGCATGGCATGCCCCCAGGAGCGGAAGCGCCTGAATTTTATAACAATTTAACGATTTAAATGTTTCCTCTCTTTAATTTATTATTAATAGGAAATTCACTTGACACCATCCACTGACTTCTATAAGAAATTAGCTCTGGACTGTTCTGGTCAGCAGGTAGCTGTTGATTTATTCCTTCTCAGTGGACAGTATTCTGATTTGGCTTCTTTGGGTAAGTTTTTCCTAATGATTATTTTTCTCAAATGAGTGTCAAAATGATATTTATATAATGGTATTCTAAATAGGAGACAAACTAAAAGAAATTTAATGTCCTTGGGAGAGGTTAGCCTATTATAAACCCTACGAGTGGCCCAGTGCTTGAAATTCATGCACTTGGGGGGCGTGGGAGGGGAGACTTAAGCCCAGATTGCGAGAGGATGCAGGCCAGGCTAAGGGACCCTACCGGCGCATGATCAGGGCTGGGGAAGGAAATAGTAGGTTGGCCAGCTGGGGAGGGACTGCAGGAGGGCTCCAAGGCATATCCAGCCCATCTCGCTCAGTCCCAATCGGACAGACCCCAGCAGCAAGCTAACCTACCTGTCAGAGCGTCTGCCCCCTGGTTGACAGTGCACATCATAGCAACTGGTCGACTGGTTGACTGTCTGACCCCTGGTGGTTAATGCACATCATAGCGACTGTCAACTGTCTGCCCCCTGGTGATCAATGCATGTCATAGTGAGTGGTTGAGTGGTCTTAGCATATCATCAGCATATTATGCTTTGATTGATTGACTGGCCATCCAGACAATTGGACACTTAGCATATTAGGCTTTTATTATATAGGATAGTCTTCTACTTAAAAAATTTATAGTAGAGAAATTTATATGCTGCTATTTAAAGGAATGAATTTTTTTTTTTAACACTTTTATTGATTTCAGATGGGAAGGGAGAGGGAGCAAGAGATAGAAACATCAATGATGAGAGAGAATCAATGATTGGCTGCCTCCTGAACGTCCCCTACTGAGAATTGAGCCCACAACCAGGGCATGTGCTCTTGACCAGAAGTGAGCCTGGGACCCTTTAGTCTGCAGACTAACACTATCCACTGAGCCAAATCAAATCAGCTAAGGCAAAATATTCTTTTTTGATGGTACCTGGGGAGGTTAAAGAAAAATTTATTCAAATGCCTGTAGTTACTTTGATGTAGTAATATTAGTCAACAGCAGAATTTAAAAGAAGTGTGTGTTTTCTTCCAGGTTGTATTTCTCGGTATTCAGCAGGTAGTGTCTATTATTATCCCTCATACCACCATCAACACAACCCAGTCCAGGTACAGAAATTACAGAAGGAGCTACACAGATATCTCACTCGGAAGATTGGTTTTGAGGCAGTCATGAGGATTCGGTGTACCAAAGGTGGGGGCACTATTTTTTTTGCATTTACATAGAAGTAAATGTTTCTTTTGATACTATCTATCTATTTATCTATCTATATGTGTGTGTGTGTGTATATATATATATATATATATTTATAGTATTATCTCAAAATTTGCTATTTTAAAATATTTTACTCTGATGGAATATGCAATTAAGAATAAAAAGGAACATTTTTTTTTTTAAGGGACTATTTTGAATATACCAAAAACCACTGGATTGTACACTTGAAAGGGGTGATTTCTACTGTATATGAATTATATCTCAATGGAAAAAATATTATAATTCCAAAGAACCTAAGATATATTACTGATGGATTTTTAAAAAATATATATTTTTACTGATTTCAGAGAGGAAGAGAGAGAGAGAGAGAGAGAAAGAAACATCAATGATGAGAATCATCGACTAACTACCTCCTGCACGCCCCACACTAGGGATTGAGCCTGCAGCCCAGGCATGTGCCCTGGCCAGGAATTGAACCATGACCACCTAGTTCATAGGTTGACGCTCAACCACTGAGTCACGCCTGCTGAGTCACAGATTTTTTTAATTTGGTGATGTCCCATCAATCAATTTCTTTTTCTTTTTCTTTTCTTTTTAAAAAAATATATATTTTATTGATTTTTTACAGAGAAGAAGAGAGAGGGATAGAGAGTTAGAAACATCGATGAGAGAGAATCGTCGATCAGCTGCCTCTTGCACACACCCTACTGGGAATGTGCCCGCAACCAAGGTACATGCCCTTGACCAGAATAGA
Organism: Nyctalus aviator; assembly: GCA_036971965.1. Lineage (NCBI taxonomy): Eukaryota > Metazoa > Chordata > Mammalia > Chiroptera > Vespertilionidae > Nyctalus > Nyctalus aviator. The sequence goes on from CM072927.1 coordinate 66,612,974, forward strand.
ACCTGGGACCTTTCAGTCTGCAGGCCGACGCTCTATCCACTGAGCCAAATCGGTTTCGGCAATCAATTCTTTTTCTGTTTGTATTTTTGGTATTGTAGCATTAAGTCACTGCTTAATCCAAGATCATGAATATTTGTATTCATGTTTCTGCTAAGAGTTTTATAGTTATGCTTCTGATATTGAAGTATTTTATTTACTTTGGTTTAATTTTTATATTTTATTTGAGGTAGATTTTTGACTTCTTTCTTTTGCATGTGGATGTATAATTGTCCCAGTATCATTTGTTGAAAAGAGTATTTTGTCCTCATTGAATTATCCTGGGACCCATGTCCCCTTGGTGAAATCAATTGATCATAAATATGAGGGTTTGTTACTGGATTCTGAATTATATTCCAGTAATTTGAATGCCTATTCTTACACCAGTTCTTAACTGTCTTGATTATTATAACTTTCTAGTAAGTTTCAAATTTGGAAGTATGAGTCCTCTCAACTTTTTGCTTTTTTCCCTTAAGATTGTTGTGGGGTTCCCATATTAATTTTGGGTTCAGTTTGTCAATTTCTGCGAAGAAGCTAATTGGGATTTTGATAGAGATTGCATTTAATAGACATCAATTTGGGGAATATTGTCATTTTAACAATATTAAGTCTTCCCATCCACAAATATAGTATGTTTTTCCATTTACTTAGACCTTCTTTAATTTTTTTCAACATTGTTTTATAGTTTTTAGAGTATAAGTTTTATATTTCTTTAAATTTACTCTTAAATATTTTTGATGCAGTTGTAAATAGAATTATTTTTTAAATTTCATTGCTTTATATAAATATAAATAATCCTTTGTATATTGATCTTGTATGCTGCAGTCTAGCTGAACTTGTTTATTAATTCAAATAGTTTATTTTAGAGTTTGAAGGATTTTTTAAATGCTTTCATTTTATTTATTTCTTAAACTATATTTTTATTGATTTCTAAAGAGGACAGAAGAGGGAGAGGAGGGAGAAATATTAGTGATGAGAGAGAATCATTAACTGGCAGCCTCCTGCACAACTCCTACTAGGGACTGAGCCCAAAACCCGAGCACATGCCCTTGAATGGAATCAAACCCAGAACCCTTCAGTTCACGAGTCAATTAAACCCAGGACCCTTCAGTCCACTGAGCCTAACTAGCTGGGACTAGTGTTTATGTTTTAAAGGACCTGTTTGTTGTATCCTATTCATTTAAGATTGATGGACCTAAAAAATGGTTTATTTCTGCAGATATTGCCTATAAGTTACTGGAAATGTGTATCCCAAATGTGCTTTTAAGTTTTTTCTATTTGTCAGGATAGAAGCTATTTTATATGTACCTAATTTTGCATTACAGACAAAAACAGTACTGCTTAATTTTTTTGGCACATATAATTTGGTACTTGAATGAGTGTATCTGTAGGATAAATTCTTAGATATGGGATTACTAGGGTCAAAGGACATATTCATTTAGAATTTTTTATGGATATTACAAATATATCCTTCAACAAAGTTTTTTGAAAATTTGAATCTTCACCTTCATTTAAGAAGATACTCACCCTCACTAAATACTGTGTATTATCTAATACTAGAGGCATGGTGCATGACATTCATGCACTGGGGTTGGGGGTGACCCCTCAGCCCAGCCTGTGCCCTCTCATAGTCTGGGACTCCTTGGGGGATCAGCTTAGGCCTGATCACCCTGGGGACTTCCATCACCATTGCTGTGCTAGCCAGCCATAAGCCTGGCTTCTGATTGAGCGGCGCTCCCCCTGTGGGAGTGCACTGACCACCAGGGGGCAGCTCCTGCGTTGAGCATCTGCCCCCTGGTGGTCAGTGCACATCATAGCAACCGGTCATTTCACCATTTGGTCTATTTGCATATTAGCCTTTTATTACATAGGATAGGATCATTCTGTTCCCAATTCCAAAGTATGGGTTGATTTTCTCCACACTTCCAAGTAATTAACTCAATCCTGACACTATCTACGTGGAGATAGAATCAGATCCCACAGGTTAAACCCCCCAGTCCCTCAATCCCCTCATTGTAATACACACATACATTTTAGAAACTAATGTTCAGTCCAGGGTGTTGCCTATGCTTCTGCCTGACTGGCTATAGATTGGAAGTTTCAACAACCCCCTCCTTGGGTTCCATTAATTTGCTAGAACAGCTTAAAAATATTTCACTTGTTATTTTACTTGTTAGATTACTGATTTATTAAAAAAGGATATAGACCTGACTGGTTTGGCTCAGTGGATAGAGCATCGGCCTGCAGACTAAAAGGTCCCAGGTTTGATTTCGGTCAAGGGCATGTACCTTGGTTGCGGGCACATTCCCAGTGTGGGGTGTGCAGGAGGCAGCTGATTGATGTTTCTCCCTCATCGATGTTTCTAGCTCTCTATCCCTCTCCCTTCCTCTCTGTAAAAAAACAAATATATATATATATATATATATATATATATATATATTTAATAAAATAAAATATATTTTAAAAGAAGAAAGGATATAACTCAGAAACAGCAAGATGGAAGATCTACACAAGGCAAGGTATAGGGACGGGGGAAGGGTATGAAGCTTTTGAAGCTTCTATACTCTCTGAGTACTCCACTCTCCCTAAATCTCCAAATGTTAACCAACCTAGAAACTCTCTGAACCCCCCATTCTTTTGGGTTTTTATGGAGGCTTCATTACATAGTCATGATTAAGTAAATTATTGGTGTTGGTGATCGATTCAACTTCCAGCCTCTACCCTCCCTGGATATGTGTTGAGGGAGGTTGTTGGACTGAAAGTTCCAACCTCTAATCACATAGTTGGTTCCTCTGGCAACCAACTCCCCTTCTTAGATTACCTAGACACTTTCTAAAAATCACCTCCGTAACATAGCAACAGATACCTTTTTTACTCTCATTACTTTGGAAATTTTGAGGGTTTTAGGAGCTCTGTGCCAGAAATGTTTGAAGACCAAATATATATTTCTTTTATAAATCTTTTATAAATCTAAACTTTAATTTACTCTCTGCTAGTCTGATAAGTGACTAGGGTAAAATGTAAATATCCATATGTAGGTATGTATAAATAATATTTATAAATTTTTTTCTAGGTCTTTCCATTCATACTTTCCATGGGAACTTCTTTGTTCGGTCAACAGACTTATTGTCTTTGCCCAATGTAAATCCAGATGCTGGATATGCAGTACAGATGTCAGTGGAAGAGAGTCTTACTGACACTCAGTTGGTTTCCTTTCAGTCAGCACTTTTGTATACGTCCAGCAAAGGTGAGCATTGTGGCAAAAAGCACATAACATGAGATCTATCCTCTTAACAAATTTTTATGTGTACAACCCAGTATTGTTAACTGTAAGAACAGTGTAACAAAGGTAAGTTTTTTTATTTGCTCATGTATACTATGGCTTTTGATAAACTCCCTCTTTGGAGGTAATTACTCATTTCTATTAAGCCAAAACAATATTCTTTATCTTAAGAGTTTTATTGCTGTCCTCGGTAAAGCAAAAATGTTTGGTATTTATTTTTTTAACCATTTGATTCAATAGGTATTTATTTAGAGTCTACTAATGTCAGGCACTGAAATAAGTTCTGATGACAAAATAGTCAATAAAACTCCCAGATTTCCGGATCAATCCCTGGTAGGGGGCATATAAGAGGCAGCCAATCAATGATTCTCTCTCATCATTGATGTTTCTATCTCTCCCCCTGTCTTTCTTTCTGAAATTAATAAAAAAATATATTTTTTAAAAAGACCAGAATAAATAAATAAATTAAATAAAACTTTAGAGTTTTCACATTAACAAAGTTTTTTATACTATTTTCTACTTACTATTTAACCCTATCTGGTTTTAAATTGAAAAGAAGGGACTTTAGTGTAAACTTTAAAAAAAAATTTATAATTGATTTTTAGATAGAGAGTAAGGGAGAGGAAACGAGAAACATTGATATGAGAGTGAAACATCAATCAGCCTCCTCCCCCACGCCCCACACTGGGGATGCAACCCATGCATGTGCCCCAATTCCTGGCCAGGGCAATATAACCTTTTTAATGTAGTTGTCTCTTATTATCACTTTTGTGTTTTCTCAAAAGGTGAAAGAAGAATTCGTGTTCATACTTTGTGTTTGCCAGTAGTTTCAACACTAAATGAAGTTTTTCTCGGAGCTGATGTTCAAGCAATTTCAGGGCTGTTGGCCAATATGGGTAAGAATTGTTATCACCTATTGTATATAATAACATTAAAAAAAATCCACATTATTTTACCCTTTAAAAATATATGTGTGTGTGTGTGTGTGTGTAATTGATTTCAGAGAGGAAAGGAGAGGAAGAGAGAGAGAAACATCAATGATGAGAGAGAATCATTGATCAGCTGTTTTCTGCATGTCCCTTACTGGGGACCAAGTCTACAACATGGCAGGTACCCTTGACCAGAATTGAACTCGGGAACCTTTCGTTCACAGGCTGGTGTTCTATCCTCTTAGCCAAATTGGCTAGGGCTAGTTTTATCCTTTTGTTGTTAATCCTCACCTGAGGATATTTTTCTAAGATCTTTAGAGAGAGTGGAATGGAGGTGAGGAGTGGAAGAGAGAGAAGAGAGAGACAAACATCGATGTGAGAGAGATACATTTATTGGTTGCCTCCCACATGCTGGGAATCAAACCTGGGACCCTCCTGTGCACAGGCCACTGCTCTAACCATTGAGCCATTCAGGGCAGGACTAACCATTGAGCAATTCAGTTTTGTCTTTTTTTTTTTTTTTTTTTTAAATAATTAGCTTTAAGGGTTTCAGTGTTTTAGATTCCATGTATACCTGCTAAATGACTATTTGAATAAAGGATCTGCTCAGATAGCCTTATCTTTTAAATTTAAAAAGCTTTATTGAGATACCAGAGGCCCAGTGCACAGATTCATGCCCCGGTGAGGTCTCTCAGCCTAGCCTGTGTCCTCTCACAATCCGGGACCCTTCAGGGGAATGTCAGGTAGCCAATTTCAACCCAAACCCCACAGGCCCGATCCAGACAGGAGGGAGCCCTATCCTGTGTATTGAATGCTTGTCCCCTGGTGGTCAGTGAGCATCATAGTGACCAGTCAACCAGTCGTTTGGTTATTCGGTTGTTTGGTCTCTTAGGCTTTTATATATAGAGATGGATAATTTATATACTCTATCACTTAACCCATTTTAAGTGTACAATTCCTTTGTTTTTAGTATATTTCAGAGTTATGTGACCATCACCTCAATCTAATTTTAAAATATTTCTATTACCCCTAAATGAATGTCATACCCATAATAATTATTGCCGTCGAAACCAGTTTGGCTCAGTGGATAGAGCGTCAGCCTGCGAACTGAAAGGTCCCGGGTTCGATTCTGGTCAAGGGCATGTACTTTGGTTGCGGGCACATCCCCAGTAGGTGGTGTGCAAGAGGCAGCTGATCGATGACTCTCTCTCATCGATGTTTCTAACTCTCTGTCCCTCTCTCTTCCTCTCTGTAAAAAATCAATAAAATATATTTTAAAAAATTATTGCCCATTTTTTCCTCCTTACCTCATTGGCCTTAGGCAACACTAAATTGCTTTCTGTCTCATAATCAGCCTACTATGGACTTAAGTAAAAGTTTTTTACTTAATGCTTTATATTAGTAGTTAATAGCTTTATTATGAGCCTATAACTTGGATTACAATAAGATCATTAGACTTGGAGTCATGGAATTTGGGATTGCAAACCAGTTTACCATCACATATAAGTTTGCAGCCATGGCCCGATTCCATGGGCTAACAGAAAATTTATTAATATCTTCACATCAGTTGCCTCCTTGTGTTTTATTTTGGTCTCTTTCTCAAACACAGAGCTAGACAGTTCCTGTTCTTGTTCTCCTTCAGGGAGGACTGCTAGTGGGTCCATTTGCTTCTAACTAAAAGCTTCCTATACTTGGGATATTTACCCATTTGCTTTAATGCCTTACTGGGAATATTTTTCTTTAACGGAATATGGTATAGGTTTAAACCACACATTAGTCTTTGCATAGGTTGTTAAAAGTTAAAGATTATGACAGAAGGCCGAAACCGGTTTGGCTCAGTGGATAGAGCATCAGCCTGTGGACTCAAGGGTCCCGAGTTCGATTCCGGTCAGGGGCATGTACCTTGGTTGCGGGCACATCCCCAGTGGGGGATGTGCAGGAGGCAGCTGGTCGAAGATCTCTATCATCGATGTTTCTGACTCTCTATCCCTCTCTCTTCCTCTCTGTAAAAAAAATCAAAAATATATATATTTAAGAAATATATTAGGATGTCTTAAATTGATAAAAATGTTAGAGTTACTGTTGAACAGATAGCAATAGTCTTCATTTTTTCTTGCCTGTGTACAAATTTGGTCATAATATTAATAACATTATTTGTATATTTTTGTGGTATATTTTTGGTGCCACATGCATTGAGTTTAACTGTAGTTTGAGAGACTTCCTTCTATTCGTTAAAGAGCTCTTAGAGAATTATTTTCATCATCTGTCATGCTATTCTGTTTATATATATAGTACTTTCAGTTTTGAGTATTCAGGATGCATACTTTACATATTTTTCTCTCAAGTCAATCAAAACTTACTTTTTCTATTCTGTGGAGTAGTTAAACTTCTATTTCATTTTTCTCTCATCCCTGCTCCATCTCTATAAGCTGTGGACAGGTCTGTGACTGCCAGTCTGAGTGATGCTCGGGACGCCCTAGTGAATGCCGTCATAGACTCTCTTTCAGCCTATCGTTCTTCAGTCCTAAGTAACCACCAGCCCGGACTCATGGTTCCTTTTTCATTGCGGCTTTTTCCACTCTTTGTGTTGGCTCTCCTTAAACAGGTAAGAGAATCAAAACCAGAAACTAACGCAGTGAGAAGGTCAAAAGGCAAAATGTTTATCCTGTGAATCCCTAAACAGCGTATATATAATTTAATGCCAGCTAAGTTTTCTGACAGCAAGGACCATAGCTCTTAACACTGACATACCACGTTTTGTTTATTATTTACTTCTCTCTTACTATGGTTTTTGTCCATGAGGACATAATTTTTATCTTTTTTGTTCATCACTTTGACCCAGCACCTACAACAGTTCCTAGTACACAGTAGGCATTCAGTAAATATTTTTTTTTGAGTGAATAAATGGAACTTTCATTCTTCCATTTCCCATAGTACTCTTTCTTCTTTCCTAGAGACTATTCACATACCAATTTAAAATACCTTAACATTTACAGGGTCAGGTGCGGCCAGGCCCGGAGCAGCGGCTTCCAGGCTGGGAGCGGCCAGGCCCGGGGCAGCAGGGTCGGGTGCGGCCAGGCCCGGAGCAGCTCGCTCCTCGCCTGCCCCCGCCCCAAGGCTGCCTCTCAGACATGGCTGGAAACTTTTGCGGGAACTTGAGGGTCTGCTGAATCAAGTGATGAAGGCTTAGATCTGGATGTGTTGAGTTAGTATAGTGCTGGGGTGTTGATCTGTAAGCGCCTTGGGTGGGGCCTGGATGAGGTTGGTTGACCTATTTGGAAATGTCTTTTGTCTGAAGTGTATCATTGGGCATGTGGAGATATTATTGATATGAGAAAATGCTAAGTAACTGATTTACTATCTGAAAAGGGATTTACTATCGAGGAAAGGGAGGGAGGAAGAGACTTAACATAAACTGTGCACCTATGGATGAGGACAATGGGGGATGGGAGAGGGTGGAGGGTGGGTGGGAACCTGGTGGAGGGGGGAAGAAATGAGGAACCTTTGTAATATTATGAACAATAAAGATTGATTAAAAAAAATCAATAAAATATATATTTAAAAAAAATAAAAAATAAAATAAAATACCTTAACATTTAAAAGTCTTGCTTTATTTATAGTCAGTGCACTTGTTTTGAGGCATAATTTTATTACTATTACCTCTCTGCCTCTTTCTACTCCTTTCCATCACTGGGAAAGTTTAAAATGTTACCTCAAAACTTCATTATTCTCCATGAAGCTAATATGCCAATTAAAAACTCAAAATTACTCAGTAACTCTATTCTGCTAAGTAGTTGCCTTCATTTGTATTATTATTCTTCCTGGTTGATACGTAAGCTTTGTACATTGTTTAATTTCTCTAACTGTGGGAGAAACAAGGATGGTTAAATACCGTTAATCATCACCCTGCATTTATAGAGCCCTTAGATCTTTGCTTCTTTAAATATACATTTAGTTTGTCTTCTGTAGTATAACTTTATCCTATGATAACATTTGTTTCTATCTCATTATTGCTATATGGTAGATAGTGTGCTTAGGTCTATTTCACTGATTAGGAAACAGATACAAATTACTTTGCCAAGGTTAGCTAATTATTTTCTGGAGACTTATAGGTGGGGATATATAGTCATAATTTAGTACATGTGTGTGACTTGTTGAAAGATTTTCCAGAAAATAATAGCAAATTTTCTAATTTTGTCTAAAGATATTATTTTAACAACTGATATTTGCAAAGTTTTATATGTATTTTTTAAATACTTTTTTTTTTTGGTTGCGGTGGTTTTTCGTTACAGAAATCATTCCAGACTGGAACAAATGCACGTCTAGATGAACGCATTTTTGCTATGTGTCAAGTGAAAAATCAGCCCTTGGTTTACCTTATGCTCACAACTCATCCCAATTTGTATAGAGTTGACAATCTTTCAGATGAGGTAAGATTAATTCATTTTTTAAGTGGCTTTTACTTGCAGGTTTATAAACCAAATTATATTCAGTACATTGCAAAAATGAGGAAAGGTTTTGTTTGTTTGTTTGTTTTTTAAGCTTTTTATTCCTTTGGTAGGTCTGTGAAAATAAATTTTGGTTTTGGAGAGCTCCTAAAAATAGTGTCTTTATTTAAAGTTGCCTAAGACTAATCTCTAGAGCAGATCTAAATAAATGAAGAGATTGTCAAATTGACTGGAGAAACCTATGAATTATTTATTTAAACAAATTGATCTGAAAGGAGTATTCTGAGAATCAAAATAAAATCTAAATACTCAGGTCAATGTTTAGTGTAACAGCATTCTTAAATTAAAGAAAATATATTTATCTAAGTTGTAACATTTTTGTCCTTGATAGAAAATTTACCTAAGTTAAAGTCCCAAATATGAAAGTGTTAAATTGTAATCTTTCTTTTGAAAATTGTAATAAAGTTAGGATATATATGTTGGAAGTAATATTTTGATTAAAACCTTTTGAAGTTTAAAGAATTTAAGATCTCTGGCATATAGAAAGGAGAAATTGCTTATGAAATTTGAGTTAATTTTAGCAAATGAAACTATTGAGCCAGCAACAGAGGCTCAGTAGTTGAGCGTATACTGGTGTGTTTTTTATCCTCACCCCAGGATATTTTTTTCCATTTATTTCCTTTAGAGAGAAAATGGAAGGGAGGGAGGAGTGGAGGAAAGAAAGGGAAACATTAATATGAGAGAGACATATCAATTGGTTGCCTCGACCAGGGCTGGGGACCCAGCCTGTAACCGAGGCACGTGCCTCCTGTCTGGGAATTGAATCCACGACCCTTTGGTGTGTAGGTCAACACCTTAACCACTGAGAAAAATAATAATAATAAGTGATAAATATTTTGTTATCTTTTTAAACACGAATAATTATATTTTAAAATTTTTGGTCAATTGTGACTCCATATTACATGTATCTTAAGAGCTTTATTTTTGTGTTTAATTCCTCAGGGAGCACTCAACATCAACGATCGAACTATACCTCAGCCGCCTATTCTTCAGCTTTCAGTGGAGAAGCTGAGCAGGGATGGAGCTTTTCTCATGGATGCAGGCTCTGTGAGTAGCTAATTGATTCAGATCCTTCTGTCTGCCTATTACCATACCTTCTTTCCCCTTAATATCTTTCTTCTTGAATAGATTATATGCTATTTAATTTATATATATATTTTATTAGCCACCTTCTCCCTCCATAGCATCTTTTCATACCAAGCATAAAATGTCTCGTCTTAGTAAATAGTAGTTACTGTTAGTTCAGTTGAAGGCTAAACAGTATCATTAAACTTACTAATCATTTTGATCTTTTAAAATATACTCAAAGGTAAGGGTGAATCAACAACTCCTTTTTTTATTGAATTTATTGGTGTGACATTGGTTAAAAAAATTATGTTTTCAGATACACAATTCTACAATACATCATCTTTACAGAGGAGCAAAATTAGACTTACAGTTGTCCGTATAGAAAATAATACAATAATTAATAAATAAAATACAAGAATAAACTGTTTTGCATCACAACTGTAAATCTACTTTTGCCCCACCCTGTATATTGCATTGTGTGTTTACCACCCAAGTCAAGTCTCCTCCATCACCATTTATCCCTCCTTTACCCTCTTCTACCTCCCCCCACTCCTTAACACTTACTCTTACGCTACATCTCAAATGATTTTCTTTCTATCCCCAGGTACTGATGCTTTGGGTTGGAAAGAATTGTGGACAGAATTTTCTCAGCCAAGTTCTAGGAGTTCAAAGCTATGCATTAATTCCGCAGACTATGGTAAGACTGTCTTATAGTGATTGGAATAGTCTTAAAGGGCATTTCAAATGTGGCAAAATATGAATAGCCCATTTTAAAATCGTGGCATACTAAAATTTTTTCCCAAAATAGAAAACAAATTCTCTTGCAATCGAAAATACTCATTTTATGTTTTAAAGGCATTTTTTAAAATGTTTTTATTGACTTCAGAGAGGAAGATGGAGAAGAGAAACATCAATGATGAAAGAGAATCATCAATCAGCAGCCTCCTGTGCACCCCCTTCTGGAGACTGAGCTCGAATCATGGTCTTGTGCCCTGACCAGGAATTGAACTGTGACTTCCTGGTCACGGGTCGACATTCAACCATTGAGCCCATGGCCGGGCTTAAAAGCTTTTTTTAGGTTATTTTGTATCATTGTCTTTTTTTTTTTTTTTTTAATATATTTTTATTGATTTCAGAGAGGAAGGGAGAGGGGGAGAGAGATAGAAACATCAATGATAAGAGAGAAAATCATTGATCACTGCTTCCTGCATGCCACCCCTTGGAGATTGAGCCCACAACCTGGCATGTGCCCTTGACTGGAATTGAACCTGGGATCCCTCAGTTCACAGGCTGACGTTCTATCCACTGAACCAAACCGGATTCAGCCTGACTTATCTTTTTTAAATAATTTTTTTAAAATTTCTCAATCACAGCTGACATACAACATTTCATTAGTTTCAGGTGTACAGCATAGTGATTAGACATTTATACAATTTACAAAGTGATCATCCTGATGGCTTATCTATTCCTGTCTGTCTGAGAGTATACTATTTTTTTCAGAAAGGAATGAACTTAGTTAGTTGATGGCACAAAAATAACAAAAAAGTGTTATGGGCACTTAATTTCATTGTTTTTTGACAGGATTCTTTTAATTGCTGCTTTGGAGTAAGAACTAAGCTAATTGCCACATAAGCAAATGACTTGTGATCAGTGTCAGTTGGATTACTATTAATTATTGAAGAGAGTAATAATGGACTCTCACTAGCTCTGTGACCTTGGACAAGTAACTAACAGCCTCATTTGTAAAATAAGTGCTGTTGCTTATAGAAGTGTAATTGAGATGATTCATGAGAAAGCATTTGTTAAACTATATTGCATTTGGATAGTTTTATATTGAAAAGAGATAACAAATTATAACATGGTCTTACTTAATGTCATATTTTTTGGTCCCCATCATTTTGTCAGCAACTTTGTGGGGTTTTTAAAATATATTTTTATTGATTTCAGAGAGGAAGGGAGAGGGAGAGAGAGAAACATCAATGATGAGAGAGAATCATTGTCTGGCTGCCTCCTGCACGCCCCCTACTGGGGGGAAGGGGGATTGAGCCTGCATCCCCAGCATGTGCCATTGGCCGGAATCAAACCTGGAACCCTTCAGTCCACAGATTGACACTATCCACTGAGCCAAACCAGTTAAGGCGTTGTCAGCAACTTTGGAATATGTGTTTTATGTCAGCATTTTTCCTATTTATGGTTTAACTCCATTCAAAAAAGTTAGTAGGAGATTCTTGTATTTAAAAACATGTAAGGATTATAGCTAGGATTAGCACTAGCTTTCAGACTTTGAGTAAAACTACTGGTCTGAATAATTAGATATTTTAATGAGGAGATAAGAAATTGTTGCATCTGTGACAAATGCCTAATGAATCAATTCATTCTAAATGTCATAATAAAATGAAGAGAAGAATTAGGGTATTCTTCTAGATAAGGGCTAAGCAAAGTATTAGTAAGGGTCTGCTACTAATAAAGTTTTATTGGAACTTAGCCATATCCATTCACTATGTATTGTCTATGGCAACTTTAGTGGAACAATGGCAGAGTTGAATAGTTGCAATAGAGACTAAATGACCTGCAAACCTAAAGTATTTACTGTCTGGCTCTTCAAGAAGTTTGTCCACCCCTTAACAAGGAAATTGTGGTATGCAGAATCTCAGGCCCTCCTCAGACCTCCTAAATCAATATCTGCAGTTCAGCAAGACCTTCAGGTGATTTATATGCAGCTGTCCCCCATTTACCTATGGTTTTGCTCTCCGCAATTTCAGTTACCCACTTACAAATACGGGTTGAAAATATTAATAGAAAGTTCCAGAAATAAATAATTTATAAGTTTAAAATTGTGTGTTGTTCTGAGTCACGTGATGAAATCCTACACCATCTCTTTCTATTGCCAGGAATGTGAATCGTCCTTTTTCCAGTGTAACCATACTGTATACACCATCTGCCTATTAGACATTTGACAATTGTATCAATTATCAGATCAACTGTCCAGGTATCAGAGGGCTTGTGTTTAAATAGCTCATTATTTTACTTAGTAATGACCCCAAAATGCAAGAGCAGTGATGCTGGCAATTTGGATATGCCAAAGATGAGCCGTAAAGTGCTTACTTTAAGTGAAAAGGTAAGTATGTATGTATAGCCGAAACCGGTTTGGCTCAGTGGATATAGCGTCGGCTTGGGGACTGAAGGGTCCCGGGTTCGATTCCGGTCAAGGGCATGTACCTTGGTTGCGAGCATGTCCCCAGTGGGGGGTGTGCAAGAGGCAGCTGATCGGTGACTCTCTCTCATCGATGTTTCTAACTATTTCTCTCCCTTCCTATCTATACAAAATCAATAAAATATATATATTTTTTAAAAAAAAAAAAAGTATGTATGTATAGGAAAAACATAGGGTTCAGTACTGTCCATGATTTCAGGCATCAATCACGGGTCTTGGAATGTATCTCCAATGGGGGGAGCTGCTGTACATGATAAAGTTTGAGAATCACTGTAGATGATACATCAGATATGACTAGAGTAAAATATTGTTGGCTTTTGTTTAACAGACAGATCTTCCAGACCTTGATACCCCAGAATCTGCCAGAACTATAGCTTTCATATCTTGGCTTAGAGAACAAAGACCATTTTTCCCAATACTTTATATAATAAGGTAAGTTGAATATTTCATTTGCTAATATGAACCAGTTTGGCCTTGCAACGACTTGTTCTGACATAAATACATTCCTTAAGCAAACTGTTTAGAAGAATCTATCCTATATAATAAAACCTAATATGCAAATCAACTGAGTGGCAGAACAACCAGTCGCTGTGATGTGCACTGACTACCAGGGGGCAGACACTCAACACAGGAGCTGCCCCCTAGTGGTCAGTGCACTCCCACAAGGGAAGTGCTCAGCCAGAAGCCGGGCTCCTAGCTGGCGGGGAGCAGCAGCACTAAGGACCCTCTCGGGATGTCCGCCTGTTGGCTTAGGCCTGCTCTATGGTGATCAGGCTCCCTCCTGTCTGGATCGGGTCTGTGGGGATCGGGCTCCCTCCTGTCTGGATCGGGTCTGTGGGGATCGGGCTCCCTCCTGTTTGGATCGGGTCTGCGGGGATCGGGCTCCCTCCTGTCTGGATCGGGTCTGCGGGGATCGGGCTCCCTCCTGTCTGGATCGGGTCTGTGGGGATCGGGCTCCCTCCTGTCTGGATCGGGTCCGTGGGGATCGGGCTCCCTCCTGTCTGGATCGGGTCTGTGGGGATCGGGCTCCCTCCTGTCTGGATCGGGTCTGCGGGGATCGGGCTCCCTCCTGTCTGGATCGGGTCTGTGGGGATCGGGCTCCCTCCTGTCTGGATCGGGTCTGTGGGGATCGGGCTCCCTCCTGTCTGGATCGGGTCTGTGGGGATCGGGCTCCCTCCTGTCTGGATCGGGCCCACGGGGATCAGGCTCCCTCCTGTCTGGATCGGGTCTGTGGGGATCCGGCTCCCTCCTGTTTGGATCGGATCTGTGGGGATTGGGCCAAAACCAGCTATCCAACATCCCTCAAGGAGTCCCGGATTGTGAGAGGGCGCAGGGACTGAGGGACTTGAGGGACTTGAGGGACTTGAGGGACTCCACAAGTACATGAATCTGTGTACCAGGCCACTAGTATTAAAAAGAAAAAAGAAAAAAAAAAGAATTTCAAACCTTACTTAATGATGCTTTATCATTTATTAATAAAAATATGTCAAAAGCTTTGTGACAAATCCAGTGTTTATTTTACTATTACATTTTATCTAATGCATATAAATATTTTTCTTTTATTCTTAAGGGACGAGAGTCCAATGAAAGCTGTTTTCCTTCAAAACATGGTAGAAGACAGAACAGAATCTGCATTTTCATATTATGAATTCCTCTTGCATATACAACAGCAAGTGAATAAATGAACCAATGAAGATATTTGACTCAGTTATTTCTAAGGAAAGTCACAATAATGCAGAACCCGAGAATGTGTAATACCTTCCTTTTATTAGTAGGTTTGTGGACTGATGTGATGATTATATGTTCTCACTGTGATTTCAACAAAATATAGCAAATAAAGGACCACAGCAGAGAATCAAACATGCAACTCTGAAATACTGTATTTTTCAAATCAAAATATATCTGCATATGATTAGACACCTTTTTTCTTTGCTGCCAATTATGTTTGAGTTGTTATGGATTGAAATAAGATGAAACAACATTATTGCAGAGGCAAAGTAAATTTTGTAAAATAAAGACTTCTGTGTTCCAAATATATTTCTCTTATTTTTTTTTCCCCCTTAATTTTTGACTGCTACATTTAAAACCTCACAAGACTAAGTGTTGCAGGGAAATTATAAATCCACTGATAATGATCTTTCTTAAATTAAAAAAAAATTTCATAAGTAAATAGTATATAGAAAGACTAGAATCTATTCTCCCATACATGTTTTTTAACTAAACTAAAACTAGAGTAAGCTAACTCTGGTCTAGCTTAAGAAGAAGAAATAACTGTCAAGCTTTATATAAATAACTGTAAATCTGTCAGTATTCTCTATACTTGAACAAAATCACCTTGATTTTAAATGAAAACTAATTAAGTCATTTTCTGATTGGCTGCAAAAGACTAGGACACACTATCTTCTGCAGTGAAAAGAATCTGAGCTGTCCTCATGAAATACATTGGGACTGGCAATGATAATAGGGAGATGATCCTTAGAGTGGGTTTTGTCTGTCTGCTCTGTGAAATGTAATAAAGGTGTTATGTTGGTGAAATGAATATGAATGAAATTAAAGTATTCTTAAATGCTGTCTCAAATGCATCAGGATCATTTTTCTAAGGAGTTTAATAATTAAATTGAAAGCCGCTCAAAAGGTGTTTATTCTTGGATAGTAAAACTTATTAAAGTATGAATGCTGCTTTTTAATTTAATGGATATTAAGATGACACGTATCCAGTATATTGAAGTTTGAGAGAAACTTGATTTCTAAACATGCTCAAAAGACTGCTTTTTTGATTCAGCCAGATAAATATTATAATCAAAACCATTAAGTGAATTTTGTTTACAAATAGGTAAATTATACATTTGTATATTTAAAGTGATGTGATAGAATATCTTAAAAGAGTTTAGCCCAGTTTTCCCAATTCATCTTGTCTTGTATGAACTTCTTAAAGACGTTCATGGATAATACTTGATGAAGAGATTTTTGTTTTTTTTGTTTTAATGGGTTAGAAAAAATGTGTTTACAATCTTGGTCTCATATGATCACCAATAAAATAATAACTATCAGGTTTACAGCAATATGAACTGACTTAACCGAGTTGCTTTGGGATAGGGAAGAAGCAAATCCCACTAGAGTATACACTACTATTTATCAGCCGGACAAGAATAATTGCTTCTGTTTTATAAAGATATCATCTCCCTTAAGCAGTGTTATAGTTTATTTTCAGTATGCAAGTGGTACATTGAACTGGAAATATTCTTGAAAGCTGCTTCATTTATTAGGAAGCAATTTTCAAAGTGTAGCAAATTAAAATAAATTCATATTTTCCCTCTTTTAAAGAAACTGAGTCATTATTATGCACTGATGTTTCTTACCTAGAATTCTCTTCTTAATGTGAATTTTAAATGTTGATATTTGTAAATCCTTTCTTAATTGTAGTAAAGAATCTTACAGAGGGAAGAGTTTGTGCTTCTAGGGACAGTAATCTCTCTTGTGCCTCACTTTATCCCTAAGTGGGTATGGCTGTTGTTACTACTACATGCTTTGTCAGTATATTTCACAAATTTGCTTTTCAAAATTTATTTTAAAAGTTTATTTTAGATTTTGTGTAACATATGCAATCTAGAATAATTTTATAATAGGTCATAAAAATTTTAACTTTAGTTAGGATTCACATCATTCTTTGGAAAATGAGGCAATGAATGAACCTTTTGGAGATATTGATAATTAAGAATTATTTTTTGCAATATTGAACATGGTGGGGGGTGGGTTTTTTTGTTTTGTTTTTGTTTTGCAGTAGGGCACTTATCTCATCTTGTATTACTTTTTTATGTAAAGCAACTAATATTTACACTATGCCATATTTTTTTTATTGTAGTTGTATATTATGAAAGATCCTTGAATTTTCTACAGATCTACAACTACTAAACTGACAAAGGGCAATCTTGGTATTTAAATCAGCATGGCAATTCTACCATAAAAAAGTACTCTATTTTTCTAATTTCTAGGACTTTTAAAATAACATTTCTGTAAGTCTGACATTAATATTCACTCAAGCTGTACCATTTATTTTAGTTTGCATATATTTTATTGTTTTAATTTAATGTATTGTCTAATAGATTGTTTTATAATAATTAGAATAAAAGATTTATTCTAATCAAAGACACAAAACAGCTATTATCTAGGGGACCACCAAATGTGATTTCAAGATTTTGTTAACTATTACAAATATAATCCTTATGTAGAAATTTTAATTTTGTAAAGTAGTGTATAATATTGTAACATTAAATTTTTGTTCTCAAATCAAATATGTGTTGACCTTCAATGTGCTGTGTTAAATCTTGCTTCTCTAAAATCTTAGAGACAAGATTTGTCTTCCTTTTTACAGTTTGTAATTTTCACTGTTTTATTCCTGTAAAAAAAAAAAGTCATTTGTAACCCATGCAATCGTTTGAACTGTGCTAATTTAATCAATTTGGCTATTCAATAAAGTTAATTGAAAGAGCTTAATATAGTGACTAGTTATTTAAAGTAATTTGAATAATTTGCCAATCACTGAGTAGTGCTACGTTGTGCATCAAAGTTAGTGGGAAAATATTGCTGAAGATGTTTTAAATCTAAGTCACTGTCTGGGAGGTTATAAACCAAATTCTTGATGCTCCTCACGGTAGCTAAATTCTAAATTGAAAGGGTTTTTTCCTATTGTAAATACTACTCCATTGACTTATGGATCCTGTTGTTATTGATAAGCTGCTTTTTGTCCAATCGTTTATTTGAGGATAATGTTAGCTTTTAATATTTCTTTTTAATTCTTAATCTATAGTTTCACTACTCTGGGTTTCCTCGGTATACCCCCAGCCTTTTGTATACTCATAGCCTGCATTGCCTGTAAACTACCCATTTTGCTTACCCATTCTTATCTCTTTGCCTACTTTCCCATGTAATTTTTGTCTTTCCATCCAATATAAGCAGCTCGCTTATGAGGGGAGGGGGGAAGCAGATGTTGTAGATGACCTGCTGCTCTCCCACACTGCCAGCATTATTGGAATAAACACTCATGTATGATTCAACCCTATCTTTGTTTCATTGGCTCAAGTAGTGACAGGCAAGCTCAGATTCATTGATTTTGCAATTTCTCTAAGAGGGATTGATTTTGAGGTGATTGTGCAACTGGCTACATTGCAGGGTGGCCCACTAGGATGCCTCAACCTCTGAGGCCTCTTTATTTATTTACTCATTCACTTAGTCATTGCTGAGCTCAGGGCTCTATTTGTAGGCTTTATGCACTTTTTTTTCGTGGCCTTCCTCCATAAAAGTATATTCAAAATTATATATTACTAGAGGTCCAGTGAATGCAATTCGTGCATCGCTGGAGGGGGGGGGGTGTCCTTCAGCCTAGCCTGCACCCTCTCCAATCCAGGACCCCTCGAGGGATGTCTGACTGCCTCCGAAATCCCAGACCACTGACTCCTAACTGCTCACCTGCCTGCCTGATTGCCCCTAATCCCTCTGCCTGCCTGCCTGCCTGATCACCCCTAACCACCTCTGCCTGCCTGTCTGATCACCCCTAACTGCTCCCCTACCAGCCTAATTGCCCCTAATTGCCCCTAACTGCTCCCCTGCTGGCCTGACCACCCCTAACCTCCTCTGCCTTGCCCCGCACCTGGGACCCAGGATTCCCTCCTCTGGCTGGCCACAGGCACTCAGGACCCAGGCTGGCTTTGCCCAGGGCAGCTGCAACCACAGGGGACCATGGGTGGATGACTTGTCCTTCTCCTGGTCCTCAGCCTGGCTGGTCCCCATTCCTCTCTCCCAGTGTTGAATGTCTGAGCTGTTAGGGCATGATGGGTTAAGGCATGATGACCATTTGCATATTAGCTCTTTATTATATAGGATGACATGGAAAATAAAAACTATAATCCAGACTGGACCCATTATTACATATTAATTACTATTACATATTTTTCCTGATTTTTAAAGAAATTAAAATGTCCTTGCCCTGGCCAGTTTGGCTCAGTGGATGGAATATAGTCTGCAGCCTGAACGGTCCAGGGTTGGATTGGGTTGCAGGCTCAATACCCAGTGGGGGACATGCATGAGGCAGCCAATTAGTGCTGCTCTCTTATCATTGATGTTTGTCTCTCCCTCTCCCTTCCTTTCTAAAATCAATAAAAATACTAAGAAACACACACACACACACACACACACACACACACACACAATTTTCTTGGGCCCCTAAAACTATTGTGGCCCCTCAAAACTGCATAAATTGGTCCTGCTGAGCGCTCACACTGCTCTAGGATTTTATAGACTTGAACAAAACACAGGACTTGTCTTCACAGAGAAAAATACAATCAAGTAAGTACATAAGTTTAGTTTGCAAGTCGGTCTTAAAGGAGAAAAAGGCAGATAAAGAGAATAGTACTAGATTTATGGGATAGTCGTTTCATAAATTATATAAATGCCTAATAACTATGTACACCTGAAACAAATAATATTGTTTTTCAGCTGTAATTGAATAGTTATTTTATTTTATTTTTTTTTAAAGAAGAGGAAGTGTTGAGAGGCGGTGGCAAGGCTGGGACTGGGAAGGTTCTCCTGGGAAAGCCTTGAACAAAGATGAGAGGGAAGACTGGACCAAACCAGGCGTATTTGGGCTAAAAAGAAATCCCAAGCGCCCAGCTCCCTAACGCGTCGCTCCCAGAGTTACATATTCCCGTGGCCTATAAGCGAGCGACAGAAGGTCTGTGGAAGCAAGTGTCTCCATTTTGCTTCCTGGCACCAGATCTGCGATCGATGAGCGTAGTTCTCACTCCCGTTCCTTTCCCGCCGATCAGGCTGGGTGGCGATTCTCCTCACCTCTGTGGGCAGCAGAGAGGCCCGGATGGCCGGGGAGTGAAACCGCGAAGGCCAGCAGAGGAGGTGGGCTGCCCTCATTAAAGATGGCGGCACCGGCTTCCGCCGGGCAAGGGGCGTGCGCATGCTCAGTCCGCCGCCTCCAGCCCGGCGCTGGGGGGCGGGTCTGCGTTAAGAGGGGCACGCGCGCCCGCGGCCGGGCCTGAAGTCATCGCCTCCGCCGCCTCCCGCGCTGCCATCGCCGCTCCCAGATTGTGGAAGGGAAGATGGAGCCCATGGCCATCACTACGGAGGACAGCGGGGAGCGGCCCGGGGCCCCGGTTGGCGCTGGCCTGTCGGCTTCGCAGCGTCGGGCCGAGCTGCGGCGGAGAAAGCTGCTCATGAACTCGGAGCAGCGCATCAACCGGATCATGGGCTTTCACAGGCCCGGGGGCGGCTCGGGTGAGAGGCTCCGTCCCCCCTCGGTGTCCCGCCCGCCCCTTTCACATTATACAGTATAACCGGGGGCTACTGGGGTCAGCCTTCAGGACTGTTCTGGTCCCGCCCCGCCCGGCGGACCTCTCCGATCGCGCCCTGCTGCCCTCTGTCCCAGTTGTTGGGGTAACGTCCCGGGTTCTCACTTGTTCACCCCCTTCTTGCTGCTCTGCTCTTCCCGGGGCTTCGCCCAGAGGCTGTCCCGCTCGCTCCGGAGTCCGTCCGCCTGGTGCTCCCGCCCAGGTTCCCGAGGCGCCCCTCTGCCTCCCCTGGCCCCCGCCTCCGGAAGGCGCACACGGTGCCCCAGGCGTCTGCTCGGCCTCTTGTGCCCAGTGCGGCCCTCACTGCGCCTCCCGGCGCCGCCTTCCTTTGCTGTGACTGTCGGCCCACAGGAGCTTGTCTTCAGCCGGCTGCCCTCTCGTCCTCTCTACGCGGATCAGGGACTTTTACAGTTTGTGTTCAGTGGCCTCAGCATTGTCATCCACAGGCCTTCTAAAAAACTGGGGCCACCGTTCATTTTTTAAAAAAAAAATATATATATTTTATTGATTTTTTACATAGAGGAAGAAAAAGAGAGAGAGAGAGAGAGAGAGAGAGAGAGAGCAGAAACATCAATCAGCTGCTTCCTGCACATTCCCCACCGGGGATGTGCCCGCCACCAAGGTCCATGCCCCTGACCGGTATCGAACCTGGGACCCTTGAGTCTGCAGGCCTATGCTCTGTCCACTGAGCCAAACCGGTCAGGGTGCGACCATTCTTTTTAGACCCAACAAGTGGGTCGTGCTCACCACCAGAGGTCTCTCCCAGCGTGCTGAGATTGAAGCGATGTCATGAACTGTCTTGAACCCTAAGGAGAGTTCCTCATTCCTCCCCCAGTGACATGTACAATGAGTTTCTTTAAAACATGTTTATGTGACTGTTTATCTTATGTGAATATTTATTGAACACACAGTATGTGCTAGTGTTTTCTAACTTTCCGTGGAGCATTGCCTTTAGTAGCTGGCTTTGGTTGCAAGCTCTTTAGATCTTTGTGACTGTTGTTTGGTAGGGCTTTAGGTATGGGTATAGTTCTGAACTTAAAGGTCTGCAGCTGAAAACTACCAAGAGGAGGTAAGAGAACTATTTCAAATTCTCCTACAACAGTAACTAGGCAAATAGTTACAAAACTATTTCTTCCTTTAATGATTAATAGAATGTTTATTCTTTCCCAAAGCATTCACTGTCTTTCTTGAAGCATACATTCGGTATTTTGTTCTTTTGCTTTGAAAATGTTATCTGTCATTAAGGTTTTGCTTTGTCTAAAACCGGAACAGCATCTTAAAGTGGCTTAAGTACCTACTAATGGCTCCCTGACTACAGTAGAAGGATTACGTAAACAGAAGCTGTAAGATGTGCCACACCCTATGCTGATAGGGCTCTGGATTCTGAAATATAATATTAAAATACAGATTTTTGAAAGCTTTAATAATTTTCTATTTTTAACCAAAGAAGCCAAAGCAGGCAATGCCACTATATTTTAGGGATGTATTATCCATTAAAACTTGGTCTTTATAGCTTGTTTTCTCTCTGCCTATTTTTTCCAATATTTTTACTAGCCCTAAAGTTTGTATTATATTCTCTGCAGGAATACCCTTAATGGGTGATATATTTTGAGGGTGTAGAGGGAAACTATTTATGCAAAGTCAGTACTAACTTAGATTCAGAGTTCTAGCTCAATGCATTTTTTTTTAATATTACTACAAACAGTGTTTGCCTACAAGGTTTCTAAATTTCTTTTCTCAGAAGAAGAAATACAAACAAAATCAAAGCAACAGGACAGTGATAAACTGAACTCCCTCACCATTCCTTCAGTCTCAAAGCGAGTAGTGCTGGGTGATTCCGTCAGTACAGGAACGACTGACCAGCAGAGTGGCGTGGCAGAGGTAAAGGGAGCTGAGCTGGGAGACAAATTGGACTCTTTCATTAAACCACCCGAGTGCAGTAATGACGTAAGCATTGAGCTCCGGCAGCGGAATCGAGGGGACTTGACAGCAGACACTCTCCAGAGGGGTCCTCGCCATGGCCTGGAACAGTACCTCTCCAGATTTGAAGAAGCAATGAAGCTAAGGAAACAACTAATTAGTGAGAAACCCAATCAAGAGGAAGGAAATTCAACAGAAGAATTTGACTCTTTCCGAATATTTAGATTGGTGGGATGTGCTCTCCTTGCCTTTGGAGTCAGAGCTTTTGTTTGCAAATATCTGGTAAGAAGTATAATAGAAAAATGAAAATTAGTCATAGTAATGAGTGTTTTTGATCCACAGAATTCATTGCCAATATTAACTTAATATTTGCCTGATTCACAGGGATATTTGGAGAGGTATTATAAACCGCTATTTACCCTAGTTATAGAATGAGGTATTCTGGTTAAAACAGAGCCTGATAATAATTATTAAATTCCCCTATATATAGGTGCCATTCTAAGAGATTTACATATGTTGATTCGTTTAACCTCATCCTCATGAATCTGTGTTTTATAGATGAGGAAATAAAGACTCATAGTGGTTAAATCATTTGTCCAGTACCACACAGCTCTTAAATCACAGCTGGGATTAACCCCAGGCAATTCCGTTCTAGAGTAAAGTACCCTTGACCAGGAATTGAACTCTAGACACTTCGGTGCATGGACCAATGCTCTACCTATTGAGCAATAGGGTGAATACTTCCAAGTTATTTTATTTTTTACTTTTTAAAAAATATATATTTTTATTGATTTTAGAAAGGAAGAGAGAGAGAGAAACATCAATGATGAGAGAGAATCATCAATCGGCTGCCTTTCACACGCCCCCACTGAGTATCAAGCCTATAACCTGGGCATGTGTCCTGACCCAAAATTGAAACCTGACCAGAAATCATACTCTGACCTCCTGTTTAATAGGTCAAGACTCAACCACTGAGCCATACTGGCCAGGTGCCTTAAGTTTTTTAAAAGGTAAGTTTTTATGAGGGAAGACATTTTGGGGGATATTAAAGAGAATGACTTGAGCCTGGCCAGTGTGACTCAATGGTTGAGCATCGAGCCAAGAACCAAGAGGCCGCCGGTTTGATCCTGGACAGGGCACATGCCCAGATTCTGGGCTCAATCCCCTGGGTGGGGGTAGGGAGTGTTTGCAAGAGGCAACTGATCAATGATGTTTCTCTCAGTGATGTTTCTATTTCTCTATCCATCTTCCTTTCTCCCTCTCTCTAAAAAAATCAATACACTGATTTTAAAAAACTGTATTAAAAAACAAAACAGAACTTGAGAAAAGTGTTTATGATAAATCAATTTCTTTTATTTTCTTCACTGTTCTACAGAAATAAGACTACTTTCAACGGCTGAAATTAAATATTTTATTAGTTTTGTTACTTAAAATTTATAGCTGCTATTAGTTTGATTTGTGATTTGAATGATTATGTTGGAAATATATAATTGTATCTTCTGTCTTCACAGTCCATATTTGCTCCATTTCTTACTTTACAACTTGCATACATGGGACTATACAAATACTTCCCCAAGGTAAATCACATTTTTTTCCTAAATTATGGTGTTGTGTTTAGATTGATTAATGATTAGATAATCTGAAAAAACTTTTTAAAAATTTGTTATACTTATGGTCTGAATCACTGCTGCTCAAAGTGTGATTGGCTAACAATCAAACTCTTGGTTCTGTTTGTAATGAGTGAAGTTCAGAAAGTGAGTAGACACTCCATAGCATTTGGACATTGCCATAACATTTTTATCATATTTTATAAAAATGTTGGTCCACCATGGATTGGGAGGGAAAAAACCTCAAGACAGACTTCAAATATTACACATATATAAGTGTTCACTTTTATTATTTAGTAAAGATTTAGTAATACATTTTGTTTATGATAAAGGACATTAATTTTAAAATGGGTTCAGTTATGGTACTATGCACCTTAGTGGACACTTAATAACAATGCACTTGGACTTTAATGCCAAGGGCTTGATATTTGCAAGAAATATTGGCCAAAATTGCAGGACAGAATCATGGGGAGTGTCAGTGTTTACCTGGTCTACTTGACTACAAATGTATATATACAGTTTTATGGGACTTGAGTTGGCTAGCATAGAAGATTGATTCCAGACTTCTGCTATTGCAAAACTACAATCAATGTTTCAAGGGTAGGTTTCTAAACAAGTCCTTTTAATAAAATTACACCTTTAGAATATTTGAGATCTCACTCCCTGGCATATGTTGTCAATTTGACACAAACTCTTTTTTTTTTTTGAGATAGTCAAACAAAGCTTTTATTTCCTTTGTAATTATTACAAATTCTGGGCTCCCCAAATGCTAAATTGTTGATACAAACTCTTATAAAAATTAAAAAAAAAATTACACCTTTGGGGAAAGAGGTTAATACTAGGTAAATATACATTTGTAACATCAAGAATAATTTTAATTAAAAATAACATTTCTTTTACTCCTTTACTTTGTGTATTTGACCTATTTGGCTTATTAAATATATAAACGTTTCATATCCATAAAAAAATATGAGGTCTATCAGTGCATTACAAGCACCTGAGGATTTTTTTTCCGTTGCTTTTCAGAGAGATTGGAAGGTAGGGAGGGAGGTATGGAAGAGAGAGAGAGAAAGAGAAACACCGAAGTTAGAGAGACACATTGACTGGAGTCTCCCCTACTCGGAGCCATAATAATAGGTGCCTTTGACCAGGAATGGGACCCGAGACTTTTGGGTGTGCAAGCCAACACTCTAACCAATGAGCAAAACCAACTAGGGCTGTCCTATCTTTTTTTTTTTTTAATGTTCATTCTCTCCCCCCACCACCACCACCACCACCACGTTCTGGTTCATCCTTTTTTTAAAAAAAAATAAAATAAAATACATTTTATTGATTTTTTACAGAGAGGAAGGGGAAAGGGATAGAGAGTTAGAAACATCAATCAGCTGCCTCCTGCACACCTACTGGGGATGTGCCTGCAACCAAGGTACATGCCCTTGACTGGAATTGAACCTGGGACCCTTCAGTCCGCAGACCGACGCTCTATCCACTGAACCAAACCGGTTAGGGCTGTCCTATCTTTTTTTAACTTGATAACAAGAATGGTATCTTTCTTCCTGCTGCTTAGCATTTTACTGCTTTACATATTATATGTTCAGTTAATGTTTGTAATGCTTGTTGATATATTATTGATTGATATTTTGAAACTTCATTAACAGTTTTGAAATCAGGCAAAAATAGCACTGATAATATTTTTATAGAGTTTAAGTTGTCTTCTGAAAGCTATAGGATTTATTTGTCTTTCTGTGTACAGAGTGAAAAGAAGATAAAGACAACAGTACTAACAGCAGCACTTCTGTTATCTGGAATTCCTGCTGAAGTGATAAATCGGTCGATGGATACCTATAGCAAAATGGGCGAAGTGTTCACAGATCTCTGTGTCTACTTTTTCACCTTTATCTTTTGTCATGAACTGCTTGAATATTGGTCCTCTGAAGTACCATGAAGCCTGCAGAACTCAGGAGAAGCTTACAGAAAACCAATTTCTCTCACATTGCAGTGTCTTTACAGGAAGCAAATCGGGTTACATCTTTATGAAATTATTTTACTTTGTAGGGGTTGTAGAATGACTTGATTTGGAATGAAATGGCAGATTCTCTGACTTAAAAGCATTGAGTTTGTATTAATACTGATGTGAAGAATAGAGTACCAATGTCATTAACTGATTTTTCTTGTTTAATTAAAATCCCTAGTCTGAATCTTTCCCTAACTTCTAAGATTTGATTTCGGCAGAGAAACAAGGTTTCAGCTAGCCCTTTGTAACTGGGGACTGTGTCATGTATTTGGTGTTCTTTCCTGAGAAATGATGCCATTTTAAAAATAAAATGAAAGAAACTGAATTTTCTAATGTTAAGTGTGCACATTTTAATTTATAAGAGCCGAATAAGGTAGCCAATTGTATCTTTTGTTGAGTCAGTATCTATTTTTAAAAATAATTTTATCTTTGTTGTTGAAGGTGTTGAGAGTCAGTATTTTAATCCTTACTCCACTGCAAGCATTGTAATGGAGAAAGGATTAAGATCCATATATGTGAAATTAGAAAGTATTTATGAAATCTTTATTTTTATTTATGAAAATTTTTTATTGTCCTAGCCAGTGTGGTTCAGCTGGGGAGGAAGTGGCTGAAGGATGTTTTACTGTCACACATCAATGTTTTTCTCTCTAAAAATCTGAGAATTGGAATTTTTCTGAGAAAATGAGAATTGAATTTTTGAGTTTTCAATTTTTAAAAGTATGTTTTTAAAGCAAAGTAGTCTAGAATGGTTAGATATAAAAGTGGAATTTGAAGAGTTGACTAAGGTATGAAGCTCAATAGCATAAATGTTTAAAGAACTTGGTAACACTCATATTTATAAGGTTTGTCTTAAATGAGTATAAAATGTGTTATGTTGCTCGGTATACATTTCCTTACAGATTTTTGTATGGTGTATTTAGTTAACCCTTGTGATATTAAAAACATCTGTCCTTTTTCATTATTACTCACAGTCTTGATTTGTGTCATTTTATTTTGAATCAGAATAATGTAGAATAAGGATAATTTAAGTCTAATCCTCTGACTTAAGGTAAGATTACAAGCACACAATTTTTTCCTGATTCCATATTGAATCTAGTATCCAGAGGTTTGGAAAGCATCCCTGATTTGCCAGGTCCCCCTCAATCTCTGAGAAGACACCAGTGTAAGGGCCGCCTGAGAAGGCTCATGGACATTCTTTAAACTGTCAGCTGAGCCCGAGGCACTGGCAGAGCGCCTTGGTCCAGGTGTCAGCAGGGGCGGGTCTAGATATGTAAACCCAGTAATGCTAGGGCCTAGTTAAGAGTGCAAATAAGCTCCCTGGGCCCTATAAATAAACCTGCTTGGGGGGTCATTTAGCAACTTAACACTTGCTAAGTTTTAGTAATTAGAGATCATTATCACATTTTTCTTTTAAAGATAAGAGCTGTAAGATACCTGTGTCTGTTGATGCCACTTTAAGCCTGATGAGTAGTATCGAATGAAAATACATATGTATTTGTTTTGGAATAATTAAAAAAATTTTCTTTGGAAATTTCAGGGATTTGATATGTATATGGCTTAAAACTGGATTGATTAAGATGGTTGTTCAGAGGTGACATCTTCGATTAGTGTAAATGGAGGTTGCACCATTTGGTTCTAAAAACAGCAAGAGGATTATGAGATATTCGGAATTGGGTTAATTAGAATCAGCATGAGCTTTGGAAGCCGGGCAGTTTGCTAAAAGGGTTGTATTGGAGACATAGTGGACTGTAATTACAAGTCTGCCTTGGAGATATTGCATGTGTGGTTCCAGACCACCACAAAAAAGTGAATATCAAGTGCATCAAAAGAATTTTTTGGTTTCCCAGTGCACACAAAATTTATGATTACACTGTAATCTATTAAGTGTGTAGTAGCATTATGTCTAAAAAGCACTGTCCATGCCTTAATTAATTAATTAATTTTAAAATATATTTTATTGATTTTTTTACAGAGAGGAAGAGAGAGATAGAGAGTTATAAACATCAATGAGAGAGAGACATCGATCAGCTGCCTCTTGCACACCCCCCACTGGGGATGTGCCCGCAACCAAGGTACATGCCCTTGACCAGAATCGAACCCCGGACCTTTCAGTCCACAGGCTGATGCTCTATTCACTGAGCCAAACCGGTTTCGGCCATGCCTTAATTTAAAAATACTTTAGCCCTGACCAGTTTTCTCAGCGGTTAGAGCAGCTGCCCACAGACGGAAGGATCGCAGGTGCAATCCTGGTTGCAGGTTCCCCAGCCCCAGTCAGGTGCATGTAGGAGGCAACCACTCAGTGTTCTTTCACATTGACGTTTCTCTCTATTCCTCCCACTCTCTAAAAATCAATGGGAAAAAAGATCCTGGGTGAGGATTAACAACAACAAAAACTTTATAGGAGCGCACTGTCCACCAAAGACTGAAGACTGTTTCCCCAGCTGGAGCTGAAACAGGAAAGAGATTTTGCCAGAGCAGACTGGCGCAGGCTGGTGCAGAGCAAGGCAGAATGGGATGGACCATGGAGGAGTGGAGCTGAAGAGGCCTGGCCCCAGCACAGCCTCACATCCTGGCAGGACGGTAGCACCACAGCACCACTGAGGTGTTCCCCAGCGGTGCCGTCACCGCCATGCTGTATTACCTTGGAGCTGTTGGCACTAAAAACTTCCTTCTTCACCCCAAATTGGGGATTCCTGTTGGTGTTGAATTGGCACCGATAACCATTGGTTGATATATTGACACATGAAAACAAACATTTGTTTTAGATAGATGACAGAGATTTATTAATAAATTAGCTCCTGAAATTTTGGA
Source organism: Nyctalus aviator (assembly GCA_036971965.1). Lineage (NCBI taxonomy): Eukaryota > Metazoa > Chordata > Mammalia > Chiroptera > Vespertilionidae > Nyctalus > Nyctalus aviator. Next base: position 66,641,719 of record CM072927.1, read on the forward strand.
ACTGAGACATTTCAAGCTTTGCAGTTAGGTGTAAGTTCTAGTCTGAAAGCCGTCAGGTGGGAGATCCCAAATGAGCTGATGTTTCCGTTGGAATCTAAAGGCAGGCGAAGATCAAATAGGGAAATAAAATATGCAAACCATCATCTGAGCCTACTGGATAATGGCACTGATAGAATATGAAGTGCTGCCACACTTCAGTTTGTAAAAAAAACTCTGAAGTGCAGCAAAGCAAAGCTCAATAAAAAGCGGTCTGCCTATACTTCTTTCACTTGTGCTAACAGATAAAAGCCGCTGCTTCTGGGTCATAGAAGTGCTGTGAACTTAGCATAAGTATATTGTGGGCATAAAAAGCCAGTCAGTACTTTCACGTCAATGTGTTCTCTTAAACGGGAGTTAGGATTTTAGTCAGGGTATCAGACGCCTAGGTTCTGGTTCCAGCTTAGATTATAAAACCATTAGTGATCTAGGATTAAATTTGTTTCACAAGTCTCAGTTGTTTTCCCCACAAGTCTCAGTTTTTTTTCCCCACATAAAATCAAGATATGCAGTTTTAAAAATCTGTTTAAGTTGTAACTTCTGCATGGCTGCATCCAGTTCCAATGATTCAAATACCATGTACTATTATACATTCTATAAACTACTTATGACGCTTATCTCTCCAATGTCTATTTCTCCCTTGAATTCCAGGTTCATATATGCTTTCATGAAGCTATTATCTCCTGTGGATACCCAGTAGGCATCTCAAACATTACATGACTGAAACAAAACCACTGATTTTCTCTTTTCCACATCACATTTGCTGCTCTCCCACATTTCTCTCCACAAATTCACCACCATCCACAATTCTATTAAAAATCAGGGCACATGGTTATTTCTCCCTTTACCTCACAGTTTACATCTAATATAACAATTAGTGTCTGGAGAGATGCCTCTGGAATATTTTAGAACTTGACCATTTCTCAGTATCTCCACTATTTATCACTAGTGTTTTCCTATTTCTTTCAGCCTGAAACACACAAGCCTTACCTTCGGTCCAGAAATAATTTATAGTGTCTCTGATAACTGACCCATATTTATGTTCATTCTGGCACATATTAACACAGGCCTTCCTTACCCTTGGCATTGATTACACAGCAGCTATAGGTAGCAAGCCACCGAAGAAGAGCAAAACTCAACTAGGAGCCTTAACTCAGTTGCATTTTCCTAAAAATCAAATAATTGTAAATAAAAACAGTAAAATGCATCAATTTTTGAAAAGTTCAATGAACTTTGACAAATGTATACATTCACTCAATGACCGCCACAATCAAAACACACCTTTTCTATCATGTAAGAAAATAGAAGCAGTGGAGAGGTATGTAGATATTGAGAACCTCTCCCCAACAGCTTTCTGCTAGAACTACTCAAAGTATCCATGTGCCTCCCACTGGGCAAGTCTTCTCTCAACCTTGACTGAAATTCAGAATCATCCAGGAAACTTGAAAATTCCCAGTGCACAGGAAGCACGCTAGACCAATGAAATCAGGACACACACATATGTATTTTTATTCAAGCACAGGCAATTATAATCTTATGAATGTTTGTGTGTGTGTGTGTGTGTGTGTGTTTGGCTCTCCTCCATCAAGTTAACTTCTTACTCTTCAATCTCCCCTCAAAGATCATTTTCTCAGGGAACCCTCTTTCTGAACCACTCTCCTAGAGTGGAATTTATTTCTTGCTGTATTACATCTGATTATGTCTCTACTAATGTCTATATCTCCCACGAGGTGATAAACTCCCTAGGATTTAGCACATGCCCGGTATGTAACAACACATACTCTAAAAAAGCGAATGCACGTATAAATGAATGAGAGTGAACGGAGATGTTGGTAGCATCGCTCAGCACAGGTGAAGGAGGGCGTCGGTACAAGCCCTAGGACAGCTCCAGGATGCTTTAGGCACCTCGGTGGTCCTTTCAGGAAAAACCTTCTCCGACACCTCAAAGTTCCACTCTGGCAGTGCCCCCAAAACCCAGCCATGGCATCTTCTGTCGGCGCGGCCGGCGCTGTGCGGCCTCCAGCCGGCAGGGGGCGCTGTGAAGAGCAAGCAGCTTCCGCCGCACCTTTCCCTTCCTTCTGCCGCCGGCGCCCGGACGTCCTGTTTTCGTTGGCGGCGCTCGGATGGCTCCCACCGCGGGAGCTGCCGCCGCCGCTTAGCGCAGCTTCTCGCCCGGGGAGCGGGGCGTAGCGCGGCCTCTCGCTTTGTCCGGTTCTCCCGCGCGTCGTCCGGAGGGCGCCGCTCCGCCGCCGGCAGCATGGGCCGGGAGTCACGGTGAGCGGCGCGGCGGCGGCGGCGGGCGGGCGGGCGGGCGGCTTCCCCGGAGGGAGAGGCGGGAGGGGATGTGGCCGCGGGGCAGGCCCGGCCCTGCGCGGACCCACGTGTGACCTGCTCCGCCGAGGCCCCCGGGGGGCTGGGCACCTCGCTGAGCAAGTGGCCGGCGACGGGCACGGGGTTCCCCTGCACTGTCCGCCAAACCCCCTGGGCTGGCTCATGATTGTGTGATTGCATTGTCTTGTTCATGTATTGTTGAGTTCGGTATGCTGATCTTTATGTTTAGATGGAGTATAGACTGTTATTTTCTTTTCTCGTACCGCCCTCGTATGAAATAGCAAAAATCTATTTCCCATTTTCTCCCTTTTTCCTTTCCTTTGATCTGTTTTTCTCCATAGCACGACATAGCATTTTGTGTATTTATATTTGTGTGTCATGCCTTCCTTTACAGAATGCAATCTGCTTGGGGTTTGGTCTGTTTTCCTTACTTTTTCTTCCCTTCCAAGGTAGTGCCCTCCCCAACCCCTCTGTATGTCCCCTCCCAAAAAAGATTTTTTTTTTAAAACAACAACCGTGTATAAGAAGTCTTTTTAGTGTTTAATTTGTCTGCTGAGTTTTTTTTTTTTTTTGAAAAAATATAATAAAGATATAATAGAAGCTACCTGTGTCTGCTAAACTTAATCTTGAACTTATTCTAGCCACTATCGGAAGCGATCGGCATCACGGGGACGATCGGGAAGTCGATCTAGAAGTCGCTCACCCTCAGACAAAAGAAGTAAACGTGGAGATGACCGACGGTCTAGAAGCAGAGACAGAGATAGGAGGAGAGAGAGGTCTCGTAGCAGGGATAAAAGAAGATCTCGCTCAAGGGACCGGAAGCGTCTGAGGTAAGGATGTTAATCTCCAAGGACCAATGATGAGAGAGAATCATCGATCGGCATCCAGATCCAGCCTGAAAACCGGGAATGTGCCCTTGATGGGACTTGAACTTGGATCCTTCAGTCTACAGGTGGATGCTCTATATCCTGAGCTAAACAGCTAGGGCAGTTATTCTATTTTAAAAAATTCTTGCCCTGGCTGAGTAGCGCAGTTGGTTAGAATTTTGTCTCTACCCTCCATGGTTGTGGGTTTGATCCCCAGTCAGGCCACATACATGAATGCATAAATAAGTAAAACAGCATATCAGTTTTTTCTCTTTCTCTCAAAAATTCAATTAAGCCCTAGCCATTTTGGCTCGGTAGATAGAATGTTGGCCTGCGAGGCTGAAGAGTTCCCGGTTTGATTCCATTCAGAGGCACATACCTTGGTTTTAGGCTCCTCCCCTGCCCAGTCTCTGGTCAGGGATGTACAGGAGGCAATGTGTGTTTCTCTCACATGGATATTTTTATCTTTCCCTCTCTCTTCCACTCTTAAGAATCAATGGGAAAAATGTCCTCAGGTAAGGATTAAAAAAATACGTCCAAGCCGAAACCGGTTTGGCTCAGTGGATAGAGCGTTGGCCTGCGGACTGAAAGGTCCCAGGTTCTATTCCACTCAAGGGCATGTACCTTGGTTGTGGGCACATTCCCAGTGGGGGTGTGTGCAAGAGGCAGCTGATCGATGATTCTCTCTCATCGATGTTTCTAAGTCTATCCTGCTCTCTTCCTCTCTGTAAAAAGTCCATAAAATATATTTTAAAAAAAATATGTTCAATTAAAAATCTTGCTGTATTCCAGTTGAAAATTGTTGACCTAGAATAAAGACTCAAATGGTATGTTAGGTATGGAAACTTTGGTTGTATTTCCTCTAATCCAAAGTGATTGCTTGAAGCCCCTCTGAGATAGGTTAAAAAAGAAGCTAAAGGTAAGGTTATATGCCATCACAGGAGTTCTGTTCTAAATCTGTCCCGAGAGCTTAGCACCATGCTCAGAGAATCCACAGAGAGGAACGAAGGGAGCGGCAGAGAGCCATCTCCCGTCCTGCTTACCGTTTGAGACTGTTTTTAAAGAGCTGATTCAGATTTGAATGAAAGAACATCTGAATTTTTAAAAAATATATATTTATTGATTTTTTTATAGAGAGGAAGGGAGAGAGATAGAGAGCTAGAAACGTCAACGAGAGAGAAACATCGACCAGCTGCCTCTTGCACACACCCTACCAGGGATGTGCCCACAACCAACGTACATGCCCTTGACTGGAATCAAACCTGGGACCTTTCAGTCCGCAGACCGATGCTTTACCGCTGAGCCAAATCAGTTTTGGCTGAACATCTGAATTTTTAATTTTGTTTTTACTTGATTACATATTATAGCCAAGCAGCCATTCCTTGCACTTTTCACTCTTTCTGGGGATGAAAAACAATTTTTAAATAAAAATAATCTCCCCATACCAAAAAAATTATTTTTCTAGTACAGTTTCTCAGTTCAGAAGGAAAGAATACAGGTTATATAGTTGCTGTGAACTGATTACAGAAAAAACTTTGGCTTTATCTTTTTCAAACATTAGAAGGAGAGATTGTAAAGGTAGTACATAATACCTTTGACATTGTGGATAGTGCTATCTTAATTTTATATCACGTGGAAGAGTTTCATGCAGTTCAATCAAGAGCTTGGTAAGTGAAAGGTTTCATTATTGATCTGGTCTTTGACTTTTTGTTGTGAAAGGTAGAATCACAAGATTTTAAGCAAAAAGGATTTTGAGATTATATTGTGAGGTCTCCATATTTTATAGATGAGGAAACTAAGACCCAGAGAGTTGATCTGTATGCCACGTCACTGGTTAGTAGCAGCACCAGGATAGGTACTCTGGTCTTCTCATCGTTATATCTGGAATCTTCCCACAGTCCTAATTTGTTCATTCTTAGGTTAAGGTTATCTTTGAAATTTAGGTTTTGTATATTATGGGATGTAAATTTCAACTTACAGATTTGCTGTGTTTTTCAGTAAACTTCATATTGAAATTAGGATCCTCATTTTTTCAGTGACCACTTTTAAGAATTGGCATTACCTCTTCCCTATTTTGCTGGTTTGATAGTTAATTGAAATCTCAATCTCTGCCTTTAATAATGGTGAAAATTAAGAAGCTTTTTTCCATGTGGGACAGAACCATAATCTGAAATAGAATATATGAAAAGTATTTCCTTTTCAGGCGTTCCAGAAGTAGAGAGAGAGACAGAAGTCGAGAGCGAAGAAGATCTCGAAGTCGAGACAGGAGACGCTCAAGGAGTAGAAGCCGGGCCCGGCGATCCCGCTCCTCCAGTCCCAGCAGTAAAAGCAAGAAAGCTGAGAACAGGTATGTTACCACTGGACCGGTCTGTCATGCAGGCTGGGAATTGACTGTCTTCCCTCTTCCTGGTGCCTCAGTTGGTTAGATTGTCATCCTGATATACCAAGGTTGTGGGTTGCATCCCCAGTCAGGTAACATCCAAGAGCAATGAATGCATAAATCAGGGAACAATTAAGTCAATGTCTCTCTCTCTCCCTCCTTCCCTCTCCCCATCCCCCTGCTTCTCTCTAAAATAAATTTTTAAAAAATTTAAAAATAATTACTGAATTTGACTCCTACCATCAACTGTTGGTAGAATTTTGTTTTAATAGGTTTTAAAGCTTATAATTCAATTGGAAAACACTAGACTATTTTAACCCATATAATGCATTGTTTTATTATTTAATAGCAATGGTCAGAAATACGTTTTATAAACATCTCTGGAACTATGGTTTTTCTTAGAAATTATTTGCATTTTTGACATTGACAAATGTGAAATTGTATGCATTGCTGAACTGCTGTTCAGATGGGTGAACTTTGTATAATTTAAATGTACATGTTTCAGTTTGAGATGGTATGTCTGTTAAACATAGTATGTTTACCTCTTTATAGTATCTTGTTAGTGGTTTATTCTTTGCCTATTGTTTCTTTTTTTTTTAAAATATATTTTATTGATTTTTTATAGAGAGGAAGGGAGAGATATAGAGAGCTAGAAATGTCGATGAGAGAGAAACATCGACCAGCTGCCTCTTGCACACCCCCTACCGGGGATGTGCCCGCAACCAACGTACATGCCCCTGACCGGAATCGAACCTGGGACCTTTCAGTCCCCAGACCGACGCTCTACCACTGAGCCAAACCGGTTTTGGCTGCCTATTGTTTCTAATGTGGTTCATAGGATAGTTGATATAGGGTCTTGTATCTGTTTTATGTATAGTCTTTATATTAATCATGACATTTCCTATATTATTTATTTTACTTAGAAAAATTTATTTTTATTTCCCCAAAGTTCATATAATAAAACTGGAGAAAAGTTCCCTCTCAGGCATTCATCTCCTAATCTTTAAGTGCCCCAGGAGAGTTGTAACCAGGAGCAGTGGGCAGTGACTGGGCTGACTTCCTGAATCTGTCTCCAAGGCTCCCTTTTCCTTGGCTCTGCAGTGAGCTGAAGCGGCCCTGCCTGAGCTTTTTCTTCCTGTGACATTTCTAGAGCTGAAGTCGCCCTGCCGCGGCTCTCATGTTGCTGCTTCTCTCCTAAGCCCTTGTCTCACTTCCCTAGCTTTTTTTTTTTTTTTTTTGTTAAATATATTTTATTGATTTTTCACAGAGAGGAAGAGAGAGGGATAGTTAGAAACATCGATGAGAGAGAATCATCGACCCTTCAGTCCACAGGCTGACGCTCTATCCACTGAGCCAAACCGGTCCTGGCACATCCCTAGCTTTAATAAACTTACTCTGACTAATCATACAACAAAAACGGAAACAAAAATGCGCGCGTGTGTGTAAATTCATAAAAGTGAATAAAATATGAACATGCAGTTTATCAAATAATTATAAAGCAACATCCATGTAATCATTGCCAAGGTCAGGAAATAGAACATTGTCAGAAGCCCTCCACATCCCATCTGTAACTGAGGTCTCTTATTTCCTTGGCTAAAACCAGTTCTGACATTTGTGCTAGTAATTTCTTTATAGTTTTACCACCTGTATTTTTATCTGAAAAAAATAGTAGCTTAGATATATGTGATTGAGAACCGCTAGCAGGGTCGCCTAAGACAATCGGAAACCACAGATATTTACATTACGACTCATAACAATATCAAAATTACAGTTATCAAGTAGCAACGAAAATAATTTTATGGTTGGGGGTCACCACAGCATGCGGCACTGTATTAAAGGGCCGAGGCATTAGGAAGGTTGAGAGCCACTGCTCCATACCCTGACAATGTTTGGTATTGTCAGTCCTTTCAATTAAAAAAAAATACTTTAAAATAGTTTATTGACTTAAGAGAGAGAGGAAGGGAGAGGGAGAGAGAGAAAACCATCCATGTGATAGCTCAACATCTACCAGCTGCCTTCTGCATGTCCCCTACCGGGGATTGGGCCTCAAACCTGGGCATGTGCCCTGACGCTGAGTCCAGCTGGCCACCTCCTGGTGCAAGGGGCGAAGTCCAGCTAACTGAGCCGCACTGGCCAGGGCAGCCCTTTAACTTTTTTGTTAATTGAGTAGCATGAAATACCAGTATCATTGTGGTTTTAATATGCATTTCTGTGATTACTAATGAGATTAAATTTTCATATGTTTATTGGTTATTCAGATCTCTTTTCCCAAGTACTTGTTTACATCTTTACTCATTTTCCTATTGGGTAGTTTCTCACTTTAAACAGATTTATAGGAGGCCGGGACCGGTTTGGCTCAATAGATAGAGCTTCGGCTTGGGGACTGAAGGGTCCCGGGTTCGATTCCGGTCAAGGGCATGTGCCTTAGTTGCGGGCACATCCCCAGTAGGGGGTGTGCAAGAGGCAGCTGATCGATGACTCTCTCTCATCGATGTTTCTATCTATCTCTCTCCCTTCCTCTCCGTACAAAATCAATAAAATATATTTTTAAACAGATTTATAGGAGGTTTTTGTTTTTGTTTTTAGACATCATGTATAGTTGTTTTGTGTTGATTATATGAGTGGCAAATATATTTTCTTACCCTGGTTTGTTGTTTCACTCTTTAATGATTTTTTTTTTTTTTAAATGTGTTTTCACCAATTTTTTAGAGAGAGGGGTAGAGAAACATTGATGTGAAGGTAGAACATTGATGGGCTGCTATCTGGATGTCCCTCACTGGGGTTCGAGCCTGCAACCCTTTTAGAAGTTTTTGCCCTAGCCGGTGTTCTCAGTGGTTAGAGCGTTGACCTTTCATTGAAGGGTTGCCGGTTCGATTCCCAGGCATTTCCTGGCTTGCAGGTTTGATCCCAGCTCTCATTGGGACTCCTGTGGGAGGCAACCATCATCTTTCTCACATCGATTTCTTTCTTTTCCTCTCTCTCCCCCCCTCCTTCTATTCTATCTGAAAATCGATGGAAAAATGATCCTTGGGTAAGGATTAACAAAAAAATAAAATAGCATTTTATACTAGAGAATATTTTTTAAAAAAAATATATTTTATTGATTTTGTACAGAGAGGAAGGGAGAGAAGATAGAAAGCTAGAAACACCGATGAGAGAGAGTCATCAATCAGCTGCCTCTTGCACACCCCCTACTGGGGATATGCCCGCAACCAAGGTACATGCCCTTGACCGGAATCGAACCCAGGTCCCTTCAGTCCCCAAGCCGACGCTCTGTCCATTGAGCCAAACCGGTCTCAGCTATACTAGAGAATATCTTGTTTATCTCTGAATATTTTCATCAAATATGGAAGCATTTCTAGACACTTTAAAAAGCTTTGATCATACAAGGGCAAAAAAGACCAACCAATTTGATTACATTAAAATCATCATTATTATTATTGCTATTTTTAACATAGGATGTTAATATCTTGATATGTTTCTCTATTTAAGTTTTATCCCTCCAATTTAAATTTTGTAGTTTTTTATATGATATGTCCTGTTTTTCTTATTTACAATTAGGGTCTTAGTGTTAATTTTTTATTATATTTCCAAGGTATTTATTAATGGAATATAAAAATCTATGTGACTCTTGGAAGTTTATTTCTTACCTAAAAAGTAAAATACAGATCTATAAGAGTATTTTTAAATGAATGTTCCAAGCACATATAGATGATGTGTTTTTTCTTTCTTTCTTTTTAGAAGGTCTAGGTCCAAAGAGAAAACAGATAGTGGAGAAAGTTCTAAAGAGAAGAAAAAGGACAAAGATGACAAGGAAGATGAAAAAGAAAAAGATGCCGGTGTATGTTTACTACCATAAATAATTATATAATGTAAACTTTTTTCTATGATGACAAATTCTTATTTATTTATTTATTAATATATTTTGTTTATTTTTTACAGAGAGGAAGGGAGAGGGATAGAGAGCTAGAAACATCGATGAGAGAGAAACATCGACCAGCTGCCTCCTGCACACTCCCTACCGGGGATGTGTCCACAACCAAGGTACATGCCCTTGACCTTAATCAAACCTGGGATCTTTCAGTCCACAGACCTCTATCCATTGAGCCAAACCAGTTTTGGCTCTTATTTATTTTTTAATGCTCTCTTTTATTTTGAAATAACTAACATATATAAGATAAACAGATAAAATAGTACTTGTTCCCATAAGAAAATGTTTTCTGTAAAAGTTGCATATCTATACATACCTGTTTTTGCTTACAAACAATTATACCATATGCAGCATTTTGTATCTTGCTTTTTTATACTTTAAAATTATAAATTAATTTATCAATATATAAGGTCTCAAGAATAATAAGCAGCCCTACCAATTTGTATTTTTGAAACATTAGCATTATATAACCATATTATAAGATATTTGGAAAGTTCAGAAATAATTCTCTGTAATCTCAGGTGCCCAAAACACCATCATATTATAATTATGTAATATTTTCTTTGTTCTTTATACACGCTGCGTTTCCATACCTATCTATGGTGGCAACTTATGTAACATCTTGATATACATATAATGTTTAATCTTTAAGTCCCTGATTATGTGGTGATTTGCTGTCTCTTAAAGTATTACTAATAATCTTGATAATGGCTTTAGAATGGCTATTTCTAGAAACTTAGATCTAAAGGCTAAAAGACTAAAATTTCTTAATCATGTTGATAAATAGCTGTTATTTACTCAATAATTTATAATAGAAAATTGCTTTTGATGGAGGCAATCTTGTAGGAGTTTAGATGATTTAAAATTGAGAATAACTAGTAACTAGGTATCTTTGGTAAGTCATGTAGTTTTTACTTTGAGGAAGAAATTGAATTCATGTGTGCATATTGCTTATATCTAAAATGAGATGAATTTATGGTGTTTGACATCTGTCTACTTTATTAGTTGAAAATGCTTAAAAAATTGATAAGCCCAGGAATTTATTGATTTTTTTAGAGAGAGAGGAAGGGAAAGGGAGAGAGAGATAGAAACGTCGATGAGAGAGAAATAATGACCTTCTACCTCCTGCACACCGCTGCTGGGTATTGAGCCTGAAACCCAAGCATGTGCCCTGACCAGGAATACAAGTGTGGCCTCCCCGTTCATGGGTTGATGTTCAATCACTAAGCCACACCAGCAGGGTGAAGATGCTTTTTTTACTATTTCATTTTGTGGGTATATTCTTGGAGATATTTAAAAGATGTGTGATCTTAATCTGGTCTAAATATAGGAGTTTGTATATACATCTGTTTTTTGTTCTTGTTTTTTATATATAAACTTTGGGAAAATAGTTGGAATATCACCTAGAGTAAAATCGTTTATCATTGTTTTTCTTTATCTCCTGTTTTCCTCCCAAGAACTTTGACCAAAATAAGCTGGAAGAAGAAATGAGAAAGCGGAAAGAAAGAGTAGAAAAATGGCGAGAAGAACAACGCAAAAAGGCCATGGAAAACATAGGGGAACTGAAAAAGGAAATTGAAGAGATGAAACAAGGGAAAAAATGGAGTTTAGAGGATGATGATGGTATATTCATTTGTTACAATAATAAACTATATAACAATTCATGTATAGTATTCTAGAAGTGTGTGAGTATAGTACTGATATTTTTAAGACCATTTTTTATGGTGGAAAAAATATCTATATATATAAAAGCCTAAGCTACTGTTATGACTGGTCACTGTGATGCACACTGACCACCAGGGGACAGACGCTTAATGCAGGGACTGCCACCTGATGGTCAGTGCGCTCCCACAGCCAGCCTCCCATGACCAGCCAACCTCCTGTGGTCCCTCCCCCTAATTGCTGCCTGGGCCTACGAACCCCACCCATGCATGAATTCCTATACCAGGCCTCCAGTGTTTATATAACATAACATAATGTTTATCATTTAACCATTTTTTAAGAGTACAGTTCATAGCATTAGGTACATTTCCAGTCTTGTGCTATCATCACCACTGTCCATTCCCAGAACTTCATCCCAAACAGAAACTCTGTTCCATTAAACAGTAATTATCCCCATCCCTGGTAACTTCTATTCTGCTGTTATGAATTTGCCTATTCTAGGTAACTCATAAAAGTGGGATCATATAATATTTGTCCTTTTGTAACTAGCTTATTTCACTTAGCATAATATCCTCAAGGTTCAGCTATATTGTAGCATGTATCAGAATTCCATTTTTATGGTTTAATAGTACTCTATGTTATATAAATATATGTGTTTATGCCATATTTTGTTTACCTATATATATGGGTTGTTTACACCTTTGGCTATTGTAAATAAAACTGTTATTATTGGTATGCAGGTAACTGTTTGAGTCCCTGCTTTTCAGTTCTTTATATACCTAAAACTGGAATTGCTGAATTCATAAGGAGGTTTTAAATATCCCTTTTAATATTTATGTTAAATTAAGAATTGTAAAGTAGTGTTTATTAAGGATTACTGATTTTACTTTAGAGTGGAGAGTTGGGTGCTTAAGGGCAAGTAAATAGCTTTTTATTTTTATTACAAATAAGAATGTTAGTAATAAGGGTAAATTAAGGACATGGTTTCAGATTTCTCCTTTGACTTTTTAATGACTTAAAACCCCTCCATATGTGATTTTGACTTTTTAATAAAGAAAGAATGAAATTTTATAGGAAATGGAATTTTGCTCCTTTTTTTTATTTTGAGAAAATTCCTTTAAAATTCTCATTTTCTTTGGAAGTTCCATAGAATGATTTAAAAAGATAAATGGGCCCGACCAGTTTTGCTCGGTATTTGAGCACTGACCTGTGAACTCGGAGGTGCCGTTCGATTCCCGGTCAGGGCCCATGCCTGGCTGTGGGCTTGATCCCCAGTAGGGGATGTGTAGGAGGCAGCTGATTGATGTTTTAGTCTCTTTCTCTTCCTCTCTGAAACCCATAAACATGTATTTTACAGAAAGGATAAATGGGTTGTATCTTTGATGACGTTTTAGTTATGAAAAAAGATTAGATTTGTCTTGAATTAAGAATGTTATTTTTTTTCTTTCTGTTTTAAAGGTAAATGAAAGGAAAATAAGTAAACATATTTAACAGATAAAGTTTTTAGTTTGGCTTCTTGTTGTGTAATTATAAGACAATAGTGAAATTCATTTTAGGCATAATTTTTTGCCTCTTCAACTTAATAATTTGTAATTTATTATAATTTTTTTCTTTTATTATTCAGAACTAATACATGCCCGGTTTAAAAACTTTGAAGTATATTTGAACCCAACACCCTCCTTTCCAGTTGATCAGTATATTCCTGGTCAACTGGAAAGAAGGGTGTTGGGTAGTGAGAGAACAGGCTAGAATGGTAGGGTGTGGTCTAATTGTGAAGAATTTCCTTTTGAAGCATATGTACAAAGAAAGTGTATTCTGATATTTTAGATGATGAAGATGACCCTGCAGAAGCTGAGAAGGAAGGAAATGAAATGGAGGGTGAGGAGTTAGATCCATTAGATGCTTACATGGAAGAAGTGAAAGAAGAAGTAAAAAAGTTTAATATGAGAAGCGTAAAAGGTGGTGGGGGAAATGAAAAGGTATGGAATTCTATTTTTTTTTTTTTTTTTTTTTAAATATTTTATTGATTTTGTACAGAGAGGAAGGGAGAGAGATAGAGAGTTAGAAACATCGATAAGAGAGAGTCATCGATCAGCTGCCTCTTGCACACCCCCCACTGGGGATACGCCCGCAACCAAGGTACATGCCCTTGACCGGAATCGAACCCGGGACCTTTCTGTCCCCAAGCTGACGCTCTATCCATTGAGCCAAACCGGTTTCGGCTGGAATTCTATTTTTAAAGATTTATATTCCTAGTTGGATAACTTGGTTTCAATGCTGCATTGACATATTACTGACTTGAATGACTTTATAATGTTTTTGTTTCCTTTCCTTTTTGGTAATTTTTCTAAGTATCAGAGTTGATAGTGAATTTTTAACTGTAAATGTTCTTCTTTCAAAACTATTATCACCATCTTTGTTTAGTTTCTCTGCTTACTTGTTGCCTTCTTACTAGGTCCGCTCCAGACTTCTTCAGCATTTCGTCTTTCATACTCCATCCCCTTTACCCTAGTCTACTTTTCTTTCTTAAATAGCATTTATTACTTCTCAAGTTAATATAATTTGATTTTTTTATCATGTCTATTATTTGTCCCCTATCTCTTCTAAAATAAAGCTCCTCAGTGACCTTTACCTGTTTTATTGATTTCGCCCTAAGCTCCCAGAACAGTGTCTTGCTTGTTGAATGAATGAAAAGTACCATTTAATAGTGTTTTTAAAGTAAATTATATTGCATAGTAACTATATAAAATTATATATTATACAATTAACTATATATAATATAAAATTATATATTATACAATTAATATATGGGGTGGACAAATATAGGTTTATAGTTGTGAGTATGTGAAATAGTTAATAAAGCTATTGTAATAATCATAACTTGCATGTCTTTCCAAATGAACAACTATAATCCTACTTTTGCCCACCCTGTGTTAATGTATTATAAAATACATTGTGATATATTGCATTGTAAGATTTAAATGAGAAAGCAGACCACTTTTTTGTCTTTTCACTAAGTTGCTAATAACTAACTTAATTTGATTTATAAATTATGGCAGTTATTGTGTTTCAGTTGGCAATAGTGTGTTGAAGGCATGGGGAGGTGAGAACTGGGTGGGAAAAAGGGGGATATCTGGAATTCTTGCAACAATAAAGATAAATTTTAAAATTTTTCAGTTTTTCAAAATATTTTATATTCCTTTTTTATTTTAGAAGTCTGGGCCAACAGTCACAAAAGTTGTCACGGTTGTGACAACCAAGAAAGCAGTAGTGGATTCTGATAAGAAGAAAGGGGAGCTGATGGAGAATGACCAGGATGCCATGGAGGTAATTCTTCATTATTTTTGACTTTTCATGATGCTCCCTTAGTGACGCCCTGGTTGGGGAGCTCAGTTGGTTCGAGCGTTGTCCTGATATGCCAGTCAGGGCACAATCAGGAATCAACTAACGAATGCGTAAGTAAGTGGAATAACAAATTGATTTCTCTCTCTTTCCCTCCCTTTCAAATCAGTTGAAAAAAATAAAGTGCCCAAAGTGATGCTGCCGGAGAAGTATTTACTAGGAATCATTGATGAGGATGTACTTTTCAATTATGCAAACTATTATTAGGAAGTCTTGTCATTCTTAATATTATAGCCAAATACTCAGTTGGTAGAACAATCTAACATCTTTGCTCTTTTGCTCTGTTCCCATTTGTTGTTAATCCTCACTTGAGGCTAATTTCTCATTGATTTTTTAAATTAAGAGTGGAAGGGAGAGGGAGAAACAGGGAGAGAGAGAAACATCGATGTGAGAGAGACCTGTTGATTGGTTGCCTCCTGCATGTGCCTGGACCAAGGCCTGCTCTTGACGGGAATCGAACCTGAGACCCTTCAGTGTGTAGGCTGACATTCTATCCACTTAGCCAAACCGGCCAGGGCTGTGTGCACATTTTTGATTGTCTTACATTTCATCAGCTCCCCTCAGACATACAGTAGGGAGAGAAGAAATGAAGTGACAAAATGAAATTTTGTCCTCTTAACATGCATTGTTAAAATTTATTTAGGGAACTATAGCAGAACATTAAAGCAGTATTAGAATTATTTTATTTATTTTTATTGGTTAATGATTGTAGAGAAAGAAGAAGTGGGGGAGAGAAACATTGATTTGTTGTTCTCTTTATTTATGCACTCACTGATTGATTCTTGTGTGTCCTGATTGAGGATCAAACCCACAGCCTTGGCATATTGGATGATGCTCGAACTGGCCTACGAGGCCAGGGCAAAATTATTGTGTTATTTTAGCTTTATGTTGTTAATGCCACTTTGTATAAAGATAAGAAAAACTAATTGAGAAATTCAGAAATTTAAAAAGTAAAAGCCAAAGATTATTTTCTAGGAGAGGATGATTTTATTTTTAATTTAATTTTTTCCCATCATCATTTATTTATCTGCTCCTTCTCCCCCCCCTCCCCCCCCACTCTTCCACCACAAACCTCCTCTCACCCTCCCACCTTACCCCTGTGCTGGGAGAAGAAGATTTTAAAAGCTAGGAATATTGATTGCCATAAATAGAAAATAGAAATGGATTTAGCTTTTAACTTTTTTTTCTTTAACTTTTTTTTCTTTAATTATAGTATTCTTCAGAGGAGGAAGAAGTTGATCTTCAGACGGCCCTCACAGGCTATCAGACAAAACAGAGAAAGCTTCTAGAGCCAGTAGATCATGGGAAGATTGAATATGAACCATTCAGAAAAAACTTTTATGTTGAAGTTCCAGAACTAGCAAAAATGTCTCAAGAAGGTAAAATTCTTTTTTTTTTTTTATATGTTGCTATTGTGGGAACAGAAGAGGATACACTTTTCTTTGTCCAGGAGGAATGTGGATAGGCCTGTGCGTTGATGTATGAAAAGGGGGATTGCCCGATTTACCTGGGAAAGTGAAAGGGAACTGGAAGGTGAGAAGTCATTCCAGAGCAGCGGTCGCCAACCGGGGGTCCGGGAGGTCTGAAAGGTTGGCGCCTGCCGTTCTAGATAGTGGGTAAATCATCTGCCGAAATTCAGACTTGTGAGGAGTCAGTGTGTTTTTGAAAGTATTTTTAAAAATGAGCATCCAGGTGGTTGTGGCTCAGGTGGTTGGACGTCCTCTCATGCACTGAAAATTGCTGGTTCGATTCCCAGTCAGGGAATCAATGCCTGATTGCGGGCTCCATCCCCAGTGCTGGGTGTGCAGGAGGCTGATTGACGTTTTACTCTCACATTGATGTTTTTCTCTCTCTGCCTCTTCATCTCTCTAAAAATCAATAAAAAATCTTTTTTTTTTTTTTTTTTTAACGAGCAAAAATTAGTTTGACTTGTTTAGTTGTGAATTTTAGGATTGAAAATATTCTTCATGTGAAATTAGCAAATAATATATTGTTAGCTCTTGAGATTGGGGAGTTAGGAACCAATGTGCATCTATAATATTGGTAGAATAAGGATAATCTGGTCAACTCCTGCTTGAAGAAGACAATTGTATTACTTGTCAATCATTGTTCTTTTATTACTTTGCAATTTTAAGATAAAATAAAAGCCAAATTGTAGAAATTGGGATATTTCCTTTCATCCTTTGTTGGTTGCAAACAGTAATTGCTTCAACTGTCTCTGTCTCTCTGAGCTATTCGGTGCTGTGTCCAATTGCTTTTCTATGGGGTAATCTGTGTTAACACTAGGAAAGGAATTGGAGATTCTTAATCTTAACCTTGGCTAATTGAAAAATATAAGGCACTAATAGTAGAACAATAATTAAGAGTTTTTAATCTGGATTTTGTTTTATAGAGGTGAATGTCTTTCGGTTAGAAATGGAGGGCATTATTGTCAAGGGAAAAGGTTGCCCCAAACCAATTAAAGCTTGGGTTCAGTGTGGAATTTCCATGAAGATCTTAAATTCTCTCAAAAAGTAAGTGGTTAGTGGTTGTCCACATTTTTAGAATTTTCTACTCAAAAGTAGCCTTTTCACACAAATATCTCCCTTGGTTGTATTTTTGGCTCTAATAGAAAAACATATTTTTTCTTAAACAACTTTATTGAGATAATTTGCATAATAACAAAAGGACTTCTTTAGTATATTTTTGGGGTTATGCAGTCATCACCATAATCTAATTTTAAACATTTTTATCATCCCCAAAAGAGATCTGTATCCATTAGTCGTCTTCTTGTTTCTTCACCCTAAGCAATCACTAATCTTCTGTGTCTATAGATTTGTCTATTATGGACATTTTATATAAACGGGAGCATACCAGTATAGTCTTTTGTGACTGGCTACTTCCACTTGGTCTATTTCAAAGTGCAACCATGATATACAGTGTCTTAGGACTGTATTCCTTATTGCCAAATAATATTTTATTGTAGGAATATACCACATTTTAGAAAACCTTTTTCTCCTGGAATTTTTAGAGCCTAAGAGATCTCAACTTTTACCTTGTCTTCATCTGGTTTTCTTTTTAAGGCATGGCTATGAAAAGCCCACACCAATCCAAACTCAGGCAATTCCTGCTATAATGTCTGGACGAGACTTGATTGGCATTGCCAAGACCGGAAGTGGAAAGACCATTGCTTTTCTGTTGCCCATGTTTAGACACATCATGGATCAGAGGTCATTGGAAGAAGGAGAGGGGCCAATAGGTACAATTCTTTCCCATTAAACTATTTATTCAGATAACTATTTTGTTGTCAATCAGAAAGACCTGATACTTTATATTCTTAATTATAACAATAAAGATATCTTTATGTACATTTTCTTTATAAATTTGGCACTTTGGGGCTGATTTCCCCTTACCAGCAGGTGGAGTGAGAATCTTCAGAGCTCTGGAGTGACATCTCAGAAGTACAAAAACAGCCTCTCCTGGCACAGCTCAATTTTTAAACTCTGACTCGGCAGGTAGACTCCTCATGCATCTATCTGTTTATTTATGTTGAGGTTTGTTCTTCGCCCCGTATCAGTGGATTTATAAACTCAACATAGAGGATTATAAAGAAACATGTTTTCCCCTTTTTGGCCTTAAAAGGCTATTGTGCCAGCATTTCATTTAGGATTTGGCCTTCATATTCAGATTTCTTGATTCATTTGGCAGACCTCTTTTCTGCAAATTTGAATAGGGTTTTGGAAGGTTGTTACGAGCTCCTCTCGGAAATGTAGGGCGCAGTATATTTTTCTTCTACCTGTGTCCCTCAGACCAAGGTTGTTTCTGGAAACCGGGGAATGGCTCTGCAGCACAGTGAGTCACTTGATTATCTTCGCTCTGTGATTTGCAGTTGTGAATGATTTGCATTCTTTTCCACCCAGTATTTTCTTGATGGTTGAGTAGGCATTTAACTGATTTATCTTCCTATAGCATGTTCTTAAGTCTACTTAAAGTAATTCTTCGTCACAATCTTTACTATTATAAAGCTTCTAAAATTGGGTTTTTGGAGGCGCATAAAACAAATTAAAACAAAAATTAGACTAAGAGCTCTAAACTTTATTACAGAGGTTAAATATAGCACTTGACAGCATAGCCTCTTAAAGAGTGTGATTTGGTGGTTAGGCTTTTGACGTATTTATCTTTTCAGCTGTCATCATGACTCCAACGCGAGAACTGGCTTTACAGATTACTAAAGAATGTAAGAAGTTTTCGAAGACCTTGGGACTTAGGGTGGTCTGTGTTTATGGAGGAACAGGAATCAGTGAGCAGGTAGTTATAACAGGAAATTCCTTTTTTTTCATTCCTAAATTGAATGATTTAATAACATAAAAGTGATTTTTTTGTTTTTGTGTTTTGTATAGTGATTGCTTCTAAAATCTTAAAGAATGAGGTGTGAAAACAATACAGTGAATTGTTATATTTTATAATTTTTAAGTCCTCCTTAAATTTTAGCCTTCTCATTTCTCCTCCTCTTTCTTTGCTCAAGAAAGGCAGATATTTTTTCTGTTTTACAGATAAGGAAATGTTCAGAAAGGTTAAATAAGGTTACCAAAGTCTTTAGGTTAACAATATGTGGTTTGACCAAGAACCTAGGTCTTCTGATTCCTGGACAGTATTTATTTTTTCTAATATATGTGACATCTTTGAAAGATGGGATACATTGCTATCAGGGTTTTAGCTGAATTCTTGATTTCAGAAAGATTTAAAAATACCTTCGTTCTCTCTCTTTAGTTTGACATTTCTCCAGGTGTCTTCTAAAGAGTGATAGTCATTGGATATTTTTTAAAAATATATATTTTATTGATTTTTCATAGAGAGGTAGGGAGAGGGATAGAGAGCCAGAAGCATCGATCAGCTGCCTCCTGCACACCCCCAACAGGGGATGTGCCCGAAACCAAGGTACATGCCCTTGACCAGACTCGAACCTGGGACCCTTCAGTCTACAAGCCGATGCTCGATCAATTGAGCCAAACCGGTTTTGGCGTCATTGGATATTTTAAATAGAAGGAAAAAACTAGGTTTGTTTTATGGTCAAATAAGTTTTGTAAATGTTGAATTGTACAAAGTTAAAACATGTTTCTTTCCTGCAAGACTCCTTTGTCTTTAATATGCAAATATATTGTGATGCTAGAAGAATGGGTTTAATGGCTTTTTTTTTTTTTTTACTTATTTAACCACAAAACCCTGTTCTCAGGTTCTAGAACATACTTTAGGAATATTTGCTTCTGTTATCCAATTGCTATTTTAAACACTTGATTTTAGTTTTCTAAGTTTATCTTTGTGAGTGTGTGTGTGTTTGTTTTTTTTTACCACAGTGTATAGTAAGAAATACATTTAAAGATAACCTTGTACATGCATGCATAGTATGTTTATAAAGAAGTCAAACAAAATTTTGTAATGTTTAACACATTCTGATATTTTTCATTCTGTTTCATTTTCAAAATGCTGTTTGTGTGTTTTGATTTCATGATTCACTAGTGGAAACAACTCATTTAAAAACATTGATCTTATATGTAATTGCTTTATTTACTGCTATCTGATATTCTTTTTGGTTTTGAGGGATTGTGTCAAATTAAAATAGGTAAAAACTCTGGTTTTCATTGATTTTGAAGTTATATAATCCAAAAAGGAGAAAACATGAATTCTCATTTTTGGGTTATATACATATTAGCAGTGCTCCAGCATTTCAGTATATTAAGTAGGAAGCTTTGGATTCTTCTAATCAGATTTCAGTTTCTTACACTATGGAGCTGTGCTAAGGACCCTGGCATCTCAAATCTCTTTAAATAAGCACTGGTTATAAATAGACTATAAGAGTTCATTTTTTTTTTTTTTTTATTAGATTGCTGAACTGAAAAGAGGTGCTGAAATTATTGTTTGTACACCTGGTCGAATGATTGACATGTTAGCAGCTAACAGTGGTAAGTTGGGTATTTTTTTCTCTTTTTCTCCTTTTTGGATTATATACATTTTTGTTAATCACAGCAGAAACAAGAAACCATCAAAGGGTTTCTATATATCTTCTTAAAGCTGTAATATCTTAGAATTTGTATTGTAACAAACTTATTGTTGTAAGTGTTCATAATATTTTTGCAATTTAAATGAAAATTTCTTTTTAGAACTAACTGATCTTTTTAGCACTTTAACATGGATTCTTAATCCAAGTTTAGCCTAATTTTCCTTTTAAAAGGATGAGGAACTATCTTTTTTCATTATAAAATTTAGATTTTTTTTTTTTTCTTCTCCACAGTAGATATTTTTTCTCCACAAGTGCCAGTATTTTCTTACAGTACTGGATCAATTAAGATATTGCAGCTTCAAGAAACTTTATCTTTTGTAAATATTGCATGTTTTTAGCTCAAACATTGTGCTTTGTTCAAATATTCCCTGTCAAAACTGTTACTAAACTGTTGGCATTATTTAACTTCTGTGGAGAAAGGCCCTTCAAGATTTATAGAACTGGGCTTCCGAGACTTAAACCATCAAAGGTAGGTAATTTAATGCTGTTCCCAACCTTACAAAATTACTTGGGGCTGCAGATTTTGGTATGGAATACTTAAATATTAGAAAACATTTATTTGGACTTAATTCTGTTTTTTGAAGAAAATATTTTCAAAGGTTTTTGTTGCAGTAGTTAGTATATACATAATAGAGTATTAAAACCCAAATAGTGCATGTTTCTAATAGCATTCTGCTTGAATTTCTGTATCTATTTAATTCTAATGCTATATGAAGTTGACAAAGTGACATTGAAATTGTACAGCATATGAAAGGTTTTGGTTGGATGTTGAAATAATCCCTTGTTTTTTCTCAATGCTGCATTAAGTCTTCTCCTGAAATTCATCTTGATTAATTTTACCTTTTTCCCTTATCTGTCCTTTCAGTTTATATTTAATAACTGTTTGCCAGGTGATTGATTCAACAATTGATAGAAATGCTTGTGTTAATTGCTTAGAAAGGGTTTCCTGTGTATGTATGTAATTTTTACTAGCTAAGAAGCCTGTCACATTTCTTTAAACCCGTGGGAGAATGTAATAAAATTGGATTTTTTATCTGTATATTAAAAAATGTATCCATGTAATACATTTGGTATTTAGTTTTCATGTAACGTGATAGTTACCTAATGGTGTTGCGTAGCTTCTCATTAATGTTTTGACACGCCCATTAGAAGTTTCTGACTAATGGAAGTAGATTATAAGGTTATATAAAGAGAGGTTTTTTGCATTTGGAATAGATAGCACTGGCATTTGCTTTCCACACATACGCTGTAATCTCTAATATGTTTTTTCCTAGGTGATGCGGTCAGATAATGGCTGATGTGGCTCGATGCTTCATCTCAGTCTTAGTTTTATGATGTGTTTTGGAGAGGGCTGTTTTCTGAATTTTACAGGTTCTTCAGGCCCTATGATGGTATGCAAGAGAAGAGTTTGACAAATAAAGGGCCTCATATACCCATTGTCAGAAAGTATTTGCCATTAGTTAAGACATTGTAGACCAAAATTTCTTTTCACTGTTTAAAGATACCTAACTTACCCCTCTGGTTAAGTCAGGCATTTTAGTTCCCTTTACAGTTTTGTAATGTTCTTGGTAGCCATAAAATGAATTGTGACTGATTTTTAGTTTTCTTTTTTTCTTTTTTCACCCCCCCTTATCTTAGGTCGGGTCACAAATCTTCGAAGAGTGACATATGTTGTTTTAGATGAAGCAGACAGAATGTTCGATATGGGTTTTGAACCACAGGTAATCGTTAAATTCCGTAGAGTTTTGAACTATAAAATGAACCATGTAACAACTATGAGACTGTAATTTTTGTAAGGTTTTAAAAATCCTCACATTTCTGCTCTGTGGGTTGGGACATAAGAAATTGAAATAGCTATTTATGTTTTTAATTCTCTATACAACTCATTCAGGAAGTGTTCGTGCAGGCTTTACTTAGCCTTCTAAATAAATTGGTAAAATTAGAGTTGGAATGCTAATAGAAGAAATTTAAGCTTTCATATTTATTTCATATTTTGTAGTTTTAATGTCCAAATACATTGCTTTAATTCTTGCTTTTAATTACCTAAATGATATAGATAGCACATATTTAAATTCTCCAGTTGTAAAAACTGATGCCCAAAGCATTTGCCTAGCTTAGACTTTAACTGACACATGCTATTTGCTCAAATATAAATTTCAGTGCTATAAACTTAGAACAGTACATGTTAAAAGATGGTAGAAAATTTTCTTAACCAGAGGAGTAATGTTTGCCCTAGCCAGTTTGATTCAGTGGATAGAATGTCAGCCTGCGAACTGAAAGTTCACAGATTTGATTACAGTCATGGGCACATACCTGGTTGGGGTGCGTGTTGGGGAGGCAACCAATTGATGTGTCTCTCTCACATGGATGTTTCTCTCTGTCTCTCCCTCTCCCTTCCACTCTCTTTAAAAATCAATGGAAAAATATCCTTGGGGAAGAATTAACAAAAGAAAAAAAAGGAGGGGTGAAGGAGAGCAACGTGAGTTAACAGAGTTTATGAGAGACAGAAACATCTCCACTTATGTATTAATTTATTGATTGATTCTTGTATGTGTGCCTAGCGCGGATCAAGCCGATATAATTTGGGGTATATGGAATGGTCTAACCAACTGGGGTGTCTGCCCAGCCAGGGCCAAAAAAATTATTTTAATCACAAACTGCAGTAATAGAAATGGGGCTTAGAAAGGGATAAGATTAAAATTATAGCCAAAACCGGTTTGGCTCGGTGGATAGAGCATCGGTCTGCGGACTGAAGGGTCCCAGGTTCGATTCCAGTCAAGGGCATATACATTGGTTGTGGGCACATCCCCAGTGGGGGGTGTGCAGGAGGCAGCTGGTCGATGTTTCTCTCTCATCGACGTTTCTGGCTCTCTATTCCTCTCCCTTCCTCTCTGTGGAAATCAGTAAAAAAATAAAATAAAATAAAAGATTAAAATTATATTGTCTTTTCAATTATTCATGCATTCTCCAAAAATGTATTGCCTGTTACGTGATAGTGTATGTAGTGTGTTTAGAATTAAAGACCACATTCTAAATGAGATACAGAGGAGTCCAAAAGTGAGTAAATAGGATATGATAACACTTGAGCCATGTGAAAAATAGTGAAAGGGGTGAGGACATTTAGCTTGGAGTAGAGGACTTATTAGCATTCTTTACAGTTTTTTTCCTCCCCCCAAAGGAAGGTCAGTAAATGCTCCGGGCAACAGTAGTGGTTAACTGAAAACACTGGCATGTGGATGGAGGATATTTCAGACTGGGCAGGAGTGAAGCCAGGGATACCTGTAGGAGACAGTGGAAGTCATCCAGATGAGAGGTGGTTGAGGTTTGGGCCAGGAACTCAGGATTTATGTTGTAAATGCCAGTGCCTTGTCTAGGACTGTTTCTCAGATTTTCTTTGGAGTGAAAATGTGATCCTAGCCGAAACCGGTTTGGCTCAGTGGATAGAGCATTGGCCTGTGGACTGAAAGGTCCCAGGTTCGATTCCGGTACATTGGTTACAGGCATATCCCCGGTAGGGGGTATACAGGAGGCGACTGGTCAGTGTTCCTCTCTCATCGATGTTTCTGGCTCTCTATCCCTCTTCCTTCTTCTCTGAAAAAAAATCAATAAAATCAATCAATCAATAAATAAAATATAGTCTCAAATTAAGATTGTTGGCTCAATAGGTACATTTAAAAAAAAAAGTGATCTTAAAATTTGTTATATTCTTGTCATGACCTTCATTCACCTTTCCTAATTTCTAGCCACTCACTACTACCTACCTTGAAACTATCATGTGTGTGTTTGTTTTTTTTAATTAAAAATTTTTTTCTTTTGTTTTTTATTAATCCTCACATAAAGATTCCCTCCCTCCCCCCATTTTTAGAGAGACTAGAAGGGAAGGGAGGGAGAGAGACACATTGATTGGTTGCCTCCTGAGGTCCAAGAATGAACCTGCAACTAAGTACATGCCCTTGAATGGAAATCGAACCTGAGACCCTTTTGTGTCTGGGCCAATGCTCTAACCACTGAGGAAACCAATCAGAGCAAAAAAAAATGTTTGTTTTAATGCTCACCAAAGTTTGTTTATTGATTTTATTTTTTATTTTATTTATATTTTTAAATATATTTTATTGATTTTGTACAGAGAGGAAGGGAGAGAGATAGAGAGTTAGAAACATCGATGAGAGAGAGAGTCATCGATCAGTTGCCTCTTGCACACCCCCTACTGGGGATATGCCCGCAACCAAGGTACATGCCCTTGACCGGAATCGAACCCGGGTCCCTTCAGTCCCCAAGCCGACGCTCTATCCATTGAGCTAAACCGGTTTCTGCTGTTTATTGATTTTAGAGAGGAAGGTAAATGGGGAGAGGGCGAGAAACACTGATAAGAGATAGAAACATCCATTGGTTGCTTCCTGTACATACCCCGACCGGGGATCAAACCTGCAACCTGGGTATGTTTCCTGAGAATTGAACCCGAGACCATTTGGTGCACAAGATGATGCTCCAACCTACTGAACCACACTGGCCAGAGCTGCTTTTTTTTTCCTTAAAAAAGTTTTTTTTTTTTTTAATTAAAAAAAATACCTTTTTTAATTGATTTCATAGAGAAAGGGGGAGGGAGAGATAGAAACATCAATGGTGGAAGAGAATCAGATCAGCTGCCTTCTGCACACCCTCTACTGGAGATTGAGCCCACAACCCTGATATGTGCCCTTGACTGGAATCGAACCCAGGACCCTTTTGCTTTTTGCTTTCTTGTTTATACTAGTCATTACCAGAGCCTTAGGACTTCTTGATTCCTCCAGTGCTCTATAGACACCGAGGCAATCGTTGTCTGTATCCCATCCACTCAATAGTATGTTCGTTTTTTAAAAAAAATATATTTTACAGATTTTTTACAGAGAAGGGAGAGGGATAGAGAGCTAGAAACATCGATGAGAAAGGAACATCGACCAGCTGCCTCCTGCACACCCCCTATTGGGGATGTGCCTGCAACCAATGTACATACATACCCTTGACCGGAATCGAATCTGGGACCTCTCAGTCTGCAGGCAGACGCTCTATCCACTGAGTCAAACCCGTTTCGGCAATATGTTCATTTTCATTGTTCTGGTTCATTCTGTAGTTTTTATCACCTTTAACACATATTTATCTACCTTATTAGAATATAAGCTCCATTAAGACAAGTTTTTGTCTATTTTCATTGTCTATTCAAACACTTACAAAATGCCTGGCACATAATGGTTGCTCAGTAAAAACGTATTGAGCCCTAACCAGTTTGGCTCAGTGGATAGAACGTCAGCCTGTGGACTGAAGGATCCAATTCTGGTACAAGGCGTGTACCTGCGGGCACAACATCCCCAGTAGGGCGTGTGCAGGAGGCAGCTGACTCGGTGTTTCTCTCATCGATGTTTCTAACTCTCCCTCTTCTCCCTTCCTCTCTGTTAAAAAAAATAAAAAAATAAAAAAATAAAGTATATTTAAAACAAAACAAAAAAACCCCACATGTATGTTGAATAAATGAAATTAAATGGTAATATTAATCATAGCAGCACAATTTATAATAGCTAAGATTGGCCTAAATGCCCATCAGCAGATGAGTGGATTAAAAAAGTGATATATCTACACAATGGAATACTGTGCCCCTATAAAAAAAAGAAGGAACTTTTACCATATACATGGATGGAACTGGAAAGCATTATGCTAAGCGAAAAAAGCCAGAGAAAGATAAATAAGCCACATGTGATCTCACGCATATGTGGGATATAATGATCAACATAATTTGATGATCAAGAATAGATCCAGAGACACATGGTAGGGAAGCGGGGAGGTTAGAGAGCAACCAAAGAACTTGTACACATGCATATTAGCATAACCAGTGGACACTGGCACTTGGGCAGTGGGGGCTCGCCCGGGGTGGGAATGGCTTGGGGGTAGGGGTCAGTTGGGGCCGTGGTTGGCAAACGGTGGCTCACGAGCCACATGCGGCTCTTTGGCCCCTTGAGTGTGGCTCTTCTATAAAATGCCACGACCTGGGTGAGTCTATTTTGAAGAAGTGGTATTAGAAGAAGTTTGTTTTAAAAATTTGACTCTCAAAAGGAATTTCAGTGTACTAGATTTTTGGCTTAAACATGTGGATGGTTAGAATTGCTATTTCTAGAAAAAGGGAAATTATGAGAGGAACAAATTATGGGTAAAGTCAATTGTAGAATTCTAAGGTAAGAGGTTTAAAAATCACTGATTAGATGTTCTCAAAAGTTCCTTCTCCTTGGTTTTGATGTCATTTTTAGCGACTACCATATTGATTTATGTTTTCTCAGGTCATGCGAATTGTGGATAATGTCCGTCCTGACCGACAGACGGTTATGTTTTCCGCTACTTTCCCCAGAGCTATGGAGGCTTTGGCCCGCAGAATCCTGAGCAAACCCATTGAAGTGCAGGTTGGAGGCAGGAGTGTGGTTTGCTCGGATGTGGAGCAACAAGTGGTGGGTATCATCCTTACGAAATCCCCAATGTGTGATCCTTTTGGGATCACTGTTTGTGATGTAGTTAGATTATTTCTAAAAATACATAGCATACATCAGGGGCAGGCTTTTAATATTTTACCGATACACTTGAACATGTGCTTTCCATGAACTGACTGTTTTACGATGCTCTTGTAGTTTTTTCCACCAGATGTGGACTGGTAGGTAGAAATGTCATTAGCTATCTTATTCTTTGGTTAATAGGATGTGAGGGTAAAAGGCAGAGAGAACAGATGCTCATTTGTCCACATTTGCAAGCCTCTTATTCTTTGTAAGTTAACAATTTTTTTGGCCTTACTGGTTTACTAATTCAAATCAAAATTTTTCTAATCCTTCCTAATGATTTAGGTGTTGTCATTTATCCTTTGCCACAAAACAAGTATTTTGGTTTATGAGATGTATTTGTGTTTTTATTCCATTATCTTGGTACAATTTGGTGTTTTCAGATTGTGATTGAAGAAGAAAAGAAATTCTTGAAGTTACTTGAGCTTCTGGGCCATTATCAGGAATCTGGATCTGTCATTATATTTGTGGATAAGCAGGAACATGCTGATGGTCTTCTGAAAGATTTGATGAGAGCATCTTATCCTTGCATGTCTCTTCATGGAGGTAATGTTTAAGGAAATCTGTTTAATACTTGGCCAAGTACTGTGCTGTGTTCTGAATGATAATATTTACTTTGTATTCTTAATTTAAAACTAAATTTTATATAATCTGTCTCAGTTTAATCACAATAGCACTACCCTATATACTAAAGAGGTAATATGCAAATTGATCCTCACTCCATCACAAGATGTCTCTCAGTCTGAGGCTCTTTGGGTAACATTTAAGAGAGATCCTATTAGGTAGGTTTTACTAGTGGTCCTTGAACTTTAATGTGCATGTGTAATCATCCACATATTTTGTTAAAATGCAAAATCTGATTCAGTAATTTGGGGTAGCATCTGAGATTCTGAATTTCTAACAAGCTTCCATGTGATGCTGCTTCTGGTCCTTAGATAAAACTGAGTAGCAAGACTATAAACCCTATAGGAGAAAAGTCTGAATCCTGTCAATATAGGCTGAATGAACATGCCTTCTGTTGCTCCCTAAATAAGTTTAGGCTAGTGATTCTGAGATTGGGCTGCTGCAGTTACAAGCCTTCTAGATAAGAAAGGGGGCAAGCAAGGGTAGATATGGAAGGTTCATAAATGAGTTAGTAGTAGTACCCTTTGATCTTGCAGTGAAATTTTCATAGTGTTTTATTTTCTATATTGTAGTTGTTGGAAGTGTGGTCAAAATAAATTGGATTCTTTACTCTGTGTTTAACTTCTTTCTCTGAGTGTCAGAGGAAGTGGAAAGTTTAATTTGAATGTGAGATTTTTATAATTCTTATGTGTCATTTACTTGCAGGTATTGATCAATATGACAGAGATAGCATCATAAATGACTTTAAGAATGGGACCTGCAAACTTCTTGTGGCCACTTCTGTTGCTGCCCGAGGTTTAGATGTGAAACATCTGATTCTTGTAGTAAATTACAGCTGCCCCAACCATTATGAAGATTATGTACACAGAGCAGGACGAACTGGAAGAGCAGGCAACAAAGTAAAAAAAAACTTTTAAGTTGATTTTTATTAAGATCTAAATGTTTCTTTACTGTTTTAAGGAGTAAGTAATCAGAGTTATGGGAACATTTAAAAATCCTCCATCAGCCTGGCCAGTGTGGGCTTGGTTGGGCATGTCTGTTTCCAGTTCAATCCGCCAGGACACATGCCGGGGTTTTGGGCTTGATCCCTGGTGGTCAATATTCCACTCTAATATAGATATATATCTCTCTCTCCCTCTCTCTTCCTTTCTATCTAAAAATCAAATGAAACTTTTTTTTTTTTTTTAAACTAAAAAACGGGGTGGGGGGAATCCTTAATCATCAAAGTGTGAGGAATAGTTGATCGCGTGCATATGTATGTCTTAAGTATTGTTAAAATTACACGTCTACATATTTTGGAAATTACCAGATACCAAGCTACTCTCTGTAGTGAGATGGTGTTAGCCATTTGTGTCCCCTTTTAGGATTTTTTTATCTGCCTAAAGTTTCTATGTGTATCCATGTATAGGGTTTAGAATCTTTCATTGGTTTTTATAAAAATATGTGGGATCATAAAATATACTCAAACCCAAACCTGTCACCTCTGTTCTTGTCCCCTCCACCAATGCACATACACATCATTTGCTTCTTTGACTCAGGTATTCCAGTAAATATAAGGTCTACTTCATTCTTTTTGCTTGCTAGTTTTTCTTTCTTTTTTGTTTGTTGTTTAATTCATTCTTTTTGGAGCTGCAGAATATTTTGCTGTTGGAAACATTCATGATGATATGGTATGGCATACTGAAGCAACATTAATAGTAATAGGTTATATATATGGAGTACTAATTAAGTGCCAGGCACAGAACGGCTTTACGTTTGCCATTTTATCATCACACTTCCCTTTGAGGTGAAAAATAGATGCAAAAAGTTGAGGCACATAGAAGTTAAGTTACTTGTCCAAGGTTACACAGCTAATTGATGGCATTTATTCTTTTAACCTGAGTTATTCTGTGGATTTGGGAAACCATTTATGTAAAGGGCCAGGTAGTAAATATTGTAGCCTTTTGTGTTTTTTGACGTTTTGAGGGCAGTGTGTGGGGAATGGGGTAATTTAATGGGGTAATTCAGGGTGTTGGTCATGCGCTCTCCCATGGTTTGTAGTCATGCCTTACAAAACTAAAGAAATCAAGGCAAAAGGATGCTGAATCTGTCAAGATCAAGAAAAATGAGGATAATGTAAAGTTTAAAGTTTGATGCAGCAGATGCTTCATACCTTGGTCATCACAGTTATAGAGAAGTCAGAGAAATTGATGCATCCCTGCCCCTAGTTTGGCAGTGAAGGAACTGAAATTAACCAGACATACTTGAATTGTATTAAAATGTTTAAAACTTAAAAAAATAAAATTGTAGACACATGCTTGGGTTGCAGGCTTGATCCCCAATAGGGGACATGTAGGAGGCAGATGATCAGTGATTATCTCTCATCATTGATGTTTCATTTATTTATTTAATCCTCATCCAAGGATATTTTTCCATTGATTTTTTTTAGAGAGTGGAAGGGAGAGGGATAGACAGAGAAACTCTGGAAAGCCACCTAGCAGAGAGTTGTGGACACGGTGCCCAGAATTCTGGTGACCCTTGAGCCCTGGCAAAGGTCAGAGCTCTGCACCCATTGTTTAGTCCAGACAAGGTAGCTGAAGCACCTTCCCACCAGTTAGTCATGTATATCCTTACTGATAAGATAGTCTGCCTGTTACTGGAAATTGCCTGCCTAAGGGCTATACGTGTATCCCTAATTGAGTAAAAGAATGGCAAGGCCTGATCCCAAGCTGAGTCCTTCCTCTTGCATTGGTCTCCTGCCTGGCTCCCCAATTTCCAAATTATTATTTCTTATCTCTTTCATTTGCACGGGCTTCTCTTCCAGAGCCTGAACCCTGAACCACACGGGGTCCTGGATCTTCACAAGAAACATCCATGTGAGAGTTACATTGATTGGTTGCCTCCTGTGGCTGCATCCGATCCAGGGATTGAGCCTGCAGCTGAGGAAGGGGGTACATGCCCTGTGCCCTTGATTGGAATCAAACCTGGGACCCTTCAGTCTGCAGACCGACCTTCTAGTCATTGAGCCAAACCGCCTAGGGCTCATCATTGATGTTTCTATCTCCCTCTCTGAAGTCTAAAAGTATATTTTTAAAAATAAAATTGCAGCCTTTTGGGGCCACATGTGGTCTCTGTCATGTATGAGTGTATATACATTTGTACACAATCTTAAAAATATGAAATACCATTCTTAGCTCATAGGCAGTATAGAAACAGACCATGGGCCAAATCTGGTGATTAGATATTCCTGAAATAAAATAGTAAACCATGTTTTAAATTTTATAACATTTCAATGGGAGGGGCAAAGTATTTTGTGAAGATGGCAATCTGAGTTTGCTATTTCTGTATTTTAATTCCAGTATTTCTCTTGCCTGAACCAAAAAGCTGCTGGGCATATGGTGCCTTAGACTTTAGAATATCCTAGGGAGGTGATGTAGTTGTTTTATTTTTGCAAGATGGTTACAAAAATAAATTTAAAAACAAGTTGCTTTTGTATATAAAAACATACCATGATTATACACACATATGGTTTTATATCTTTTATTGCTGTTAAATATGGGAATTACATTCTAGGAAGTTGATATGAGGTAGAGTGGTACACTAGTAGAGAAAGGGAACATAAGCCCAAAAGGGAAGGAAAATACTATATTAAATGCGTACGACAGTGCAGTTGTGCATTTATGTGAAATCACATGTGCCTGGCCCGCATGGCCCAGTGGTTGGGTGTGGATCTATGAACCAGGAGGTCAAGGTTCCATTCCTGGTCAGGGCACATCCCTGGGTTGCAGATTAGATTCCCAGTGTGGGGTGTGCAGGAGGCAGCTGATAATGATTCTCTTATCATTGATGTTTCTATCTCCATCTCCCTTCCCCTCTAAAATCAAAAAAATATTTAAAAAATAAAATAAATTCACATGTGTTTCTACTTATGCATAAGAAAGTAGAAATTTTCTGGTTTTGCTCTTTATTTTTGAATATTAAACTTAAGATATTTCACTTTCAGCCATTAGACAATTTAGTAGTACTTTTTTAATGGTCTTAAAACTTTAGTGATGGAGTCTTAAGTGGATTTATTGGGTGGTTTAGATTTTATCTTGTGATCTAAATAGGATTCATCTTACTAGTGTCTAATAGTTTTACTTTTCACTGTGCATCAGGGTTATGCGTATACTTTTATCACAGAAGATCAAGCTCGCTATGCTGGTGACATCATTAAAGCTCTTGAATTGTCTGGGACTGCTGTGCCTCCTGATCTAGAGAAACTGTGGAGTGACTTCAAAGATCAACAGAAAGCTGTGAGTTTTTTTAACTCCCATTTTTATGTGTTCTAAACTTTGAAAATTTAATATAGGACTTTTAAATCTTCAAAGGATTGTTTTCTTTTGTCTTTATTATTGAAAGTAAGACAGATGTACTCTTTTTTCCCCTTGACCCACCCTTTCTGGACTGTCCCCTCTCCCCACTCTAGCCTTCACCACACTGGGTTATGTATATAGGCATATAAATTCTTTGGTTAATCTCATCCCACCCTCCCCCAAGATTACTTTTATTTATCTCGGGGGGGGGGGGGGTGAGGGGGGAGAGTGAAAGTAAAATCCTTTTGATTAAACTTAGTATTTTCAGTAGTTTACCTACAGATCTAATTTTTTTCTCACATGCTAGATGAAGTGTTTTTGTTAAATTGTCATACTACACCTTAAAAGATACTAAATTGCTGTAAATTTCTTAACATTAAAGTTTTTATGAAATTAACTTTTTTTTTTTCCCCTTGAAAGGAAGGGAAAATAATTAAGAAGAGTAGTGGGTTCTCTGGTAAAGGATTCAAGTTTGATGAAACAGAACAAGCTTTGGCTAATGAGAGAAAGAAGTTACAAAAAGCAGCTCTTGGTCTGCAAGATTCGGATGATGAGGATGCTGCAGTCGATGTAAGTGTTCTAAGTCTCTTTCTTGCCCATTGAAACAGTTTTTCTTTTTGTACTTGTTGACAGCTAATTACTAGAAACTTTGGTTTGGATCCTTCCCAATCTTTTCTTTAGTTTTTTTTTTTAAAATAAGTTTTTATTGTTCATATTATTACAAATGTTCCTTCCCCCCCCCCCCCCCACCACCATTGCTCTCCTCCACCAGGTTCCCACCCCACCCTCTGCCCTTTCCGCACCCCCCATTGTCCTCATCCATAGGTGCACAGTTTATGTTCAGTCTCTTCCCACATCCCCCTCTCCCCTTTTCCCCAGGAATCGTCAGTTCACTCCCCTTCCATACCTCTGACTCTATTATATTCACCAGTTAATATTGTTCATCAGATTTTTAAAAAAATTTCCTTGGGTTTTAGATTCACTTGTTGATAGTTACGTATTTGTTGTTCATAATTTTTATCTTTATTTACTTTCTCTTCCGAAAGAACCCCCTTCAGCAATTCATATAATTCTGGTTTGGTGTTGATGAACTCCTTTAGCTTTTTTTTATTAGAGAAGCTCTTTATCTGACCTTGGATTCTGAGTGATAGCTTTGCTGGATAGATTATCTTTGGCTGTAGGTTCTTACTATTCATCACCTTGAATATTTCTTGCCATTCCCGTCTGGCCTGCATGGTTTCTGTTGAGAAGTCAGCTGACAATCGTATAGGTGCTCCTTTATAGGTAACTACCTTCTTTGCTCTTGCTGCTTTTAATATTTTCTCTTTGTCTTTTGCTCTTGGAATTTTAATTATGATGTGTCTTGGTATGGTCCTCTTTGGATTCCTTTTGTTTGGAATTCTGTGCGCTTCCTGGACTTGTAAGTCTAATTTTTTCACCAGGTGGGGGAAGTTTTCTGTCACTATTTCTTTCAGTATGTTTTTGATATCTTGCTCTCATCTTCTGGGACCCCCATAATTCTGATGTTGGTTCGCTTGAAGTTATCCCAGAGGTTTCTTACATTATCTTCAATTTTCTGGATTCTCTTCTAGCTTCTAGCCTTCTAGCTTCTAGCCTTCTAGCTTCTGTGGAAGAGTGTCTTCTGGCTCTTTATGTTCCAAATCTTTGACTTGATTCTTGCGATCTTCCATTCTGTTTTTAGGACTCTGTTTAATATTTTTTATTTCAGAGAATGTATTCTTTATTTCTTGTTGATCCCTTATCATTTCTTGTTGATTTCTTATTAATTCTAGTTGATCTCTTTTCATATCCTCATAGGTCTTATCGATCTTTTCTAGGAAATTCTTGAAAAACCTTATAAGCGTAGATTTGAACTCTATATCCAGTCGCTTTTTGTCCTCCATTTCTTTCGTTTGTGATCTATTTTGTTGTCGCATTTCGCAGCTACAGATGGGGCGCAGTTTCAGGATGGAGCTTACAGCCTTGGCTTCCGTCAGCCCCGCCCTATGCGGTTCCTGGGTCTCAGGGTCCTTCAGTACTCGCTGCAAGCGACTCTGAGAGAAAGGTGCCCTCGATTTTCGCCTGCTGCCAAACAGTCTATGCTCTCCCCCAATGAGCCGGGTATTGGGGTTCAGTTCAGTTGGAAGTGGAGTTGGAGGTGGCGTTCAGAGGAGTCTGGAGCCCCTGTCTCCTTCCCGCCAGGGCACTCCTGCGGCACAGCCGCCCGTCCCTTCTCTGCACGCAATGTGTGTGCTTCCGGGACCTCATTTCGCCGCTCCCCTGGGTTCCGCCTCACAGTCCCGGCTCCCTCTGTGTGAGTCTGGGTCCCCGGGGTCTGGCCTAGAACGGGGTTCAGCAGTCAGAACTGGAGCCCAACACAGTTGGAGCGTTTATCTCCTTCCCGCTAGGGAACGCCAGCCAGGCACTCAGCCTCCCTCCTCTCCTGCTCTGTCCTCTCCGCATGCACGCTGTGTGTCTCCGTACCTTAGGCTTTTATAGCTCCTCCGCGCTTCCTTCTGGTTTTCTCCTTGCTTCTCATTGTAGAATTTCCAGTCAGTCGACTTTCCTGTAGTTCTGGGTAATGTCCATTTTATATTTTAGTTGTATTTTATTGAAATTGTTGTGTGCGGCTGCAGCTAGGTGTTTACCTGGGCGCAGCCATCTTGGATTCTCCCAATCTTTTTTTATATATGTACATATATTCACTTGTGCTCATATTTATGTATTTTCATAAAAATGAAATCCTACTGCTTTAAGACTTTTTGTTGCAGTAACAGTCTAAATCAAAATCTTCCCATTTTAGTACATTTACTGTTACATCATTATTTTTTTTAAATCCTCACCCCCGAGGATATATTTTTATTGATTTCAGAGAGAAGAAGGGAGAGGGAGAAATAGAAACATCAATGATGAGAGAGAACCATTGACGGCCACCTCCTGCACACAAGCCTTTTTGGTGTATGGGTTGATGCTTCGACCAACTGATCCACCTGGCTAGGGCTCTTACATTACTTTTGATGGCTACCTCATACTCTACTGTATGGATGTTCTACCGTTCAATGAATCAAACACTTAGTTTGAATATATGATTTGTTTCTGTTTATTTATTTTAAAAAAATATATATTTTATTGATTTTTCACAGAGAGGAAGGGAGAGGGATAGATAGCTAGAAACATTGATGAGAGAGAATCATTGACCAGTTGCCTCCTGCACACCCCCTACCAGGGATGTGGCCACAACCAATGTTCATGCCCTTGACCGGAATCGAACCTGGGACCTTTCAGTCCGCAGACAGACTGATGCTCTATCCACTGAGCCAAATTGGTTTCAACTCTATTTATTTATTATTTGGAATATACTATTATATACTACTAGAGGCCTGGTGCACGAATTTGTGCATGGATGGGGTCCCTTTGGGTGGCCTGCAGGGATCGGGCCCCAGCTTATGCCTCTAGCCTTGCAGCCCCAGCCTCCCAGCCTGGCCTGGCACCCCACTTTGGCCTGGGGTTGCCCCCTCACCTGCTCTACCATCCTGCCTGTGGAGCGACCATTTGGGGCCAGGCCCCCCAGCCTGGCTCCCTCAGAACCTGGGAGCCAGTTGGTGGCCCCACCCCCACCACCACAGCTGCTGGTTGCAGCCTTCCGGGTGATTAGATGGCTAATGCCTGCCATGTTCCGTGCTGCCCCCTGGTGGTCAGCGCATGTCACAGCAAGTGGTCAAACTCTCAGTTGAACGGCTGCCGAAGGGGACAATTTGCACATTAGGCTTTTATTATATAGAATATATAGATACTTTAGTGCCCATCCTTGCACATTTAAGAGATTAAGTCTGGAGTATGAGTATATAAAAGGAATTGCTAGTCTTAAAGTGTTGTCAGATTGTCCTAATAGCAAAGTAAATGTATAGTTTTCACTCACTATAGTGGTTTATTAGAGTTCCTAGCTCCACATATCTTCAGCAATATTGGTATTAATGTTGCTCTTTTAAAATTTAGTTGTTATAGAACATCCTTATCCTATATAATAAAAGCCTAATATGCTAAGTGTCCATTCGTATGGTCATCTGTTCAACCAATCAAAGCGTAATATGCTAATGATATGCTAAGGCTGCTCAGCCACTCGCTATGATGTGCACTGACCACTAGGGGGCAGATGCTCGGACCAGTAGATTAGCTTGCTGCTGGCATCTGGCCGATTGGGACTGAGTGAGATGGGCTGGACATGCACTGAAGCCCTCCCATGTCCCTCCCTGGCCCCAGTCGTGCATCAGTGGGGTCCCTTTACCTGGCCTGTGCTCTCTCGCAATCCAGGATACCTCAGAGGATGTCAGAGAGTTGGTTTTGGTCTGATCCCGCTCAATGTAGGAGTCGCCCTCTGGTGGTCAGTGCGCTCGCACAGGGGGAGCGCTGCTCAGCCAGAAGCCGGGTTCACTGAGGCAGTGCTAAGTATGTCTGACCTAAGCCATCAGTCAGACATCTCCCGAGGGCTCCCAGGCTGAAAGGGCACAGGCCAGGCTGAGGGACAATCCCCCTCCAGTGCACGAATTTCATGCATCAGGCCTCTAATGAATAACAACAGTCAACATTTATTGAGTGCTACTAAGTGCCAAGTGCTTTATAGGGATTATTTTGTTTACTTCTTTATAGTAATCATATGAGATAGTACTCAAAAATATTGTCATTTTATAGTTGAGGAGACTGACAATAATCTTTTTGGGTTTATATTGCTATTGTGGGAATGAATGAGTTGGGACCTGTATCCATTTCATTCTACTCTAAAGTCCATGTTCTTAATGTGTGGAATTGTTTTGACCCAGTGAAGGGGGATTCTGAGGACTTAACAAGACGAAGGCTTCCCAGAGTATTCCTTGGAACCCTAACTCCTCAGGAGCTTGAGCTTCAGAAGAAGGTTTATTTAGAAACAGGTTTTTCAGACTATTATGTTTCATGCATAAAAGTAATGAAGGAGTATTTGAGAAGGTGTTTTCATTATAAAAGAATTTTGGAAAATCTGCCTAGTGGTGGCATTAACATATCAAAGGATGTGATAATTCCTTAATTAAAGAAGCTTGTTTAACGTTGCTTATCCCAGAAATTCTCCATCATATTCAATCTCTGATCATATAACATTTTTTTCACACACGATATTAAACCTTAGAACACAATTTTAGAAATCAGGAATTCAATCTGTTGTTGTCATTTGAGGAATTGTGGCCCAGAGAAGTATTTAGTCTATGACCACAGTGGCCCAGGTTTCCACTTAACCCCAGGCCATTTCTAGTATACCAGACTGGCTCACAAGTCAATTAAGTCAGTGTTTAGTTATCCATAATGGTGAAACAAATCAATCCAAGACTTAGTAGGCTCAAAGAATAAACATTTATTATCCCACAGTTCCCGAGGGTCAGGAAACCAGGAGCAGGTTAGCCAGGGAGTTGTGGCTAAGGGTCACACGCAGCTGCAGCCCAGTTGTTTGTTGTCCCAGCCGCAGTGACGCAGGCCATCTTCTTCCAAGATGGCTCCTTACTTGGGCAGAATGCTTCCGTTCTTCACTGCATGGCCGGGGCCTTTTCCCAGAGCAAGTGATCCTAGAGAGAGCAAAGAGGAAGACTCGGTGCCTCTTACGACGAGTCTCTGAGTCACACACTAGCACTTCTACAAGGCAAGTCACGGTCCAGCCACACTCATGGATAGGCTCCGCCTCTTGAAGGGACGAGTATTAAAGAATTTGTGGCCTTGTTTTTATCTCTGTTTTTATTGTCACTTTGAACATTTAAATAAGTCTCTTATTGCTTATCTGATTGTTGAAATAAAATATACTTTTGGTAAATAATGAGAACAGTACTGAAGTGAAGCACCATACACATTCTCCATTTCTGATTTTATGCATTGTTTTGGATTTTAATGGTAAAGTGCTGTTTAATATAAAATTGTTAAATGAAGGTATTTCTAAATTAATCTAATTAAATTTAAACCCTGAACAAAATTTCCTCCTTATTTAATATTTAGAATATAAGACCCCATTAGCCTAATCTGAGTATATGAAGGGACTTACATCTCTTTAGTTGGCAGTGTTAATCATAATTTTGTTCAAAGGCATCTTTAAAAGGAACTACAAATAATTTATAAGGTAGATGTGGCCAATCTGAGAATGGCACAGTCACATAGGAATTGTGTGATTCCTGGAGAACAATGGCTTCGGCATTGCTTTTGCTTTGATGGGGAAACTTACCTTCATTTCTCTCCTTTCTTAGCTCAAAGGAATAACGCAATTAATTGGTGTTTTCTGCTTTTTTTTTTTTTTAATATATTTTATTGATTTTGTACAGAGAGGAAGGGAGAGTGATACAGAGTTAGAAACATCGATGAGAGAGAGTCATCGATCAGCTGCCTCTTGCACACCCTCTACTGGGGATATGCCTGCAATCAAGGTACATGCCCTTGACCGGAATCGAACCCGGAACCTTTCAGTCCCCAAGCCGATGCTCTATCAATTGAGCCAAACTGGTTTCAGTTCTTTTCTGCTTCTGTTACCTGGTTTTAAAGCAAATTTTAAGAGTCTGGAAGAATTTTGTGAGCGCTCTCTTAGGAACATGGTTGTATCATTCTCCCTGAGAATCACTGACTCTTCCTCCATCCCCCAGTATTATATATTTTTAAAAATATATTTTATTGTGTTTTTTTTTACAGAGAGGAAGGGAGAGGGACATAGAGTTAGAAACATCGATCAGCTGCCTCTTGCACACCTCCTACTGGGGATGTGCCTGCAACTAAGGTACATGCCCTTGACCGGAATCGAACCTGGGACCCTTCAGTCCGCAGGCTGATGCTCTATCAATTGAGCCAAACGGGTCAGGGCTATTTTATTTTATTTTTTATTTTTAATATATATATATATATTTAAAATATATTTTATTGGTTTTTTTACAGAGAGGAAGGGAGAGAGATAGAGAGCTAGAAACGTCAATGAGAGAGAAACATTGACCAGCTGCTTCCTGCACACCCCCCACCGGGGATGTGCCCGCAACCAAGGTACATGCCCTTGACCGGAATCGAACCCGGGACCCTTCTGTCCGCAGACCGACGCTCTACCACTGAGCCAAACCGGTTTCGGCTGATTTTTAATATATTTTTATTGATTTCAGAGAGGAAGGGAGAGGGAGAGAGAGAGAAACATCAATGATGAGAGAGAGTCATTAATCAGCTGCCTCCTGCACATCCCCTACTGGGGACAGAGCCCACAGCCCGGGAATGTGCCCGGAATTGACTGGAATCATTTTATCCACTGAACCAAACTGGCTAGAGTTCATTTTCTCTTTTTTAAATTGTCCATTGGCCTTAAGTTATTGCCCTTCTTCCAGCCTCTTTCATTGCAGTATATTTGGCCTCTAGGCCTGTGTGCTGAGATATCTTAGATGCATCATGTTGGCTGTTCTGTCTTGACAACACGCATTCCTATTTGCTGACCTGAGAAGTATTTTCTGGGCCACTTAAGAGTCTGCATAAGTGTTTTGTGTAGCATTGTATCTGTTCTCTATTTTTCTTTTTTTCACCAGACAACTGATTTTTTAAAATGAAATGTGTCGCTCTTAACCAATAGCTGGTATATGTTCCTGTTGATCTGTGTGGTTGATTAACATAAATGTAACTGATTCTAGACTTCTGGTAGGAATATTTTCTATTAGTTTCTATAGATATATCTGCATTGGTATTTTTAATACAAGTTTTGCTGACCTGTTTCTTTTTTTCATTTTGTTTAGATTGATGAGCAGATTGAAAGCATGTTTAATTCAAAGAAGAGAGTGAAAGATATGGCTGCTCCTGGAACATCCAGTGTTCCTGTTCCAACTGCTGGAAATGCTGAGAAGTTAGAAATTGCTAAAAGATTGGCTCTTAGGATCAATGCTCAGAAGAATTTGGGCATTGAGTCTCAGGTATTAAGTAATTTGTTCCAAGTTCTAGTGAAAACTTTCTATAAGTTCTTTGATTTAAATGCTTTTTAAGAATTATGATGAGAGAAAATCATTGATTGGCTGCCTCCTGCACACCCCACACTGGGGATTGAGCCTACAACCCAGGCCTGTGCCCTGAGAAGGAATTGAATTGTGACCTCCTGGTTCATTGGTCAGTGCTCAACCACTGAGCTATGCTGGCCAGGGCTGAGGTCTCAGTGCCTATTCTGGAAGCTGGATTGTTAAGATGTTAGCCATGGAGCATGTTATAAAGTACTATACTGATTGCTCTTTCCAGAATCTTAAAGAAATAACTTTCTTTTTCTTCGTTGATTTGCTTTTAGGGTCTGTTTTGAAGACTTTTAGAGTTTAGGGACCTGCAAGGCAGGCCCATGTCCAGTGGCTATATAGATTCAGGTCTGTAGCACCTACGCTGGGATGACCAAGCCATAGGCTGGTGATGGAATCAGGCTCAGAGCCTCTGGTCTCTGAGTCTGTTTGTTTAGCCAGTGAGGTATCATGAAGTATTTACTGCCCCCAAGCCTCTGCCACCTCAGAGCTGGATGGCAGTACCTAAATTATCTGGGATAATTACTGTTAATAACTCTTTATTAGAGAAATCAAATAGCTGTAACTTTTCAATGTTGGAAAATCTTGAGGTATGAGTTAAGTATTATCCTGTGGAAGAGCTCTGTTCAGATCAAGCATATAGTAAAATCAAGTTCAAATTAAAAAGCTAAAAGGCCTTGCGTAAGTCATTTACTATCATTTATTGAATATTGGGTTGGACCATGGGGAGAAGAGGATTTCAGTGGTGATAGGGCACAAAGATTCTAATTCAGTGGAAATTCCTGGGAGTCCCAAAGCATGTAAATTATTTTAGGAATATACTATGTTTAACACCAAGAGTGACCTAATTATCTATAATCCAGTAGAATTTTTTAATTTTTATTATTTATTTTTATTAATGCAATTTTTTGTATCTTTAAGATTATTTTTTTTTATTTTTAGAGGAAAAGAGAGAGAGAACAGAGAAACGTCGATGTTAGAGAGAAACATCTATCATTTGCCTCCCACACGCGCCCCAATTGGGGATTGAAACTGTAACCTGGATGTATGTCCTGACTGGGAATGGGACCCACCACCTTTTTGGTATATGGAATGACTCTCCAACCAACTGAGCCACATTGGTCGGGGCTATGAGCCAGTAGAACTTTTAATACAGAGTTGAATGTTCTTTAATTTTCTCATCAAAGTAAAGGATGTATATCAAACTATCAGTTAAAAATATATACAGGTAAATTGCACATATGGTAGGAATCTACATTAGAAAGATGCTTTTAGTTAGTGATTTTACAGAGAATAATTGGGGGGGGGTCCCTGATTTTGTCTCTGCCTTCGATTGAGATTTGACTGTAGTTCTCCTTTAACTGCAGGATGTGATGCAACAGGCCACCAATGCAATTCTCAGAGGTGGTACCATCCTGGCTCCCACTGTGTCTGCAAAAACCATTGCAGAGCAGCTTGCTGAAAAGATCAATGCCAAGCTCAATTATGTGCCCTTGGAGAAACAAGAAGAGGAGAGACAGGATGGTGGACAGAATGAATCTTTTAAGAGATACGAGGAAGAATTAGAGATCAATGACTTCCCACAGGCAAGTAACAGACAAACGTTTTGTTGCGGAGGAGGAGCTTTAAAAAAAAATATTTTTTCCCATTGACTTTGGAGAGGAAGGGAGAAGGAGAGAGAGATAGAAACATCAATGATGAGAGAGAATTATTGATCAGCTGCTTCCTGCACACCCCACACTGGGGGGGTTGAGCTTGCAACCTGGGCACATGCCTTCACCAGGAATTGAACTGTGTGTGACCTCCTGGTTCATAGGTCAATGCTCAGCCACTGAGCTATGTGCCAACTGGACGTGGTGAAGGAACGTTAGCTTCTTTGGAGTGAAAATCTCTTCTTTAAAACCCATGAACATTTAATTTTTTATTCATTTACTTAAAAATGTTTTTAAAATTACAGTTTCCATTTAATATTATTTTGTATTAGTTTCAGATGTAAAGCATAGTTGTTAGAAAATCATATACTTTACAAAGTGCCGTGAACATTTTAATAGCTACTTTTTATATAGATATGGGAGACGACAATAGAAATTTCATTTTTATGAATATGTTCTAGGCATGTTAGTTTTAAATGAATTTATGATGGTGTTAATTATAATCTTAATATTGACCATAATATGATTTAGACAACCTATTCTTTGTCAGTGTACTCAGCTTTTAAATCCTGTTATGAAGTGAACCCCCCACCCCCTTCTGTTATAGACTGCTAGGTGGAAAGTTACCTCTAAGGAAGCTCTGCAGAGAATCAGTGAGTATTCGGAAGCTGCAATTACAATCAGAGGAACATACTTCCCACCCGGCAAGGAACCCAAGGAAGGAGAGCGGAAAATTTACTTGGCAATTGAAAGTAAGTACTTTTGGTTCTGTTTCAGGGTTGATGTAAAATGTAATAGAGAGAATGTGAATATTTTTATATGTTATTTGAGGTCTTTATTTAGAAGATTAGTACAAATATAAAGGTGAAATGATCTGTGTTTGGGACTCTCTCAATTTGGACAATTCATTCAAATTTGAAAATGACTCTGAAAGAAAAGGACTTTTCTATTAAGGATTCATCTGTTTATGTTTCTATTAAGTAGAACATTCTGGCCAAAGTTTAGTTTAGAAAGTAAGTCAGTTATATTAAAAGTTTAATGAAATTTTAAGCAAATATTGCCTTTGAAATTATGTCCATAAAAATTCATGCAGACCTTTAAAAAATAATGAAGGACAACTTACACCCTAACTTGAAGAATATAAGTAATGCATTAACTAAGAATGATCTGGTTTGCATTATTGTTGTTACTCTTTACCCTGGGATATTTTTTCCATTGATTTTTAGAGAGAATGAAAGAGAGAGGGAGAAACAGAAAGACACATCTTGGTTGACTCCTGCACATATCCCCCTCGAGGCGGGGATTGAGCCTGCAAATGAGGCATGTGCTCCCAACCAGAATTGAACTTGCGACTCTTTAGTCCAAGAGCCAACATTCAAATCACTGAGCAAAACCAGCTAGGGTTGCTTTGCTTTTTAACTGATTTTCATACATTCAGGTGTGAATTCAGAATATAGTTTTCATTTTCATTTTGTTTATTTTCCTAACTAGAGGCCTGGTGCACAAAATTTGTATATTTGGAAGGGAGTCCCTAAGCCTGGACTGTGTCCTCTTGCAGTCTGGGAACCCGTGGGGGGACATTTTTATTGCTGCCATGGAGACAGGAGAGGCTCCTGCCACCTCTGCTGTGCTCACCAAGAGCCCAGCTTCTGGCTGAGCAGTGCTCCCCCTGTGGGAGTGCACTGATCAGTGGGGGACAAATCCTGCATTGTCTGCCTGCTCCCTAGTTGTCAGTGAGCATCATAATAAGCAGTTCTTCCACCTTCGGTCTAAAACCAGCTCTCTAACATCCCCTGAGGGGTCATGGATTGCGAGCCAATGCAGTCAAGGCCGAGGGCCCCACAGGTGCATGATCAGGGCTGAGGAGGAACTGAGCCAGGGCTCCAAGGCATTTTGCTCAGTCCTGGCTGGACCCTGGAAGCAAGCTAATCTACAGGACAGAGCATCTGCCCCTGGTGGTCAGTGCATGTCATAGCGAGCAGTTGAGCAGCCTTAGCATATCATTAGCATATTATGCTTTGATTGGTTGAACGGACAACCAGACATGTAGCATA
This sequence comes from Nyctalus aviator, assembly GCA_036971965.1. Classification (NCBI taxonomy): domain Eukaryota; kingdom Metazoa; phylum Chordata; class Mammalia; order Chiroptera; family Vespertilionidae; genus Nyctalus; species Nyctalus aviator. The sequence goes on from CM072927.1 coordinate 66,685,621, forward strand.
TTAGGCTTTTATTATATAGAATGTTATTTTCTGCTGTGTGGTAGGACACTCTGCCTCCCTTTATTTTTATTTAATTTGAACATTTTTGTCATAGACTTTTAAATTAGGTCCATTTCATTTCTTTCATGAACGAAATAATTGTTGAATACTGTTGTTGCAGCTGTGGGGAAGTTTATTCCATTTGTGTAAGCCAAAAGTCTGCATACCTATTGCTTAAGTGGCTGCAAAGAGCTGCTCCCACACCTTGTATGATCTCAGACACTAGTCTGCTACTGTGAGCTACACACATCCGTTCTAACAAGAGGGCCTTACCTGACCCCCCTTCACACTCTTGTGTACAGCTCTTAACCGGCTTTGTTTTTCTTCACAGCATCATCACATGGAAATTATGTGTATTTTTACTTGTGTCTCTTCCTTAGAATGCAGTGACTTTGAATGTAACGACTGTTATCTTCCGTATTTCTAGTGCCTGGCACATGGTGACACTTGATAAGTTTTCTGAATAATGCATCTGAGTAAGCCCTATAGTCACTTGTTTTCAGGACACAAAATATTTGACAGGCATATATCCATTTGATCTCCCTAAAGCAGCACAATAGAATCCACTGTGATGAGTGCTTGAAATATGGCCATTGTGACAAATTTTAAATGTTATTTGATTTTGTAAAAAAAAATGTATTGAATTTTTTTGAGAGGGAGGAAAAGAGAGACATGTTTATTTGAAAGAGAAACATTAATCAGTTGCCTCCCGCCTGCACTCCAACTGGGGATTGAACTTGAAACCTGGGCTGTGCCCTGGGGGAGGAATTAAACTGGAGTCCTTTTGGTACATAGGGCAATGCATAACCAACTTAGCCACACTGGCCAGGGCATAAATGTTACTTAAAAAAATATATATTTTATTGATTTTATACAGAGAGGAAGGGAAAGAGATTGAGAGTTAGAAACATTGATCAGTTGCCTCTTGCACACCTCCCACTGGGGATGTGCCTGCAACCAAGGTACATGCCCCTGACCGGAATCGAACCCGGGACCCTTCAGTTCGCAGGCCAACGCTCTATCCACTGAGCCAAACCGGTTTCGGCAAATGTTACTTAATTTTTATTAAATTAAGTTTAAGTAGCCATATGGCTGATGGCCACTGTGCTGGATAGCTCAGCTTTAAAGTTTGTTGTTGGGAAGATCAATGGGAGGTTATTTAGATCCTTTGGAAGTATATTGTTAAAAAGGTTTAGTGAAATAAACATTAACTAAAATGACTTGATTATATGTTAGGAATTATTTTTAGGGTTTATTTCTTTCCTGGCCAAAACAAAGAGAATTTCACAGAGAGTAAATTAGTGCTTTGCCCAGTCACTTTTGCTTTTAATTGGTGACCTCAAATTGTTTTTATGTGGCTTCTTACTATAAAGACTGCACCAAGAGAAATACATGTGCAGCGTGCATGCCATTTACCTCTAAATAGAAACTGTTTCCTGACCAAAATGCCTGCTGGTGTCGGAGTAGGTTAAGTAGATTAAGAAAGGCATGCTGGAAAGTTCTGTTACCAACGTTCAGCTGTTGTTGTTTTTTAATAAGTCCTTGCCTGGTTGCTGTAAACTTTTGATTAGTTTCCAGAGTTCTGATAAAGTTTATTTTAATAGTTTTCGCAAGTTTATTTGCTACTTTTGTGAAGGAACAGGCTTTTGGAGTTCTCTGCTCTGCCATTTTCACCAGTGTCACTCTTACCATTTGACTTTTTAAAATTAATTATGAATTAGGAAAAACTCAAAGGTAAAATCAAATTCCGCTTTTATATTTCCATGTTATTGCCATTCTACCATTACTATGTAATAAGATTCATACATGTTTTAAATGGTGTACAAAGGAAGTGGATTGAGAACTAGTTAAATTTCAGTTTTTTGTTTGTTATTGTGACTTTGATAAACTGACTCATATCTATTTCAAGTCAGGTTTTTAAATGGCACCCTTATGTATCCTGAAAGACTTTTGGTCTGCCAGTGACTCAGTGGGTTCCTAAATCATGTGAAACTTTTTTATTGTGTAGTAACAGGAGGAGTGCTGGCACCCAGATCTGCAAGGAGAGAAAATTACACTGATGTTTTCCTGCATTTGGGCCTGGACAGGTCACCCTTAATTGCTCTGTTCATTAGGCCACCATGCAGGATGGAGACACAATGTCATCCAGAGGAATCTGATGATAAATAAAATCTTTGTATACATGGAGTCAGCCTGAATATCATGGGTAGTAATTAAGCAAAACCAGTATGTAAATGCTTGCCTTATAAAGAGGCAAATCGGAGACATGACTGCTCTGAAAAAGGATCTTCTATGTAATTTATTAATTTAAAGGTAATTATGCTTGTTTATTATAGTATAATTGTTTCATAGTTCAATTTACATATAACTTGATCAGAACACATGTCCTATATTACCGAGTGAAGTGAAAAGCCCAAAGCTTCTGCTGACTTTTCCATCCACCTAGACTGGTTCTGGTCACTTCTCTTCATTGTCAACTTGTGCTCAGGCAATAATACATTATTTTATAGTTGAAAATCCTCCTCCCCCCAAGTAAAAAGTTAACCTTGCCCAAAATGAAGCTTGAAAATCTAGAGACATCAGATGCTGAATAAAAGCTGGAAATTGGTTTAAAAAAAAAAAAAAAAGATACAAATCTTTGAAATTTTTCATAGACGATTCGATTTGAAAGGGTCTTTCAAACCAAATCAGCTGAACACTAATAGGGTGAAAACAGGTGTTGGAAGGAGCCCAGTGTCATCTGTTTCTGGTTCTGTAATTGGGGGGACCCCACTGCCTGGCTCCTTGGAGGCTCTTGGGCTCAGCAGCTCCAGGCCTCCCACCAGGCAGCGGGAAGGAGAACAGGAAGGACTTACATGCCTAGCCACCCTGTATAATTTATAGCCTGTTTTGTGACCCTCTTTTTACTGGTGGAGAATCCCTTAAAAGCAGCCAGAGTTGTTTTAGGACCAATGAAAGGAAATGCCTCTTTTTCATGGCAGCTTATAAACATATGTAACCTATTACCTAAAGAAGCTATGTTAAGTCAAAAATTTAAATGGTTCAAATGGTCAGACTTTTACTAACATAGAAAAGTTTACTCTTCCATTTGAATCTAGGTGAGAGTCATTTTCCTTTTTAAAATAGCACAGAATGTCAACAAACTTCACCCATCTCATGCCAAGTAACAGATTTTGCTCCTAAATTTCAGTTTGGTTGTGATTTTCAGTCTGCCTTTGATTCTCCCCTTGTTCATTCTCATCTCTCTCTCTCTTCCCTTCCAGCACCACAGCTTTACAGTCTGTGGTTGGAAGCTGGTGGAGCTAAAGATTTAGATGCATTGGCTAGCCCTACTCATGGCCCTTTCCTTCCTCTTGTTAAACAATTTCTTCTCCCTCAGCGTCCTCCCTTCCTCCTCCTTTTCCTCTCCATTCTTCCCTCCACTCTTCCTTTCTTCTCTTTGGTGTCAAAAAGGTTATTCACATGTAATAAGTGGGGGAGGGGCATTTCCCCCATATCTTGTGAATTATTTTCCTCATTTGGTTTTCTTGTATACAGTGATTAAAATGTAGTTCTCTACATTGCACCCTGACATGTCACTGCTAGTCCTTAATCTCTAGTTACTTCTTTGGTCCAGCTCTTTTCCTCTTACTGTGTATTGTGCTATCTATCTAGGCACACCTCCTCCTGGTTCTTGCTGCCTGACTCCACATCTCTCCACATGTCCCCTGATGGCTCTCTAATCCCTGTCTCTCCTGAACCACTGGTTCGTATTTCCATTGGCATTGCTGACCTTTCCAACTGGTGTCCCATGAGCACCTTAGTTACAGTGATCTCAATTGAATTTCACCACCATCACTGCTGATAACACCTGCTCTTCTTCTTGGATTCAGTATCTTCTTTATTCTTATTTTACTTGCTGCTCAACTGTTTTTAGCATCTTACTTTGTACCTCTTTTTTACTGTTCACTTCTGGTCAGAAAAAGCACATTTTGTCCATTCTACCTAAAAAATGTGCTATCATGGTGGTGTGAACACAGTTCTGTGAGAGTACTGAGGAGAAAAACAGCTGCTTGGAAGTTGGGAAAAGCTGCTTAGAGATTTATTTATTTATTTATTTATTTATTTTAATTTTTAGAGAGACAGACGTTGATGAGAGAAACTTCGATTGGTTGCCTCCTGCACAAACCTCAATGGGTATGTGCCCTGACTAGAAATCTAACCCAACACCTTTTTGTATACGGGACGATTCTCCAACCAACTGAGCCACATGGGCCAGGGTGTAGAAGTGGTATTTAAAAGTTATTCTGGTAGACTACTTCCTAGCTACTCATCCTGTTGTAATATCTTTACAAGTTTGCTTTTCTAGTAGCCTGCAAGATTATGCAGAGCATGGAGTTCTTCGTATAATGAATCTCTCACAGTATACATGATGGGTACATAATGTTTCTTGAATTAATAACTGTGAATGGATGTCTCCAGCCTGCCTCAGCCCCTTGGCTACCTCGTTCTGTTCTTTCCACTCTTTCTTTCCAGCCACGATATACTTCTTTTACTCTTCAGTATGTAGTTCTCCCTTCCCTTTCCTCCCTCCCTCCCTTCCTTTAAAAATGTTTTTATTGATTTTAGAGAGAGAGGAAAAAAGAGAAAGAAACATCGATCGATTGTTTCCCATATGCACCCTGACGGGGTCAAATCCGAAACCTGGGCATGTGCCCTGACCAGGAATTGAACCGGTGACGTTTCAGTGCCTCAACCAACTGAGCCACACCAGCCAGGGCAGCATGCCTTTCTTAATCCGTACCATTGCACATGTGGTTCCCTTTGCAAAATACTCTCCATGTCCTCTCTTCTACTTTTTCTTTAATCCTCCATTCACCTTTAAAACCTTTCTGAAACATTTGTTGACTTTAAGGAAATAATAAATATCCACTAAATATTTGTTAAATTGATGAACCAAGGAAGTTCTATTTCCCTTTAACTTCTTCTTACTCTCTTTTGGATAAATAGCTAATCATCTTTTCTTCATTTTTTAATCAACATACCAAGAGTTCTTAACTGTACACACATTGTAACCTCATTGCTTACGTTTGAAACTCTGAGAGTATTGAAAACAAAAGCAGCCATTATATACTGTGGGTGATGTCTCACCAGCATTGAAAGGCATCTGGCAGGTAGCACAGTGTTTCTAAAAGTCACCTACAGTATTCCTGGTGGTTCTCCACGACATGGATAGATTTTCAGAATAATTCTGATCATCATTTTCCACTGCTCACCAGGTGCCAATGAACTGGCCGTGCAGAAAGCAAAGGCAGAAATCACCAGGCTCATAAAAGAAGAACTGATCCGGCTGGTAAGTGAAGAAAACCTCAAGGACTTAATTTACTTTTTTAATAAATGTTTTATTAAATTGTAATATAAATACAGAAAAGTGAACAAATCACAAACCTATAGCTCGATGAATTTTTACAAAGTAATAAGCACATTGATGTGATCTCTATCCAGATCAAGAAATAAAGTACATTTATCAGCATCCCAGATCCCTCCCATTCATCTCCCCCCCAAATGTAGCAATATTCTGACTTTTAACATCATAGATTAGTTTCGCCTATTTTTTAATTCTGTGTAAAGTAGAACAAAAAACTCTACTCTTGTATCTAATTTCTTTCACTCCTCCACATTACTTTGAGGAAATCATTCCTTTTTGCATGAAGAAATAGTAATTCATTCTTTTTATGGCAATATAGTATTTGATTGTGTGAATATACCACAGTTAATTTATATTGGACTTTGAGAATATTTTCCTTTTTGGTGTTTATGAATAATGCTTCTATAAACATTTTATTTCATGTCTCTGTGATACAATTAGTGTGCTTTTCTCTTGGGTATAAACCTTGAAGTTAGAATTGATAATTAAGATTGCTAATTAAAGGGTAAATGTGTAGTTGAACTTTAAGTTGCTATTACTGAATAACTTTCTGAAGTTGTTACACCAGTTTACATACCTCCTAGCACTGGATGAAAATTAGAGTTTTTCTGAATTTTTGCCAGTACCAGTGTTGTCAGTGTTTTTAAGCTTCGGTAAAGTCTTAATTTGATTTTGGAAACGTGCCTTTTATAGACCACCTTTCCAAAGGAGGCAGGTACGTCCCTGTGTCTTTAGTATAGTTGAAGCTTGTAAACTCGCCTTACAATTTGTATGTTGGGATGAGAACTCTTTGAAAGGAAATTTTGTCCTTTCTCTAAGAATGTGTTTTTGAGGGCTTTTCTAAAATTCTACTTGCAGAACATTCTTTTGAGGGGAGGATAAAAAGTGTAAAGACTAGAAGGTACACAAAACAAGAAGGAAGAAGAAAAACAACCTTTAAATCAAGTGCTAAAGATTGTTTCACCAAGGAGTGATAGAAAAAGGACCTTGATGTCACTACCATTAAGTTGGTTCAAAACAGCTGTCAAGAAGTAGTTGAGAGAACAGAGAAATGATTAGTTATTGAACAGTTCTTTCTTCCTCCATATAATATTAACATTTTTACTTTAAATATGATAGTTTTATATGTTTGTAAAGGAAATTTCCTTGTTTTTTCTTACCACGTATCTCTTATTTTCTATTATAGCAAAATTCGTACCAACCAACAAATAAAGGAAGATACAAAGTCTTATAAAACATCTGGGAAAAACTTGTTACCCGTGCTGGTCGTGATACATGTGGCAATTGTTGTGTGCAGTTTACAATGTATTGTAAATTAAGATTTTTTAAATTCTGCCTTGCTGATTTTTTAAATATAAGAAACCAGTATTTGCTAAAGAAATCTTCTTGCAGTAAGTACCCTTAGAATTATCAAACTGTATTTGAAGCAGGTATGTGCTTGTTTTCAGAGTATGATGTCCTTTAAGCTTAAATATCAACATTTTAAATATCTGGATAGAATTCCAGAAGTTAAAAAAAAAAAAAAGTGGAAATATTTAGACTTCCTATTGAAGGTAATAAAGTACACAAGTTGCTAAGGGGCTGTTTACCTTATCCTCTTGCAATGAAATTGTGATAATCTCTTTAGAAAAGGTAAAATTCTGTCTAATTTTGTGTCTCCCATGACTCAGTGGAACAATATGAACTGGATTTAAGAATGTTATAATAGAATTTTTACAAAATGGGTTCAGTTTTTGTTTCAGTTTTTATTATAAATGGACAATAGTTGGACTGCTTTGTTTTTTAATTAAAGATTTGTAGTATGAGTCTTTTGCATTTCTTTACACTGCAAAGAATTTTAGTATATTTACCACTTAGGTTCACCTCACAACCTCTGGCTCTATACCTAGTTACTAACACTTTTCTAATCTTCATTTAAAAAAGTGATTTGTAGCCTGTAAATATTAATATGATTCCTTCCCCCTACCCCCTGAAATTATTTGTGTATGCATTTGTACATATAAATACCCTACTAATTTTAATCTGGTTTACTTCAGGATTATTGTGTTTGTTGTGACTTTTCTTTAAAATTTTCAAACATAATGATAACCATGTTTTTAAACTTAGCCATAAGCGTCTCTCAGTGAAACTTAGTTCTCAAGGAATCATAAATTACCTTTTTGAGCCCTCAGATATATTTCTTGAGTACTCTAATTTAAATTGTTATAATTGGATTCCATAATATTCTTTTCCATGCTCCTGATATATTAGAACTTCATATTATTGTCACTTCTTGAAAAAAGACAAATTTCAGGAATTAAAGAGACATATTTCTTAAATTAAGAAAGTTCCTTTGAATATTCTTGACTTAGAGTTTTTATAAAAGAAAAAAATGAAAGCATACTCTTGCTGTTAAAACAAATCATTTATGAATCATTTAAATAGTGCATTAAGTGGTTAAGGTGACAAGGCGTCTCAATCACTGTTTCTGCAATACTTATCATTAATGAATAACGACAATATAATTGGAAAATATTCTAAGATGCCTCACATATCCACTCTTGTGGAGGAAGAAAACAGACAAAACATATGTAAAAACAGAACAAATAAACCATTCACTCTAAGGCTCCGGCATTGTGGGCTCCTTTCCCCCCACAATTTAGGTATTTGCTTATGTGTATCACCCAGTGATGGTTTTCTCCGATAGGATATGTGGCAGTCCCACAATGGTGACAACTGGTGCTCCTTCCACGTGCTGGATCATTTTGAGATTCAGCATTTTACACCATTTTAGCATTACTGCCTTTACGTTTGTATATCTAGTTGTAAGAAACCACTGATAGTGTTTTGTTCAAAAATGAAACACATTTTTGTTACTACATTTTTTAGTGTCACGTTGACTCTTTGATTTTTCAAAATTTGAATGATGTATAGACTAATTTGTTTCTTAATGCAATATAAGTATTTGCTCCTGTTTTCTAAATTCCTTACAAAATAAAAAGTTGATTCAGTTTGCATTTTTCTAAAATTATCTTTGCTGAAATGTTTTCTGCTGTTTATCTGAATTTGTTTATGTTGGTGGTCATGTGAGCGAACTATGGCACTTTTTGTTTATTTTAAAATTCTGGCAATTTGCTACTCAAAATACACAGTTCTACTAAAAATATGTTCCTGAAGAAGCGTCTTAGTCTGATGGAATTCGTATTTGGCATAAGACAGTAGGCTCTAGGGGAAATAATAGGTTCATGTGCCGGTTGGTATTTTACCGCAGTGACACTCTTAAAATGGACATGGACATGTAGAATTAAATGATAATGGCTAAGTTCTCTCCAGCCTTTAAAGCACTTTATTATCATTTGATATATTTCATATTTTACTAGCATTGTACATTGGTGTTCAGCTGGCAGTCACAGTGTATCTGTGGCTTTCTCTGATCCTGCTTTGGAGACAGGCAGCCCTACCTGTACAGAGGTGTTTGTTTCTTTGAACAGAAGCAGCCCTTGAATACCTGGAATTTACAGATCCCACGAAGCCAGCAGTGGGGGCCTCTTCTAAGTAATACATTAGCATCTTAAGAATCACAAGCTAGGAAGCCAAGCCTCCAGATTTATAATTTGGTTATTTGTGAGCTCTTTCCCTATGCTGCCTTGCTTTCTTTTATGAAACCATCAGCTAAAGTCTTTTAGTGGCAGATATCATAGTGTTTAAGATAGGAGCTGGGGGATGGTAGTTGACATGAGGTCTAGGGCCGTGGTAGGCAAACTGCGGCTCGAGAGCCACATGCGGCTCTTTGGCCCCTTGAGTATCGGCCTGGGCGAGTCTATTTTGAAGAAGTGGCGTGAGAAGAAGTTTAAGTTTAAAAAATTTGCCTCTCAAAAGAAATTTCAACCGTTGTACTGTTGATATTTGGCCTGTTGACTAACGAGTTTGCCGACCACTGGTCTAGGTTAAAAAGCTATACTTTGTTTAGTGAAATGCTCCACTTGGTGCTTTATAGAGGATGATGGATGCCGAATTCTCAGGCGTTACGAGTGGCTAGCACAGTGTGGTGCATAAAAATATTCTTCGAGTTGAGACGAGCCATGAGGTCTTCACATTTTGGTACATAATTTTAAATAAGAATCGAGTCTATTGACAGTTTGTTATACCTTCTGCTTCTGGCCCGAAAAGCTGAAGTTCATGTTTAAAAAAGATGTGGGTGTTAAAAAAAAAAATGTTTAAAAACAGATGAAGAGAAAGAAAAATAATAAATGAGTAAGTCTGGAGGGGCAGAGAGGCTGCCTTAACTTTTTGTTCTCTTTAGGTGTTGTAACCATCAGAACACCTTAGTAAAATCTCAGTCAAGTGGGGCCTTTAACTTGGAATCGAACATCGTTATATACACTGCTTAATAAAACATACATTCTTCTCTTAGGCTAGCTCTCCAGAGTTAATGATAGCTACATTTCCTTCACTAAAGATTCCCTGACATGTTAGCAATTGCAGATATTTGGTATAAGATTATAAGTTCTATATCAACTTACAACTTCCCTCAGGCAGAAATGTGAAGAAAAAATGTAAATAAATGTATTATTTGCAAAATTCCTAAAATAATAATGGTCTCACCTTTTTAGTGTCTTATGGCTTAGCTGGTGTAATGTGTATGCTAAGTACATACTGTCAGATCACATAACTGGTGAGGAATTTACTTTTGATTCTTTTTCTTGACCTTGTTCTCTTCCCCAAATATGGCATCAGCTTATAAGAGTTCATGATTTTGAAGCTCGAGCCCTTAAAAAGAAATTTTTAACGTGCCCTGGCAGGGTCGCTCAGTTGACTAGAGTATCTTCCTGATACACCAACGTTGTAGTTGGATCCCTGGTCAGGCACATACAAGTCAACCAATGAATGCATCAATAAGTGGAACAACAACTTGATGTTTTTCTCTCTCTCTAAAATCAATAAAAACAAAAAATAAACCACTTTAAGTGTGCATTAACCTTGTTCTGTTGCAGAGGGAAAACTATTAAATGAAGGAGAAAGTTTGAACCCTTTTGGAGAACCGTGACTCAGAGTTACTCTCTCAGATATTGTTTAGCATTTTTATAAAAGTTTCAGAATTTAAAAAAAGCTAACAATTTTTAGTATTTGGAAAAACCTGGTAGTGCATATTTTGAACATCAGTCCCTTTTTACACTTTTGCCTATTATAAAGAACATGAGAGGATTCAGTATGCAAAATGTGCTCTTTGTCCACAGAAAAAGCATATCATTTGAACTTGGCACTTTGTAGTAGATAGATTTTAGCAGCCTATTAACTCTAGGCACTTCTAGCACCCTTGGTTATTAAAGTGCCTTTTGCCATTATTTCTGAATTCCTAGGAGCTCTTGGGTGCTTGGGTCCAGCCAGTGCAAAGATCTTTGAAGGCAGTATTTCCTCTCCATGCCTTTGCCTAAGGGAACCTTCTGGGAGCTGAGATTCCTAGAACTGTACTGTGGACTTTGGAAAAGAGTCCACTTCATCCCCCCAGCCATCCTAGGGCCCAAGTGTCAGATTTGGAAAGCACAGAGGAGTGAATGCCTGGGAACTTCAAAGAGAACACAAGTTCCTCTGTAACTTTTTATTGGTCTGGTGTGCTATTATAAGTATGTCTGGGGTGGTAATGCTTCTGTGATACACATTCAAGTTTGAAAACCACTGGTAATCTTCGGTTTCTTTGTTGAATTTTGACTTGCTGTGATACAAAACAGTGGTCTCCAAAATGGGGCACATATATAAAAAGCCATTGGAAAGCAGGATGAATATTACAAAATATAATATGTATAATATTTTGTTATCATATTGGTATACCTGTTCATATACACAATTAAAAATAAATTCACATATATGGGAGATACTTGGACCTTAGGCAAGTTGCTTAAATGCTTTAAAAGCTTCATTTTTTTCATATATAAAATGGGGATATAATACCTATTTCTCAGGGTTGTGAAGATGAGATGAAATTATATATATAAAAGCCTAGTAATTGACCGTTTGACAGTTCAACTGTTTGCCTGGTAGCTATGATGCACAATGACCACCAGGGGGCAGACTCTCTGGCCAGTAGAGGAGGGAGTCTATTCCTTGTGGAATCAGCCATGGGTTAGGTTGCTGCTGGGGCACTGTTGGCCCTGAATCTGCTTCACTTGCACCCTGGACCCAGAGATTGGTTTTGGCCTGATCCCTGCAGGCCAGGCTGAGGGAACCCACTGGCGCACAAATCTGTGCAATGGGCCCTAGTTACATATAAAGCCTTAAAGCATAGAAATACAGTGCCTGGTGTATGATAAGCATTCAATAAATATTGGCCCTGGCTGGTGTGGCTCAGTTGGTTGGGCATTGTCCCATGCACCAAAAGGTCACTGGTTCGATTCCTGGAAGGGCACATGCCTAGGCTTCCAGTTCAGCCCCCATTTGGAGTCAACCAATCAATGTTTCTCACATTAATGTTTCTCTAAAAATAGTTTAAAAATTAAAAATAAATATTGACACTATTATTACACTGGGTAAATGGGAGCGTGTTTTCTTATGCTGTCTTTCAATATTGTTATACCTTTCAATATTGTTATAAGTTGTATACCTAGTAAAGACAATAGTGGCTACTGATAAACTAAAATCTAGAAAGTGAGATTAATTTTTTTGTATTTATATTTTTCTGTTCAAATGAAATTATTTAAGCACAGTTGTTGCCTCTGAGAAGTCTAGGGGCAGCCAGCTCTCAGCTCTAGACAAATTCCTTTTATGGCCTACCTTTTACTTAACTATCACTCAAAAATTTTATTAACAGATAACTTATCTATATGATTTGGCTTACTCTAGGGTCAGGCTGAAACTGTTGGAGAAGGAATGAAAAATGTTGGGTTGTATTACAAGGGTGTACACTTTTGAGAAGAAATGGGAAATAAATAAAATATTTTGGCATTTAAAAGTGTGCTCTTGTTGCAATTGAAGTGATGATAAATGGCTATGCACTTGAAAAACCTCTACCTTCAGAACTAGTACATTGTACCTATATTAAGCTCCTCATTAAGACCAACCTGAGATAATTATCAGAAAACACCAGGTCATTGCATTGAACGTTATTCTGATTATCTGAGTGTGTGTTTACCTCACCAAATGTAAACTTCCTGAGATCAGGGACCATGTTCTGCATCCCTAGTACCTTGCATTTAATTAATACCTGCTGAATTGACTAGTCACTTGTCCGCTGTCATACAGCTAGTAGGTAGACCAAGGATTAAAATTCCCATCTATCTTCACCTATTTCACAGTCTCACAAGGAGGACACCTTCATTTCACACATACAAAAACCTTCTGAAAGAGCAGTGATTTGCCCCAAAGTGCTATAGGAGTTAAATGGCAAAAAGGCATTCAAACCCAGGAATATCTGACTTCTGTTACACTCTGGCTACTCCATTGAACTTGCAAATTATTTGACTTTGTTAATGCAAAAGTTTCTGTTTCTTACATGGTTTTATGTACAAGTGCCACTTCAAGTAAAAGTTTAGAATTGGGGGGTCTGGAATAGTCACGATAGCGATATGGGACTGTGGTCTGCAAATTGTGACTCGAGAGACACATGTGGCTCTTTGGCCCCCCGAGTGTGGCTCTTCCAGAAAATACCACAGCCTGGGCGAGTCTATTTTGAAGAAGTGGCGTTAGAAGAAATTTAAGTTTAAAAATTTGACTCAAATTTCAATCGTACTGTTGATATTTGGCTCTGTTGACTCATGAGATTGCCAACCACTGGTATGATGAAATTACAAAGCATTTTCAAATTTCACTTCAAAAATAAAGCAACTGTGCTTAAAACATTTAAAAAGTGTTTTGGAAGGATACGTAATATGCCCTAAAATGTGTACATGTTTTAGCTATTTCATATATTGAAACTATTCCTTTTCTATATAAACAATACTATGTGTTTCCCTGAAAATAAGACATCCTCCGAAAATAAGACCTAGCGCATGGAAAGATAAGACATCCCCTGAAAATAAGACCTAGCGCAACTTTGGGAGAAAAAATTAATATAAGACACTGTCTTATTTTGTTGGGTAGTATGACCAATCTTGTTTTCTAGTATCCTATCTAATAAAGAGGGAATATGCAAATTGACCATCATGCTATAACAAGATGGCTGTGCCCACAGCAGAGGCCGAGTTCCTGTAACAAGCCTTAACAAGCAATCAGTAGGGACCTGAGGCTGTGTGGCAATGGACTGGGACAGAGGACTTGAGGTAGCGCCCCCAGCCTGGCGGGGCTTGATGGGGGTGGGGCCAGCTGGGTCTGGGTCTTATGCAATTTCAAGGCACACATGGGTGGGTGGGGACTTCACTCTGGTTTCCGTAGCTCGCCTCATACTCTGACAGGAGGGAGATTTTCATTTACATTTTACTAGTTTTCCTTCCTCTCTGACACTTCTATTATAGAGAAAGGGCTAATAGCAATATTAAAATATTTCCTCTAATTCCCCTTTAATGTGCATGAATTTCTTGCACTGGGTCACTAGTTTTTATAATAGTTAAAATGATATTTAGAATCAAGTTATCAAAATCTGCCTTCAGAAAATGAATGGGTTTACCCGTTTCTTTGTTTTGTTTTGATTTTTAGAGAAGGGAGAAACATTGTCAGACCCAAACACCAATTGGCTGCCTCCTGAAACCTGGCCATGAGGCCTGACCTGAATTGGCAACCTCCTGGTGCGTGGGAGAGCACTCCACCGACTGAGTCACACCGGCCAGGCCCTGGCTAGGCAACCCTCAAATATTCTTGATTGCTTAGGCAAAAAGGACAGGCACCCGCCTCTAGCCTCTGCACTTCCTAATAAAGTGTCTTCCTCTCAGCAGCCTTCCTAATTCTGGATATAGGCCTTTCTGACATCTTTGCATTCCTGGAAGGAAGAACTGGAGGAACTAATCCCATCTGCTAAGTGATTTGTATGGGGTGACTGATACACCAGAAATCTCACAACTACATTAAAAGGATGGGCGCGTTTGTAAGCGAATTGTCTCATTGTTCTTGTGATGTGGAATGAAGAATGGCGATTCTGAGGTCATGGATGTAAAAACTTTAAATTATAGCGTGCTCCACAAAATGAGGCTTTTCATTACCTCATAATCCTAGACCCGAGGGTCCAAGCACCACTTGTTAACTTGAATACTTCCATTTTGTTTGGAGTGGAGGTCTCACTCTGTACCTATCCATAAGTAACAAAGGGGCAGAGTCCTTCTAATATGCTTGAAGCAGCACTGAGCACAGTAAGACTACAATTTTTGTGCGAACAGCACTTAGAAGCACAGTTCTCGAACACGGCTGCTGGGTTCAAATCCTAACTCCATTAACCCTATAACCTATCACCGGTAGTATAGTTCCAGCATCACAGAATTTGGGTGAAAACCAACCCACGTAAGGAAGTTACTTCCTTTTGTGGCGGGTTCCTCCAGCCCAGCTGCAGCCCACCGTCAGCACTGGACCCGGGAGCGGGGAGCTCCCCACGACGCGCATGCGCACCCCGGCTTCCCCGTTACCTTCCCCGAGCGTGCGTGCCGGCCGTCGGCGGGAGATTGGATCTCGCGATGTGCGTGCGCGTGCGCGGTCCCTGCGAGCTCCCGCGCGCTCCGCCCCCACCCCCTCGCCGCCCGGGGCTGTGTCGGCCTCTTCCTCCCGCTGTGTCCGGGGCAGGACCCTGAGCTGTGTCCGGGGCGGGGGCCGGGAGTCGCCCCCTCGCCGCCGCCGTCGCCGCTCCTGCTGCCTGCCCCCCTCCTCTGTCTCGGGCCCTGCGCGCCGTGCGGAGGCGGCGGGCTGGGAAGGGAGCGTCGCCGTGTGAGGTTCCCAGCCGATGGGCAGCCCCTGGGCGCACTGAGGGGCTGGGCTACTAGCGGCCGAGGTAAGTGGGCCCGCGGCGAGTCGTCTGCCCGCCGCGGGGTTAGAGTCGGGGCGGGGGACGAGGGTGGAGGAGGCGGCGAGGCGGCGAGAACCGGGGCCTGCCGCCTGGCGAGGGAGGTGTGGGACCCGCGCACCTGGGGTTCTGGCCTAGCCCGGAGCGAAAGGAGGGCCCTGGACGGAGCCTCGGCTCGGAGCCATGATTGCGGGGAACTTCCTCTTGCGGCGGGCGGGAGGGCTCATCCTTTCTTTTCCTCCGAGAGGTCCAAACCAGCAGCCCTCCCGCCCCCTGAATGAGAGAGAGCCTGCTGGCTCCGGCAGGGACATCTGAGTCGGGGGGCCTGTGGGCTGGCACAGCGTGCAGAACTCCGGGTGCACGGACAGCGGGCTTTGGCTATGTGGAGGGTACACATCCCTCTCTCTGGTGTTGGGCGGGTACGGTCCGCAGAGTTGTTATTGCTGGTACATTCATAATCGCTTTCGGGCACAACAGGTGCTCCATTTCTGAACGCCTCTTGTTCACTGAGGTTTGTGGCTGCGGGAAACTGCGCTTTGGGGCGCAATGAAGGAGTAGGAGGAAGACAAAGGAGGCCGTTTTTTATGTTCTGTCCGGTGTCAGAACTTTCCTTGGGGGGCTGCATGCCTGGCTCCTGGCGTCTGTTTTGGTCTTTGCTGAATAGACTTGGTGGGTGATTGAGGTGGGTGAGTCACAAGTTGATTTTCATATAGAATTATAAAACCGTATGTGATTCTGTATAAATGTTTGAAGCCAAATGACCTGAAATAAATTTCTCTGATAATTATGTTGGATCTTTGGAAGAGAGCAGAACTTAGGAATTCTTGAAAGGAAGATTTTCTCCGAGTGTAGAAAGCTTCATGAATGTTTTGAAAGTTACTAAAAACATAATTCTGTGGTTTTTTTTTTAATGTACTTTATTGATTTTTTTTTTTTTTTTTTTACAGAGAGGAAGGGAGAAAGAGAGTTAGAAACATCGATGAGAGAGAAACATCTATCAGATGCCTCCTGCACACCCCCCACTGGGGATGTGCTGCACCCAAGGTACATGCCCTTGACCAGAATCGAACCTGGGACCCTCCAGTCCGCAGGCCGATGCTCTCTATCCAGTGAGCCAAACCGGTTAGGGCTAAAAACATAATTCTTTATGTTGGCAATAATGACCAACATGTTCAAGAGAAGGAATTATTTTGTACTAGAGGCCCGGGTGCATGAGATTTGTGTATGGCTGTGGTCCCAAGGCTGATGATTGAAGTGTCTCTCTCCCTCTCTCTTCCACTCTCTCTAAAAATCAATGGAAAAATATCCTTGGTGAGGATTTAAATATAATAAAAATAAAAAGTTCACTGAATATATTTAACTATGACTAAATTATAATTTTTAAAGCATAAATTAGCCATCCTGAAGTTCTCCCATCCCGCTGTGGTCCTGCTCTCGTTGGGGCCCATTAGCACCTCCAAGGCTGCCCACTATGTTCCGTCCAATGGTCAGTGCAGGTCATAGCCAGCGGTTGAGGGGACAATTTGCATATTAGGCTTTTATTATATAGAATAAGGTAGAACAGCTCACCAAAAGACTTTTGAGGTTAAACACAGTAAAACAACTTCAGGATGGCTAATTTATGCTTTAAAAATTATAACTTAGTCATAGTTAAATATATTCAGTGAACTTTTTTATTTTTATTATATTTAAATCCTCACCAGGGATATTTTTCCATTGATTTTTAGAGAGAGTGGAAGGGAGAGGGAGAGAGACAGACAGACAGTCAGACATCAACTCAGAGTCTCCTGCACCGCTCCTGTTTGGGCAGAGCCTGCAACTGAGATAATCAAACCAGGGACTCTACTGTCCGAGGGCCAACGTTCTATCCACTGAGCCATACAGCTAGGGCCAGTGAGCCATTTTAAAAGACATCCTTTGCTGGTCCACATGGTCTGTTCTGTATCACTTGACTTTCAAGTCCAAACTTTCCAGAAACAGAATTCGTTTTGACTTAAGAAATGTGTTCTGGCCCTAGCCAGTTTGGCTCAGTGGATAGAGTGTCAGCCTGCAGACTGAAGGATTCCAGATTCTGTTCCAGTCAAGGGCACATGTCCGGGTTGTGGACCCCATCCCCAATAGGGGGTGTGTAGGAGGCAGCCGATCAATGATTCTCTCTCATCATTGATGTTCCTATTTCTCCCTCTCCCTTCCTCTCTGAAATCAATAAAAACGTATTTAAAAATAAAAAGAAATGTGTTCTACTTTCTATGAGCTCTCTATTATTGTATGGTAAGAGTCTTTTGAGAAAGAACAGTTAGCCTGAAGCCCTGGATTGGGAGTAGGGAAGGATTATTAACTGTAGGATTGATGCTTGCATATACAAATACTGCATACATATATATACATACGTATGTATATAAATAGTTTATGCACACAAAGATCAAATTGTGCTGATTCCTATCTTAACAGGTTGAATCTGAAAGTAGAAAATGATTGGTTTTAGTGTTTCCTATTTATATGGGTAACTGTTTCAAATTTCTTGCCCAGATTATTACTCAGTTGTGGAGTAAGCAGAATACTGTAATGGAAGTACAGGGAAGGAAAATATAGAACCATATAGAATGACTGCCCTTTAGCAATGTTCTTTAAGCAAGTGTGTCATTGTCTTTTCATTGGAATAAACAGCTTTACTCCTGTCTATTGTGTTTTAGTGCCGAGAATAGCATTTTGCATGGAGTTGGCCCTCAATAAATGTGAGCTTTGTCAGAATTAACATTATACAAACCAAATGCTTACATTTCTGGAAATGATAAAAGGAGTTGAAGAAGGGTGCTTTAAAAATTTTTTAAATTGAAGAATTACTTTTTTAATGTGTATTTTTCCTCCCCAATGTTGGTTGTTATCTGAGAAAAGGATGCCTAACAGCATCTTGCCTCTAAAAGCGTAAGGTAATGTGGGAGAATTTGAGATCTTGCTTCCCAGCATATGCCATCAGTTTGGCTCAGATAAACTCATACATATTTTCAGCCCTGGCCGGTGTGGCTCTGGTGGTTAGGTGTCATCCCATCCAGCTTTGGATTCTGATTCCTGATCAGAGCACGTGCCCAGGTTTTGGGCTGGTCCCATCTAGTGGGTGTGCGGGAGGCAGCCGGTTATTGTGAGCTCACATAGATGTTTCTCTTGCTCCCTTCGCCTTTCTCGAAAAAAACTTTTTTTTTCTTTTCAAAATAAAAGCCTAACAGAATGTAAGCTGAGATTCTATATATCCTGAGTACTAATAGATGGCAAATGTTCTGATACATTAAGAGAAAATCAAGTTAGAGGAAGTAAGATCCAGAGAGAAGGTATTAGTAGCAACTTAATGAAGCAGGCTGAAACTGGTTTGACTTGGTGGATAGATCGTCGGCCTGCGGACTGAAAGGAATCAGGTTCAGTTCCGGTGAAGGACATGTACCTTGGTTGCTGGCACATCCCCGGTGGAGTGTGTGCCTGAGGCAGCTGGTCGATGTTTCTCTCTCATCGATGTTTTTAACTCTCTATCCCTCTCCCTTCCTCTCTGTAAAAAATCAATAAAATATATATTTTTTTAAAAATCAATGAAACAGATTGTAGGGGAAAGTTTTCTTTTACTGGCTATGCTTCCTCTCCTGTGGAAGAGAATTTGGACCTTTACCTGTTTTTACTCGAGCTTTCCAGAAAGGTGATTTCTGGATCATAAAATTGTAAAAGGGGTCACTTTTTACCTTACAACTAGAGGCCCAGTGCACGAATTCATGCACGGGAGATTGGCTGGCCTGCTCATATCGGGGTCGATCAAGGCCTCGCCAGCTGGGGAGGGGTCATGGGTGATTGGCCTGGGGACCCCGCCCCTAATTGGGGTTGAGGGGCTGTTTGAGTGCGGGACTGACCATGGGGAGGGGCTGCAGGAGGTTGGCCGACCAGCCCTGCCCTCTATTGGGGTGGGGGTGTGATCAGGGGCATAGCCAGCCAGGGGTCGAGGCTGTGGGTCTACCATGGTGGGGCGGGCTGATCATCGGTGAGGCTGGCAGGTGGGGGAAAGGCAGTAGGGAATTTGACCGGCCAGCTCTGCCTTTGATCGGGGTAGGAGGGTCCAGTAGTGGGCAGTACTTATTAAAGGATAATTTTGAGAATAATAACTGGGAAGAATGTTAAAAGAACATGTTTGAGCAGAGGAATAAGTAAAGCTGCAATGCTGGCCAGGGATCAGCTTCAGGGAGCCACAGAGAGAGCCCTTGGATCAATGGGGAAAAAAGGAGACATATGCACCTGATGGGGCCAGTTTGCAGCCACAGTGGGTGTCATAGCGACTGGTTGTCACGGCGTTACGGTTGCTGGCTTTTTATATATATAATCTTCTGCTTAAAAGTCTTGAGTATGTTTCTCTTTGTATTTGCAGTTGGTCTCTACTCTAACTTTATTGGAATTAAACTAGCGTTTTGATTCCTACCTAATGCCTGTGTATATTTCTCAATTAGTTTATAACTTGATGGAGAGAGGAATGTGGTTGGTCCCTTCACAAATCCCAATATTGGCTTTTCTTCAATTTAGAAAGCAAATTTATTTCACTTTATAGATGTTATCAACAGAAAGGTTTGAAGAAGTAGGGGCTAAAGAAGTAAATAAAAACTTAAATAGGAATATTTTAGATTAAATTAAGTCCTGTATTGTCATTTTAGTATAGCTGAGTGATTCTCATTGTAGGGGGTGGATTTTGTCCCCTAGGCACTGTCTGGGGAAATTTTGGTTTGTCAGAAATTGGGAAGGGGAAGAGGAAGGTGTAGCTATTAACATTTCTAAGTAGAAGCCATGGACGCTATTAAGCATCTTAAAATGTACAGGACAACCCTTCACAAGAAAGCATTACCTGACCCAAATAATAGTCATACTATTGAGAAACCCTGGTATAGTTTTATACTCTACTGGAGGCCCAGTGCACAGATTCATGCATTGGTGGGGTCCCTCTGGCTGGCCTGTGCCCTCTCAAATCTGAAACCCCTTGGGGGATGTCTGACTGCCAGTTTTGCCCCGATCCCCAGGAATTGGGCCGAAACTGGCAGTCGGATATCCTCGAGGGGTGTAGTAGTAGGCAAAGTGGCAGGCGGCCTGGGAGGAGCCTGAGCCTGGGCTAGGCGCCACGCCGCCTGCTCCATCCAGGCTCCACTGCACCTGCTGCACCTGCTGCAGCCTCCGCTCCGCAGCACTGCCATGGAGGGGAGAGGCTTGCACAGCAGTAGCTTACTTGCCAGCTGTGAGCCCAGCACCTGATGCCTGTTGGTCAGCTGAGTGGCGTCCCTCTGTGGGTAGCGCCTGCATTGAGCATCTGCTCCTGGTGTTCAGTGTGTGTCATAGCGACCAGTCGACCAATTGTTAGACCATTCGGTTCAGACGCTTAGGCTTTTATATATATAGAAGATTATATTGTTGGTTCTGAAGGCATGTTATCTGAATTTCTTTGGCTTTATCATTTCCTAATGTGTTGCTAAAGACTGCCTCAGTTTCTGTAAAACATAATTAATAATAGTATGTTCCTCATAAAGTTGTGGTGATTAAATCAGATAATCTTCACAGTGTCAACCTTATTACCTGACACATAGAAAATGCTCAAAAACTGTTAACTTTCAGCTAATATTAATATATCTTGCTCTTTCCTTTCTTTATCTGAAATTGGAAATTGAGTTAGTGAGAATTAATAACCTAGTTCTCATTATATCCTTGGGGAATGAGTGAGTAATTACTCTTTTTAATATTTGTGTTCAGTTAGGTCATTCTTGTTTTATGTTCTCAAGTCTGTAAGACATCTGCCATAAACAAATAGCTTCTCATTGTTGATGTTTTTCCTTCATAGTTAAGACTTTAAGCCAACTGGCCAACAGCTCTGTATCTGTTGAGCCTCAGCAAATATTTAGTAATATAGCAGAATTCAATTCTGTGACTTGATTCCCATTACCTTTTGCCTTTATAAAATGAAATAAATTTACAGTGGTTTTGACTTACATTAATTATCTGTTCTCACAGCCTCTGGGAGTAGCTATTTTTATGAGGTTTGGGTGCAGTATTGTACATACAAAGGGTATAGGAAAGAATCTAACAGCTTGAGGCTAGGCCTTCAGATACATTTGAGACTATTTTTCTAAATGAATTGGAAACCATATATTTATCTTTTTTCTCTAAACTCATTTTCTGTGTGTCTAAACAATAAGGGCTGTCTTGTTATGGTGATGGTTTAATACAGTCTTTACAGAGAAAAACATCCCAGGGATGTCCTCACAGACAAAACAGACTGGTCTGTTTGTTAATAGTCATAGGGCTCTTGTAAGAGAAAAGGATCCATGCCATATTTATGATCAAGAGAGAAAGCAGTGTTGTACATTCAACTTTTTGTCTTGATAATCCTACCATTTTATTATGGTTGTTACCCATCCTATCTAATAAAAGAGTAATATGCAAATTAACCACCACTCCACTATACCCACAAACCATGCCCACCAGCCAATCAGGAGCAAGTATGCACATTAACCCAACCAAAATGGATGCAGGCATGGAACAAGAAGGAGGCTTGGGTTTCCCCGGAAATGGAGGAAGCCAAGCTTTCCACACACCCTGCCTGGCGTAAGCCTCCACTCAAGGCTACAAAGTTGCAATTATAAAAGATAAATACATCCCAACAAAAATGGCAGCAGCCACAGAGCTGGAGAGAGCAGGAGGCTTGAGTTGTCCCTGGCGATGGAGGAAGCCAAGCTTCCATAGCCCTGGCATGCCTAGGCCTCCACTCAAGGCTACAAAGTTTCAATTATAGACGATAAATAAATCCCAACAAAAATGTCTGTGGCCATGGAGCAAGCAGGAGGCTTGGCTCTGCTCAGGAGTACAAAGTTTCAATTATAGAAGATAGATAAATCCCAGATACCAGAGCCTCCGCTTGGGTTGACAGGGGGTGTGGCTGGCCTGTAAACCACCACAGGCCCCTTGCCTAGGCAGCCCCACACCCAAAGGGAACCTGCACCCTGATCCAGGACACCCTTCAGGGCAAACCAGCTGACCCCCATCCATTCACCAGGCCTCTATCCTATCTAATAAAAGTAATATGCACATTGATCATCACTCCAACACACAAGATGGCTGCCCCTATGTGGTCAAAGATGGCTTTCCCCATGTGGACACAAGATGGCGCCACAAAATCCAGCAGGGGAGGACAGTTGGGAGGGACCAGGCCTGCAAGGGAGGGCAGTTAGGGGCAAACAGGCTGGCAGGGGAGTGGTTAGGGAGTGGTCAGGCTGGCAGGCAGAAGCAGTTAGGGGCAATCAGGAAGGCAGTCAGGCAAACATTTGGGAGCCAGCAGTCCTGGATTGTGAGAAGGATCTCCCAGATTGGAGAGGGTACAGGCTGGGCTGAGGGACACACACCCTCGAGCACGAATTTTGTGCACCAGGTCTCTAGTAGTGTAATATAAGTCTCAGTTGTTGGTATAAATGTTCACTCATTCTAGCTAATGGAAACGTTTGTTTACTCTCTGTATTAGTTCTGCCTTCTGTTTGAATAGAGTCATTTGAAGGGAGTCAATATGTTTGATCAAGAGATTGCATTCATTGTTCGGCACATTCCACCTTTTGTAAAGTATAATATACACTCAGGATGTGTATAAATAATAAATTGTGATCTGGAAAGTGTGGCCAGATCAGAAGTATACATGTGAGAAGTATAATAAAAGGCCAAAGGGAAACAAACTGAAGGGAAAAAAAACAACATCATGTTAATAAGAGTTCTTGTCTTTACTATTACCTTTTTGGGGTTTAATGATCTAGAAGAAAAGAGAATATAAACTATATAGGTATATAGAATATGTCCCTATAGGATATAAAATATATTCCTACAGAACATAACAGATTTACTTTCTACCTGTATACTTTCAGTTCCTAAGCAGAGAACATTAACCTATTAAATCAGTATTATAGTTGAGTTTGTATGGCATTTGTTCCTACCCATGATTAAATTGAGAAAAACAAGTATCTTTGAATCTGCTGATGTGTGTTTGTTTATAAGTGGTCTGGAGTCTTGCCTGTTAGCCTAATTTTAGGTTTCCTGCGTAGTTGTTGGAAGACAGACTATTTTCCCACTGAAAGCTGTCATACAGATATATATTTGTGTATGAATACTTATGCATATTTGTTTTATTTTTTATTTTTGGTAGAAAATGATGCATCCTGTTGCCAGCACTAATCCGGTTTTCTGTGGGCCTGGCAAGCCATCCTGCCTTAACGAAGATGCCATGAGAGCTGCTGATCAGTTTGACATATATTCCTCCCAGCAAAGCAAATATAGCCACACAGTCAGCCACAAACCAATGGTTTGTCAGAGGCCAGACCCATTAAATGAAACGCACTTGCAGACTACAAGTGGCAGAAGCTTAGAGATAAAAGATGAACTAAAGAAAAAGAAAAATCTCAATCGATCTGGTAAGCGTGGCCGGCCTTCTGGAACCACCAAATCCGCAGGATACCGGACCAGCACAGGCAGACCCCTGGGAACCACCAAAGCGGCTGGATTTAAGACAAGTCCAGGCAGACCTTTGGGCACAACCAAAGCTGCGGGATACAAAGTCAGCCCAGGGAGACCTCCAGGTAGCATTAAAGCTCTATCCCGTCTTGCCGATCTTGGTTATGGCTGTGGCACTGCTGCCTTTCCTTACCCCATGATGCACGGCAGAGCAGTTCATGGGGTGGAGGAAACCAGCAGTGAGGTCAAGCCGCCCAATGAGTGAGTGAGGCCGGACAGGAGGGCCAGGCTTAGCAGGAAGATGGTGAATAATCCCAAAGCTTCTAGGTTTTATTTTGACATACATGATTTTATGACCTGGGCTTTCCACATTGGTTTTCCTGTTTTTTTGTTTGTTTTTTCTGCTTTTGCTCAGAAACTGCCATAAGCTGACAGATGCACTCAGGGCACGAGCAGTGGCATTGAATTTGTACATAGATTCCAGTATAACACCTAACTAAATCATTTTTGCTTTTCCTTTAGAGTTATGATTTTTGTCTCATACTTCATTACTACTTTTGGGCCATTCTAAATAGAAGCTTTATGTACTAAAACAACAGAATCCATTATACCCATTAGTTTGTGAAGTAAGTCTACAATATAAGAATGATAATATCTAAGATATTTTTAACTGATGGAACAATGCAAACTAATGATTCACGATTATTTGAAGTATGTCTGTTAGTTTTAGTAACTTTTATTTTCATGGGCCAGGACTCAGATATTTGTATGCTTTGGCATTCACATAGACTTCCGATGTTAAAATTTTTATTTTTAATGTTCTAGGTTTAGGCAACTTATTTATTGATCTAAATGGCATTAACTGATTTAACCATTTGTTCTTAAAGGAATTATTTAATGTTTGCCTTTCAGCAATGATAGTCAGTGTCTTTTTTAATTGCCTAAGAGCATATATACCAAACACTACAAATAATTCAAACTTTTTAATAAAAACTGCACATTACATTTTTGGTGAAATACAGTGCATTCTGAGAATAGCATATGTAATATAATAGAAAAAGAAACATTCTTAAGGTTTGCATGGAACTGTATTCACTACATTTTGCCTTTCATAGACTTAGTTGTAAAGCATTATGCTTAAAACATTTATTATTATTGTTCATTTATTCAGAATTTTTTTTTTTCTCTGAGAAATTGTCCGTTGCATTAGCACTTACTGTGGATTCAGGTTTATATCTACCAAAGGACACAGACTGAATGGTAGACTGTAAAACTGCTATAAACAAAATGCAGTTTTCTGTCAGAATACAAATATTAAGAAATATATGGGAATCCATCTGTGCATGGAATATGTAAAAAATATGTGAGTTAGTATAATTAAACACCTAATTGTGGCACCACTGAGCCCACACCCAAAATTTTTCCAGCAGTTTTTGCTTTAGAAGTAAGGTAGATGGAAAAGAAAAAAAAGTATTGGGTATAGTAGGGACAGAAGGAAATCTTGACCCCTTTCTGAAAGTAATATTTTTTGTTGATATACATTTTATTTATCCTGAGTTTGGTCTGAATAAACTATTATAAACTTTGGATTTGAAAAAAATTCCACTGAACTTTAAAGTTACAATGTATGTATTTGTGGTTTAAAATGTCTTTGAGATTATAATGTAGATTTGCAGGACCCAAAAACTTTTAAAGTGATTAAAAGTTTAAAAAGGCACATATTGTGTTGTTTGGGCTTGCTCTCAGTTAATACAAACTCTGATTGCAAATGGATGTCATGTTTCGTACCTTTTTTATCAGGAAAAAAGCAGCAAGCCTTCAGGTGTTCCAGTGATGCCTGACACATGAGCTGGAGTTTATGCTGCTCTTTACAGTAAGAGGTGTTGCATTGTATGTGGGGACTGTGTGTGCACTGGCATCTAAGACAGTGACCTCAACAATTTCAGCTTTGCACAAACCATAGCGAACAATGTTGGGTGATTACATAATCAGTTGCAACATTCTGGCAGCTAAATTGCTATAAGAAGCCTAAAGTATAAAATTTTAATAACTTACTCAGAACAGTATAACTTTTGACACACACAAATGCATACATCTTTATTCATATATTTACCCACTTTTATTATGTATCTGTCATTTAGCTACTTCTCAGTTTGATGTTCAGCAGTTGGATGCTTACAAATCCTATTTTGAGTTTCTGATAACAGTTGTTTAATTAAATATCCTACTGTAGAATAATATATACCACTGTCAAGGATTTGATTGCATGATGCGTTTTTATATGTCCATTTGACATTGCCTTTCAGTTTATTTTGATTCCTGATTTTGTTATACATAACCTTCCCTTTCTCTCTGCCCTTTCCAACATTCATTCCCGCCTGTTTTCCCCATCCTCCAGCACATTTACTCAGTGGTGCTGTGCTGTGTGTCAGAAGGTAAAGCAGGTGTATTATTGTACATGAATTTTTTTTATACATTTTAATGAAATGGTGAAATCAACTAAAGGAAGTATGTGCATAACAGTGTTTATTAGTATCAAGGGCTGTGTCCCAGGTAAAAAAGGGGGCAAATGGCTACAGTTGTGAATGGGTAACATCATTTAGAAAGCTGAGTTTTCTGTTCATGTGAGCAGTTACTTGGAGTATTAGATATGTGTGCTGGTGAGCATCTATTGATTATACTTCCTTTTCTCCTTGTGAACAGTTTATTGATGCCATGCTGAAGAGAAAGACACATCTAAGTGATAACATGAAGTCTTAAACTAGAAAATATTTTTACTTATTTATACTCTAAAAACTACATTGTGCATCTTTTGTAACACTGTCTCTTGTCATGATAAACACTGAAATAGCATGTTAAAATGCCTATACTTTAATCAGTTGGGAAAAACTGGCCTTTTCGTCCCACTGTTATGATTGTTCCTTTGTTCCTTTAAAGGTAAATTGCTAATTTTAAATGTGTAATTCTCTTCACAAAATAGGTTTCACTATTCTGTATTAAAACTTGGTCAGAAAATGATCTGCTGTTCAAGTAAGTTTGCTTTACTTTTTCCTTTAAAAAATACTTTAACATGCCTTATTTATTATTCTTACATTAACCAGTGAGCTAATGCAGATGAAATTTTCATTTTTTGACAAATACAACCTTGCATAATTAATCTTTAGTAGGGGATGATTTTGATACCATCTTTGGAGTTTTGCACTGGATATTAAAAAATACTGGCATGTTGTGTTGGAAGAAAAGTATCTGCTTAGTTTTTAATATTTGGGGACATTTTTAAATCAGTGTTTCAATCAGACTAAAAAGTTCTTTATTTTTATTTACTTTTTAAAAGAAATACGTTCAAGTAATAAAAGAAATATTCATTCCAAACTGATGTTTGTGTGAATTTACATGTATATTTTCATGAAGTAAGAATAAGAGTTTTAGTTAAGGAGGAAAAAAATTATCTGAAACCATTTATTAGGTTAAAGGTAATCCATCCAGTGAAAGGAAAATCAGTGTATGAGTTAAAGAGGAAAAAAAACTAACCTCTTTTATATTTTAAGAAGCTTTAAAAGAACAATTCAGGGGATGTTGACTGTAACTGCTACTCTGTCAGTCATTGTCTCTATATGCAACAACATGTTATGATCCCTTTATGGTAAATAGAAGAACTCACAGCAGTTGTTAAAAACATCTTTTCCTTGGACATAAAATATTTTGATGCTTTAGGTTTCTGTTTTTATTATAGCTTAACTATATCCTATTAAACTCTAGGATGTATCTAAACCTTTGCTTTTCCTCCATTACCCCCGAGTAGATAAATATGTGCTCTCACATATAATGTATTTAATTTTTGGAAAACTTCATGCTATAGTAAATCAAGTGTGTGATTTATAGTAATCAGACCACTTTGATTCTTTAAGCTTCACAGTTTCCTTTTTCCACAGATAATTACAGAGAAAATAATTACCAATTAACTGATATAAGCACGTTGTCCTCTGCTGTAAAAAGTCTGAATAGATACTGTGTATGTTTTTATGTCCATGAACTTGAGCTACTCATGTGCAATTGTGTGTATGGGAATGGAGTAGTGTTCATGATTTGTATCTACATCATCATATGGATGTATATTTATTAATAAAGTCATTACTTTAAAACCAACTGGGTTTACTACTCTGTTTCTGTAAGTAGGGAAATGGTAAATAGTACCATTCTTTTATGACCATGGATCTTGTACTTTCTTGGAATGTGCTTCCTGGAATCTCCTCTACACTAGCTAAAGATGGAACAATTGGAGCATATTTGTGTATTTGTAATGTAAAATTTAACTTATAAATGGATCTTTTTTTTCTTTGTTATTGTCTTTTTGATAGTAGCCCTTCTAACAGGTGTTGGACTTAATCTTAAATGTAGAGAACTTACTATTTAAGTAAAAAACTACTTTAATTAGTAATTTTTCCAAGCTTTCAACTAGTCTAATAAGTTCAGCAAACTTTAGTAACTGCTGAGCACATACTCTACAGTGTGGCATTCACATTATGAAGAAGACAGTCTCTACCCTCAAGGAACCCATAGTGGGAAACAAATGCCTTAATGTGTAGAATTAAATAATATAATGCCAATTTTTATTCATTCAGAATTGACATTTTAAGATACTTTATTTCCCAGATTAGCTAATTAGAGCCGGTGAAACTACAGCTCATCTGCCTAGTCCTAAGCTTTAGGCTAGTTTTTAGATTAAATTCACAAGAAAAATGGATTACTGTGTTTATTCTCTATCAGCTCAGAAGGATCAGGTCAGAGTTCAGTCATAAATTGTGATAATGCTGGCTTTTAGGTCATGTTGGGAGCTACTTATGTGGCTGTTGTGATTCCTGTCACATAAACAGTGATTAGATCAGCCCACGCATCCAAAGAACTCGGATTTTCTTCCTGATCCAGGGCATTGCTTAGGTTGCAGGTTCGATTCCCCAATGGGAGGCAACCAATTGTTGTATCTTTCACATCTCAAACTCTATTCTTATTATCACGTTTCTCTCTCACACCCCCCACCACCGTCCCCTTCCACTCTCTCTAAAAAATTGTGTTTTTTAAATCATGAATGGGTATTAGATTTTGAGACATCCTTACAGACATACCCAGAAATAATGTTTTACCAGCTATCTGGGCATCCCTTTAGCTCATTTAAATTTACACATAACATGGCGAAACCAGTTTTGCTCTAGATCGAGCGTCAGCCTGCGGACTGAAAGGTCCCAGATTCGATTCTGGTCAGGATCATGTACCTTGGTTGCAGGCACATCCCCGGTAGGGGGTGTGCAGGAGGCAGCTGGTCGATGTTTCTCTCTCATTGATGTTTCTAGCTCTCTATCCCTCTCCCTTCCTCTCTGTAAAAAATCAATAAAATATATGTATTTTAAAAATTTATACATAACATTAACCATCACTGTAGTCTTTGATCATCTTGGCTTAACTTTTTTTTTTTTTTAATATATATTTTATTGATTTTTTACAGAGAGGAAGGGAGAGGGATAGAGAGCTAGAAATGTCGATGAGAGAGAAACATCGCCCAGCTGCCTCTTGCACACCCCCCAGCGGGGATGTGCCTGCAACCAATGTACATGCCCTTGACCAGAATCGAACCTGGGACCTTTCAGTTCGCAGACCGACGCTCTACCACTGAGCCAAACTGGTTTCGGCTAGCTTCTTTATTTCATTGGTGGCTGCAAAATGGCAGTTTTAAATTCTATTGTTTCTTTTATCTACCAGTTTTCTGAATGAATTGGTTCTACCATCATCTTCCAAAGGCGATGAAGAAATTTTTTTATATCAGTATGAACTCATGGATTCTAAAGTGATTTACCCCTGGATATTGAAATTACTCATTTTTATGCTCAAATTGTTCCATCTTTAGCTACTAGGAGCCAGTTTGGCTCCTTACTCATTTTGACATAATCCTAGTACAGTGGTTGGCAAACTCATTAGTCAACAGCCAAATATCAACAGTACAATGATTGAAATTTCTTTTGAGAACCAAATTTTTTAAACAACTTCTAACACTGCTTCTTCAAAATGGCCTCGCCCAGGCCAAAGTATTTTATGGAAGAGCCACACTCAAGGGGCCAAAGAGCTGCATGTGGCTCACGAGCCGCAGTTTGCCGACCACTGTCCTAATATATTAAGATGGTATGACAAGATGTTCCAGACTTGCAAAAAGGTCTTATAACAGCAAAGCAATTCAGGGAAGCAGTGTGCTCTGTCTTGAATTTTAGGTTGGGGTTTAGAAGCATGTCCTCTATAAAATTACTATTTTACAAAATACAGAAATTGAAAGGACCTACAATGGCATATTAGCATATTAAAAATGTTATTTATTTTTTTGCCCTGGCTGGTGTGGCTTAGTTGGTTGGAGCGTTGTCCAATACACCAAAAGTTTCATTTACTCGCTCTCAGCAGACCACCTTTCTTCTTCACCGAGAAAATTACTTACCTGCACCCATCCTTCCCTCCTGTTCCAATGGAGGAGATAGTTCTCTGTCTCAGGTTTCCCCCCTCTGGATCTCTTCCCCCACTTCTCAGAGATTAGCCTTTCTTCTGTATCTTAAACCTCTCCCAATAGGATCCTTCTCACTAGCTTTTAAATAAAATTTATTGAAATCTAATGTTTATTTACACAAGCTATTACAAAAGTATTAACTGATTTCACTTGAAATGAGTAACTGATTGTATACCATAATATAAAAAAAGCCTTGTCCTGGCCAGGTAGCTCAGTTGGAAAGAGCGACATCCTAATATGCCAAGGTTGCAGGTTCAATCCCTGGTCTGGGCACATACAAGAATCAATTTTGGGGGGGGGGGGGTAATACTGAATTATTGAAGGAGCTCAGGGTAGTCTCCTTTGTTATAGCTCCAAGAATACCCACTATTGATGAAATAATAATGAGTGCATTGGGTCAAGTGAAGTTCATCAAAATATGACATTAAAATGATAAGAATGGGAAAGGAGCTTGGAATAAAACTATGTGAATATATGCCCAAAGTACTGATTTATTAAATTAATCAAAATATTCTCTTAAGATTCATACAAAATAAAATGAAATTATCTATTCTATTAACCAAAGGACTTGTATGCATGCATATAGCCTAACCAATGAACACAGACACCAGGGAGGTAAGGGCATGAGGGAGGGGATGTGGGGGATAAAAGGGGGGGTAAGGACACATATGTAATACCTTAATTAATAAGGGAAAAACAAAACAAAACATGCCCTGGCCCGTTTGTCTCCGTGGTTGGAATGTCGGCATGCAGACCAAAGGGTCACGGGTTCAGGGCCACCAATGAATGTGTCTCACATCCATGCTGCTCTCTCTCCACCCCCCCTTTCCCATTCTCTCTGAAAATTAATGAGAAAATATCCTCAGACGAATAATTTTTTTTAAAGGGGGGGACAAATTGTGCAGATGTGTAGTTGTGCATAACAGTTCCAATAGTTATCAGATCCTTATGTGAACAATCGCAGGTGCTGTGATGTTGGTGCATAGATTTCATTTCAGCCAAAGGAAGAGGATGATGTCAACTCTTCCCCCCCCCCCAAAAAAAAATCCCATGAAAATAAAATCAGTTTCGTGACAAGCTTGAAAGCAATTTTCTCATCAAAAATAAGTGCATGTGCCACTTGGTGGTGAAAAAGTCAAATGTGCATTCTGTCCTGTCGGCTGCACTTATTGAGTAGTCATTAAACAACAATTCTAACATCTGCCAATGTTTGTCTCTCCAAACAAACAGCCAAAGCACAAGCACAGGTAGGGAAAGGTCATAATAAAAAGGAAGAAGTCATAATTATGGGGCATCCATGTTGGAATGTCCAGTTGAGTTAAATCAGCCTCCTTTTCATTAATCCTAAATCCCCTAAATCCTCTGTCCTTTGGCTTTTCATGCACCTTCAAAGTGGGTGTAGAGGAGGGTACAGGGAGAGAATAAGTTAAAGAAGGAAAAATTTGATATTAAATGTACACTGTTGGGGGTGAGGGAGGTA
Source organism: Nyctalus aviator (assembly GCA_036971965.1). Taxonomy (NCBI): domain Eukaryota; kingdom Metazoa; phylum Chordata; class Mammalia; order Chiroptera; family Vespertilionidae; genus Nyctalus; species Nyctalus aviator. The sequence goes on from CM072927.1 coordinate 66,717,476, forward strand.
GTCAAATGATTAGTGATCAATGCATTGTCTGATCAATGCATTGTCTCAGATACTACTGGACCTGCTTGGGAATTTATTTTTTATTTTTTAAAAATATTTTATTGATTTTGTACAGAGAGGAAGGGAGAGAGAGAGTTAGAAACATCGATGAGAGAGAGTCATCGATCAGCTGCCTCTTGCACACCCCCTACTGGGGATATGCCCGCAACCAAGGTACATGCCCTTGACCAAAATCGAACCCGGGATCCTTCAGTCCCTAAGCCGACGCTCTATCCATTGAGCCAAACTGGTCTCGGCAGCTTGGGAATTTATTGTAGCAAAACCATGGCAGCCTATTTAGAATATAATGATCACCCATGGGGTCACATTGGCGATGCATCTTTTTGGCCTGACAGTCTGTCACGGGCTACCATTTTGAAGTGCTTACTGCGCATCAGGAACTGTGCTCATCACATTACATCTCATTTAATCCACAGAACTGTAGTTTCGTCCTCATTTTACAGATGAAGAAAGTGAACTTTGAGAAAAGTTACAAACCTGACCGACCATATACTTTTATAAATGTTGGAGATGGAATTCACCCCATGGCCATAAAGCCCAGGTTCCTTTTTAACGTTGCTATATTTACCAATACCTTCATATAAAGGTCTTTGAAATCTATTTCTATTTTCCACCCTTCGACTTAGCACTAGTGACTGCTCAAAACTTGCTGCATTCTTTTTTTAGGAGACCTTCCCCTCTAACTGCTGACAATGAGGGTCATCCTGTCTCAGAGAATATTCCTAGCTTCCCCGCTCTGTGGCTTTTCTCTGGAATGCACAGACCTGCCCCTCATTGCACCCCTCCCCTTCCCATCCATCTTTCTTCATTCTAGGCCCTGGCTTTATGCTCCAGGTGGCTTCCCTCCTCCAGGACCCAGGCCTACGTGAAAAAGACGCCCCAGAGCAGAGACCACATCACCCCCTTCAGGTACTTTGTTTTCCACGCACCAGCTCTGTGCTGTCTCTCCCTTTTACTCTTTATCCAGCCTCAGATTTACCAGCTCTGCTTTCTCCCACCTCGCTAATCTACTGCCAATGCCTTTCCTATAACCCTCGCTCACCTCTCCTCCTTTTATTTTAATGTATAAAATAAGCTGTCTGCCATTCCCAGAACCTCTGCCCTCCCCCCCCCCACCCAGCCTTTTCTCAATCTGCTGAGACTTTTTGCTTCCCAGCAATTATTGTCAATGTGGGTCAAATAAACTCAGAAAAATTCTCCACAGGTTCGGACATTTTTTTTTACACCACAAAAACCAACCCAAACCTCCTGCCCTGAGCAAGGACTTCCTCTGGGAGGAGAGGGCACTCTGAGGGGCCCCAGGTCTCTGCTGGAACCCCGCCCAGAGCTGGGGGTTCAGGAAAGTTCATAACCTGGAACATCGGTGCTCGGCTCCCTTTAAAGACCCTGAAACCACGGCGCCCGCCACAAGCCAGAGGCGAGCCGCCCGACACCAAGATGGCGTCCGCGGTGGCTGCCCGCTTCCAAGATGGCGGCACGCTTGCACCTGCGCATGCGCTCCCTGCCTGTCCGTTCCCGTCTTTCCTCCGGCGGGGAACACATCTCCCGTAGCCGAGCGCCGGTTGCCCTTGGCCTGGGCGGTGGTCCGGCCGCCGCCCCGCGCCATGAGGCTCCTCGGCTGGTGGCAGGTGCTGCTGTGGGTGCTGGGGCCTCCCGCCCGCGGCCAGGGAGGTGAGTGCGGGGGGGGGGGGCGGGGGCGGGAGGCTGCGGCCCGCCCGGGCGACGGTCTTGCCGGCTCTACTCTCCGCGTTGTCCCCCCCTCTTCTCCCCCCGCAGCCCCTCGGTGACCGGCTGCGGTCCGCGGTGGGAGGCCCGGCGGAGCGGGAGGCCGGGGAGCCCCGCCGCGGTCAGCGCCCTCAGCGGAGGCTGTGGGCGGGGAGGGACCGTGCCCAGCGTTTACGGTCACCGAGGCTTTGTTATTGTGGCGGGCGCTTCGTTATTAATGCTAATAACGATCACGAACAGCCGGCATCTGAGCTGCCCTTCACGGGAGCCGGGGTGTGCGCAGCCCTTTCGTCCTCCTCTCTCGCCGACCCTGGGAGCTGGGCGTCCCTCGCATCCTCCTTTCAGGGAGGCCGGGTGACTGCCGGTTTGCGCTTCTGGAAAACGGCAGTGCCGGGCAGACTCGCAAAGCCCACGCTTTGCTTTGCTCCCTGCCCGAGCGCTTTCCTAAGAAGGCCCGTGTGCTCTGGTGCCTGTGTGAGGGCAGAGGGCAGACACAGGAGACCCCCGCAGGGTGGCCGCTGCCGGCCCGGCGTGAGCTCAGGGCTCCCCGGTGGGGATGGTGGGAGGGCAGCCGCTCCCAGGATGGCTGGTCCCGGCGCGGAGGCCTTCCTCTCACTGCTTTCCCCCCCACTCCTTTATGCGGCTTCGCTTGTTCATTCCAAACAGGGACAGGCAGGTCTTTCCTTTCCCTGGGTGTCAAGGTCCTTGCTGATCAGGGAGATGTCCCCTCTTGGAGGCTGAGGAAGAAGGAATTACCATCAACGAAAGCTCTCACTACGTGCCTGGTGCTGTGCTTCAGGGCTCGATGGGCGTCATCTTATTTCATCTTTAAATGCTTGTGAAGTACCGTAGATGCTGTCGTCACGGTGCTATAGATGAGTGAGCTGAGACTCAGCTTCAATCAGACTTTCTCAAGTCGGCCAGAGTTGAGGAGGCACAGTCTCCTGGTCTGCCTGATTGCACAGTCAAATCTCTGTCCTACCCTCTGTCACTACACTCAACGCTCAGCCTCAAAGAGGGCACAGCTGCGCTGGGTGTCTCGTATGTCTCCCAGATCGTTCTCGAGCCTTCTCCATCCTGCTCTGGACCTTGAGTAGCTGCCCTGCTACTATAGAGTAACAAAAGGTCTCCCGCCTTCTGGCTCCCTTTGAGTTAAAATGAAGAGGGAGAGAGGTCAGGGTATTGATTCTCTTTACTCCTTCCCTCAGTGGTTGTCACCGGTTGGCTGTGTCCTTCCGCTTCTGGCCTCTTGTTGTTAATCCTCACGTGAGGATATTTTCCCATTGATTCTTAGAGGGAATGAAAGGGAGGGGAGAGACAGAGAGAAACATCTATGTGAGAGAGACACATTGATTGGTTGCCTTCCCACATGCGCCCTCACGGGCCAGGGATCAAGCCTGCAACTGATTACATGCCATTGATCGGAATCAAACCCTGGGCCCTTCAGTCCGCAGGCTGATGCTCTACCACTGAGCCAAACCAGTTATGGCTCGCCTCTGGCCTTTTAAGACCGATCAGTGGTAACTGGCTTGCCCTCTGCTGTACTGGCCCTGGCGCACCTTTCATTGTTTTTGTTTTCTCTACACCCAGCCCACTTGTTGGTAGTCCCCTTTTATTAAGTTCTCCTTGAATCGCCCACATTGAATGTGCTTTCTGTTTCTTGGCTGATTCAGGGGACTGACTTGCATTTTTGCATTTAATGAGTCTACCTGCAGCCAGGGCCATATTCATGTAGACCCGAGGATAACACCAGCCATGGGTGGGTCATTGGTCATCATGGCCAGGCTGTGCATGGGGTGAGGACCTAGGAACCTTCACCAGCCTGTTTCTTTTCAGGATGGCTGAAAATCTCAGGCTTTTTATTTATTTTATTTTTCCATTACATTTTACACTCAATTATTTTGTACTAGAGGCCCGATCCATGAAATTTGTGCAAGGGGCTTAGCCTTCGCAGTCCGGCTTCATCCAGATGGTCTTTCTGCTGTCCGGTCTAATTAGCATATTAGCTCTTTATTATTATAGGATTAGTTTTAGGTGTACTGCATAGTGGTTAGATAAATTTATACCAAATTTGCAGAGTTCGCTGCCCAGGCACTGAGCCCCTTCTGTCAAGACCTGTACCCTGCTATATCTAACCTATATTGTCACCTCTTCCTTCTTACATGCTTTCCCATCAGCTTTATACATCCTTAAGTTTCTCCAATGTTCTAAAAACCAAAATAGAAACCTCCGTTAGCCCCTTGCCTGCCCATAGCAACTACCCCTTATTTCTTGTCTGCTTTCATAGCTAGACTTTCAGAAAGAATTGTGTATATTTATCCATGTAGCTACTATTTCTGGTGCTCCTCATCCTTGTGTGTGGGTCCATATTTCCATTCAGTATCATTTTTCTTCTGCCTGAAGGAGTTCCTTTAAAATTCTTGTCATGCGGATCTGCTGGTGAGGGATTCTTTCATCTTTTGTATGCCTGAAAACGTGTGAGTGTTAGGTTCTGTTGCCTCTAATACTTTTGGGTGGTTCTTTCTCTGGCTCTGGGTAGTTTAGTCACATGCATGTGCTGACCAGTAGTATACTTAAGGGGCCCCTCTGCAGATCTCCAGAGTTCATGCTGTGAAGGTCTCCCATCTCCAGTGTTCTCTCCTGCAAACTCTTACCTTCCTAGGTTTCCTGCTTTCAGCTCCATTTCCTCAACTCACTGAGTCTGCTGGGCTCTGCCGGTGTCCCCCCTCCCGGAGCCCAGTGGGCACTCCCTAGGCCGTAAGCCAGATCAGCTGCAGTGCTCTCTCATTTGCTTCCTGTTTCTCGGGGGTCACTGTCCTTTTTTGCCTAATAACTGGTTTTCTGAAACAGCGGATTCACTTATTTGACTGTTTTTTGGGTTGCTTTAGGAGGGAGTGTATATGTGGTCTTGCTACTCTATCTTAGCCAGAAAGCAGAATGTTTTTCATTTGCTGAATGAATGGGAAGGACAGTTTTTTTTCTCTGTAGGGGAAATTTCATATTTGGGGAGAACTGTAACTCTTTGGGGCTCATTTTTTGGAAGTCAGATGTGACCGTGAGCATGCCGGCATGTTTAGTTGCAGAGGAAAGTGGTCACATATGGTCAGGGGAGGAGCAGCCGGACCCTGCTCTCCAGATGGGGACTGTGTACATGAGTGAAGAGGAGCCTTCACGCGGCCCAGTGGTCCTGGACACGTCAGCAGAAGAAGCCGATGCGGTGCTGGGGCTGGACAGCGAGGGCAACCACATGGTGATGCTGTCGGTGATTCCCGGGGAAGCCGATGACAAACGGAGCTCGGAGCCCAGCATCGGCACCTGTGCGGCTGGAAGGGAGGAAGACTCACCATGCCACCTCCCGGAGAGCCTCTTTTCTCTGGACAGCGATGGAGACACCTTCCCCGACAGAGAAGAGGTGGATTACCTGCAGCATTACCCGGAGCCGGAAGCAGTGGAAACTGACCTGGCCCCCACCGACGACTCCAATCACACGGACAGCCAGAAATTCCCCAAGGTCAGCTGTGAGGAGAGAAACGTTACCGGGCTAGAGAACTTCACCCTGAAAATTTTAAATATGTCCCAGGTAAGAAAAAATGACGACTACTGTTCTTTTTGGCACATCTCTTTTTTATTTTAGTTTTATTTTTTGCACATTGATTTTTTGATCCAAGACTCTATCAACTTTCAGGTGGCAATCTTGATCATATTGTAAGTAGGATAGTGTTCAGTGGCTGCATCATTGAGAATGGATATAACTACTATCCACTATGCTTTTGGGCTACTTCAATGTAATCATCCTTGGAGTAGTCTCACCACCAGTCATCATGATAAAAAAAAAACACAACCCAGTAGACATCAGAATCATAACAGAAGCCGCTTACAAAATCTGAATTATAGCCTGGCCAGTCTTTCTCAGTGGTTGAGCATCTACTGTGAGCTGGGAGGTCAGGGTTCGATTCACGGACGCATACCCAGGTTGCAGGCTTGATCCCCAGGGGGCAGCTAGCTGATCAATGTTTCTCTCTCATGGATATTTCTGTCTCTCCCTCTTCCTTCTCTCTCTCTCTTAAAAAAAAATCTGAATTATAAAAAATAATCTGAATGGTTCAAATTGTAATTTAGCATGGTTTAGATTAGTGATGCCCCTTGGAAAAATGTTATATTGAGGAAAGTTTTTTTCTTCAAAGAATGTGAATCCATTGTTTACTCTTGAGACTGCTGAAACAATTGTCCCAAACCCAGCCATGTTTTTCCAGCTAGTTAGATAAATAGTGATTCCAAAGAAAATCCTGTGATAAAGCCTGATAGCTTTCTGTGGGATAGTTTCTGTAGGATGGCTTTATGTCAGATGGCAGCATGAATGCAGAGAAGTCTGAGCTCTGAAAGCTGTGATTATTGCTGCTGCTTTTTTTTTTTTTTAATCTTAACTTGAGGATATGTTCATTGATTTGAGAGAGAGAGAGAGAGAGAGAGAGAGAGAGAGAGAGGGAGAGAGAGAGGAAGTATTGGTGTGAGAGAGAAACACCAACCCATTGCCTCATCTGTGCCCTGAGCGGGAATGGAGCCTGCACCAGGTATGTGCTCTGACTGGGAATCGAACCTGAAAGCTTTCTGGTGTATGGGACGAAACTCCAACCAGCCAGGGCCAGGACTATGATTGCTTCTTTTTTCCTTGTTTTTAATCCTCACCTAAGGATATTTTTTCCCATTGATTTTTAGAGTGAGTGAAAGGGAAGGGGGAGAGACAGCACCGATATCGGAGTGATACATCAGCTGGTTGCCTCTTGCATGTGCCCCAATTGGGGCCAGGGATCAAGCCTGCAACTAGAGTACATGCCCTTGACCGGAATCAAACCCACAACCCTTTAGTCTGCAGGCCAAAGCTCTACCCGTGAGCCAAACAGATAGGGCTTCTTTTAAATGAGGGCATGTATGGTATGGTGCACACACATAGCCCCTCCAAGTGCAGGGTCAGTGCTGGCCTCAGACCCTCCCCAAGCCTGGTAAACACCACGCCTGAGCTCTGGGGGGCTTGTCTCATGGGTGTCACACACACCACCAGGAGGGAGCAGTTTATTAAACAGTCTGAGTTAGGGTGGTGGCAGGGATGGCGCACTTTTGACTTGAACTAACCTTTGACCAAATACGTTGATACAGCTGCTCAGTACAGACTGGGATCTGCTGGAATGATAGTCTGGGTCTGAGATCACAGTGCTTTTAATAATGCTATTAGATTGTGCGAGATGCCCAATCAAAGGTCGGGACGGTGCCCTGTACCCTGTGAGTACCTAGCATTTGGCTACATTATGAAAATTGCTCTATAGTAATGTTGAGAAAGCTTAAAGGAAAGTGTGTAACTTGTTATTTGATAGTACTTTTCTGCTGATTGATGAACGCATGATTCAAAATCCAAAAGGTTTTACGGAGATATATTACAATTTTCCTCCTCTCCCTCCCCGTACTTGGGTATCTTTCCAGAACAATGTACATTTACTGCTGACTGTAACACTTGTTTCTTTTCCATAGGACCTTATGGATTTCCTCAACCCCAACGGTAGTGACTGCACGCTAGTCCTGTTTTATACCCCTTGGTGCCGATTTTCTGCCAGCTTGGCCCCTCATTTTAATTCTCTGCCCCGGGCATTTCCAGCTCTTCATTTTTTGGCCCTGGATGCATCTCAGCATAGCAGGTATCTTCCCTTCGTTGGGTTTCCATTTCTGTCTCATCCCAAATCATCCTTTGGGACGACTGGTGGCAGTTACTTGGAGGTGGTAGTTAAGTGAAATGCAGAGGAGGTAGCATGAGCTTTTTAGAGGGATTGAAGGAAGGGAAAGGCAAGTGGGAGTGAGGAGTGAGGGATGCGGACTAACTGAGGAACTTGATGGCTCACTTTATGGAGGTCCCTTCTGAGGCAGGAGAACAGCTCTGTGTGGCAGCAGTACAGGGGCTGGAGGACTTCCTAGCATCCTGGCCAGAATGAATTAGCAAAATCAGTCACCAGTATGATCTTCCTCTGTGACTTTCATCCACAGTGTAGGTCCCCACCTTGACAGCCTAACTCTCGGCACCCCCATTTTGTGTCTACTTAGGATTTTTTGTCCTTTTTATTCTCTCTTACGTTTATTTTTGCCTGAATATGTCTTAGTAGACATTCAATAATTAGCTTTTTTAAATGACATTTACCATTGTTTTATTTTTCATCTTGTTTAGTGGGTGTCTTTTTTAAATCTTCAATAAGATAAGTTACCGAGAACATTGTTCAGATAGTATATACATCCTTTATGCTGTGACTATGCTTGGGTTATAAACTGCATGCTCCTCATCCTCTAAGTCACATGTTCCTTAGCAGGTCACAAGGAAGTGTTGTATGTGAAAGGATTTGGCAAAGCTGGATGAAGGTCAAGTTGGTGTGAAATTGAAGTTGAATAAAACGTGGTTAATTTGTGCTCCATTGATTTTTGGTGTAGGTAACTGCCAGTGTTTACCTTAAACTGACTATGAAGAAAGGAATTGTCCAACAAATTAGTAATTCTCACAGGGGCTTCAGGGAAATATCTAAGTGGCCTAACCTAGGAGAACAGATTGACAGGAAGGACAGTCCAGGTCAACATCCAGCTTTGACCTGGCCCTCCACTGCCTCCAGGCTGGCAGGGCTGGCTCTAGCACCTGTCAGTATTGGGATCCCTAACTCCCCCCCTTCCCTCTCCGCACTCCCTTCCCTGCAAACTTTTATCATCTGCTTTGTTCATTTCCATGCATCCTTCTCAAGAATAAAAGATACTTGTTATTATATGGCAGTGTGGGACGTGCGTTTGTCTCCTATATTAATATTTAAGTTAAAGCATGTTTACAAAAGAAAAAATCCTGATTATCCAATATTACTAATGGGAAAAACTGAAGTTTAAAGAGATGTAATAGTTTGCAGGTTACACAGATTACTTGGTTCACGAACAGAACTGAGCCTTGAACCCAGAATGTTTTGATTCGGAGCTCACACCATTACTTTGTATTACGAAAAGGTGAAACAAAACCACTCAGGTCATGTTACTTCCCAAGCATCTTGCCCTAATTGTGAACTTCCTGGTGTGTTTGTTAGATCATAGATTCCTTTGTGCCAACTCTTACCAGAAGTTGAATCCTTTATGAGAGATGGAGGTGGGCATTCTGGAGAGTGTCTTTGTCAAGTAAATTGACAGTGTGTTTTTGTCCGTGAGTTAGAATCTCTGACCTGGCAGTTAGGAACTTACATAGCGGAGTAATTGTGTCACGTGTAGTTCCACATTGTAATAGAAAGCACCTCAGCAGAACAGAAATGCCCCCAACTGTGACACATAAGGAAGGTGGGCAGAACAACTACGACGTCTGGAGTTTGAGTATCAGAAACCTCCACACAAGACCGATCCTGTCTCATTTATTGCCATCCATTCTCATACGGTAACTGTGAGAAAGCCCATGGTAATCAGGTTTCTGTTCTTTTCTTGTAGCCTTTCCACCAGGTTTGGCACTGTAGCTGTTCCTAACATCTTGTTATTTCAAGGAGCTAAACCAATGGCTAGATTTAATCATACAGACAGAACATTGGAAACACTGAAAATCTTCATTTTTAACCAGACAGGTATGTAGGAGTAATAAGCTGTAGAAGATTTTTTATTGCTGGGGGTATGTGCCTTCTGTGGGTTCTGATCTGCTCTCATCCTTAAGTGACGGATTCAAGATTGCTTTGAGATGTAAAACTTATAATAAACTTGTATGTGCCTATTAAACGTCTCTCAATCAGTAACAAGCATAACATGAATAGGTAACTTTAATATGATTAGGTTTTTTTTTTTTTGTTTGTTTGTTTTTAAGGACAATCCTAGCTGGTTTGGCTCATTGGATAGAATGTTGGCCTGTGGACTGAAGGGTCCAGGCTTCATTTCTGATCAAGGTCATATGCTCATGTTGCAGGATCAATCCCCAGTAGGGGGCATGCAGGAAGCAGCTATCAATGATTCTCATGATATTGATATTTCTATCTCTCTCCCCCTCTCCCTTCCTCTCTGAAATCAATAAAAATATACTTAAAAAATAAAATAAAAAAGGACTTTATTGAGATAGAATTCACATATCATACACCTGTAGATACCTCTTTAAATCCATTTTTCATTTGAGTGTAATATTTACACAAAAATATGCATCAGTCAGTAGTGAACTGTGTGGTGAATTTTCACAGTGAACACCGTGGGTAACAATACTCCGATCCAGAAAGAGAACAGTACCAGCCCTGCTTTAGCACTGCTGCTCCTGCCCTCTTCAGGGATGACCACCGTCTTGACTCTGAGCACCACAGACTACTGTTACCTGTTGTTGAACTTTATATTAATGGAGACAGAGACTAGATTGTATCTGGCTCATTTCACTCACTTAAAAAAATTTTTTTTAATTGATTTCAGAGAGTAAGAGAGATTGAAATATCAATGATGAGGATCATTGATCAGCTGCCTCCTGTGTGCCCCTACTGGGGATTGAGCCTGCAACCCAGGCATGTGCCCTTGACCAGAATCCAACCCGGGACCTTTAAGTCTGCACAGGCTGATGCTCTATCCACTGAGGAAAACCAGCTAAGGCTTCACTCTTATATCTATGGGATTCATCTGCATTGTTGTGTATGTTTATATTTTTTGTACTGTATAGTATTCCACTTATTAATCCATTTGCAGATGCTATTTTAATTCCTTAATATTTGCCAAACCAGATGGCCTTGTACATGGAAGAAATTTCCTTCATTGGAAAAGTCTATTCCTCAAAAGCTTTTAACATCTCAATAATAAGCATCCATCTCCTTCTTGAAGTATATTCCCTGAAAATAAATACAAATTATAACATACCTTCCTTACATATTAAGTTGTATGTAATTACTTATATCTAACAATAAATAACAAAGAGCTTGGTGACCTCATAGGAGAAGAAGGCTTGTTACCAGGTGGTTAGCTATTTCAAGTCTTGTCATTCAGATTGATATGGAGAAAGGGAGCTATTTTATTCAGTGCTCCCAGAAAACCCAGGATACCAATGAAATCTGTAATCACCGATTCCAGTTGTTATCTGTGCTAACAATTCTTTTAGTAAATTTATTTAGAAGCATTTTGTATTTGCATTACTTTTTTTTTTTAATTGATTTTTTTTACAGAGAGGAAGGGAGAGAGAGAGATAGAGAGCTAGAAATGTCGATGAGAGAGAAACATTGACCAGCTGCCTCTTGCACACCCCCTACCGGGGATGTGCCCGCAACCAAGGTACATGCCCTTGACCAGAATCGAACCTGGGACCTTTCAGTCTGTAGACCGACGCTCTACCACTGAGCCAAACTGGCTTCGGCTTTTTTTTTTTTTTTTTAATTATTGATTTTTTACAGAGGAATGGAGAGGGATAGAGTTAGGAACATTGATAAGAGAGAAACATGGATCAGCTGCCTCCTGCACCCCCCCACCCCCACTGGGGATGTGCCCACAACCAAGGTACATGCCCTTGACTGGAATCGAACCAGGGACCTTTCAGTCTGCAGGCTGACACTCTATCCACTGAGGCAAACCAGTTTCGGCAACATTACTTGTGAAAACCTTCTTTAGACTCCTGAGAGTAGCTTTACTAGTTACTTGTTTGACTTTGGTTTCAAAAGACAACTCTTACAACGCCCTGATGAGCTCACAGAAATTCTAGTGTTTTAGCTTGGAACGGCGGCATGGATTTCTGTTCCTTTGATGTGGTGGGGAGAAAGGCAAGTTACAAATTACACCGACAGATGAAACCCATCCCAAATATAGTACCAGTGGTATTTAAGACTGCATGTCATTTTGCATGTCATGCAAAATACTTCAGAAAGATCTGTAGCGGGTGTGTTTTCTATCTGATTTGAAATAATTGTTCTCTCTTACAGGTATAGAAGCCAAGAAAAATGTGGTGGTAACTCAAGCCGACCAAATAGGCCCTCTTCCCAGCACTTTGATAAAAAGCGTGGACTGGTTGCTTGTATTTTCCTTATTCTTTTTAATTAGTTTTATTATGTATGCTACTATTCGAACTGAGAGCATTCGGTGGCTAATTCCAGGACAAGAGCAGGAACATGTGGAGTAGAGATGGACTGAAGGAAGTTGGAAAGAGGAATTTCAATCCTTCATTTCAGAAATTAATGCTGCAATTTCATACATCTTCTCCAATGAAGAGTTGATTTACAACTTCAAAGAATCATGCATTTGTTAAACTGTTGAATGTGTAAAAAAAAAAAAAAAAAGTATAAACTGGTGTTTTAACTAGTATTGCAATAGCAAATGTAAAAATATTCAGTAGAATTCACCATTCTTGTTTTTCTATTTGAACATAATCCATTTTTTAAGGGAATAATCTGTTTGAAATGTGAAGATGTATTTTGGTGGAATAATGAGTAGAATGATATTTCTGCTTACTCTATGGAAGGCAGAAATAGGACTTTCAGATTAGAGAACTCTTGATTCCTTACAGTCTAAAAAGGTTGGTTTTCTGTTCATTTGCAGTTTCTCTATCTGACATTAAGCAGGAAAGTATTGTTACAGAAAGAATAAACTAGAATTGATAAGTATGACTTTATAAGTAGCAATTAATGGGAAAATAAGAGTCAAATATCCTGTTGTTTGTGACCTCTAATTTCACTAAAAGAATTTTAAGTGACTTAAGTTTTTTTCTGGGTAGGCAGCTATTAGGAGAAAGTCAATGGTATTATCATAACTGAATCTTCTTTAGTGACAGTTCTGTGCTAAAGCATAACTTAATTTTAGTCATAGTTATCTAACCAGCATGCATTATTTGAATCTTAAAATGTTAGCACTGTGCTAGGTTTAGTGATAGCCAAAAGAAATATAAAACACTATTCTGGCCCACAAGTTTAATCTAGTCTAGTTTTAGGACACATGTAGAAAACAGATAACATGTCTTTTATACAAACTTTTTGAAAAGCTGTTTTTAAAAGGTTCCTTAAATTCAGATATGACAACTGATAACATGATGATACATTTCTTTTATACTGATTGTATTTTATTTACTTAAAATATTTTTATTGATTTTAGAGAGGAAGGGAGAAGCAGAGAGAAACATCAATGAAGAGAGGGAATCATTGATTGGCTGCCTCCTGCACACCCCACACTGGGGATCAAGCTAGCAACCCGGGCATGTGCCCTGATTGGGAATTACACCCTGACCTCCTGGTTCATAGGATGATGATCAACCACTGAGCCACACCAGCCTGTCGATTATTTGTGTTTTAGAGAGTTCATTTCATAAGGCACCCTAAATTTTATGGAAATAGAAACTTTTAGATGAATCTTCTCACATTATAAAGGATATTTTAAACTTTATGTAATGTTGTGGACAGCTATGGCTGGGCTAGTCACTGGCAGGAGGGAACTGTGGCTCAGGATAAGTACCATTATTTCCACTTTATAAGTGAGCAAACGCAGACACAGAGGTTTAAAAACTCACCCAGGTCACACACATAGTAAGTTGATGAAGCTGGGATTTGAACTTTCATATGTATGTATCTACACTTAAAATATAGGAGAAAAACCTCTAATAATTCCATTTCTTATAATAACCAATACTTGAATATCACTGTGTGTGTGCCAGGTACTGTTTTACATATAGTTTCATTAATCTTGGAACAGGGGTGTGGATTTCTGTTCCTTTGATGTGGTAGGGAGAAAGGCAGGTTACAAAGGCAAGTACAATAGCCTTATGAGATTGGCACTACTATTTAGTGTCCTCATTTTACAGAAGAGAAAATGAGGCCCTAAGTAACTTGGCTCTTGGTCTGTAGCTCCCAGCTATAGACTTAATTGTATGTGGGACGCAGCTTCAGACTTAATCATATGTGGAATGGCACCCTGCCCCACCTCTGTGTCACGGCCTAAGCGATCATGGCATGTATTTCCCTCCAGTCTTCCTGTTCCGTGTTTCCCATAGCTAGTCATAATATAGCTAAAATGTAGTACATGCAGGAGACACTGATCAATGATAATCTCTCATCACTGATGTTTCTCCCTCTCCCTTCCTCTTTAAAGTCAATAAAAATATATTAAACCCCACAAACTAATGCTAGAAACTGCTAAGCTGAACTTAAATGGACTCACTCTTTAAAAAAGTAGTGTATTGTTATATCCTCTGCAAAACTGCTCATATTATTAATTTGCTTAGATTAGTTAAAAACAGATACAAGTGAATATACTAAGAATCGCTGAACTACACATTTTAGAGGGTGAATTTTAAGTTATATGTGAATTACATCTCAAAGACAAAAGGCAAAAAAAAAAAATTAATGAGAATACACACATGTAAAAATGCCCCTCTTCAGAAAAACGATACAGAAATTTTATCTAAATCCGTCAACATGTATCTTTGAAGTGCCTCCTGTGTGCCGCGCCTGTGGCGCTCGTTAGACATCACGGAGCTCGGTTTTCCGGATTTAGGCAGGCACCGGTGAGCCGGTCTGCCCAAGGTCTTGGCAGCTAAGGAAGCACGAAGCTCTGTTGGAAGCTCCGCTGCGCGGACGTGACCCACTAGGCTCGCCCCGGCCGCCGCTCCCGCGAGCACGAGGGGAGGCCCCCAAGCTCCCCACCCGCTCATCTCCTCCGCCCCGGGCCCTCCCGCCGCGAGGCCGTTCGCCCCCCGCCCCGAGGCCGGCGCCGAGGAGCGGACCGGCGGTCAGACCTGAGCGGAGGGAAGCCCAGCGCCGCCAGCCGCTCTCCACCCCACAGAGAGGAAACTCGGACCCGGGCCGGGGAGGTGCGGGAGGCGGGCGGGGGCCTTCCGGGGCGGGCCGCGCCAGGGCCTGCCGGCGGGGCGGCGTGCGGGGAGCCGAGGCGCGGACGGCGGGCAGGCAGTGCGCCGGGCAGCTCCCGGCCGGCGGCCATGGCGGCGGCTCTGGGGGCGCGGGGGGCCACGCGGCGCTTGTTGGCGGCGCTGCGGGGTTGGAACCCCGGCCTCGCGGCCATGGTGAGTGGGCGCGGAGGGCGCGGTGCGGGAGGGGGCGCGGCCCCGTGGGCTGGCGGAGGGGCGGGGGGGGGGTGTGTGGGACCCGCAGGCCCGACGTGGGCCCGGCTTTCGGGCTGGGCTGGGGTGGCTGCGCCGGCGTGGCCGCAGCGCCCTCGGTCTCCCTGGCCGTAAACACCCCGTGGCGGTCCACGGCGCTGCGGCCGGAAGACCAGCGAGGACGGCTGCTCTTCAGGGGACACGGGCGTGGTGGCGTGGCCGTGAGGACACCTGAGGGCCGGTCACCGTGTGACTCCCCGCGCGCCGTGCGGCCTCCAGCTTGTGCGCTCCGCGAGGGCAGGACCGGCCCCGCAGGCCGCGCCCGCTGTGCAAGTGACCGAATGTTGTTCATTTAACGAGCTTGTTTTGGTGTTATTCTTTTTGAGGAATTACTAATAAATTATCTTTTTGGTGACACCTCGATTCTTCTTTCTTCTTATGAGTGGCGTCCGTCAGGCTTTCCTGCTTTAGAAATGAACAGATTGGGGATAAATGAACTTGAGAGAAAGCTTTAACGTGCAGCACCACCTAGTGGGGAAAATGTTGCACTTAAACTCATTTTAAGTTCCTTATATCATGGAGCCCATTTGGCAGTTTGCAATTAAAAAAAATATTGATTGTGTGAGAGAGAGAGAGGAGAGAGACATGGATGTGAGAGCAAAACATCCATTGGCTGCCTTCCTCACGCTCACTACCGGGAATGGAGCCCCCAGACATGTGCCCTGACCAGGAATCACACTGGCAGCCCCTTTTCTCTTTTGTTGTGGGTCAGGGTAGCTGACCTAGCACTCCACCACACCCAACCTGCTGAGCCACACCGGCCAGAGCAGTTTGCAGTATTTAAAAAAAATATATTTTATTGATTTTTTTTACAGAGAGAAAGGGAGAGAGAGAGTTAAAAACACTGATCAGCTGCCTCCTGCACACCACTACTGGGGATGTGCCTGCAACCAAGGTACATGCCCCTGACCAGAATCCAACCAGGACCCTTCAGTCTGCTCTATCCACTGAGCCAAACCGGTCAGGGCAGTTTGCAGTATTTTGATAGAAGAAAAAAAATACCTTAGGGATGGAGGAAGCTAGTGGTGAGAACACAAGTTGAGTGCTTCCTGCCATCCAAGCATAAGTAATCCAGGTCCTGGTGAATAAGTCAAATTGGGGTGTTCTGGGAGGAATGAATAAACACGTGATTCAAGTGACTGCCATGTGCTCTGCTGGGTGCCTTCAGATTAAAAACCTCTTTAATTGAAGCCTTTCAAAAACCTCACCAGGTTGGTATTGTAATATCCCCCTTGTAGGCTCAACACAGGGTCAGTGGCCACTGTGCCCTCGGCCCTATCCCTGAAGCCACATAACTCGGTTTCTTCCTGTCTGTCCATCTGTAGGAGCGCAGGGTGAGTGCCTGCAGCAGATCGAGTCTGCGCATCAGCCCTATCAGAGGATGCCTGGGTTTCCTTCCATTCTCACCCGGATGGATGGGATCCCCACTGATTCTCACAGCCATGTGTTGTGGGTTCCTCTTTCTGGCAGAGGAACCAGGGTGGGGAGACCAGGGCGGGGCTGGGACCCTGGCTCCTTGGCGAACCTTTGTAGCTGTGATATCCCTCCCAATTCTCACCGGCCACACGTGGGCATGGGGTCAGCCCATTTCATGTCTCCGCTTCCTACTCATTGTGTAGTGGCTTTTTAATTTTCTTAGTTATAGGACTTACATTCAGCTAGTCTTCACATAGTTCTCTAGGTCAGTGGTCGGCAAATTGCAACTTGAGAGCCACATGCAGCTCTTTGGCCCTTTGAGTGTGGCTCTTCCACAAAATACCACAGGCTGGGCGAGTCTATTTTGAAGTGGCATTAGAAGAAGTTTAAGTTTAAAAAATTGGGCTCTCAAAAGAAATTGCAATTGTTGTACTGTTGATATTTGGCTCTGTTGACTAATGAGTTTGCCGACCACTGCTCTAGATTGATTATTCTGTAATTTGTAATTTTGATGTGGTCATGGGAAGAGAACAGTGTTCACTACTCCGCCATCTTGCCACGAATCTCTAGAATCAGTTGTCTTACAGTAAGTTTACTGACTGTCTCTTACATTAATGTCAGCAATAAAAGGCTTTAGGATTTTTGAAGGAGGGATGAGTTGCAGTTTCATAGTGGAGAATCCAGCTCAGTCCCCAGTTATCGTTCGATGAGGAACCCTCACTTTAGCTCATTCTTTCTGGATGACAGTCCCTCTCTCACTTAAGCCTACAGTAACCCTACAAATAGGTAAGGCAAGAGTTTTTGATTGGCACGTATGCCAGAATGAGAATGAAACTCTTCTGACTTCTAGTAGAGTGCCCTTCTCTTCTTTCCTCTTTCTGGCCATGATGCTTACATTACAGTCTTTCAATAAAAAACAAATGGTATGGAGCCCGGCCGGAGTGGCTCAGTGGTTGAGTGTTGACCTATGAACCAGGAGGTCACAGTTCAATTCCCGGTCAGGGCATATGCCCGGGTGGCAGGTTTGATCCCCAGATTTGAGTATGCAGGAGCCTGCCAATCAATGATTCTCTCTCGTCATTAATGTTTCTCTCTTTTCCTCTCCTTTCCTCTCTGAAATCAATAAAAATATGTTTAACACACACACACACACACACACACACCCCAAATATGGAAAGTGTGGACCTGTTAACCAACAGAACTCTTGGGCTGTGAATTTCATCACCAGGGTGAGTAGGAACAAAGTGGACAATTCACACAAGTGCTTTGAACTGGGCAACGCTCTGGCCAGACTGTGGAGGGAGTTTTCCTACTGGTACCCTGAGAAAATTCACTTCACTAAAGCAAAAGGCCTTTTACCTATAGTCCAGAGGGTCTGTGGATCTCAGAAGTTATTTCAGAGTCCTGTGTAAATGTGCATTTGCCACCTCTCTCCCCCGCTCCCGGGATTAGTTTTTATCATATCTGAAAGGGAATAGTGAACCAAGACAGCTAAATCCCATGTTAATAAGCAGAGAAGGCTACTAAGATGGTGTGGGATCATCCCAAGAGCGCTAGACCAGAAGTTTATAGCCGAGTTCCAGTTCTGGTGCTGCCAGTATACTTGCAGGGTTCCCTTGAGTGAGTGTGTTTAACTCAGTTTCCTAAGTTCTGGAATGCTGGCCATTATTAATGGTCATTAGTAAGATGGATGGTGGTAATGGTCAGTCTCCACTGTATCTGTAAGAAACCAGAGAAGCTCAGTTGGTGAAATGATACACCTATTATTCTCCCTGGACCAAGCTTATGTTGTACATAGTCAGCTTTAGTTTTGTCTGTATTTGAGAACTTTGTATTTTGAGAACAAAGGAACCTAAGGTGGTTAGAAATTACAGTCCTTAAGACTTTTTTCTACATCTAAGGAGAATATTTTTAAGTTTATTTGAGTTTAACTAAACCTCTACATTACAGATATTAAATGTGCTCTTTTTATAGTCAGCAGATGCTCACTTGTTGACAGCAGAGGAGAGGAACCAAGTCATACTCGACCTTAAAGCAGCAGGATGGTCAGAATTAAGAGAGAGAGATGCCATCTACAAAGAGTTCTCCTTCAAAAATTTTAATCAGGTAATTATTACATTTTCTTGCTAATATCCTGGTCTGTTTTTGTCACCTTAGGCTGTTACTCCTTCTAATACTACTGGTTGTCTGATCCCATGTGGATCCAGGATCCAAATCCTCGTCTTTAAGAATTTACTGACAGTTACTCCATCCTTGTTGATTTGATACCATCCAACTGCATGATTCATATCTAGGTTAAAGAGGGTGGTTAGTGTCATTTGGAAAATCAAATTCTGAAGCCACTATTGCTTTGATTTGGTGTTAATTAGGAGATTTGGCTCCTTTCAAATTTTAAATAACACAATAAAAGAATGGGAGTTTTTAAAAATGTTTATCAGAAGGGTACATTAGTAACACAGCAGCCGAGAAACACATACCAGCTTGACTGATTCCTCCTAATTTTCTTGATTGTCAAGTTTTCTTTCTCCCTCTAGTTGTATTTCTGTCTAAATCATCTCCCAAGCTGCACCCTCTTCTCTGATTGGCTCCTCTCCCCCAAGCCCAGTAGCCAGCCCTTGAAGCGTTTCTTAAAAGCTGATCGTCAGGTGGAGGCTCAGCCTTAACAAGGTACCTGTCCCATTAGGGCACCACCCTGTTTGGAGAGTCATCTCCCATGACTTCCCTTCTGTTCTTACTCCATTGCATTTTCTATATAAGGTCATTATTTCTGACTGTTTCGTGTTTGTTCAGTTGGTTTGGCAATCCTCTGGGTAGATTTATTGTTTTTATTTATATTAGACCTCAGCATCTAGAAGGCAGAGACCACATTTGCTTAAACAACTCTCTTTTGTACCTAACACAGTTCTGTGTACAAACAGGTATTGGATAAATGCAGATATTGATTACAGTGTTTGCTCATTTCTGGAAGGGTGTGTGAGGACCAGATTTCCACCAAAGAAAGCTCTGACATGTTTTCTTAGTAAATGCCGTTGGCTCCACAGAGCTGCATGCCCTGTTCTGCTTTCTATCCATCTGGCCGCCAGCCTTTTGCTGTGAGTCTCCCAACTCCTGAGGAAACCTGGACCAAGCTGACTCCCTGTCACTGCTGCCCCATGTGCTCAAAAGCTCTTGTCAGGGGCTTAGCACTCCGTGGCTGGTGGCAGGGAATCCCATTGGTACAGTAAGCTTGTACATAAGCTCTAGGTAGCATTTTCCAGGCTTATTAAAATTCTTACATGTGTACAGCCTGACTTCTTTAAGCCCGGGTTAATTTATTGGGCTTGAACATGTGGCTTAAAGTACTTGAGTAGTGTTGCCTCAAGCTCTGCCCATGCGTCAGTCGTCCAGCCCTACTCTAACCTTGTGCTGGGGTGACTTTTGGAAATGAGAGGGAAGGGAAGCCGTCCAGGGTATCCTTGATTAGTTTTAACATTATTCACCAGGACATCTAATTAACTAGACTTTTTTTTCTCCCTTCATCCAGCTTTTAGGAGAATGAGGCAGATGACAAGAAAATCATCTGGTCAGGGAATGTATTCAGAGAACTAGCACTGAGATTATATCCTAGAATTATTTTCCCAGCCAGGCTCCTATGATTTCTGCATATATAGGGGCCCATCATGGCAACTGATGTCCTGACAACTGTCAGCGCCCACCAGCCAAAGACCACCAGAACATACCATTAGTTGAGCTGGCTGAGTTTATTGCTTGTTGAAGCCAGGGAGAAGACACAACATAGGAACTGTGGTGGGCCATCTCAGGAAGATGGTGATAGATGTATTACAGGATTTGGGCTTGTGTTAGTGAGTTGGGAGAGTTTTTAAGGAATTAGGGCTTTGCTCTGGAGTGGATGCCGTCAGAAAATGGTAATTCTAAAATTCAATATTTCTTTTCAAATAGAAGAAATTACTTTATAAAAATTTTTAAATTTAAATATAGTTGGTATGCAATATTATCTTAGTTATATTAGTTTCAGGTATACATATGATTCAGCATTTTAGAGATTCAAGTGGAAATTGATAAAAAGCAATAGTTACTCATTGATGGGGAGAAGGGATGTTTGGTATTTTGTTCGTGGTTTGTCTGTATTCAGATATCACTGCAGAGTCTTTTTTTTGTCTTAGTTTCCTAGAGGCAACCTAGTCACCTCAAGTGCAGCACAGGAATTGGTCAGGTAGAGGTACAGGTTGGTGATGACATGTAGCTCACGGCCCCCGTCCAGACTCCTGCAGCTTTCTCTGAGGGGCGTTCCTCTGGGTCCTGGTGGACTTGGGTAGAGGTGGGTGCATGCTGCAGAGTGGCATTGTCTGACGTTGATGTTTATGTTCAACACCAAGGCCTAGGTGTGACTGCCAGCCAGCTCCTAGCAACACCAAGGCCATGTTGACAGTCCCAGGCCAGTTCCCAGGTGTCAGGGCCCACTGGGCTTCATGTGTTCCTGGCAGCTGCAATACTGTTTCTGTCTTAAACTCTATAAACTGGAGGGAGCCACCGTAAGAACTGGTTCCCTGTCTCTTAAGAGAGTTCAGATCACATTTGTGGTATTACCATCCTATATAATAAAAGGCTAATATGTAAATTGACTGAACAGCGGAACAACCTGTAGTTATGATGCACCCTGACCACCAGGGGGAAGATGCTCAATGCAGGAGCTGCCCCCTGGTGGTCAGTGCAATCCCACAGGGGGAGCACTGCTCAGCCAGAAGCTGGGCTCACGGCTGGCGAGTGCAGCAGTGGTGGCAGGAGCCTCTCCCATCTCTGCAGCAGCACTAAGGATGTCTGACTGCAGGGAGTGGCCTAAGCCATCAGTTGGACATCCCCCAGGGGCTCCTGGACTGCAAGAGGGCGCAGGCTGGGTTGAGGACCCATGCCCCTCACCCCCTGGCACGAATTGTGTGTGTGTGTGTGTGTGTGTGTGTGTGTGTGTGTATTTTTTTAATCTTCATCTGAGGATATGTTTAGAGAGAGAGAGACATTGATGTAAGAGAGAAACATCAATCAGTTGCCTCCCATACATGCTTGACTGGGATCAAATCCACAAAATAGATATGTGCCCTGACTGGGAATTGAACTGCAGCCTTTTGCTATATGGGATGGCACTCCAGCCAACTGAGCCACATGCCCAGGGCAGCACATATGTTTTTAAATCTTTGCTGAATAATAGAGGTAAAAAATATGTTTTGTTTTGTTTGATCAATATGTTATGATCATTTTTCTTTACATAATATTTTTATTTACCTTCAGGATTAAGATTACACTTGCCTGGGTATTACAATTTTTAAGTGGTTTGCTTATGTAGTGTGTGTAAAATGGTATCACAAACTCTGACCAGGTAGCTCAGTTGGTTAGAGTGTTGTGCCAAGGTTGTGGGCTCTATCCCAGGTTAGGGTATATACAAGAATCAATCAATGAATGCACAAATAAGTGGAACAACAATCAATCTTTCTCTCTCTTCCTACCTCTATTTCTAAAAAAAATAAAAATTGTATCACAAATTTGCTTTAGAATTCATTTATTTTATTACTGTAGAAAATGAACCATACATTTTAGAAACATTTTCAATCTGGATGAAAAACCTATTTCTCAAAGCTTTGGGTTATTTTAGGTTTTACTATAAAAAGGTAACTGGCCAGCAAAGTAATATTTGGACTTTTTCCTCTTTGAGGTTTTATTCTAGGATATAATTGGTTCCAAATAGTCCACATGCATTTGATAGCTCAGATGGGTGCATATACTTAGAGAATATCAGTGTGAAAATTCCCCAGGGATTCTAATAGTGTAGGTGGGGGAAGTGGCTGTTTGTCCACTATCTCTCCTTGGTGGTGCTGCGCCTGCAGTATGTCGTGGGGTGGAATGGTGATGGTGAGACTCTGAGAGCAGCCAGAGCATGGCAGTACCAGGACTCCAGGCAGGAAGTTTCCCTACTTGGAGTGCTTGGACTCAGGGTGGGGTTGGCATTTGTAAAGGAGTTTTGCTTTTTTTCTTTTCATGTGGACATAAGGAGGGAGAGGTTTCTAAGTGACATAAAAACTTATTCTTGTAACTTTGGTGCCTGTATTGAAAGAACATGTTAGAAATGTGAGTGTGAGTGTTCCATAAAGATAAATGTTGTTATGCATTGTCATATATGAATAAGTGGGAAGCTTAAAGCAGAGGAAATTTTAAGCTATACAAATGGATGCAGAAGGGGAGGCTTAGGAACCCAGGAAACAGCTAGTGCATATGCCAGCAGGTGGAGCCGTCTAGGGCAGGAGTCCAGCCTGGCCAGGGAACACAACTTTCCTTGGAGGGCTGTTCCCATCCCCGTACTCTTGGATACTGGATCCACCATTGTTCAGCATGGAAATAAACTTAGTATCAGGAACAGCAGTGGTGTTGGTGCACCTGGCCCGGCTTGGTACCTTTTGGGTGAATGAAGAATTCTGTGGATGGAGGATATAAGGAGTTTCCATCCACAGTATTCTTTGGTAATGGAGAACACTTGTGATTCAGGAGAAAGGGACTGAGTTTTTATTTTTTTAAATATATTTTAATGATTTTTTACAGAGAGAAAGGGAGAGGGACAGAGCTAGAAACATCGATGAGAGAGAAACACCGATTAGCCGCCTCCTGCATACTCCCCACTGGGTATGTGCCTGCAACCAAGGTACATGCCCTTGACCAGAATTGAACCTGGGACCCTTGAGTCCGCAGACCGACGCTCTTATCCGCTGAGCCAAACCAGTTAGGACAGGACTGAGTTTTATGAGAAAGAACTATGATTCCATGCCTTCCTACAGGAGCTCCTATACCTTGTCTGTACCTTTTTAGGTGGGCCTGCCTGCAGAACATTTGGTTTTGCTAGATTGAATCATATGAACTGGCTGATCTTCAGCCAGTTTGACCTAGAAAAATGGCTTATCAGAGTGTAGTATCTGTTTCAGAGCAAGGTCCAAGCTTTACTTATTCCATATCTTGTTCATCACATGTCGGTTATCATAACAGCTGCCGTTAAAAGATTTCTGGAGCAGGAGTGGGAAGGGGACTTCTGAATGGCCAAGGCCATGGTAGTGATGGTGGTCTGTGCATCTAGCAGCAGTAGCACCATAGGTGACTTGGGGTTTGAAAACGGTTTTTCTTCCTGTGCCCAGAGCTTCTGCTGTACAGCAGTCGAAAGTTACTATTGCTGACTTACTTTATGAAAGTGAGGAATTTGATAATAGGCTTATGGTTAACATTTTGAAGCACTTCGTGAAGTTAAAGTTTGATGATCTCAGATAGAGGATCTACCTAAAACACAGTCACAAACCCAAATAGACAACCAAAATGAGGAAACAAAGAAACAACTTTCAGATGAAAGAACTAGTGAATTCTCCAGAAGAAGAGATAAATGAAGCAGAGATAAATTTATTTGAAACAGTTCAGAGTAATAATAGTAAAGATGCTCAACAGCATGAAAAATGATATAGTAACTATGAAAAAAGAACAGTCTGAGATAATGACAAAATTAAGAACACATTGGAGCCCAAACCAGTTTGGCTCAGTGGATAGAGCTTTGGCCTGCGGACTGAAAGGTCCTGGGTTCAGTTCCAGTCAAGGGCATGTACCTTGGTTGCGGGCACATCCCCAGTAGTGGATGTGCAAGAAGCAGCTGATCGATGATTCTCTCTCATCCATGTTTCTAATTCTCTATCCCTCTCTCTTCCTCTCTGTAAAAAATCAGTTTAAAAAAAAAAAAAAAAATATATATATATATAGAACACATTGGAAGGAATACACAGCAGATTAGGGGAAGCTGAGGATCAAATCAGTGAATTAGAAGACAGAGTTGAGCCGAAACCAGTTTGGCTCAATGGATAGAGCGTCGGCTTGGCGACTGAAAGGCCCCGGGTTCGATTCCTGTCAAGGGCATGTACCTTGGTTGCAGGCATATACCCAGTAGGGGGTGTGCAAGAGGCAGCTGATCGATGACTCTCTCTCATCGATGTTTCTAACTCTCTATCTCTCTCCCTTCCTCTCTGTACAAAATCAATAAAATATATTTTAAAAAAAAAAGGAAAAAAGAAAAGAAAAGAAGACAGAGTTGAAAATATCACTCAATTAGAGAACCAAAAAGAAAAAAGAAAAAACAGGATGATAGCTTAAGGGAGCTGTGGGACAATGTAAAACATAACAATATTAGAATAGTAGGTGTGCCAGAAGAGGCAGAAAGGGAGAAAGGAATTTGAAGAAGTAATGGTAGAAACCCTCCCTAACCTGGTAAAGGAAAAAGTTATACAAGTTCAGGAGGCACAGAGAACCCCAAACAAGCAGAACCCAAACAGATCCATGCCCAGACACATCATAATTAAAATGCCAAAAATTAAAGATAGAGAATCTCTTTAAAACAAAACAAAATGAAACAAAACATATCAGTTATTTAATCAGATTCTTTATAAGAAATTCAGAACACCAGTTTGTGAGGATAAAGCCCATTGGTGAGAGCGAACAGCATAAGTAGCCCTGGAGTTGAGGAACAGCTTTGATTTTTGGCAGAATTTGTGAGTCTACAGCTTTCTGATTTACCTTGCACTGTTCTGTAATCTCGTATTTCTCTTTCTCTGTATCGAACCTGGTGTTTGGGCTTGTGCAGCTTCTTCTTGAAGTAAGCATCAGTGATATGTTTGGGGATTTTCACACTACTGATAACAATTTTGGTGAAGGTGGCGATGACAAATTTCTGGTGTGTTCTACAAAGAGGAGCTCGATTGAGGGCCAGAGATCCAGCCAAAAGTAGTAAGCCACTGCTTAGCTGCTTCAGAAAAACCACCTTCTTGCCTCTGTGATGCCTAGTGAGGATGATCAGAATGGCCCCAGGAGTGATGCTGGCCCGCATTCTCCTCACATGCTGAAGGGTTTCTTGCCATGGCTAAACAGCTTTTGAGGCATGTCTTCATTATACCTAGAATAATATCTAGGCATTTAACCACTCAGGTACCACCGTTCTTGTTGCCACCAACTGATTTTGTGACAGTAGCAAGAATTTTCTCCTTTTTCATTTCAGTCCTGGATTTAGCTGCCGAGTACTTCCTCTTTTACATGGCCTTTCTCGAATGCATAGCTGATCCGGAATATCTGCCAATTCCTCTGAAGAGGACGGGGTTTTGGCTGCAGTGGGGCTTCCCCTTCTTAGGCGCCTTAACTTTGCCGCCGGCATCAGCCTTCTTCTTGGCTTCAGCCTTCTTCTTGGCTTCTTCTCCTCAGTATCAGGCTGCTTCTCCTTAGTATCCGGCTTCTCAGTTGTCTTTTCACCTGCCATCTTGTAAGATCAAAGAGAGAATCTTAAAGGCAGCAAGAGAAAAGAAAACTGTTACCTACAAAGGAGTTCCTATAAGGCTGACACCTGATTTCTCATCAGAAACTCTACAGGCCAGAAAGGAATGGCATGAAGTGCTGAAGGTAATAGAAAGCAAGGATCTGAGACTAAGATTACTATATCCAGCAAGGCTGTCATTCAAAATAGACAGCCAAATAAAGAGCTTTCCAGACAAAAAAGGCTGAAGGAGTTCATCGCCACCAAGCCAGCATTACAAGAAATGTTAAAGGGATTGATGTAAAGGATTGCTGAGAAGAAGAAAGAGAGAAATCTAGCTATGCAGAGTTAAAATGCTATAACTAAGTACCTGTCAATAATAACCCTAAATGTAAATGGATTAAATGCTCCAATCAAAAGGTGTGGGGTACCTGAATGGATACAAAAACATAATCCAACTATATGCTGTCTACAAGACACACACAAAGTGAAAGTGAAGGGATGGAAATAAATTTCCATGCAAATAGAAAAAAACAGAAAAACTGGAGTAGCAATACTCACATCTGACAAAATAGACTTTAAAAGCATCATGCTAAGAGAAATAAACCAGTTGGAGAAAGATAAATATCTTATGGTCTCACTCATTTGTGGAATATAATGAACAACATAAACGAACAAGAATAGAGCCAGAGTGGGAAAAATATACTAGAACATAATAGAAGTAATCCTGTTACTTGCAGATTTTAATATTTCCTACAACTTTTGTGACATTATGTTAGTACAGTTTTCATAATATTATTATACTTGAATCCTTTTGTTCTTGAAATATTAATTTTATTGCATATAATATTATATGTAAGATAATTTTTCTTGAATAATTGGTGTTTATTGCATGTAACATATTTAAAATGGTTTTTCTTGAGATATTAATGTTTATTGCATGTAATATCATTATATTTAAAGTCATCTTTCTTGAAATTAAAAAAAAAAACCTGAAAAAATTAGTTTGATGGTATCAGAAGAAAGACAACGTCAATGAAAACGTCAGTTCTCTGCAGGACATGGCGGAGTTTCCACAGCTCTTTTTGGGAATGAATTACTTTAGATTTTATTGTTTATTGTTGTGCACCAAAACTTGATGCACATATAGTTATGCAGTAATATAAATGTCACATTTGAATACTCTTAAAAGCACCAACTCAGCCTGGTGAGGTTAGGGAAGCACTGCCAGAGAGGATGGCCCCAAGGCTTAGGCATTGTATAGATTAGAATTGTCGTTTTGCTTTTATTTAAAAAAATTATAAATATTTTTTTATTGATTTCAGAGAGGGGGTGGGAGAAGGAGAGGGAGGGAGAGAGGGAGAGAGAGATAGAAACATTGATGAGAAACAGTGATCTGCTGCCTCCCGTACACCACCCACTTGGGCTCGAACTCTCAACCCAGAATGTGCTAGTATGTGCCCTGATCAGGAATTGAACTGATGCCACATTTCATTTTGCTTTGAAAGTATGGGCTGATGTCTGTGTATATGGGAACTAGGAAAAGTGAAAACTAGCATTGTTACCACATACAGTAGCTTGTGCCCACTGTAACCACGGCCACCTGGAAACCTGAGAAAGTGTCCTTGGTTGTCATGTTAATGGAGAGTGGAGACACTCACACTAGCAAACTAAAAATACCTGGGTGGTGTGTTCATGTTGGTGTTTACTTTGGAGTTACTCTAGAGTCCCAGGGAGGCCTGGCCAGGCCCAGGCTGATCTTGCAGGTAATGGCAGGGACATCAATGTGGGTGTTCACTAGTAGAGAAATTAGAGTCCAAAATGCTATCATTTGGAGTTTTGTTTCTGCTGTATAGGTTATAGGACAGGTTTAGACCTGATGTGTATTTGTAAAAACACATGCAATAGATAGACGAGGGGAAATGTAAAACAGGTGTAAAATGCAAATATGACACCACCCAGCAGTGTGAAAATGCTGTGGTCATTACACCGTCCTTTAATAAAAATGGATTTTTAACTGCATCATTTTTTTCTTAGTCGTGTAGTAAATCTTCTGTTTACAGAACTTAGCCTAAGTATTTTGTAAAAGTCCAACAGCCAAGAAATATAATTTCCTCAACAGTTTTTTGTCTTACCCTTTTACAGATGGCGTAAAATCAGGTGTGTAAAAAAAATAAAAAGCAGTTTGAGCTGACGTGAAAGGTATTTCAGATTTATGCTTTGCAGATGATATTGGTATGATTAATGCATTCATTGCTTTTTTTTATTGCTTTTCACAGATAATGTACATGATGCATGAAAAATGTTGTGGGTTTAAATCTTTGCCAGGTTTAGAGTATGAATATCAACAGATGTTATCAAATAAGTATTATAATCATTATAACATAAAAAAATTTGTCATGAGATACATTGACATAAATTTCATTTATGTAAATTGCCTTTATTAGTGTAAAACCTTAGTGTAGCTGTTAGGGTTTGTGAAGCACTTTAGATGAGATTAACTTGGTATAATGTGGTCACAAATGGGTTGCTTTAAATTTAACTGACAAGAAAATAACACTCAAAAGTTAGGAAATTACTGAGGCATTTGTTTTCAGCCTGAATTGCTGGTACCGCTTAAATAGGTTGAATATGAATTAATAACAGTGGACTGCTAGCTCAATAATTACAGAGAGTAATTTAAAGGAGACCTTAAATAATAACTTAAAAGTATTTTAGTCTTGCTTTTTTTCTGTTCTGTTTCTGTTTTTCTTTGGTATGCCAGCCCATTGCTTCAGGACAGCCATTCTCAATAGCGTTCAGGTTTGCACAGCAAGTTTTGTCAGTAGAGTTTTGGTGCATTATGGCTGTGACATAAAACTTGCATTCAGCTGTTTTAAAATATTGGATGTTGGGTCCTGATGGAGTGGCCTTAGCAGCTAGTCAGTTCTCCCTAGCAGCAAATGCAGCACTGTACCACGTTTCTGTGGCGGGATTGTGACCAGGGTCCGTCTGTCCTCAGGAAGGATTCAGCCCACCAGTGTGGACAAGTGGGTGAGGATTGTCCTCCCGGTGTCTGAGCTCTCTGTGTTCTGCTCTTTTCCCTCATCCTTTTACACAAAACAAAGCATATCTTCTCCCCTGATTTGCAGATAATTTACCATCACATTGCCCTTCTGATCCAGGCTAGAATGGGCCATTCTAAGTCACTGAATTTTACTGGAGGACACTGAACCAGACTGAGATCATGCAATTGCTTGTGGTCACACGTCATGGCACAGTTAGTAGGTGCCAGACTCACATCTCTGGTTCCTACAGCAATATTTTTAGACCCTACTTTGATACAGAAAGGTATTTTTATTTCTTTTCTAGGAGATACCTTATTTTCCAAGGGCTACCTGCTGGATTACTTTTCTACTTTAAATGACCATACTTCCCCGAGAAAGGGATTATTCACCAGCTAGAACAAATAAAGCTGTACTTGTTTAGGAGTAACCCAGGTATCATTGTTTAGCAATCAGAGATCATTTAATTATATCATTAAAATCAATATAATCAAAACAGCAAATACTGCTAATGAAGGTGGGATTGTGGCCTTCTCCCATATCGTTCATCAAGCTGAATTCACATGCCCTGTCCTTGCCATTGCAACCCTGACTGTGGACAAGCACTAGATGCCTGGAGCAGACACAGTCGGGGTTGGGCTGGGAGCCACGTGGTCTCTTCACTGAGGGCCAGCAACCCTAGCTCTGTTGGGATCATAGGTAGTGAGATCCCTGAGCTGGCAACCACTGAGGGGCTAGCACCGATCTGGGCCCACGGCACAGAAGGAGGAAGGTACAAAATAAGTACATGATTCTGTTTCTGCCCAGAAGAGCTTCCAGTTTTGCTGGGGAGGGGGCCCATCTGAATTATACAGGATAATTGATTTTTAAAATTGCCATGTTAACCAGGCACTAACATGTGAAGTAATAAGCTGGGAGAGGTGCATTCAAGATGGCTGTCTGGAGAAAGGGGAGTTTAGAGTTGGTCCTCAAAGGCCTGATAAGTTTTTTTTTGAGGACAGGAGCTAAGGGAGGAAGATGGCACATCAGATTTGTGTATGCTGGTGAGTGAGGGCCCTCAGATTGGTTCAGGGACTAGGCTGAAGACTGGCAGCACGGGTCCCTGTGCTCTCCCTGGGTTTAGTGTTGCCTCAGGTTTAGGCTGCCCGAGAGCCAACTCTTGTCTTTCTGTTTTCCCTCCAACTTGCTTGTTTCTCTCAGCAGCACCACCATCCTCTCAAGCACCCAGACCTGGAACTGAACCCTTATCTTGGTCACCAATCATCAAGAACTGATCAGTTTTCACTGAGTGTCCTTCTCCAGGACTGTGCTCTTGGTCCGTGTGCACCTCCCCTCCCCTGGAGTAGCTGTAGGAGCTTCATCCAGCCTTTCTTTCACCCCTAGGTCTTACCTGCCTTCAGAGGCCTGCAAG
This sequence comes from Nyctalus aviator, assembly GCA_036971965.1. NCBI lineage: Eukaryota > Metazoa > Chordata > Mammalia > Chiroptera > Vespertilionidae > Nyctalus > Nyctalus aviator. The sequence goes on from CM072927.1 coordinate 66,747,535, forward strand.
CTGCTTTGTGGTGACCAAGTGGGTCTCTGCTCAGAAAATCCCAGTTCTTTGTATTTCATTTTACAAAAATCCTCTTCCCAGAGGTATTCAAAACTCCCCACAGTCTGGCCCTAATCCTGCCTCTCATTACTTCTCTACAAGAGGCCTCTTTACTGTGTGAGAGATTAGAACTGTAAAATACCTGAAAGGCCACCTCGTCTTTCCCCTTACTGAAAAAGTGGGGAAACCACGGCTCAGACAGGAGTAGCACAAAACATTAGTGGCCATGTTGGAACTTCAGCAAAGACCCCCAGCATCTCAGTTCAGTTCTTTTCTACCATTATGCCAGCTGTTCTTCATCTTCCTATACTCCATCTCCCATCTTTCCACATTCCATCTACGTTTAGCAAGTTTTTCCTGACTTTATGCACTTTGCATACTTACTGTGGGCTTAGCACCCTGCTAAGACACAGAGGTGCAGTGGTGAGCAAAGCAGATATTGCCCCCATTTTCATGGTGTTCACAGCATAGTAGGGGAGGGAGAGCTTAAAGAAAACAAACCTATATAATAAAAGCCTAATATGCAAATCGACCAGAACAACCAGCCAAACTACTGGTTGCTATGGTGCACATTGGCCACTAGGGGGCAGATGCTTAATGCAGATGCTACCTTCAGTCCTCAGGCCCCAGGCCAGCCAATGTGGGTGCCAGCAGGGGCCCCTCAATCACCTTGCTGGTTACCCTGCAGAGGGAGTTGATCGGCAGCAGTGGCGGGGGGCAGGGCTGGCAAGCGGGCATTGCCAGGCCGGCCAAGGTGGGTGCCCCCCCTGATCACTCTGCCGGTCACCCCACAGGTCAACCCTGATCACCTGCCAGTCCTAGGGATCCTACCTGTGCACTAATTTCATGCATCAGGTCTCTAGTGAATATATAATTGCAAAGTGTGGTAAGTGTCATGAAGGAAAATCCTAATAGCTAATGTTTAAGGAACAATTATGTCCCTAGCTGTTTGGCTTAGTGTATAGAGCCTGTAGACTGAAGGGTCCGGGTTTGATTATGGTCAAGGGCACATGCTTTTGTTGTGGGCTCTATCCCCAGTGGGGGGGCATTTCTATCTCTCTGCCTCTCCCTTTCTGAAATTAAAAATAAATAAATAAATAAATAAATACACACACACACACACACACACACACACACACAACATTTATGGGCCAGGCCTATTGTAAGGACTTTACATATATTTATTAATTTAATTCTCACAAAATTCTGTCAACTAGGTAATGTTTCTCTCATTTTACAGATGAGGAAACTGAGTTTTAGATTTAGTGACTTGCCCACGGCCCCACTACTATAAGCAGTGGAGTTGGGATTTGACCCCAGATAATCCTCTCATTGGCCTGCGTGTTTACGGCCTCTCCAACTAAGAATGGGGGAGGGGCAAGGTGGGGATAATGGGAAGATCAAATTCAGTTTGAGGAGAGTGGTCAGGGAAGGCCTCTCTAAGGAAGCAGTAAGCTGATGCTTTCCCTCTCCCCCTCACCCCCATTGAGGCATTTTATTTGCATGTATGTATTACATCCTAAGAAGAGGATCCTGGGATTTTCTGTCCCTAGTGTTTTTTGCCTTGCTTCTTCCTGGTCCATGATGCCAGCTGAGGTTGTCAGTAAAATGGGTGGGAGCTGATTTTTCTGCATTTTTTCTAGATCTTTGAGTTGCACATCAAATCTGGAGCTGATCACTCTATATTTATTTAAACTGCCCATGAGGTTCACAACAAATTTCCCAGCTCTGTGATCATCAATTATTTCAAATTTATTAATGTAACCAGGCTTCATCATCACAATTAGAAACCGGACCTGGTGACATTGGAGCATGGTCTCATAGAACCTGGTGTGTGCCTCTCCTTTCAGCACTGTTGATAGTACTCTGAAAGCATCAGTCAGGACATTCATGCACCATCATGGCGGCACAGAAGGATGGAGGAAAGAGAAAGGAGGGGCAAGTATGCAGTGACATGGGAAGTGGGCAGGCTGCTGCCTGACTCAAAGGATCAATCCCTCCAAAAAAGACTGCCTAGTGGAAGAAGGCAGATGAAGGATGATGCATTTTCTTAAAAAGACCGATCAGAGGGCAGAGTAGAAGTGAAGGGGGCAAAAGTCAGATGTAGAGAATAAATAGTAAGGAGCCTGTTGCACTCATTCAGATGAGATGTCATCGCCAGGAGGTTGTAGACTGGGACAGTGACAGAGGGGAAGCAAAAAAATGTATAGGTTGGAGCTATATTTTGGGGTTCAAGCCAGTGGAACCATAGAAAATGCAAATATTAAGAGAGAACTCATTTTTCTAGGGAGGAGTGATGATGGGTTGTGAGGAAGAAGAGCAGGGGTTTGTTACCAGTGACTCCCAGATTTAGGGCCTAGAGGAATGGGTGGTAGGAAGTGACATTTACTGAACTGGGGAATTGTGGGAGAGGGACAGGATTGGTAGGCAAGGATCAAGATTTCTGGTTTGGAGATTTCTAGGTGTGATTTGCTGTAAGATATCTAAATGTGAACTTCAAGAAGGTAGTTTTATGTCTGAGTTAGGAACTCGGAGTAGAGATGTGGGTTGTAGATAATTGAGAGTCATAGGTGTGTGTATGGAAAATAGCCAACGTAATAGATGAGATCACTCAGACATAAATTGTCCTGTGAGAAGAGAGGAGGACTCAGAATTCAGTTCATTTAGGGGTTGGATATAAAAGGAGTTACTGGCAGAAGACTGAGAAAAACTTGTTAGTGAAATGGGAAGAAAATCAGGCCAGTGCTGTATCACAGAATTCCAAAGAAGATGGTATTTTAAAAAGGGAGGAATCAGTTCTGAGACTTCCAACTAAGTGGAGTACCAAAAGATGACCACTGGATTAACAGTATGGAGATTATCAGTGAACGGAGCAAGGATGGTTTGGGTGGTGGAGGTGCAGGCCAGCCTGGAGAGGAAGTGGAGATCATGTCCTTCTCCAGATCCTTATAGCCACAGACATTAGTCTGTTGTCAGCCTGTGGGTTATCTTGTTTATGGTGTCCTTCAGCCTTGTTTTGATAACGATCTTGTGAACATTAGAGCTGGAAAGGATGAGGCAGCTGAGAATTGGGGTGAAGTGGCTTGCTTAAGTTGACAGTCACTGGCAGAATTAGGATGTGACTAAGTGCAGCTTAGAGCATGCAATAGAGAAAAGTGAGCCGAGACCAGTTTGGCTCAGTGGATAGAGCATCGGTCTGCGGACTAAAAGGTCCCGGGTTTGATTCCGGTCAAGGGCATGTACCTTGGTTGTGGGCACATCCCCAGTAGAGGGTGTGCAAGAGGCAGCTGATCGATGATTCTCTCTCTTCGATGTTTCTAACTCTCTATCCCTCTCTCTTCCTCTCTGTAAAAAATCAATAAAATATATAAAAAAAGAAAGAAAAAAGTGATTACTCACCTGTATTTCTGATCTAGCTAAGATAGAAGCTTTTTGAGAGCAGAAACTTGGCTTGCATTTGTGTACGTCTCCCAAGTACCCAGCCCAGTGTTACCTAGGTGCGTTTTTAGTACATGAGGTCCCTTGATTGTGCTCTATTCTTCAATGATACTATTCGGTGTCCTTAGCCCCGGGGAACATAGTGGTTTTCATCTTTTTGTATCCTGGTTACTACCAAACCTCTTTTCAGCAGGGACTTTCCTCTCCCTCATTTCCTTACTCCTAGACACAGATGGTTTCTAATGGTGACCAGCTTATTTGGCCGCTAAATTGCTGTGTGTGACGAGATGATCTGTAGTGCAAGAGCAGTGCAATGGCACACTTCCCAGAAGAGCCGCATTGATTGTGTTTTTGTTCTGCAGGCAGTTTTGAAGTATCAGAGAAATGAGCCACTTGTGGCATCTCTAGTAAAGTGCCTCCAATGATGAGAGCCTGAGATTGGCACTTACTCGTATTTTGCCTTCACAGTTTCAGCTACCCACAAACATTTTTTTTTTTTTTTAAATAAAGAATCTCAGTGTCCTGAGGGTCCACAGCAGAGTCTTCCAGGACTCCACAAAATATCACACTGAGAGACTGCTACAGGCCTTGTCGATTAGGCACTTGTTTGTTTGAAGTCACTTCTTTTCATCTTAGATCCTTTTGTCCCCTCCCTTTTTTATGACAACTGGTCCAGGACTCTTCGATGATTTTGTTTGTTTTGTTTTTAAATCATAACTTGGTGCATTCTAGGTAGAAAGTCTACATTTGAATACATTTTTAAAAATTACTTTTAGAAACTTTGGTATGAAAATATTGCTTTAAGGTCATTCTGTGTACAAGTAACTTTAAAAAAAAATCTTTTAAAAAATTCTTTATTGTTTAAAGTGTTACATATGTCTCCCTTTCCCCTCATTGACCTCTCCCCAGCCATTCCCACCCTCAGCACATGCCCTTATCCCCCTACTGTCTGTCTGTGTCCATAGGTTATGCTTATATGCATGCATACAAGTCCTTTGATTGATCTCTTCTCTCCCACCCCCCACCTCCCCTCTGAGGTTGGATGGTCTGTTCGATGCTTCTATGTCTCTAGATCTATTTTTGTTCATCAGTTTATGTAGTTCATTATATTTCACAAATGAGTGAGATCATGTGATTTTTCTTTCTCTGAATGGCTTATTTTGCTTAGTATAATGCTCTCCAGGTCCATCCATGTTGTTGCAAATGATAAAAGAGTTCCCTCTTTTTTATAGCAGTATAGTATTCTATTGTGTAGATGTACCAGTTTTTTATTTATATTTATTTATTTATTTTATAAATAAATTTTTATTGTTCAGATTATTACAAATGTTCCTCACCCCCCCACCCCCCACAATGCACCAGTTTTTTAATCCACTCATCTGCTGGTGGGCAATTAGGCTGTTTCCAGATCTTAGCAATTGTAAATTGTGCTGCTATGAACATAGGGGTGCATATATCCTTTCTGATTGATGTTTCTGGGTTCTTGGGATATATTCCTAGAAGTGGGATCACTGGGTCAAATGGGAGTTCCATTTTTAGTTTTTTGAGGGAACTCCATACTGTTCTCCACAGTGGCTGCACCAGTCTGCATTCCCACCAGCAGTGCACAAGGGTTCCTTTTTCTCCATATCCTTGCCAGCACTTGTCCTTTGTTGATTTGTTGATGATAGCCATTCTGACAGGTGGGAGATGGTACCTAATTGCCGTTTTGATTTGCATCTCTCAAATGATTAGTATCTTTGAGCACGTTTTTATATGTCGCTTGGTCTTCCTAATGTCCTCTTTTGAAGTGTCTATTAGGTCTTTTGCCCATTTTTTGATTGGATTGTTTATCTTCTTTTTGTTAAGTTGTATGAATTCCCTATAAATTTTGGCGATTAAACCCTTTATTGGATATAACATTGGCAAATATGTTCTCCCATGCTGTGGGCTCTCTTGTTTTCTTGATGGTTTCTTTGGCTGTGCAGAAGCTTTTTATTTTGATGTAATCCCAAATTTTTAATTTTCTCCTTAGTTTCCATTGTCCTTAAGAGCTGTATCGTTAAAAATATTGCTTTGACATCTGTCTGATATATTTTTTTAATATATTTTATTGATTTTGTACAGAGAGGAAGGGAGAGAGATAGAGAGCCAGAAACATCGATGAGAGAGAGTCATCATCGATCAGCCGCCTCTTGCACACCCCCTACTGGAGATATGCCCGCAACCAAGGTACATGCCCTTGACCGGAATCGAACCCTGGACTCTTCAGTCCCCAAGCCGACGCTCTATCCATTGAGCCAAACCGGTCCCGGCTGTACAAGTAACTCTTAATATTGTAGCCAAATCAGTTTACTTCATGAGTGTTTAGAGAGTCACAAAGTATTTTTTGAATTGATGAGTATCTACGAGGCATTAGTAGCTCTTTGTTAGATGACCTATGAAATAACAGAAGCCTAACAAGTTTAGGAGTTAGTAATCCCATTTTGCTGATGGTGGAAACTGAGGGAGGCTAAGGAACCTTCTCACATAGAGGAAGCAGGCAGTGGCCCATCCTTCCAAGGCCAGGCTTCCTATCCAAAGACCACAGCTCTTCTGTAACTCAAATCTGTATTTTAAAAGGCGGTAAATACTTCAGAATGTGGATTGCAGTTGTTTTTGCAATGTCCTAACCCTTTGAATGAACAACTCTGTTCAAAATTAAGTCTGTTTCTTTGTTATGTTTAGAAAAAAATTGTTTATTTTGGAGGTTTTAAGGGGGGCTATGTGTTCTTTGCATATTTTGAAGAAAAGGGTAATCAGCTACTGATAAGGATTTGACTTGTAAATTGCTACATGTTGTCTTCCCCATGCTCTGCCTTGAAAGCATTAGTTTATACTACTTGGTTGATCAATTATTTGTCCTACATTGATTACAGGTTGGAGTTCAGCCTCTATCTAGAATGGAAATTCACTACCAGTTAGGTCTGCAGAGACCAGCTGGAAACTTTACTCTGTTAGTCAGAACTCGACAGAGAGAAGATAAACTTGTCCTATATTGAGAGACCCCAGCTTTCTGAGCTACTGACTATACAGCTGGGGATACAGATGCGTGAAAGAGAGGGCAAGTGTCTTAAAGTATGATTTTGGTATGTGAGCTTGAGAATGAGTCTTCTCCATCTTCCTAGTTGTTTAAAACTGCAAGCTTTAAATAGAAGGGTTTTAACATTTATGGATTACTCATGCACCACAGAGATCAGCCAGGCCTCTCAATCTTACAGGAATGACATCACTGTGTTACATTTATATGGTGTGTTTAGCTTGTTAATAAATACATTTTTTTTCTGATTGCATTATATGTTTTATAATGTAGAAAACAGAAAAGTACAAAAAAGAAAAAAGAAAAATATACCTGTAATCTTTCTGCTCACTTAAAAATAATATGTGTGAATACGTGTTTTGTGAATATGCATATAATTATATATTTGGGGTCATATCGTAGATGTCTTTTGCTCAGTTACTTTTTCACATAATGTGTGGCAAACATTTCCTCCTGTCAGTAAAATATTTTACTTCATGATTCTTAATGGTAGGATGTACAAGGTGTCCCCCTAAAAATGTATACATACTTTAACAACTGATAGCTCAGTTTTGAAAAGGAAATGTATTTTAATAAACACTGCTTTTAAATTATTCAAGGTGTGTGTATACATCTTTTAGACACCCTATTCTATTTGGACACCCTAGTATTCCATTTAATGGAAAGCTCATATTTAATTTAGCCAGTATCCTTCTATAGTAACTAACCATTTTCACAGATGTAGCTTTATGAGCCCACCTTTTTTAAAAAAAAATATGTGTTTATTGATTTTAGAGAGGAAGGGAAAGGGAGAGAGATAGAAACATCAGTTATGAGAGAGAATCATTGATTGGCTGCCTCCTGCACGCCCCACCCTGGGGATCAAGCCTGCAACCCCGGCATGCGCCTGACCAATAATCGCACAGCGAAGTCCCGGTTCACAAGTCAACGCTCAACCACTGAGCCACACCGGCTGGGTGAGTACCTTTTCTAAATGCTCCGGGTAAATGCTGTTGGCTATCACAGATTCTTCTTGCTAAAGACACTCAGGATCTTGATGCCCATTGAAATCAGGCATAGGTCCAGTTACTTGTTTAAAAACAATGTAAATAGAAATCGCTGCCTAGATTGATTTGTTGAAGTTAAAAAAAAAATCAAGCCCTTCCAGTTACTTGAAAAGGTCAGAAGGAAAATGTTACGCTAGAGGGCTTTGTAGCTACTATTCTTACAGCTTAGTGCAGTAGTGTAGGGAATATTTTCATAGAAATGTTTCTCTTTTAGAGATTTTTTTTTTTATCAGATAAAGAAAGCTGGTTTAATTTGGGAAGAGTTATTACTTCATAGGAAATTAAATCTTTGTAAATCCTTGATCACATTTCCACACTTGCCGGTTCTCTGGCAAATGATGGCTTACGAATGGTTCAGGAAGGATTTCCTAAAAGGAAACACTTTTGTGTTTTATACATATTTTTATCTTTTTATTTTTGAATTATGTAAGAGAAACTTGTATTTTCTTTTTGTATTTGTCTTTGGGTGATATTGCTGGTTCTAAAACCCTGAATGCTAATTAGAGTGATTTAAAAAAATTTCACTCTGTGAGAATGTTGTCTTGGATGTGATGAATGACTCCAAAGAACTTTAAAAACATAGCCAGTGATGTGGCCAGGCGCTGGAGAGTCCTGCTGCTTGGAGACCAGTAACTGTTACATCTTGGTTTGGTCTGCTTGATGGTGTCTAATCTTGTCGTGTGCTTGGGAACCATGAAAAAATTTTCTTTTCAAGTCTTAGTGCATCATTTTTCCCAACCTTGATCAAAGGTCGGAAAACTAGTATTATATGTGTACCCAGGGTATTTGTGACTGTCTTACATTCTTAATCTTTTGGATATTTGGTTGAAATATATCTACGCCTCTTAAATATTGAAAGCATAATATCCTTTAATCTATAACTGCAGAGTTAAAATAAATTTTATATGAAATATTTAGTTGTGGACCACATCTTCAACTCTTTATATGCCACCGTGGTCCTGTTTCCCCCCCTTCCATTGTCTGATAGTGAGGTCATTTTCAGTCCTCTGAGAAATCCTATTCCCAGCCAGATGCGGCTCATATATTAAAAGTAGCACCTGTGGCTAATATCACAGCAGCTTACCATAAATTTACATGGTAACTAGGATTATATCTGTCAAGACTGTTAAAAAACATCTAGATTTAATTTGATTTCCAGTATTGTAGAAGCTATCCAACATTTTGCTTCATAACTATATTTTAAAAGTTAAAAATCACTCCATTGTTAAGTTTTATAGCACTCCCAGTGCCCATTAAGTTGATTTGTTCAATGGAGGTCAGAGTAAAGCAACTTGGCTACATTAAGATCGGAAACCAACCCATTTGTGACAAATTTAGTCCTTTTGTGTGAATCTTCTCAACGTCTCTGCACTGATTGGATTCAGGTGTAGCTTATGTCAGTAGCATTTAACCTCAAAAGAATGAGCAATGTGATTGGGTTGTTGTAAATTATGGAGCGTTTTGCCTTTGCTTGTTTAAACCTAACTGTTGACTCTGCTGCCCATGCCTGGCTGCTCCATTGCATCTGCCTATAAACGAGCGGTCGGTATTAAAGACAGCTTGGAAAACGGGTCCGTGTCCTCGTCCCCTTCTCTCCTTCCTGTGACCCTTCCCGAACTGCTTTATTCCCCATTATCCTTTGAGTCATCTCCCACATGTTATGATTTGCACACCTGCAGTTATAAAATTATTCCAGGGTGTCATTATATCATGTTGTTCACCAACTTTCCAGCATTTATGAATATAATAATGATTCATCGTAAATCAAGAAAATTTACAAGTTACAGGGAATCTGCTCCTACAAATAAAAATTGAATGATTAATTTCTTTGGTGTCCTCCCATTTGAACATCGGTCCTTAAAAAGAAACTGGTAACATATTTGTGAAAAGTAACTTATAGTCCAGAACTGAATTAAAGTATAAGTTCAACCTTCAGGACATTTAGTATTTTAAGACATGTAAACAAATATAAGGCCAACTAAGAAGCAGGCAACATCTTTTCCTTAATCAGTAGTTGTAACTGCCTTAGCCATAATCTTGCTCCTGAGAGAGACAATTGTAAGTGTTGGCCCTGAGGGTAGGACAGCATGCAGTGTCTTAGCCTGGGCAGCACCCTGAGAGGGCATGTCTGCTCAAGGAGGAACTCTGTGTGGAGGCACTTTTTCTCTGTTGACCATCTTTCTGGAGTTAAGTTCATAAGCTTCTTTGAGCCCGAGGCTCACCAAGGAAGTGGAACGGTAGCCAAGAATTACTGTGTTGAAAGGATTATGGTGACGGAAAAAACGATTAGGAGTGAGGCCAAAATTATAGTTATATGTACTTAGTGTATTACCAGGTGTAATTAATCACTTAATGGTATAAGAAAATACCTATTAATGACCAATTTGGAGCCTTGTTAAATATTTTTTTTTGCTGAATTATGACGTCTCTTTTGCATTTGCGTACATAGGATAAATTCAGCTCTTGGGGAACAGAGGTGTCCTACTGTGAATCTGTTGCAGTTTCTACTCTATGGATGTGCCCAGCACCAGCCTCCTTTCTTTTTTAAAATTTATTTTTATTGTTGAAAGTATTACAGATGTCTCTCCCTCTCCCTTTTTTTTGTTTAACACTCACCCTAAGATATTTTTTTCTGTTGATTTTTAGAGAGAGTGAAAGGAAGGGGGAGAATCAGAGAGAAGCATCAATTGGTTGCCTCCTGCACATGTCCCAACCAGGGCTGAAGACTGAGCCTGCAACTGAGATATATATCCTTGACTGGAATGGAACCCGCTAACCACTGAGCAAACTGGCTAGGGCCAGATGTCCCCTTTTTCTCCCCATTAACCCTCCTCTTCCCCAGGTCTTCACTCCACTATTATATGGGTTATGCATATGCACGTAAGTTTCCTTGTTGATCTCATACCTACTCCTCCCCCTCCACTTCCTTATGAGGATCCTCAGTTTGTTCCATGCTTCCATGCCTCTGGATCTATTTGTTTGTCAGTTTATTTTGTTCATTAGATTCCACATATAAGTGAGAACATGTGATACTTGTCTTTCTCTGACTAACTTATTTCATTTAGTATGATACCCATCAAAGGGTAAGATATCCATTTTTACAGCTGCATAGTATTCCATTGTGTAAGTGTACCACTTTTTTTTTTTTTTTTTTTTTTTTAACCACTCATTTACTGATTGGCACTTGGGTTGTTTCTGGCCTTGCTTCCTCCTCTGCCTCCTTTACTTCTTACCTGGTTTTCATGGATGACCTTCCCGCCCTCTCCCACTCCATTATAAATTCCTTGCGGGGAGGGACTGTGTGCCTGAGCCTGGAGCCCAGGAAGAGCAGCAGATTGGTAAATGTATCCCATACTTTCAGAAACAGACAATTAGGAAGATTCTGAATCTTCCAAATACATTAAAGGTTTCAGATCCTTTATAGTATGGGAAGTAGAAACATAGGAAATTGATACTTTGTTTTGCTGACCAGATTCTTCTCAGTCTTTCATTCCATTTGTTAGCTCTTGTGTGGTTTTGTTTCTAAAGATGTCAGTTGACATTCTGAAGGGAGTAGGAATCATGAGTTTGCTGGTGATGAGGCTATCTATCCTTGCCATGTAAGCATCTTCATGATCCCTGGATTTAGTATCTACAGGGCCACAAAGCTGCATCTGTCCAATGGCCAAAGACACAACCTTACAAGGATGATTTTGAGAGCAGAAATAAGACTTTTTTTTAAGACTTATTTTAGAAGACCTACTCATTTCCAGAGAAATATTATTTCTCCTCAACTCAGAAATGCGTTAACCCTAAAATAACCATTGACTTGAAGTACCTAGTACCAGCTTTTGTCACTCATTAATGCCATATTACCTTAACTAGTTTAGATATAGGAGAAATTGTTACATTAAAGCCAAATGGACCAATTTTATGGCACTAAATATGTATATTTTTATATTCATTTGCTCGTAAGATAATATTTAGCTTGATTCTTTCACAAGTAACATTTTGCTGAAAAATGGAAACTGATATTAACTGCATTTTTATTTAGATCTTATGTTAAGCCATGAACATAGTATTATTACATAATTGGTTTTTCAGATTATGGTGTTTGAGTAAAGTTTGTATTTCTTCTAATGAAATCCTTATTTGGCTATTATACTTGCTATTGAATAAACATACATTAATTTTACATGAAAAAAATTTATTATATCAACACACTTATTTCTTAAATACATGCAACTTTTCCTTCATTAAATTATTGAAATAGGTTTTGAAAAAGGATACCCATGTAATACTTTCAGCAATAAAGATTAAATAAAAAACTTAAGTTTTATTTAAAAAATAAGAAACTTATAATGAGACCATGTCATAACTCTTAAGACTGCATTTATTCTGGACTGTAATTAAGAATGGGTTCTGCTGGTAAATGTTGGGAAGAGGCGGAGAAGAAAGTTACAATACATTGCCTATTTACAAATTAACCATTACCTGCCAAAAGCACATCAGACCCACACAACGGACATCCGCTAATCCAGTGGTTAGCCGTTCCGGCTCTAATGCACACTGTTTTACACGTTAACGGTTTTGAAGTTCTAGCCAAAGCTGACCTTTCACATGTGCTCCTTTCACAGTAGGAATCTCCACTCACTGCTTCCTGTCAGGATGGATTATGCTGACACAGTCCAGGGCTCACTTTGGCTGCAATTAAGTTTTTGATCAGAATTATTTTGTTCACAAACAATCACATTTGTTAAAATGTTACATCTGCCCTGAAAGCCACTGGCAGCCTCTCAGTTTATCAGTGTGATGTGAGTTTAATTCTTCATTTGTTTTTCATAAAAACGGTAAACCATTTTATATATGTTATTTAATATTTTTCTTTTGCTGGTTTCTGCCTTTCATTTCATTGGGTTTGGAAGGAAACTATGTCTCAAAAGTAGTACAAATCTGCTCGTAGATTTTGGGAATTTGAATGGAATGGTTTTCAGTGCAGAACAAAATGATCCAGTTGAGCCAAGACTCAAATATTATTTTCAAAAATTGTTAGTGGTGGTTCTGTTTTTCACACGAGGAAACGTTTTAGCTTTGTGAGTATGGGGGTTCGAGGTTTGGTTTTTGGTCTGTAGTTCCTGTAGTCTCCATGCTTACAATGTTGCTGTTTTTCAGTATTTATCATAATGCACGTCTCAGGACCTATCACTATTGCCATTGACTTTGGGTGCCAGAACTGAGACCAGCTGCGGCTTTATTAGCCTCGCTTTCATGGTTCCTTGTGTAACTTTTAAAAGTCATTTTCTCACTGAGGAATGGCAGCAGAAATATGCTGAAATAGCTTTGTGGCTGACTAACCATTTTGTCTATAATATGGTGTGGGGATCAGTGGGATTTTTAGTTTTATAACTGATTTTCACTATCTGTCGAGTGCCATCACACTTTTGTGACTTTGGAGAAGACTGTTGACATGGTTGTGCTGGGTGTTGGGGGATACTTTGGGAGCACAGGATTAGAGTATGACAAAATAGAGATTAGCCTTTGGCTTAATTTTGTGTGAGAGTAGAGGCTGGGAGGCTGGTGCTGAGGTAGTGCTACGGGGGGAGGAAGGAAGGAATACAGTTAGGAGGTTGTGAAGTTAGGAATGCTTGAATGCTATCTGAAATTCAAACATAAGTATAGAAATTTTAATTATATATATATATATATATATATATATATATATATATATTTAGAATGCTATTAAAGAAATTTATTACCCTTTAAAAAAATTACATTAAAACCCAAATAATTTCCTATTTATTTTGAAGTAATCAAAGTCATTTTGCTAACTCACAGAATTACAAGTGGCAAAAGAAAAATGCCACACCAAAAAAAATTATTTACTTAGCTATAATTAAAAATATATATATCCTCATTGATTTCAGAGAAGAAGGGAGAGGGAGAGAGAGATAGAAACATCAATGATGAGAGAGAATCATGGATTGGCTGCTTCCTGCAAGCCCTTTTGGGATTCGAGCTGGCAACGCAGGCATGTGCCCCACACTGGAATCGAACCTGGGACCCTTCAGTCCTCAGGCCAATGCTCTATCCACTGAGCCAAACTGGCCAGGGCTATTTAGCTATAATTTTTAAGCCTTTTAATAAAGTAGGGCTTACCTATACTTCGAAAATCCGAAGGCTTTCCTTAAATGAATAATATAAGTACAGTCTATATTAACCTTCATTTTCTCTATTGTCAAATTTGTGAGCAGATTTAAAAACAATTAAATTCATTACTGTAACTTTTTAGCCTTTAAAAATATTATATTTGGAATATACCTAACCATATTTACCATTTAAAGGAAATGTATTTAAAGAAAATACTGAATAATATTGAATTTTGAGAGAAAACACCAACCTGAAACCTTCTGAAAATGGGCATATGTGAGTTTCTTTTAGCTGTCATTATGCAGTACTAACCTGCCTTGTTAGAAAGTGGTACATGCACAGAAGGTGGCTGGACAGAATTTGTATCTTTATTACAAGTTTGTGTTAATGTAGTTGTTGATTTTCTTATATTCAGGTTTTATTGTTTTTTTTTGAGATTTTGAAATTTTAAGAACTTTGTACTCATAGCCTGTTATGCTCTTGTGTTATGTATAGGACATCTCCTGGGTCATAGAAACCTCCATCATTGTTGAAGCAAGTTTTACTGAAATCTGAGGCAGCCAGGAGAAAGAGTGACTCAGAATGCACCAGTCTGTGTAAAAAATTAGAGACCACTAAAATCCTGTGCAGCACCCACCATGTGTGGACACAGTCTCCAGGCCTAAAACCGTCAGTGTGACTAAGGAAGGCAACAGATGAAACGCATATGAAGGTTCAAAGGTGCTTTCTGAAAGGCTGAGACTGACATTTGTGACTTGGGGTCTGCTCTTAACAATATGTGAAACTGGAAGATAAATCGGACACTTAACTACCTTAAAGTTTTACTGAGCTTGTAAAAACACTTCTGAGGTCCTAAATAGGTCATTGATGCCAGACAGAGCTCTAGATTCTTCCCTAACTACCAGGAAAATAAAACCCTCACTTTTTAAACAGTCTGGTTGCTGGCTAAGGGAGACCCCAGTTTGTCCTATGAGAATAATCTTCTTTTTTAATCACCAGGGAATACAGCACTTACCTCTTGGTGCTGGTCATCAAGTCACACAGGGAGGAATCCTGCTATCACTGAGGAAGCCAAGGCTGAAAGAAGATTAACTAAGCTGGGTAGGAGTCCTAGGCCTGTACATCAAATACACTCTCCCTTCCCGGTCTTTCAGTATCACAGGACTATTTGGACATTTTTCTGTAACATTCTGCATGGGACCAGAGAGATTTAATGTCAAGGCAGAACACCCCTTTTGTACAGAAAATTAAGACTAAAAATTGTAAGCCAGGGGATTTGGGTTAGGTAACTGCTGCAGCCCCTGTCATTCCCAGCCCTGTTGGTCTCAGGAAGCATGGGTTGCTGAGTCACCAACCTTTTGGACCTCACAGACCATTAGTGGTCTGCGGACCACCAGTTAGTGACCATTGCTCCAAAGGTTTCCTTAAACCAGCGATCGCCAAGCCTTCGGACCTCATGGACCGCCAGTGGTCCGCAGACCACTGGTTGGCCACAGCTGGTCTAGACCATGCTTTCAGAGACACCCCCAATTTACTCCCGACCTCACGCCACTCCCTGTATTCACAGCTCGGCTTATTTTTTGTTTTTAGATTTGAAACTGGTCATAATTCTCAAGGTTGCAATGAAGAATGCATGTCAGACACCAGGGGAGGCATGGCCCCAGGTTTGCAATGAGTACTTGAGGAAGAGATTAGGCAGGCTAACGGGTAATGGGGACTTTGGCCTCATTATGAAACTCCACCAGTATCATAATTTGGCAAAATTAAAGTGAAGATCACTTCAAGGTATAGTTGTCCCTTGGTATTGTAGGGGATTGCTTTCAGGACCCCTACTGGGTACTAAGGTGGTGGATGCTGAAGTTCCTTATATAAAACTAGAGGGCCCCTTGGCATAGCCTGTGGGGATCAGGCCAAAACCGCCTGCTGCTTCTGCCTGCTGCTCCTGCTCATCCCGGTCCCACTGCACCTGCCGCCACAACAGGTAGGCTCGCTGCTTTTCCACTGTGTTATCCAGGCTGTGGTGGCCAGCTGTGAGCCCTGTGCCTGGCGCCCATTGGTCAGCTGAGCAGCATTCCCGCTGTGGGAGCGAACTGACCACGAGGAGGCAGCTCCTGCATTGAGCGCTTTCCTCCTGGTGGTCATTGCATCATAGTGACCAGTTGACCCGTCACTTAGGCTTTTATATCTATAGATGGCCTATGAACAAGACGTGAGGTGACCAATACTCAAATGAGTGCTGGAGAGAGTTGGAGGATCTGTGAAATGCCAGGAGGCTGTAGCAGAATGTGCCTACACATCGATGATTCATGTGGATTCAGGGTAGTGCTTGGTGAGTGCGAATTCAAATTTTGCCTTTTGAAACTTCATGGTTTATTTTACTTTATTTTTTAAATATATTTTTATTGATTTCAAAGAGGAAGGGAGAGGGAGAGAGAGATAGAAACATTAATGATGAGAGAGAATCATTGCCTCCTACATGCCCCACATTGGGGATCAAGCCTGTAATCCAGGCATGTGCCCTGACTGGGAAATGAATCATGACCTCCTGGTTCATAGGCGATGCTCAACCACTGAGCCACACCAGCTGTGCATGAAGTTGTTTTTGCTTTTAAATTATTAAATGTATTGGGGTGACACTGATTAATAAGATTATATAGGTTTCAAGTGTATAATTCTGTAATGAATCATCTGTATATTGCATTGTGTGTTCATTACCCAAAGTTAAATCCCTTTCCAGTCACCATTGACCCCCTTTATCCTCTTCTACTTCCTCCACTCCTCTTTTTCTCTGGTAACCACCATACTCTTGTGTCTATGAGATTTTTTGTGTGTGCGTGTGTTATTGTTAGTTAATCCCCACTCGAGAATATTTTTCCATTGATTTTTAGAGACTAGAAGGAGAGAAGATTGGGGAGTGAGGGAAGAAGTGGGGTGGAGAGAAAGAGAGATCAATGTGAGAGAGATATAGTGATTGGTTACCTCCTGCACGTGTCCTGACTAGAGCCAGGGGTCAAACTGGCAACTCAGGTACATGCCCTTGACCCAGAATGGAACCCACAACTCTTTGGTTCTCAGGCCTATGATCTCGCCACTGAGAAACATTGGTAAGGACATGTCTATGAGTTTTAATTTGTCGATTTCTGTTTTCTATCCCACATATGAGTGAAATCATATGGTTCTTATCTTTTTCCATATGACTCATTTTATTTAACATATTAAGATTCATCCATGTTGTCAAAAATAGTATATATTTTTTTACTGGCTGAGTAGGATTCCATTTTCTTTATGCAATCATCTTATCTATCAACACTTTGGTTGTTGTCATATTTTGGCCACTGTGAATAATGCTGCAGTGAACATATATCTTTATGAGTAAATGTTTTCAAATTTTTCAGGTAGATGCCCAGAAGAGGGATTGCTAGGTTATGTAGTATTTCTATTTTTAATTTTGTGAGGTAGCTCCCTGCTGTTTAGTACAGTGGCTGTATTGATTTATGTTCCCACCAGCAGTGAACGAGGTAGGTCATTCTGGCTCCTTGCCATGTTCTCATAGTCCTTCATTGGCCCTCTCCTGGGCAAATAGAGGAGGTGAGTGACAGTTGGGTGGCATGAAGGAGAAATATTGGAGGATAAGAACTTGGGTCTCAGAGAAGTCTACTCTGGGGATCTTTCCACAAGGCATGCTGCCTGCACATGGGATAATTTTATGACAGTGTCCCTATTGTTTCAAGTTTGGTGGGTGGAGGTTCTAGTAGGTTAATTGTTATGGTTTTGTTACAGCAGATTGTTAATACCTAAATGAATTGGTTGCTTTAATAGGTACTGAGTTAAAGAGGATTTTATCATGTTGTCTAATGTTTTCACTGGGCATTTAAAAAAGAATTTTTAAAAGTCTTATCATTTATTCCATAAACCCCCCAATTATACTGTTGTCCTTCTAATTTTGCCCCTGAAACTCTGCAATGTGTATCGGTAGAGAACTCAAAGAATGGTTGTTTAGAAGGCCTGGTTTAAAAAGATATTTGGATCCATGGGTTATGCATATACGCATATAAGTTCTTTGTTAATCTCTTCCTACCCCCTCCCTCCTTCCATCTAAGCTTTGTCAGTCTGTTCCATGCTTCTGAAGGAAGGAAGGTGCAGGGTGGGAGGAGTCAATGGGGAAAAAGGGACATCTGTAATATTTTCAGCAATTAAGATAAAGAAAATATTTTATTAAAATGTCATGGGAAAATTTTAAAAAGATATGTTTGGTATACATGTCATCTCTTCTATGTGATTAAACTATTTACATGAAATAATTTCTAAAAGAAAAGATTACCCATTCTATGTGAGATTGTGCAGCTTCTAAAAATAAAGAAGACCAGGAGCCTCATGGAAAATGAGGAGGATGTTTTCATGTTATAAGAAAGGTTCAGGATACACAATAAATAAATAAATAAATAAATATTATCATGACAATGGAAAAAAGGACACAGGGAAAAAAAATAAAAACAAGATATGTAATTGTTTTTTCTAAGCCTCTGTAATATTTTATTTTTCTCTTGCATTCAAACTTTTGTAATTAAAATGACAGGAAACTTATTTTTGCTATACTTAACATATAGGTAAGTAAATAGAAAAAAGTATATTCTGACATCAGGGATTTGTCCTGAATTCACACATGGGGACTGTTGAGTTGGAATGCCAGCCTCACATTTTATGAAGTGTGTGACTCTGGGCATGTGACTTACCTGCCAGAGCCTCAGTTCTCTCCTCTGTAAAACAAGCACAATCAACCTGCTCAGGGGGTGGTACGAGTGCCTGCCTTGGACTTGTGATTTTACAAATGGCCATCATGTTTCCCTTTGCTCCTTTGTCACAGAACTAAACAGTGAGAATCTCTGGTATCTCAGGCCTTGAGATACACTATGATCCATAGTCATCAAGAATCAATTATGTTTATTTAGAAGGTGCTACTTGATCAGAAAAGAGTCTATTCAGGTGTCTCCATGTAAATGATAGAATAATTAATGGTTAATGTTGAAATAATCAGAGATAGCCTCTTCCTTGTGCCTACTAGATCCTACTGCAACTGTTATTGGCTAATATTGTCTTTTCTTGCCAAAATCAGTTTGGCAAGGTCCCGGGTTAGATTCGGGTCAAGGGTACCTTGGTTGCGGGCACATCCCCAGTTGGGGGTGTGCAAGAGGCAGCTGATCGATGATTCTCTCTCATGGATGTTTCTAGCTCTCTATCCCTCTCTCTTCCTCTCTGTAAAAAATCAATAAAATATATATTTTTAAAATATTGTCTTTTCTTGTACGTTACTGTGTATGTAAGGGCACTGTGCTGTACGATTGCTACACATCATCTCCTTGTACCTGATGGGAATCTCAGCTGGGCCAAGTCATGTAACTTGCTCAAGGTCTGGGTGTAGACCATGAATTGTTAACCACAGTTTAGCCATTGCCCTGTTGATGGACATTTAGATTCTTTAAGATGTTCATTATTACATCAGTTCTATAACTACCATCCTTGAGTCTCCTTGAGTAGAGGAGTGAGAGTTTCTTTAAGGTATAGATCCAAAAATGGATTGTGGGATTAGTATACAGATTAATAAAAAATGAAGGTTCAGGATTATGAGAAGGTCAGAGATTTGGGGCAGTCACATTGTAACCCAGTGATGACAAGGCTCATTGTCATCAGAGAATCCTTACCCATGCATGAGGCCAGTGTAACTCAAGGTGACCTAAGGCCTTGTGAATTCAGAGTAACTTGAATTGATTTTGAAGTGGTTGTAGAAATCTGGGAAGATACATATAAAGTACAAAGATCATGGAAACAGTAGGGCCTCAGTCCACTTTGTAGGTGCTTTAGGGCAAAAAAGACCCTTTTATACACTTTTTACCAAAATTCATTGTTTTTAAAAGATACATATTTAATTGATTTCAGAGAGGAAGGGGGAGGGAGAGAAAGATAGAAACATCATTGATGAGAGAGAATCATTGATTGGCTGCCTCCTGCATACCCCCTACTGGGGAACAAGCCCCAAACCCAGGCATGTACCCTTGACCAGAATTGAAACCATGACTGGGAATCGGACTGGCAACCCTTCAGTCCTCAGGCCAACGCTTTAGCCACTGAGCCAAACTGGCTAGGGCCCAAAATTCATTGTTGATAGCACTAACTTGAAATGTCACCAGTAATATTACAAATTTGTAATCTAGTACCTAAAATTTTACAGTTGTATAGTGTTATGTTAAAACCCAAGTTATTGAATGTCAGTTGTCTGAAAAAAATATTTCAAAATGATATTTTCCCCTTTAATTTTCCAAATGAAAAGGCTCCACGTTGTGACAGAAACGTAAAACTTGCTGTCTCCCTTCCTGAACTGATAGATACCTGTGAGACTGAAAATGGTGCTGGTCAAGTTGGCTTAGAATCTGAACATTCTAAGGCTAGTAGCCTTGCGTTAGGATGTTGCAGTGGGGACTTCAATGGAGCTGGAGGTGGGATGCAAATGCCTAGTCCCGTCTCTTTCCATTGTTTAATTGAGTAATCTCATTGCTTTCCGTGGAGGAATCCTGTTTCACGCTGGTCTTTATGGGCAAAGATAATTGCATATATTTGTCTGGGTAAGCAAATCGATAAACTTGTAATAAAGTGTATCAGACCATTTCTTTGGCAGGACTGACCAGAAGAACTTGGTGAAGCAGAGCGGTTTCCAATGGAGCATGAAGAGCTTTGAAAATTCTCTGTAATAGCAGAGACAGTATTTGAAACCACCCTTAAACAATTGTTTGTTTTCCTCTTGCCCATCCAAGTTTATAGAAATTTGGTCAGACAGGCATTTTGTTGTGATTTAGAATATTTTCAGTGAATTGTTATCTGCTGAATGCACATGTGTTTCTGCACTTTTTCTTTCACAATTGAAACTTTAAACCCTTCCCTTAAGTCTCTCTAAAACCTCCTTGGCCAGTAAGGTTTGCATAGATGAGGAGGGAGAAGGGATTTGGACCCTGGAGAAACCTCGCAGTTTGAAATGTGCCTCTGCAGTTGTGTCTCAGAAATGGCCATGTCAGTGCCATATGGACTCTTTGTCTTTCTCTTCTACCAGAATTCCTTTCCCCCAAAGATGTTGGTTAATTTGGGCATTTCAGCTTGGTTAATCAGATCATGAGTGCCTGTGACCACGGCAAGAGACATGATTGAAGCATTTATAAAAATTTGGCTCATAGTAAGCCCCATAATTTGTTTTAAAGAATTACCATTTCAGTGACATTTTAAAATATCTCCAAAAGATTGTGGTTTATAACACCACACCTGGTCCAGATTGTACTGGATGAATCCATATTTGCTTCATTGTAAATGATTTTGAGGGTGGAATTCTTGGATTGTTTTCTGTCTTGTAAGCCCTTGACATTGTACTGGTACCTGTGTGCACACAGACCTCCTGACATGGGAAAGGCCAGCTCAGCCTCCCACTGAAATGCAGGTTGGCTGCATTTATTCCGCATGTTCCTAGAACGAGGAAACGATATGACAATAAACAGAAATGCCCTTGCTGAAGAGAGAAGGGAAGCTGGTGTTTATCTGGTCAGGTGGTTTAGATTAGCCGTGATGCGGCTCTGTATTATGTTACTTTAAATCATTGTGTCCCAACAGGACATAAATTACGAAGATTGTTACAGTATGTTTCATCCTATGTAAGATCAACAAATTGGAATAATTTTTTTATAGGAAAATCACAGTGCTTTTGGCAAGGCTATTGAAGCCTTTAATTTGACTGGAGTATTTCTCAAATATTATTGCCTAATAGATAAAGTATGATTTGCATAAGGTATGAAATAATAAACTTTTAAAAGCAAAGGGGAAGACTTTCTCTTTAGTAGCTGCATCAAATGGCCTCGCACTCCCACTGCATCAGTACCTACGTTCTTTCTTTGTCCCAGTGTATCAGAGCCAGTTGTGCGTGTTCTCCTCTGATGGGATCATGACCGAGCTGTGCAGGTCGTGGTGTGGAGCTGGAGCTTGCTGTGTGCTGCCTGCCCGTCAGCCTCACCTGCACAGAGAAGGCGACTGCTCTGTCGGGGGATCTGAATGGGAGCCTTCTCCAAGGAGAAGAAAAACAAATGATCCCATTTATAGTCATTCAGGAAAACCATTTGTTTTTCTTTCAGGATTTTGTAAATTATTAAAATAAACCCCACCCAAACCCCCAGTACCCCACCTGATCAACAGCTCAAGATAAGGTAATTTATATTGGACTATTGCAAAAAGAATTAAGTAAGCATTTATTCTTTTAAATGTTTCCTCTAGTCATTATGATTTTCTGGGTTATTGGCCTTATTTGTGAATTTTTAACAGAGACTTGCTCATTTGTATCAGAATGCAACTAAGTTTATTTTGTCACACGGAGTAAAATTTCTAGGTTAAAACAATGGCATAAAATGACTTTGTGTAAGATTCAGGCATATTGGAACACTGACTGTTCCACAGTAGCATGTTTTCTGTACAGAGCATTCCGCATGTTCTTATGAGACCTTCTCATACAATGAAGTTAAGAGCCTCCAATTTCCATAGACTAGGAGTGATGAGAGAGGTTTAGGATTTGCTCAGGGCCATAGAATGGGACAGAGGTGGAAGGAGAATTTTCTGGTGGGTGAAGATGCCACCAGGCTTTGTGAGTCTTTTGATACCAGACAGGGTAAACGCTAAGCTTATTTTATTCTAAAAGCCTCCAGCCCTGAGTTTTCTTTTTTCTTTAGTAATAATGTTTAAAACACAAAACCAAAAAAGTACATTGTTTCAGTCTATAAGGGTGGTAATAGATCTTTCCTTAAGCCTCATCTTAGCAGGTTAGGGACAAATTCTGAATATATTGTGGTTTGCTTCAGCTCAGTGTCTGAAGACTGACAGGTTCAGGGGCCTTTCCAAGTTCACAACCTGGATGTGTACTTTGAAACAAATAAATACAGATGCCTATGAGATGGTCTCTTTCCTCACCAGGCTTCTTCTGGATTGGCACTGTTTTCTGAGAAGTGGGTCTGGCAGGCTGTTTTCTCCTAGAGACGCATTGCAGCTATCACTGGAGGTCCTCTGTGGAAACACCACGATGTCTGATCGGCTCAAATATTTGAGTGATGTATTTTCTTACAGGAAATATCAGCAGTGTTGCCAAAACTGTACTTAAAAACTCTTTAAAAGTAGAATTGATTCCATTTTTAAAATAAGTAAAAGAAAGGATAAGTATGAATTTGTTGATGTTGTGCAGGCCTTTTTATACCATCATATATTTTGTACAGAAGGATGAGACTCTTTTAAAAAATGTATACTGCTTATAAAAGGTGTATTTACTCTACCTTCGAGCCAAATTAGGTATTGGCTCTTTCTTTAAAATATTTTTGAGTGCCCTCCAGTTCCCCCTGAGCTCTCGTTTCTGCCCCGAGCCTTCATTCTCTTCCTCTACCCTTTTGGTTATTGTTGCTGGGGTTTGACTTTCAGTTTAATTTAATGTGTCCCAATTTGAATAGAAGCCTTTTGCCTTTTCTTTCTCATTTTAAAATTAGGTGCATATAGATATTTTTATTATGATAATAAGGCAAGACAGTTTCATATCAGATAAAAACGGGAGTTATATAGTGTAAGTAGTAGTTGCATCTCTTAAAAGGAGCCAGTTGAGTATAAAGAAGAAAAAGTTAGGAGTAGAAGGCCATTTTGCATATCAGTTTTTAAAAATGTATTTGTCCATATGCTCCACATATCTTAATGGTTTGGATACATGAAGTTGAAACCTAAAGATATTTTTTTTCTACCAGTATATAACATGAAATCTTATAATGGTAAAACCAAGCAGTGTAAAGTGTAATTCATAAAAGGTTACTAAAACAAAGCAGAGAACTTTGCAATGCCTCTCACCTCATCAGACTCCAGAAAGGCAACTAATATGGATTATCAACCGATCGGGAATGAAAACCTCCAGCTGGACTTTTCTGAAGCAACTGATTGGCACGGATGAATAGCCCTAATGAACAGCGAGGCCTAGGGAGTTATTTAGATGTTAGGGAACTCTGGGTAAATGGTTTATCTTAATGTGATTTTGAAACCAGTGTTTTAGTCTGTTTTAGGGGAAAGGATGGATAGAAAACTGGGAATTGTGCTGATCAAGAGAACAAAACTGGATTGTGAGAAATTCTAGAAGGAACTAATCAGACTGAGCTGTTGGTCTGCTCATACATAGTGGCTGATGATGATATGGGCAGAGGAATTTGAAAATGAGTAGTATCTTTTCAGGGAAAATATATTCTCACCTTGCAACCATCTTGGCCAGAATGTCTTTTTGTCACGCATCGGCTGTGTGAAATCTATCTCGAGAACTTTCACTAAAATGGAACAGAAACAAAGAGCTCTTAGGTAAAGTTGTGTGTAGAGGTGTTTATGTTCGTTAAACTGCTGCCTGGAGAAGAGTAGACCTCTCCCAAAGGGTAGTCTTCCCAGCCTAGGAATTCAGGAGGAATTTACTAATGTAACTAGAAATCCTAATCCTGCAAAGGAAAACTGTGTTTGCATATTGCCTTTTCATTTAACAGCATATCTTGAAGGTGTTCCATGTAATTAGTTAAAAGAGCTGTCTTATTTTCCCAAATGCCTTTTTAGGGTAATTTCCAGGAATGTTGACTTAAGAACTTTTGAAAAAAGGCTCTAAAATGTTACAGGTCTGTGAGTATAGGTTTTGAAGGTAGTGTTTAGAGGTGAGCGTGCTCTCTCATAGGTGGTGTACTTAGCAATAGCTGAAGGGGCGCTAATTCAGCTGAGGACATAGTAGAGCAGGCTGCTCTCTCAGGAGCTTGTGGACATTGTCTCAAGTGCCTGGGGAAGCCAGTTTCAATTTAGAGTTGGGTATTCTTGGCCTGAGTTATTAGAAATGTTGAATTCTGTAGTGGACTGAATAGAAGGCTGGTAGACTAGTGGCTCATGGTCAGTGGGATTGTGCTGCCCTGTACATATGGGAGGGACTGCCTAAGTTAAGATCATCAAGTGAGGCCTCTAGTCTGGCTTCTCAGGAAGAACGTCACCTGCTTGGCGAAGATGCTCTCTGACAGATTGCTAGTTCCACCAGAAATCTTGCTATGTGGACAGGCACTTAGAGAAATAGTTTTAAATATGTTTCTGGGTTTCTCAGCCAAAGGTGATTTTTTTTTTTTTTGCCTTTCAGTTGTTCTTGTACTAGGTTTGCAAAGGAATTCTTCCTCTCCAGGTCATAGACACTATGTGTGTGTGTGTGTGTGTGTGTGTGTGTGTGTGTGTGTGTAATGTTAAAGTGTTAGTGATGATAATAAATAGCATTAACCGAGTGCCTACTAGAATGACTGGCATACTGTAAAATGTTACATGAATTAGTCCCCTTTTACATCTGAGGAAACTGAGGCTCATTTAAAAGGTTAAGAATTCCTCTGAGGTCACATAGTTAGTGAATAGCAGAGTTAGGATTTGAGCCTACATCTTTGACTCTGAAGTCTTTGCAATTGACTGTGGTGTTCGAAATAAGGGTAACAGTTTGGAGGAAAAAAAGCACGGATCAAATGCATCTCTGGTTGGACCTGTTCCTCACAATTCTCATGTTGCTAGTGGAGAATATTCTTTTGCCCACAAATTAAGATCTGATGTTCTATTTGCAGTGGCTGGAACAGTTAACTGTGTTTTCCATGAAAAAGTCATGTTGAGACACATAATCATATTCTGGGGCAAAGAAGGCCCTTCCTTGGTGGACCAAGCACTGTTTATGTGATTGATCCGTCACCAACACCCAGGGAAGGTCCTGTCCTATGACATGTGCGTGCTTGGCAATGATCTTGCCATGCATTTTGCTTAATAATTTTCATTATTTTTAATTAAAGTTGAAGAAGTGCAGACTCTAGCTGAAATTAAGGTAGGTTGTGTTGCCGGAATCTGGTAATTACTTTAATTGATCACAAGATAGTTTCCTTGATCACCAATTAGACTAAATTGCCGATCATGTTTCAAGACGTGAAGAAATGCCCAAACTGATTTATGTAATAGTGTTTTCATTTCTAATCAGACATAAATATCATTTCCTTCCATGGCAATTGTGTTTTATAAAAGAAGGGTTATGGGCCTACAAACATAAAGGTGATTCGTAAACAATAGAGTTCTAATTCATTGAATTAGTAAAGGAAGTATTTAGAAGCTTAATGGAGATTGTACTGTGGAAATTACTTTGGAGTCGCTGGTGCTCATTTTCTTAGTGGGAGATATGTTCTTTTTTAGTGCATAATTAAAATAGTATACAATCAAAATATAAAAGGCAGCTGATTTAAAGAACATTTCAAAGAGATCTGCTCTGAGTAATGAAAGATTTGTATTGTAAATATGTGCTAGAAGTTAAAGTCTTAGAACTTTAATAAATTATACATGCTATTTGGCTGAAGCTGCGTTTTAAATTCAGGGTGCTGTTAAACATTTCACAGATTGATACAGGATTTTTATTTTGGTTTTGTGCATCTGATAGTCTTTCATATTTTCATGGAATAAAATGAAACAAAAGGAACTTTAAGAAAAATTAAAGTTCCCAAAGAATACTTGATTTGGGGTTCATGGAAAAATCTTTTAATTGCTGATGGTTTGGAGATTTCCAAATGACAAACTTCATTGGCTCAATTTACTGTGATTGTAATGCTTACATTCCTTAAAATGGCAGAGTGACTTAAAAAGTCATACTTCATCATGCATTCATTGACTTGTTCATAAAATGTTTGTAATTTGCAATAGAGGAAAGACTGAAACTATTATCAGCCATTATATGTTATTTGTTGGCCATATGTTTGTTTGAAATGGCCGTGGCTCAACAGAACATGGCTCATAGACAAACTATGCTGTAAATTGGCACTAAAAACCCACCTAAACAGGTAGGCATATGTTAAGAAGTTAACATGAGCCAAAATATTTTAATATGAACCAGGTTACATATAGGATCTCAGCTGCCTTTACAGTGAGATCTTCATTTGCATGGCTTCTTCATTTCCCCCCCCAAACTAATTTTTAAACATAGATCATGTATATATGCGGCACAAAATTTAAAAGGTACCAGAGCGTATAGAAGTCTCTTTCTGTTCCTGTTTCTCAATCACCGGTTCCCTCCTCTATACCCCCATCATTCACATCATAACTAGCTCCAGAGATATTAATGCATATATTTTGTTTTTTCATTTTTATATAATTCATAAACTATTTTTACACTTTTTTCATTTAGTAATATATCTAGGAGGTATTTCGATGCTAGAGGATAAATTATTTCTTCATTCTTCTTAATCGCTGCATAGTATTCCAGTGTATGAATGTACCATAATATATTTAATCAGGTCCCTTTTTTTTTTTTTAATCAGGTCCCTATTGATGGACATTTGGTTCTCTCAAGTCCATGGCTGTAACCAGCTGTGCTGCATTGATCATTCTTTTTTTTTTAAATATATTTTATTAATTTTTTACAGAGAGGAAGGGAAAGGGATAGAGAACTAGAAACATTGATGAGAGAGAAACATTGACCAGCAGCTTTGACCGGAATCAAACCTGGGACCCTTCAGTACATGCCCTTGTACTGGAATCAAACCTGGGACATGCCCTTGACTGGAGTCAAATCTGGACCTTTTAGTCCACAGACCAACACTCTATCCTGCAGTGACCATTCTTGTAATTTATGTTTTCGTATGTTTGCAGACAGATTCCTAGAAGTGCAATTGTTTGGTCAAAAGGCATGGACATTTTTTTCCCTAAGGGCATGGGCATTTACAGTTTTGATAGATATTGTCATATTCTCTTCTATAGTGATTATCAGTTTATAGTCACCAACAATGCACGAGAGCGTCTCTTCTCTATCTTCACCAACAGAATATTATTGAAATCTTTGATCTTTACCAAACAGGTTTGACTTAGTTTCCCCCCTCAGCTTTATTGAGATATAATGGACATAAAGCATAGTTTAAATTTATGCTTCCTTTATCATAAATTTAGCAGTTTTTATGTTTAAAAATTCTTTTCTGTTTTTATGTATTATGTCTTTTGTCCATTAAAAAAAAAAATCGAGTGGTTGATCTTTTTCTTAATTTGTAGACATGCTTTATATGTTAAGGAAATAAGTACTGCAGATATAATTTATTGTGTGTCTTTTAATTTGCTTGTTGTTTGGTTTTTATTCCCATACAGGGGAAAAATTGTAATGTAAGATTTGTCTTTGTTTTAGTATTGGTTTTAAGTTTTCTGCATATGAAATTTATACATTTCTTATTAAGTTTACTCCTAGATAAATTTTGGTTCCATTATAGATGGGATGTTTTCTTCCAAGTTTTTTTCTAATTAGTTAATTATATAAAACTGCTGTTGACTTATTTTGACTTGTTTTATTCTTGATTTTAATGGGAATTCTTCTAGTGTTTTCTTATTAAGAATGATATTAAGAATACTAGAGGCCCGGTGCACAAAATTCATGCATAGGGGTTGGGGGTCCCCTTAGTCCAGCCTGCACCCTTTCCAATCTAGGACCCCTTGGGGGATGTCCGACTGCTGGTTTACGCCTGATCCTGGGGATCAGGCGTAAACCAGCAGTCGGACATCCCTCTCACAATCCTGGACCGCTGGCTCCTAATTGCTCACCTGCCTGTCAGCCTGATCACTCCTAACTGCCTCTGCCTGCTGGCCTGATTGCCTGTAACTGCCCCTCCCTGCTGGCCTGGTCACCTATAACTGCCCCCCCCGCTGCCGACCTGGTTACCCCTAACTGCGGTTACCCCTCCCCATCAGCCTGGTTGCCCCTCACAACCCCCCCTGCCAGCCTGGTTGCCCCACACAGCCTACTGTTTGATCGTTTCGTCACCCTTTATTCCCCGCCCCGCCCCCCCCCCCCCCCTCGCCTGCCTGGTCACCTCACGCAGCCTGATGTTTGGTCATTGTGTGAGGGTTTCCTAACCAATTTGCATATTACCCTTTTATTGGTATAGATATTCTAATCATTTAAAGAGGGGTTCATATATTCTTATTTCATTAAGAATATGAATATAGGGCCTGGCTGGGTTGGTTAGAGTGTTGTCCTGAAACACCAAAGTTTGTGTTCAATCTATGGTCAGGGCACATATAAGAAGCAACCAATGATGCATAACTAACTGAAACAACAAATTGATGTTTCTCTCTCCCTCCATCCCCCCTTCTCTCTCTAAAACAAAAAAATTTGAAAGAATTTTAATATATAATAAATATTGAATTTATTATCTTCAGAAGTCATATGAATTTTTTATTAATATGATAAATTATGTCAATATTTACCTAATATTGAGCCATCTTTGTATTTCAGAATAAATCCTATTTGTACATGGTATTTTGTTCTTTCTGTGTGTGTTTTTTTAAAATATATTTTATTGATTTTTCACAGAGAGGAAGGGAGAGGGATAGATAGCCAGAAACACTGATGAGAGAGAATCATCAACCAGATGCCTCCTGCACACCCCCCACCGGGGATGTGCCCGCAACCAATGTACATGCCCTTGACCGGAACCAAACCTGGGACTCTTCAGTCTGCAGACCGACGCTCTACCACTGAGCCAAACCGGTTTCGGCTCTTTCTGTGTTTTACTAGGATTTGCTTATTAAGATTTTAATAAATATGAAATCAATCTACATTTTCATTATTATATGCTATCTCTGGGAATTTGGAGACAATTTATGATAGTTTATAAAAATAACTTGGAAATGTTCTTTTTCTATGCTCTGGAACAGTTTAGTATTAGAGTTAACTTGATTTAAGGTTTTAAAGAATTATTCTGTGAAATGATTGGGAACTAACTTTTTGGTTTACTCTTAGACCCATTTTTCTTTTATAGTTGTTTAATTGTTTAGATATTTTTCTCTTCTGGGGTCTTTTTTTATTATTTTTATTTCTAAGATAACTATTTTACATATGTTATAAAATTTGAGTTAACTTTGTATTTGCCTAAAAACTTTTTGTAAGTTTTAAAATTTATTTTACCTATAGTTACTTCACTGTTGTCATTTTCTCTTTTTTTTTCTACCTGTGCTTTCTGTCATTGTTTTTGTTTTGTTTTAGATGAAGAAACCTATTTTCTATTGTATAATATTTTCAGATATAACATTTTGATTTATTAGTTTTACTAGTTTTCTCTTTTCTAATTTATTTATATTTGCTTTTTTTACACTTATATCCTTTCCTATTCTCCTTAAGTTTATTTTGTTGCTATTTCTTATCTTCTTGATTGGGTGCTTAATATATTTATTTATATATATTTTAAAATATGTTTTTATTGATTTTGGAGAGAGAAGAAGGGAGAGGGAGGGAGAGATAGAAACATCAGTGATGAGTAAGAATCATCAATCGGCCACCTCCTGGCCACCTACCATGAGCCGGAAACCCAGGCATGTGCTCTGACTGGGAATTGAACCAATGACCTCCTGATTCATGGGTCGACATTCAACCACTGACTCATACTGGTGGGGCAATATATATATATATATATATATTTTTTTTTCCTATTGTGTTCATTAAGGTATTTAAGTATTTATTTATTTATTTATTTATTTTAAAATATATTTTATTGATTTTGCACAGAGAGGAAGAGAGAGGGATAGAGAATTAGAAACATTGATGAGAGAGAATCATCATTCAGCTGCCTCTTGCACACCCCCTACTGGGGATGTGCCCGCAACCAAGGTATATGCCTTTGCCCAGAATCGAACCCGGGACCTTTCAGTCCGCAGGCCGACGCTCTATCCACTGAGCCAAACCGGTCCCGGTGTAAGGTATTTAAGTATTTAAAACATTACTCTGATTATTGTTTTAGATGTATCCTATATGTAGTCCTTATGACATTAATTTTTATTTTAGTTTTAATGTCTTTGACTTAAGATTTTTGTTTTTTATTTTTTTGACTCAAGATTTTTAAAAGAAGGATTTAAAATAATTTTCATGGACTTTGTATAACTTTTGGGTTGTAGTTTGTTTGTTCATCCTCATCTGAGGATATATTTTTCATTAATTTTAGAGAGAAAAGAAGGGAGGGAGGTAAAGAGGGAGGGAGAAAGAGGCGAAGAGAGAGAGAGACAGAGAGAGAGAGAGAAAGAGAAGGAAACATCAAATCATTTGCCTTGTGTACATGCCCCAACTGGGGATTAAACCTGCAACCTGGGTATGTGTCCTGACCATGAATTAAACCTATGACTTTTTAGTGCAGGGAATAATGCTCTAACCAACTGAGCCACACTGGCCAGAGCTGTTTAAAATTTTATTAGAAAATGTTATCAGTACTACTTCTACTTTTTGGAATTTATTGAGATTTTTTTTTTTATGGTTGGACAGCGCTAAGGATGTCCAACTGCGGTTTAGGCCTGCTCCCCAGCTGGCAGATGGACATCCCCCAGGGGCTCCTGGGCTGCCAGAGGGATGTCTGACTGCCAGCTTAGGCCTGGTCCTTTGGGGTCCCGGGCTGTGAGAGGGCGCAGGCTGGATTGAGACACCCCCTGCCCCCACTCAAGTGCACAAATTTTTGTGCACTAGGCCTTTAGTCCTGTATAATAAAAAGGCTTATATGCAAATTGACCAAACGGCATAACGACAGGTCATTATTATGCGCACTGACCACCAGGGGGCAGATGCTCAATGCGGGAGCTGCCACCTGCTGGTCAGTATGCTCCTACAGGGGCAACGCCGCTGAGCCAGAAGCCAGGCTCACAGCTGGTGAGTGCAGTGGCAGTTATGGGAGCCCCTCCTGCCTCCGCAGCAGTGCTAAGGATGTCTAACTGACAGTTTAGGCATGGAGCGGGCCTAAGTCGTCAGTCGAGGGCTTTCGGACTGTGAGAGGGTGCAAGACGGGCTGAGGGACCCCCTAAGTGCATGAATTTTGTCTACTGGGCCTCTAGTACTGAATAAAGGATGAGAGAGAGATGATGTAAAATAAATAAAAGCTATATTCTTAATTTTTAGAGTTTAAAATATGTCACTTAGTTCTACCATTTAAACTATGTGTTTAGTCTTTTATTTTCTTAATCTGCCTTGGATTAAGAGATGTGAATTAAAGTATCTAACTATACATGTTTTTATTTGTCCTATATTTCCTGTCATTTCTGCCTCGTTGATTTTTTAAAGAAAAAGAACTGCTGTACTTTATTTATTATTATTTATTGATCTCAGAGAGAGGAAGAGAGGGAGAGAGAGAGAGAGAGGCATCTATCAATTGCTTCTCGCACTTGCCTGAACCAAGGATAGGACCTGTAACCTGGATATGTATCCCGACGAGGAATTGAACACTTCACCTTTTGGTGTATAGGAGATGCTCCAACCAACTGAACCATACCGACCAGTGTCTGCCTTGTTGATTTTTTATGCCATTTGTAGTATAGATAGATATTCACAATTATTCAGTTTTCATTGTGGATAGACTTTATAATTATAAATTACCTTTATGATTTCTTAAAATTTTTCCCCCACATTTGCCTGTGTCCTTTTATTTCCAGTGGCTGAGGTTTGCTTTGAGATGCATTGCAAAGTTTTCTTTAAATTGGTTGGATTTAGGTTCTTTAGTTTATTGATTGGAAAGATGTTTGGTCTTATAAAACATGACAGAACCAATATACTTTTTCCTCCTGTAATTTAAATCATATTATGAATTGTGTTTTCTTTACTTCATTTTAATTGTATTTTTTTTTTTTTACTTAATTGTGAATGTTTTTATTTTTGTTTTGGTTCTTCTAGTGGATACTATTATACCAATAATTTTACATAGCAAATTTTAATCCTCTATTTCTTTTTAAAAAATATTTTATTGTTTTTTTTACAGAGAGGAAGGGAGAGGGATAGAGAGCTAGAAACATAGGTGAGAGAGGAACACTGATCAGCTGCCTCCTGCACATCTCCTACTGGGGATGTGCCTGCAACAAAGATACATGCCCTTGACTGGAATTAAACCTAGTACCCTTCAGTCCGCAGGCCGATGCTCTATCCACTGAGCCAAACCGGTTAGGGCTAATCCTCTGTTTCTTCAGGTGGTATTTAGATAACATTTCTTTATATAGTGGGCTCCCAATAAGTAATATCAGAATTATACTTATTGTTTTCCTTCACCAGACAATTTTAGTTCATATCATTTTTAATACTTATATTTTATGCCTTTAAATATACATACGTCTATAGCATTTGATCTCAGCTTTCAAGATTTTTTTTTATTATTATTTATTTATTTATTTTTTAAAAAATATATTTTATTGATTTTGTACAGAGAGGAAGAGAGAGGGATAGAGAGTTAGAAACATCGATGAGAGAGAGTCATCGATCAGCTGCCTCCTGCACACCCCCCACTGGGGATATGCCCGCAACCAAGGTACATGCCCTTGACAGGAATCGAATCCGGGACCCTTCAGTCCCCAAGCCGACGCTCTATCCATTGAGCCAAACCGGTTTCGGCAGCTTTCAAGATTTTTTAAAACTTCCATATACCTTCCCTATTTCTTCCCCTTTTTTCCTTCAACACTTTTATTAGTTTATAACACTTGCATTTCATTCTGTGACTTATAACCCCCACAATTGTTTTAAATGTATTTCTAGAGATGAGTGAATTTATTGCCCACTGCCAATACCTTTGGTATGGTTTCTTCATTCATCTCTTAGTTACTTATATTTCACCCTTAAAAAAAAAAAATTTCCTCAAGAAGGATGAATGGGAATTATTCCCTGAATTACTGTATTAAAAATTTTATGTCTCTTGCATTAATTTTGAACATTTCAATTTAGCTAGGTATAATTTTTTTTGCATTTTCATTTCCTACAATTTTGATAAGCATTGCTCACCTGACTTCTATTTTGAAGTTGCTGTGTGGAAGGTTGAAGTCCATCAGATTCTTCTTATCCTTAGAGGTTAATTGATCTTTTTTTTCTTCAAAGGATTTTTTTTTCTTCTTTAATAATTATATATACATGGTTGAATTCTTACCATCTATAGATTTAAATCTTTTATTTCTGGAAAATTTTCTTGTTTTATATTTCTAATTTTTCTGGGAATTTTGGTTCTTTTGTTGATAATAATTGTCTATATATTAAATCTTGTTTTCATGATTTTTGAATTCTTATAAACCGTTATTGATTTGTACTTTATTTTGCCTATTTTCTCAGCCCTGATCTGTAAGTTCTTACTGGTTAGCTAGTGATTTCTGTTCTGCCTTGGGCTGTTTTCAGCTTCCTTTTTAAAAAATAATTTTTCATTTTTTGATTACAGTTAATATACAGTATTATATTAGTTTCAGGTGTATAACATAGTGATTAGAACTTTATGGAATGGTTTTAGAGAGCCAGTACTTGTAGCTAGTTCAGGGCCTTTAGATTCCAACTGGCATCCTGGTAATAAGTAGCTAGGAGTGTAAAACATCTTAGAAAGAAGGGACAGATGCTGTTCACATCTGCTAAGCTTGCTTTTGAGTCATATTCTTTCTTTATTATGTTTCAGATCATCAGAATTCCCCTTTGAGGTTTTGCTTTTCTCCTCTCCTATCCACTCATTTTTTTTTTAACAGAAATTCTTTTACTTTAATTTAAATGTGCATTGTTCAGGATGTTTTTAATTTGTGGATTTAAAATAACTATTTTGGGGATTATTTGGTTTTGTTATATGGAAGAAGCGCTATGGAATAGTCTCGTTGTTCCAAGAGTAGTTTGTGTGTTCTTTTCCTAAGCAGGAATTAGGATAAATCTTGTGTAAATGGCTTATAAGGAATAAGTCTTCTATAATGTTTTAAAAAATATTTTATTAAATGCAAATATTAGGTGATGGTTGAGGGAATTATATAAAACTTAGGAAAATACAAAGTTAGAGGGTTTTTTGGATAGGCCTCCCTTTTTACATTGTATATCGGTGTTCTGTTTTAAGTCATATCTGTGATGAAATAGGTTTTGCTAGTATGCTTACTTGTAGTCCAAGATTTGAGGAGCATTTCTGACCATGTTAAAATCATCCATTTGATCCATTTGGCTCTTGGGAAATAGTAAGGGATTCTAAGTATCACTTTGGACCTTTTAGGATAACATGGTTCAAAGAAACAGTGGTTACAAATGTTTAAGAAGTTGGGCAGTGACTGACTGTCTCACTGATTGTCATTAAACTGTTTTCCCCAGTAAATGTTCATTATAGTGTTACCCTACAGTATATTCTCTATTGTCAGGGAAATGTGTATCAATCTCTAGTCCTGACACATGGACAAGGGAAAGGGCCGTTCTTCTGGGAGACAGCAACTGAAATCTTAGATTCTCAGGGCTTGGGAAGGCTTGTCATCCATCATTCCATTTTGTCAAGTTCGGCCGGAAGCAGCAGTGGCAGCAGTATGTGCCATTATTGACCTCTTACTCTGTGCCTAGTGCTGTGCCAAGTGCATTGATATCCCCTATCTCATTTTTTATTAGAATAATTACATGAACTTTTTATTATCCCCATTTTACTGATGAGAAAACAAAGGCGTGGAGTTAAATTGATGGCAGTTTAGTAGAGTTGGGATTTGAATCCAAAACTCACTAGCTCAAAAGCACATATCCTTAACGACTGTATTACTGTCTCTCAGACGTGGTTAATCTTGTAAGCTAAAGCTAAACAAAAATAAGGAATTATAGACAAACAGTAAAAATTCTCATACATCATTTAATACAAGTTAACTCTGTGTTTGGATAATTAAAACTGACTTTCACATTTGACGTGTCCCTTCCCCTCACATAGTCTAGAAAATCAGATTATAGTATTTTTCTTTATCTGTTGACAATACATCCCAGGACCCCTATGGATGCCTAAATCTGTAGATAGTACTGAACCCTATATATACTATGTTTTCCTATACATACTCAGCACTGATAAAGTTTGATTTATAAATTCGGCATAGTGCTGAAACCGGTTTTGCTCAGTGGATAGAGTGTTGGTCTGCGGACTGAAAGGTCCCAGGTTCGATTCCGGTTAAGGGCATGTACCTTGGTTGTGGGCACATCCCCAGTAGGGGGTGTGTAAGAGGCAGCTGATCGATGATTCTTCTCTCATTGATGTTTCTAACTCTCTATCCCTCTTTCCCTTCCTCTCTGTAAAAAATCAATAGAATATATTTAAAAAAATTAGGCACAGTAAGAGATTAACAGCAATACACCTAATAATAAAATAGAACAGTTACAACATCCTATATAATAAAAGCCTAATATGCAAATGGAATGAAAGCAGAATGACTGGCAGAACAACCAGTTGCCATGATGTGCACTGACCAACAGGGGGCAGATGCTCAATGCAGTAGCTTTCCCCAGCCCACAGGCACCAGGCTAGCCAAGGTGGGTGCCAGTGATCAGACTGTCCCTGATCGTCAGCCAGGCCTAGGGACACTACCCAGGCATGAATTTCGTGCACCAGGTTTCTAATATATTACAATAAAAGTTATGTGACTGTGGTCTCTTTTTCTTTGATGACTAATCTGATAACTGAGACAGCTACTAAGTGACTAATGGGCGGGTAGGGCATACAGTGTGGATATCTGGACAAAGGGATGACTCATGTCCCGGGCAGGATGAGGGGGATGGTGCAAGTAGTGTTATTTCATCACACTACTGAGAACAGTGCACAATTTAAAACTTATGAATTGTTTATTTCTGTAATTTTCCATTTAATATTTTCAGACCGTGGTTGACCGCTGTAATTGAAACCATGGAAAGCGAAACTATGGATGGGGTGGGGGGAACTGTTGTAATGAGAAGGGGTAGAGAGGAAATAGTGCTTTCCCACTGATAATTCCATACTTGGTTAAATGGATTTTGCTTGAATTTCCTTCATTAAGATCTTAAATGTCAAAATGGAAATTTATCCCTAATAAAGTGTCTTCTGAGATAGGGGCTATTGTGAATGAAATTATTTAAAATGGCATCTTCCATATTTCTCACTTTTAACTTGGAAATGTGCTCTTTTACCTTTAGGTGATCCAAAAACAGTGCAGCTAACATCAGATTGGTTTTTGTGGATGGGGTAATGAAGTTAAATATTTATTTCTGTGGCTGGAACGGGGACTGCTCTGTGAATTCCACTGTACCTTTGTGATGAATGTGACCTTACCTTACAGCCTTCCAAGTATTTCTGCCTTCTGGGCACAATAGAGACAGACTCTCCTATTGTTTGCAATTACCCTCATAAAAAGTTTTCCCCCTCTCAGGACAAGTTTGCATTCTGCTTTTTTAAAAAATGTTATTATTTATTTATTTATTTATTTATTTTTATTGATTTCAGGGAGGAGGGAAGACAGAGAGAGAAACTCTGTTTGTGCTATGACTGGGAATTGAACTGTGACCTTCTGGTTCAGAGGTTGATGCTCAACCACTGAGCCATGCTTGGCTCGGGCTGCCTTCTGCTTTTTAAAATTAAGTTTGCACTTTCCCTGTGGTTATGAGCCAGAGCCACTTCCACCTGTGGCTGGGCCTGCAGCCCTCTGCCAAAAGGTGGGGCACTTTCTGCTTGAATCGCCAGTGCTGGGCAGCGGCAAAAAGACCCCCAGCAGGCAAGCCAGACTTCTGTTTCATTCTGGATATCAACAAAGAGTCTTTCATCCTCTCCTGATGTGCCTGAGAAACGGGATGGGGAAGTTCATTTCTGTCAGTGCTTTGGTTTAAGACACTCTCAAAAGACATTCTGCCATAGTCCTATGGTTGATACCTATGGTAGAGCCCAGTCACTAAAAACAAAGAGCAGTGCTGCCAGAGTTGCTCCTAAGGGTTGGGGTCCAGGGCACTGGTTAAAGGGAAATTATGCCCCAGCTATTTTGGAGAGTCTAGTCCTGAGGACAATTAAACAGTCCAGACAGGTCAATGGGTGAGACCAATTTCCTGCTTTGTTTATTTGAGCCTGATTGTTTTCACCATCGAGCAGCAGGTCATGGTCCTGCCACACCGTTACCCAGCTCTGCGGAGAGCAGCCGCTTTCATATTCGGCTCCTTCAGGCTCCCCGAAGGACCCTAGCCGTGTCTTTATCTGGTTGGATTGCTCTGGGGTCTCTCTCAGGTCCAGGGCAGAGGGCAGTGCAGTAATCACTTTCGACTTCATCTTACGCAGGCCTTTGGCTTTATGTCCCGAGTTGCTCTACAAGCAGAGAAGATGAATCATCACCCGGAATGGTTCAATGCCTACAACAAGGTAATGAAATTGCCTTATTTTGGGATCACCTTAATTATGGAGTTTAGGAAACCTCTTTCTTCCTTGTCATCCTATACAGCTAAGTGTCATTGTGTTTAGGAAAGTATTATTATTATTTTTTCTCAGAACCCCTGTGTATTATTGCAATTTAATAACAGATTTTCAGATCTGCTCAAGAGCACTGTGACTAAGCTCTTTATTTTCATGTTTGTCTTCTATTGAAACTAATATGAAAGTTGGACCGTATTAGGCGCCTGAATTAAACTTGAATATCAGCCATGCAGATAAAATGTTAAACCCTCTTAAGGTAAATTATCGAAAAGATTGGAGGTAAATTTGCTCAAGAACTGTGCTTTAAATAATAACTTTATTAAATGCTGTTTCTGCAGTGGGAACTGACCTTCTTAAGACAAACAGCAGACTGAAAAGATTTCATCAATTAATTTTAAAGGGGCATAGTGAGAAGAATATCCCTCAAAAAGCGTCCTTGCCTATGGTCATACCATTTAGAATTTATCTAGTTTTATCTAGGGTTCTTTTTTCTCTCTGAATAAAGAGAAAATTTTATATTTTTGTGATTTATTGGAGTAATTCAGAGCATGCAGGAACCAGGATAAACTTTTCTTTCACTGTTGTCTCTCCTTGCCCATAACTTTGCTTTTGCCTTTTAATTGATTTACAAAGAAGCGAGAGTCTATTCTTTCATCCCACCCCCACCTCACTTTCCTAATTTGGAAATGGGCTTTTTTAATGTTGCAAAGATATTACCTTTGATAGCTTGGTTTTTCTCAATGTCCTGAAAATAGTGAGTATAGTTAAAGTAATGGGAGTTCAAATAAAATCTCAGTCTTTTTTTTTTCTTCTTTTTTTTTCTTTCTAGAGTCAAAATTTGAGATTCTGGCAACTGAATTGCCCTTCAAATGAGAGAACCTTTTCATTCTTAGGCAGCTGCTGGGGCCAGCCTGAAGCTGACTGTGCCCCTGGAGTTTACTGGGCTTTGGAAATGTCCTGTTTATCCATGTTTTCTAAATGATTTACTCTGACCAGTTCTTAAATATGAACATTGCATAATAGATTGATTTCTGAACCACGAAAGAAGAATATCACAAATCACAGATCATGGTTTTAAAAACTGCTTCTTTCTTTCTTAGGTCCAGATAACTCTCACCTCGCATGACTGTGGTCAGCTGACCAAAAGAGATGTGAAACTGGCCAAATTCATTGAAAAAGCAGCTGCTTCTTCGTGATTCCTTTCAAAATGCTTGTAAAATCTTATACACTTCTTAGGTATAATGTACTTTGAGGGTGATTTACATGAACAAATTACGCTGAAAATTTGTTTCTCCTATATACCACATTTTGTAAAATCAGTGCTTAAATACAAAATTATTTTAATTTGATCCTGAGGTATTTTTTCATTATATCTAAATCACATATATAATAAGGCAAACCAACCGAGATAATTGTATTAATAATACAGTATTGAAAATGAGAAGTAGCATTTTTAAAGACTAGAAATTGGGATGAAGGAGCATTCACACATTTTATAACCCAGAAATTCAAGTGATTATGTTGACTTTACAAATGCATTGTGTTAGAGAGTAGTTGTAAGGTACAAAAGGAATGATAAACTCTGTAGGTAAAGGATTGTAATCATCTACAACAATCCTCATGAAGTTAAAATTGATTCTTTAGCTGCTGTTATTAGATTACAAAGTCACAAAAATTGGGTGAGCTGTCTTGTGTTTTATTCTTAGTTTTCAGGCAGGCAGTTGAAGGAAGAGGACAAGTGTTTTGTCCATGGCTTCCAGAACCTCTGACCTCTGAACTGAAGGTCTATAGCCATTGGGTTAGAAACTACTTGGGTATTATCCAGTAACGAACTATATTTACTCCCTGTGTTAATGACAGGAGTGAATGGAATATAAATAATCTATTATTTAAAAATTACAATAACAGCATTATTTGAAGGAACTCAGAAATATACTTATTAATGAGCTTAGAATGTAGGTTACATATATATTCATCCAAGAATGTATACATATATATTCATCCAAGAACACGTGATAATCTCTGGAAGCATTATTGTGGGAGGATTTAATAGGGATCATCTTTGAAACCCAGCTCACTTTAGAGGCTAGAAAATTCACTCTGCATTTCAACAAGCAATCCTTCCCCGGCCTCCAGTTTGAGAAACTATAGGCACATGACAAGGAGGCTGAGCTCTCTGAAACTAATTCCTGGCTGGTGCTGTTGGCCCGGGAGAGGCGGCAAGGTTTGCCCTGTGGGTATGGAGTGTGCAAGAGGGGAGAAAAAGAAGGCCACCCAGGCTCTGTGCTGCCGGAAGATCCAGAGCCTGGGTGCTAGGACTTATGATTCTTAAAATTCTTTTAGAGGAAAAGGCAAAGCTGTGTGTTTTTATGAACTCTTATTTATAGATTTTGAGGAACTCTTATATGTTTTATTACCAAATATTTTAGTTCGGTACTACAATTTTTTTACATGAGTTTTTAAACATGAAAAAATATTTTAAGAGTGAATAATACTGCCTAATATATGATGATGGGAGAAGATTTGACTTTGGGTCAAGTCTTTGGGTGGTGGGCACACAATGCAGTCTACAGAACTTGTAACATAATTGAACTTGTTTTACTGTACCCTTTTCCTATTTTAAGTGTAAGTCTGAGAGGCTAAAGTCATTGGCTGTTAACATATACCTATATAGCACACTAGAGAAAGCAGGATATGGCTCACAATTGCAATGGTGAAGACCTGAGAATGCAGCTACTAATTAGTACCTATAGGGAAGGTTGACATAAGGTTCATGTTAGGGGTGACACATCTGCTTGAACTCACAAACTTTACTAGAAAGAATCAAAGGTCCCACATTAAATCTATGGAAATACTCATTGTGGTAAATTCTAACAGAATGAATCCCCAGAGTTGCTTCAAGTAACTGACATTTCAACTTGAAAGAGACATTGGCAAGGTTGGAGGCCCCAAAATTTGCTTCTGTTACAAATCTTTGTTGATGGCACTGGTGTCTCTGATGTGGTAAGTTGGTTTTCTGCCATTTTCTTTCTAAATGATCACTAGAGTAGAGAGGAGTCAAATAGACATGACCTATGACCCCTTCAATGACTTCCATAGATGACAAAGCAGGGCCAACCTGAAATAAAAGTTCTTTTCCTAATGGTTACTTTCTGATGTTAAAAAGATTTTGGAAATATTTGGATACATAGACTGGGCATGGTTTTTATGTTTTGTTCTAGACAAAAAGCAGCAGCATGTATATTTTTTTAACACAAACCTGAACTTTTATTAAAGTACTAGAGGCCCGGTGCATGAAATTCTTGCATTGGGAGTCGGGGTCCTTCAGCTCAGCCTCTGCTCCCTCACAGTCCGGGACCTTTGCTCCTTACCAATTGCCTGCTTACTGCACCTTACTGCTCAGCTCACTGCTCCTTAGTGCTGCTGTAGAGGCTGGAGAGCCTCCTGCCACCTCTGCTGCACTCGCCAGCTGTGAGCCCAGATTCTGGCTGAGCGGTGCTCCCCCTGTGGGAGTGCACTGACCAACAGGGGGCAGCTCCTGCATTGAATGTTTGCCCCCTGGTGGTCAGGGTGCATCATTGTGACCGGTGGTTATGTCTTTAGTTCGATTTGTATATTAGGATTTTATTATATAGGATTGGGGCTGCTAGTGTTAGTATGAAATAGTCTTTATACTGTCTAATTTAGCATTCAAAAATATGCTGGTTGAACTCTGTAACTTCCAGTTTGTAAAATTTCTTGTAGAGCAGCAAAAGCTGAAATAGGGCTTGACTTTAATATGTGAGATTTGTGTTTCAATGGCAGTTACTGGGACTAGTAAAGGAATGACCCTGGGCCAGGAGACTTGAGTCACCAAAGCTGCCATGCCTGTTAACTGCTGACTTTCCCTGCTGTGTGCAGCTGGGGTGGTGCTGCCCAAGTCGGGCAGAGTGTGAGTTGCTGCTGACGGACAGAAGAGCCCCCTTTCGGCTTCTCATCCCAGGATGCCCGTGTGTCCATGAGAAGGCCTGGGTGGTTTCAGTAAACCCTGATAAGCTTGTTACCTCTGACCCCATTCACCCGCTGGAGTTCCATTCCCAGATGAGATGTCTTCATCAATGACTTCAGAACCACGTTTAGTTGTGGGTGCCGAGGAAATCCCTAAGCAGAGGTTTTCTTTTTTCTTTTCTTTTTTTAAATATATTTTATTGATATTTAACAGAGAAGAAAGGAGAGGGATAGAAAGTTAGAAACATCGATGAGAGAGAGACATCAATCAGCTGTCTCCTGCATACCTCCTACTGGGGATGTGCCCGCAACCACGGTACATGCCCTTGACTGGAATCGAACCTGGGACCCTTCAGTCCGCAGACTGACGCTCTATCCACTGAGCCAAACCAGTCTCAGCAGCAGAGGTTTTTCTGTTGGAAGCAGTGCACTAAGGACAACTGGGCTCTCCTCTGCTTCTCTCACCCCTTCATGCATCATGAAGAATTCTTTACATTCTTATTCTCTTGTTTCTCCACTGCTTTGATGCTGAAAAAGGGAAGGCATAAAGTGTACTGTTGGGTTTCCTGGAGATGGAATTCTACTATGCTCAGCTACTTGAGTGAGCATAGGATCTCTGGTGCCATTCATTTGTATAGTCATATAGCACACACTTACTGAGGACCTTCTGTATGCCCCCAATGGGATTTGGCACATTGATGTATTGGGGCAGGTGGAGACAGACCTGATTCAGGCTCTCTGAGCAACTGCTCTAGGAATCCACTATAGGGATGTAAGGCAGGAACCCATAAGGCATTAGGGGGCATATGACCAAAAGAGGCTGTAGGAGAATTAAGAGGAGCTGATCCCTGAGGGAGAGACTGTAAACTGAAAAGATGAGACTAAAGTTTGAATCTTGGGACATTAATTAAAATGAGTCTTAAAACTTGATTGTTGGTTTTGTTGTTGTTGTTGTTTTGTTAATCTTTACCTGAGGATATTTTCCCTTTTAGAGTGTAAAGGAGAAGGATAGGCAGAGAGAAACATCGATGTGAGAGAAACACATTGATTGGTGGTTGCCTTCCGCATGTGTCCCAACCAGGGCCCACACACGGTATGTGACCTCGACTGGAATAGAACCCAGGACCCTTTGGTCCACAGGCTGATGCTCTATTCACTGAGCCAAACCGATTAGGGCTGACTGTTGATGATTTTAAGTGGAAATATTGAGTAAATAGGATGTTATTTCTCAGTTTAGTATATGGGTTGACTACAAGACTACTTTTCTACAAGGAATGGTCATATACACTTGTTTTAGAACACCCGGGACAGCAGAGGTGGTGGGTGGTCATCTCCTTTTCTTGTGGCCTAAGAACTTGGGTTTCCAGGAATTTGACTAATTTAGCCACTGAAGATTTAGTACAACAGGACTACTTAGATCTTGATTTGCCTTAAAAACCAAAGAGGATATGAGAAGGCAAGCAAGGGAAATATATTAATCCCAAGGATCAAACAGCAAAAAAATTCGGTTTCTCTTGTACCTAAAACATCTCCCCATAGGCTCATCCCTTACACTCTAGGTGGTTCATATGTGGACAGTCCGTGCCCCCAATTGAGTCTCTGTTTCGTAGGTTCTAGCCCCAAACCTATGAGAACCTTTCCTTGCCCGTTCAGGCGTTTCCAGTGCTGTGCCCTTGCTCTTAGAACCCCTTGCTTTCCCCTCTCCCGTCACCCCTCCTTATTGTAACAGCCTTCGCCCGTCAGATCAGAGTACTGGTGAAGAAGAGGTTTTCATCTGGCCTAGCTCCGGTTCCCAGTGTTAGCCTGGAACTTCACGATTGCAGTGTGCTCACAACTGTTCTTGCTGAGCTGAGATGCTCAGTGTCCTTGGGAAGAGAGGATCTGTGGATAGATGGCCTGGGGAGCTTGCCCCTCCAGAGGCCTGCAGACTAGTCATGTACTGGAATGCCCAAGAATGACCTCATAAAGCAAGGATTCTCCTCGTGGATCCTCTCTGAGGTCTCTGCAATCTAGGTGCCAAGGAAATCCCTAAGCAGAGATTTTCTGTTAGATGACAAAAGTGAGGAATAAAAATTGAACATTTGGAAAATGTCTGAACATTTGGTTCATCGTGTCCGCAGAAGGGGCATTTTCAGTACCCTGTTGGGTAACGTATCGATGTTCTGTGCAAGACTCAGGAAAATTAAGTAAATATCCTCTTTTTCTATTGCTTATTAAGAAATATGCAATAGCAGTGGTACAGGGTGCCGGTGTCCTCAGCCTTTTCCCACAGGCACTCATCCACTTCTCACACGTCCTCCATAAGTTGGTTTCTCTGACTGGTGAGGTTTTATGAAGGCTCAGCCAAACATTTTACTTCTTTGGCTGTAGTATCAAGACTGGCTGGTTAAATCAAATATTCAGTCACGCTCTTATTTGGCCTGTAGACAGAATGAGTACTTTGACTTTATTTTGTCTTTTTTTTTGTTAGCTACTGTGTTAGATAATTTGAATGCTTTTATTTTTTTTTGGGGGGGGGGTGTAATTGGCCCTATCTCAAATCAGATAAATTGAATGTCTTGTTTTTATACAATATAAAAGTATGTGCATTCTGCATTTTTTTTAAACTGTTGTGAGAATGTGTTCATTTGTTATATATAATGAAAAAAAAAGTTATACTTGGAGAAAAATTGCAAAGCACAGGAAAAAGAATCACCTACAACCTCACC
The DNA here is from genome assembly GCA_036971965.1 of Nyctalus aviator. Taxonomy (NCBI): domain Eukaryota; kingdom Metazoa; phylum Chordata; class Mammalia; order Chiroptera; family Vespertilionidae; genus Nyctalus; species Nyctalus aviator. The sequence continues at coordinate 66,792,173 of CM072927.1, forward strand.
ACTATCAACATTTTATCATATTTCCTATCAAGTTTTCTTTTACCCATTTTAGCACAGTGGTGATAATTTTGAGTAGAGAATTTTATATTTTGTTTTGTTTTCATGTTAAAATTTTTTATTGATGAGAGAGGGAGAGAGGGAGAGAGAGACAGAGAGATATATATGGAATTGACTTATTGTCCTACTTATTTATGCATTCATTAGTTGATTCTTTTAAAAAATATATTTTATTGATTTTTTTTATAGAGAGGAAGGGAGAGGGATAGAGAGTTAAAAACATCGATGAGAGAAACATCGATCAGCTGCCTGCACACCCTCTACTGGGGATATGCCCACAACCAAGGTACATGCTCTTGACCAGAATCAAACCCAGAGCCAAACCAGTTTCGGCCATTGGTTGATTTCCTGTATGTGCCCCAACCGGGGATCAAACCTACAACCTTGGTGTATAGGGACAACAACACTCTAACCAATTGAGCTACCCAGCAAGGGCTGTTTTTGTGTTTTGCTATCCAGTGGATCATAAACATTTTTCTAAATCATGGAAAATGGGTAGACATATTTTAGTATCTGTATAATATTTCCTGAGATTGATATGCTATAATTTACTTAACGAGTTCTTTTTGTTAGACTTTTAAATCATTTCCAAGTTCTCACTACTGTATATAATGCTGGGATAAACACACTTGGCCCATGTCACCGCTTGCATTTTAGATTGTATTCTTTTGGGGTAGATTCCTTGGGTCAGAAGATAGGAACAGTTCTAAGGCTTTTCAGAAAAGTGTGAATTTACAGTCCCCCTCGCAGTTTATGAGAATGCTCCAATACACTATAATATTTCCAGCATTAAATATTGTCATGTTTAAGACTTTGCTAATTTTATAAACAAAAATAATAGTTTTACTTAATTTTCATCTCCCTGATTAGTAGTGCTGCTGAACATTTTGGGGAAAGTTTATTGGCATTTGTACTTTCATCATTGATTTTTAAGCACCTGTCTGGGTGATTATTTGATTATTACCTGTTTTCCTTACAAGACAGTATATAGTTTTGCTCATTTTATACCTCCAGTGCCCACTGTAATGTCTGGCATGTAGGAGGACTCAATAAAAACTTGTCAGATGAGTAAATAAAGATGATGCTTTGTTTATTAGAGAAGGAGTGATTACCATTCTATTTCAGAGGTCCAGAGAGAAAGAACTGGGAAACTGAGTGAGGATAGTGATCATCATACATATTTCAGGGGTCATTCATTCAGTATTTCATTTCAATTTTGAAGTATATATAAACTTATATTCACAGAAGGGGGAAAGCAGACTCTAGTTCCTACAAAAAGCTATTTATTCTTTGGGGATCTCGCTGTGTTGTGAGGTAATCATACCTCTTATTCAACTTTTTCACAGGAGGAGAGATGTTCAATGTCAGGCATTTGTGAAGAAAGTCTTAAGAAGTCAACTGTTTAAGATAATTATGATTAGCACCATCTCAATTAATTCCTTTTTGGTGGTCTTGTGGACTGATTATAACACAAGATACTACTTTTTCAGACTTTTTGAGGTAAGCAGACCAAATGATCCTTTTTTTCCTTTCTATTTCACCTATTTTAATTTTGAAAATGTTATATAGTTTTTAAGGTCTTTTGTTCAAGAAAATTTTCTGTAGAAAAATTTTAAGGGCTCTAAAATCTAGGAAGAAGGTGACAGTGGTGCCATGGTTTTTTAATTTCTCTGAATCCCCTCTTAAAAAAGATAAAGCAACCAAATAGCAAAAGCAAAAACCCATGGACAGTATTTGCATAAAAACTAGTTAACAAGGTATTCTTACAAAGAGCCACAATTATATAGTATTAGCCTTGGTGGCAGATGAAGCAACTTGTGACATACAGGGAATCCTCAATGAGATTAGTAACTGAATTCTCAGAAACTCTGGAGGTCAGAAGGCAATGAAATGACATATTTAAAATACTGAAGGAAAAATATTGTCAATTAAGAATTTTATATCCAGCACAACTGTCCTTTAAAAAAAATGGAGGGGAAAAAAATCACGACATTCCTAAATAAATAAAAGCTGAAGGAGTTTGCTGCTAGTAGACCTGTTCTACAAGAAATGGTAAAGATAGCTCTCTAGGTTGAAATGTAACTAGATGGTAACTTAAGCCAGATGAAGAAATAAAGAATACTAAGAGTAATTATATAGGTAATTTTAAAAGCCAGTATTATTGTATTTTGGGTTTGTAACTTCTTTTCTACGTGGTTTAAAATATAAATGCATAAAACAATAGTTATAGATAAATGGGCACACAATTATAAAGATGTATTTTGTGACAACAAAAACTAAGGTGGGGATGGAGCTGTCTAGGAACAGTAACTATACATATAAAAGCCCAGCGACCATTAAGGCAGAATGACTGGAACGATTGGTGGCTGTGATGCACATTGACTACCAGGGGGGAGATGCTCAACGCAGGAGCTTCCCCCTGGTGGTCAGTGCGCTCCCACAGCAGAAGCATCGCTCAGCCAGAAGCCGAGCTCACAGCTGGTGAGCGCAGCGGTGGCGGTGGGAACCTCTTCCACCTCTGCAGCAGTGCTAAGTATTGGTGAGCCAAGTGGTAAGGAGGCGCGAGCCAAGTGGTAAGGAGCGAGCAGGCGGGCAGTAAGGAGTGAGTAGGTGGGCAGTTAGGAGTAAGGGGTTCTGGATTGCACGAGGGATGTCCTGGTTTAGGCAGTCAGACATCCCTGAGGAGTTCTGGATTATGAGAGGATGCAGGCCAGGCTGAGGGACGTCCCTTTACCCCTGCGCATAAATTTCGTGCACTGGGCCTCTAGTTATTATATATGATTGAAGCTAAGATTGTATTAATTTAAAATAGATTGGTTATAAATTTAAGAGATTAATTATAATCCTGAAGGTATCACCAAAAAATAAAAATATACAGAAAAACAGAAAGGAATAAAATGATATACTACCCGCCCCCCCCCAAAAAAAAAAAATCAAACACAAAAGAAAGCCATAATGGAGGAACTGAGGAACAAAAAAGATGTGACACATATAAAACAAATAGCAAAATGGCAGAGATATTTTCTTTCTTATTAGTAATTACCTTAAATGTAAATTAAACTCTGAAATTAAAACAGAATGGAGCACCAAAAAGTCCATATATATGCTGTCTATAAGAGATTCACTTGAGATCCAAATATATAAATAGGTTGAAAGTGAAAGAATGAAAATACCTCATGCAAAAGGAAACCAAAAGAGAGCTGAGTTGGCTATAATAACAGACAAAATAGATTTTAAGGCAAAAACTCATATAAGAGGCAAAGGACATTGTATATTGAAATGGGTCAGTTCATCAAGAAGATATGTTGTCTCAAGTACATATTGGGAATTATTCAGTTTAGACCAGTATGGTACAGGTATAGGATAGACCAAGACCTATGGAATAGGATTGTGATTCTAGACATAAATCAACTATGTATGGCCAATTGAGTTTTTACAAGGTGCCAAGACCATTCACTGGGAGGAAAAATAGTCTCTTTATCAAATAGTGCTGGGACAGCTTGATACCCACAGACAAAAGAGTAAAGTTGAAGCTCTTTCTCACACCCTATATAAAAATTATCTCAAAGTGGATCAACATCCTAAATATAAAAGCTAGAACTCTTTTGTTTTAAAATATATTTTATTGATTTTCCACAGAGAGGAAGGGAGAGGGATAGAGAGCTAGAAACGTTGATGAGAGAGAAATATCAACCAGTTGCCTCCTGCACACCCCTCATCAGGGATGTGCCCGCAACCAATGTACATGCCCTTGACCGGAATCGAACCTGGGACCCTTCAGTCCGCAGACTGACATTCTATCCACTGAGCCAAACCGGTTTCAGCAAAACCTAGAACTCTTTAAAATAGAGGTAAATCTTCATGACCTTGAATTTGGCAATGGATTCTTACACACCAAGAGCATAGGTAACAACAGAAAAAGATAATTTAGACTTCATCAAAACTAAAAACATTTGTGAATCTAAGGACACTATCAAGAGTGAAAAGATAATCCACAAAATGGGAGAAAATACTTGCAAATCATATATCACATAAGGGATTAACATCCACAGTATATAACGAACTTCCACAATTCAACAATCTAAACAATCCAATTCAGAAAATGGGCATGGAACCTGGCCTGCGTGGGTTAGTGGTTAGAGCATTGGTCTGAATGATTCTGCATCAAGGGCACATACCTGGGTTGCAGATATGATCTCTGAATCTGGTTGGGGCATGTGGCAGGAGTCATGTGCTCTGACCAGGCTGGGGATTGAACCTGCAACCCAGGTACACGCCCTTGCCTGGGAATCAAACATGACACTCTTCAGTGTGTAGGCTGGTGCTCTATCTACTAGTACACTGACTAGGGCTCAGTGGTGAAACTTCAACAGTATTCTCTTTAAAGGTGTATTCAGTAACTATTGATAAAATTTGTTTTAGACTTTTAGCCAATCCTATATAATAAAGAGGTAATATGCAAATTGATCCTCATGCCCTCACAAGATGGCTGCTTATGACCAGGCCAGCAAGAGGTTAGTGAGAGACAACCAAACGACTGAATTAGCAGGCTGCATCAGGCAACCAGGCCGGCAGGGGGGTTAGTGAGGGACAACCAAACGACTAAACAGCAGGCTGTGTGAGGTGACCAGGCCAATGGGGGGGCGGGCATGAGGGACGACCAGGTTGGCAAGGGGGGAGTTGGAGGTGACCAGGCCAGCAAAGGAGACAGTTGGGGGTGACCAGACAGGAAGGGGGCAACCAGGCTGGTGGGGGAGGGGTGCAGTTGGGGGCAATCAAACCGGTATGAGGGATAGTTGGGGGTGACTAGGCTGGCAGAGGGGGGCAGTTTGGGTGACCAGGCTGGCAGGTGGGGCAGTAAGGGTGACTAGGCTGGTGTGTGTGTGGGGGCAGTTGGGGGTAAACAGGCTGGCAGAGGGAGAGCCAGCATACAGAGGCAGTGAGGGACGATCAGGCCTGTAGGGGAGGGGGCGGCAGTTAGAGATGACCAGGCGGGCAGGCAGGTGAGTGGTTAGGAGCCAGCAGTCCATGAGTGTGAGAGGGATGTCTGACTGCTGGTTTAGGGCTGATCCTAGGGCCAAAATTGGCAGTCAGACATCCCCCGAGGGATTCTGGATTGGAGAGTGTCCTGGCTGGGCTGAGGGGACCCCTCCCCTGGTGCATGAATTTTGTGCAGTGGGCCTCTAGTGTATAATATAAGAAAAAATAAAAAGCATTAAGGATTAGAAAGTTTTAAAAAAGTTATTATTTACAGGTGATATGATTTCTCATAGAAATCCTAAAGAAATCTGAAAAATTATTAATAAAGTTAATAAGTAAATGAGTTTAGCTAGTTTGCTGGATATATGATTACTAAACAAAATTAAATATACCATATTTTCCAGCATATAAGACGACCCCCTAATTTTACAGTTAAAACATAGGGTTAGGTTTATATTTGCTGTATAAGACTACCCCCCACTTCTGAGGCAACACCAGTTCTTTTTTTTAATAGACCGCCTCTCTGACTCTGGCTAATCTGAGCAGGCTTTTTACTAGAACACAGTGTAGCTTCGGGTACAGAACATGTATAATTTGCATGCATAAAAAGCCTGCTCAGATTGGCCAGAGTCAGAGAGGCGGTCTATTAAAAAAAGAACTGGTGTTGCCTCGGAAGTGGGGGGTAGTCTTATACAGTGAATATAGGCCTAAACCTATGTTTTAACTGTAAAATTAGGGGGTCGTCTTATATGCCGGAAAATACGGTATTTAATATATCAGTAAAAGAAATAGCACTCCTAATAGCAAAATATAAAAAGTAGTTATAGGCAAATCTAATAAAAGATTAATGTGATTTTTAAGGAGAAAAAAATATATATATAAAGGTTATTAAAGAAGACAAAGAAATGAAAAGATATGTCAGATCATGAGTAAGGCTCAGTTTCTTAAAGATGTAATTTCCCCCAATTAATCTATAAAATAAGATTAAGAAGTCTGGCAGGATTTTTTATGGGATGTCAAAAGTTGATGGTAGAATTTAGATAAAAGAATGAAAGACAAAGGAAAACCAAGGTGATTTTGAAAGGTAAAAGAGAGGCTTGGTAGATTAGATTTTTTAAGATAAAGCTTTAGTAATTAATTAAGGCAGGGTAAAGATGTGGGGATAGACAGATAGACCCTGGCCTTTATGGAGACCAGTTACCCTCAGGGGGGACTGCAGATGAGCAGTGCAAGGACAGACTTCATTAGGTGGTATTAGGATGATTGACTGTGCATATGAAAGAAAAATACAATTGAATCCCTACCTCACAGCACACAAGGCTGGATTAAAGACCTAACTTGAAAAGTGCAACTTTAAAATACCCAGAACAACATATAAAACACACACACACACACACACACACACACACACACACGACTTGAAGATGAAAGGCGTTCTTTAAAAAAAAAAAAAAAGTTTTTATTGATTTCAGAAAGAAGAAGAGAGAGGGAATGAGAGAGAGAAACATCAATGATAAGAGAGAATCAGCCTGCGGACTGAAGGGTCCCTCCCTTCCCTTTCCTCCCTCCCTTTCCTCCTCCTTCCTCTCCTCCCCCTCCTCTCTCCCCCCTTCCCTCCCCTCATCTCCCTCCCTTCCCTCCCTTCCCTCCCCTCATCTCCCTCCCTTCCCTCCTCCTTCCTCTCCCCCCCCTTCTCCCCCCCTTTCCTCCTCTCTCCTCCCTCCCTTCCCTCCCTTTCCTCCTCTCTCCTCCCTCCCTTCCCTCCCTTCCCTCCCCTTATCTCTCTCCCTTCCCTCCTCTTATCTCCCTCCCTTCTCTCCCTTCCCTCCCCTCATCTCCCTCCCTTCCCTCCCTTCCCTCCCCTCATCTCCCTCCCTCCCCTCCCCTCATCTCCCTCCCTTCCCTCCCTTCCCTCCCCTCATCTCCCTCCCTTCCCTCCCTTCCCTCCCCTCATCTCATCTCCCTCCCTTCCCTCCCTTCCCTCCCCTCATCTCCCTCCCTTCCCTCCTTCCCTCCCCTCTCCTCCCTCCCTTCCCTCATCTCCCTCCCTTCCCTCCCTTCCCTCCCCTCATCTCCCTCCCTTCCCTCCCCTCATCTCCCTCCCTTCCCTCCCTTCCCTCCCCTCATCTCCCTCCCTTCCCCTTCCCTCCCCTATCCTCCCTCCCTTCCCTCCTTCCTTCCCTTCCCTCCCCTCATCTCCCTCCCTCCCCTCATCTCCCACCCTTCCCTCCCCTCATCTCCCTCCCCTCCCTCCCTTCCCAACCCTCCCTTTCTCTCCCCTCCCCCACACCCTCCCCTTCCTCCCTTTCCTCCCTCCCTCCCTTCCTCTAAAAATGAATAGAAAAAATATCTTCCAGTGATGATTAACAAAAACAGACAAAAAATAAGATGCCATTTCATATTCATCAGACTGACACAAATTAAGAAGTTCCTCAGTAGGAAGTGTTAGTAAAGACTAAGCTCTTGCAGCTCGGCCACCGACATGTCATCCAGACTGAGGAAGACCGGAGAACGTCGGGCCACGTGAGGCACAGCCACGGCTGCATTGGCAAGCACAGGAAGCACCCCGGGCGGCGAGGAAATGTAGTGGCTTGCATCATCACAGGATCAACTTCGACAATTATCACCCACATTACTTTGGGAAGTTGGTATGAGGCATTACCCCTTAAAGAGGAAACAGCTTCTGCCCAATGGTCGGTGAACCTTGATAAACTGTGGGCCCTGGTCAGTGAGCAGACACGAATAAATGCTGCCAAAAGCAAGACTGGAGCTGCTCCTGTCACTGATGTATCGCGATCGGGCCATTACTACGTTCTGGGGAAGGGAAGGCTGCCAGAGCGGCCTGTCACTGTGAAGGCCAAGGTCTCCAGCAGAGGAGCCGAGGAGGAGATGAAGGGTGTTGGTGGGGCCTGGGTCCTGGCAGCTTGAAGCTACATGGAGGGAAGTTCATTAAAATGTCCACAAGTAAATAAAAAACCAAATAAATAAATAAAAAGACGTCAAATAATAGGAACATTGCTGATATTAAATTGATACAATAGCTTCAGAAACCAATTGGGCAACATTTAGTGAAGTTGAAGATGCTCATATCCTACAACCCAGTAATTCCACTTCTAGGTATATAATGGAGAAATTTTACATATATATATGTATATGTGTACAATAAAACGTACAAGAACTGCTCAAACGTTTTGTACTATCGTACTCTTTGCAATAGTGAAAAATTAGCCGAAACCGGTTTGGCTCAGCGGTAGAGCGTCGGTCTGCGGACTGAAAGGTCCCAGGTTCGATTCCAGTCAAGGGCATGTGTGTTGGTTGCGGGCACATCCCCAGTAGTGGGTGTGCAGGAGGCGGCTGGTCGATGTTTCTCTCTCATCGACGTTTCTAGCTCTCTATCTCTCTCCGTTCCTCTCTGTAAAAAAAATCAATAAAATATATTTAAAAATATAGTGAAAAATTATAAACTAAATATCACTCAATAGGATTTGGATAAGTAAATGGTAGTATTTTCATAAGTGGAATTTTTAAATAGTAGTGAATCAACAAACCAGGTTTATACATATCAACGTGGATGAATCTTATAAACATAATTTTAAATGAAAAAGCACCTTTTTATATGCTAATCATGTAATGCATAAAATACAAAACGATGTAATATATTTTTAGGAATACACATGTGGTGAAGGTATAAAGTGCACAAACATGACACACTCCAGATTTTCAATAGAATTACCTCTGTGGGAAGAGTAGGAGATCTGAATATGAAAGGTAAAGCTTTGTTTCTTAAGGTGGGTGGTAGTATATGGTTCATCATATTATTCTTTATGCCTTTTTGTGTAAAAGGATTGCAATGTGGAGGCCACAAATATAAATATGCAGGACAAGTAAAAACACCAGCTGCCTTAATGTTATCCAAATGGGTAGTTGTGACTAGAGTTACAGCATCTGACATATGTGTAAAAGGTGGTATATCTCAGAAATATTTCTATTTCCTCCCAGATACTCTCTGTAGCCCCCTTCAACCCAATCCAATCCAAACTCATCTCAGCTAAAGGCACCCCAGTATCTCTGCCTGAAACACTGATCTTCCTTGCATGTTCTCTTCCCTGTGCACCCTTGAGTCCACGAGCAAGTCCCCTCATTGCCACCTACAGAAGATATACAGAATCCATCATCTTCTCCACACCCCACACTGTCCCTCATCAAATCCACCAAACCTCCTCTCTTGCCTAATATGATGGCTAGAAATAATTCTAATATCCATCACCTTTTCCCTAACTTGCCTCCCAGTCACCATGCTTGCCAGCTTCCCCACAGTTTCTTTTCAACTGAGATCTCTTAAAAATGTAAATCAGACCATATCACTCTCTTGCTCAGAATCCTCCAAGGCTGAGACTAAAACTCAGAGCCCTCCTCACCAGCCTGCAAGGCCCTCCCTCCATGGCCTGTGACTCCTGCCCTGCTCGCCCTTTCCATTCCAGCCATGCTCACTTTGCCGGTCCTGTAATAACCCCGACCTCACCTTAGGGCTCTCATGCTCACCGTTTGGTGAGCTTTAATGGGGCCTCCACTCACCACCTTTTCTAAAATAGTTGCCACAACTGCCCTTCCCCCACCGGACCAGTCCCTCTATCCCCTTTGGCTGTTTCATTTTCTTTCCTATCTGCTGTAGAATTTGTTTAAGCATTTATTTGTTTTCAGTACCAGAAAGCTTGTAAGCTTCATTGGGGCTAGACATTTTCTGTCTTATTCATTGTTGTATTTTCTAGTGCCTGAATGATTCTTGCTTGGCACATGGTAGATGCTCAATCAAAGCTTCTTCAATGAATGAATGCATTGATGATAGGGAAAAATTCAGATGATTTCAAAAAGTACCTTTTGGTCCCTGACTAGGTGGCTTGATTGGTTGGAGTGTTGTCTCATACACCAAAAGGTTAAAGGTTTGATTTTTGGTCAGGGCACATACCTGGGTTGTGGGTTCAATCCCCATTTGGGGAGTATACAGGAGGCAGCCAATCGATGTTTCTCTCTCACATTGATGTTTCTCTTTTTTTCCTCTCTCTCTCTCTGAAATCAATAAAATTGCTGGTGGGAATGCAGACTGGTACAGTCATTATGGAAAACAGTATGGAGTTTCATCAAAAATTAAATATGGATCTACCATTTGACCCAGTGATCCCACTTCTAGGAATATATCCTAAGAAACCCAAAGTATCAATCAGAAAGAATGTATGCACTCCCTATGTTCATAGCAGTACATTTTATAACCGCTAATATCTGGAAACAACCCAAAGTGCCCATCAGTAGATGAGTGGATAGAAAAGCTGTGGTACATTTATATAATGGAATACTATGCAGCAATAAAAAGGAGTCTCTCTTACCCTTTGCGATAGCATGGAGGGACCTGCAGAGTATCATGCTAAGTAAAATAAACCAGTCAGAGAAAGAAAAGTATCACATGATCACACTCATATGTGGAATCTAATGAACAAAATTAACTGATGAACAGAATGGATCCAGAGACTTGAAGCATGGAACAGAGTCTGGAATCTTAGAGGGAATTTGAGGGAGAATGGGAGGTAATCAACCAAAGACCTTGTGTGCATAGATGCGTAGCCCTTGGACACAGACAATAGGGTGCTGAGGTCCAGGGGCCGAGGGGAGGGGGAAGCGCAGGCTAAAGGGGGTAAATGGAGGTAAAAGGGGGACATATGCAATACTTTCAACAATAAAGAATTATTTAAAAAAATAAAAGTTGAGATATGCAAAAGACAAAGAAAGAAAGAAAAATAAAAATGTGCCTTTTAGTAAATACAAAGCCACTGGAATTGTGGATGCATAAGAACTTGAGTAAGATTAATTCATAAAGTATAAACATGGAAAGAAGGCAGCATATTCTTTAGAAACAGATGAGTTAACTGGCGTGAAAGTATGTGATTAAATAGAATAAATGCGAGGAGATGTGCATTTCATCTGTGTATAGAAGTTTGGATATTCAGGTTGGCCAAGAGATGCTTGAGCCCTCTCCTTTGGGAAAGCTCACCCTCAGGGAGCTCATCATGCTGCGTGGCCTCATCCTGGGGCCTGTCTAGTCCTTCAGCCTGTCAGTCAGTCCTTCCCAAGTATCCTGGGTCAAACCTAGCACCAGGCTTCAGACCAGGGGGCAGGGAAGACAGAAGGAGAAGGGAATCAGGCACATTGTGTGTGTACTGTGTGTCAGGGACTCTGCCTGGATCTCTCTCTCTCATGTGGGTGACTTAGGAGCCCCTACCCCCAGCCAGAGCACACCTGGTTGGATGGTCTGAGCAAGGAGAGGGCCAGGACTATAGATCTGACACCCCCCAACCCCAAACCTTGCCACTTCTGCAGGTCTCGGAGATCTTATTTGTGGCCATATATAGCGCCGAGTTCTACTTGAAGCTCTATACCGAACCCATTGACTTCTGGAAGAACGGCTACAACCTGCTAGATGTGATGATTATCATCGTTATTTCAATCCCCTATTCTCTCCGCAAGATCAAGGGCAAGCACTACCCTCACCTCAAGATTGGGGATGGCATACAGTCTCTGCGCATCCTCAAGCTTATCACCTATAGCCGGGGCATCCGGGTGAGTGACCTGGGAGTATGTGGCTCCGGGAGTGCAGGTGACAGGGCCTATCTGCCCGCCAGCCCCTGATGAGATAATAATTGTGCTCCTATCATCCAGTTATTGAGTCCTACTACACAGCAGGTTGATCATTACTGAGATGATCTCAGTTAATCTTAAAACAATTGTGGGAAAGGTATTATTAGCCCCATTTTATCGATAAAGAATTCGAGGCCCCAGGTCCCTCAGCAGGTGATGCCCTGGGCTGGAAAGGTGGGTCTTGCTCTAGAGGCCACCTGGCCTTTCCCTCTTGCCGTGGCCTAAGGCGGACCATCTTCTCACGGCACAGACTCTTCAAACTACATGCCCGGGGGCTCCAGCTTTCTGGCAGCCCACTTTCCCCAAACAGCTGCAACTCCGCTGCTGCTTTTGATGGGAACAGTCTCATTACGTGGCTCAGGTGGCTCCGGCAGTGCTGCTCCTGCTGAGAAGGGGTGACCAGCCTTTCCTTGGCTCAGAAGGTTTCAGAACCAATCTCAGAGCTGACCTAAGTGTGCCCTTAGTATTCCATCTGGGTACAGGATGCTTGCCCTGGCTTGGCACCCAGTGTCCACGCTTCTGATTTGGATCTACTTGACCAGTTCCGGTGTGTTAGCCTGTTTGGCTGAGAAATCACTTCCAGCCTAGCCTGTGTGTCTGTCCAGGGCCTAGGCCTGACACTCAGGGACCCTACTCCTATGGGGAGAAGAGAAGGAGAATGTTAAGGGGCCCCCCTACCACAGGGCCCCAGTCATTCATTCCTTATCCTCACAGACTCACACACGTGTATGTGTTCCCTCCCAAACAGTGGAGTCCAGCCCTCCTCCTTGTGGTGAAGCTTTTGGGGAGAGGTGTCTATACCCCAGACCCCACTTTCTTATCTGGCATTTATGCCCTGGCTTCTTCCCTCCACTCCAAGTAGCTAGTCTCTTTGAGGTTACCAACAACCTCCTTGTTGCCAAGTCCACTGGCCATTTCCCTTGGCATCCTTTTTCCTGCCTCTTCGTGGTTTTCCTCCTGCTGCTTGGGCATATTTTTGGGTACGTATTTCCTTCACCAGGCTCCTAAGTGTTGTTTTCTAAGGACTATGTCCTGAGTTCTCCTCTTTGCATGTTCTTTTTGGGTGATCTTTTCCACTTTTCAGGAATCTTTACCTGCCCACATCTCTCTTTGACCTTCAGACCCAACTGCCTCTTGGGCATCTCGCATGCTCCTCAAACTCAACGTGTCTAAACTAGAAGTTACCACTCTCCCCATCCCCCCTCTCAGATCCCAAACCTTGGCGCCTCCTCTATTTTATCTTTTTCTGAAAGGGCACCCCTCCAGCCCTATTCAACTTCCAAGTAATAAAGTTGAACGTTAGCTTTGATTCCTCTCACCCAAAGTCCTGTTGTATGGCCTCCTAATATAGTTATTGACTGTTTGCTTCCCTATAGTCACCATTTTTTTATCCATCACCATCCATCCACCTTTACCTGAATTCCTGCAATGACTTCCCACACTCTGGAGAGTTTTGGACCAGAAATGTTCCAGCAGCTGGGGGAATCACTCAAGTGCACGTCATGTCAGGATGCCCTTCCTTTGGAAACCTGAGCCTGGCTCCCCTTGCTTGTAGGCTAGAGACAGACCCAGTAATTGACCTGGAAGTAGGGATGGGAGTATCTAAGGTGCTGGGCATTGGAGTCGAAGTGTAGGTTGAAGAGTAAGGTGGGTGACCAGGAGAGAATACTGGGAGGTAAGTGCCAGGCCGGGGGCACCAAGGGAGGAGGGTCTAAAGTGGTGCAAGGGTCGCTGGAGATGAGGAAGTCAAGCAACGAGGAGACCAGGGGGATGCTGGGTATCCATAGAGATGCTGGAGGCCCCCAGGATGGCAGCAGAATGGGGTGGAGCCTGAGGGAGAGATTTTGAGATACCGGGTGGAGGGGGAAGCTGGAAGGTTTGCCCTGCTCAGAAGCAGGGGCTTTGTCCACGGAGGCAGAGGCTCTGAGGATAAGGCAGAAGTGGCCTCCTGCATCAGGCCGTGGGGACAGTCAGACTCCCTGGAGAGGGCTGCTGAGGAGTGATGTCTTCAGGCAAGAGAGGTTCCTCTGGGGAGGCCGTGGAGTGAAGGTGGTGGCATGAGGCAAAGGTCTTGAGAGTTGGGCCCATGTTCTGCCACTGTATTGGAGTGTGACCCTGGCCAAGCCCTTTTCTTCTCTGAGCCTCTGACCCCTCATCTTGATGTGGGAAGAATGATAGCACCTAACTATCTTGAAATGATGTCTGTGACAGCGTCTATGTAGGTGAACATGTATTGAGTACCTACTACATACAAGGAGAATGAATGATGAGGAGCTATGCACAATGCTCCCCAGCAGGGAGCAATGTAATGGGAGCTGAGACCAAGTTCACAAGACAGAGACTTGCCTGGGAAATGGGGCCCAGAAAGAATGGGAAGCCACTTTCCTCTCAGCACTCTTTGTTCCCATTACCTGAGTGGCTCCCTCTTCTTCCTGGGCCTGAAAGAGCATTCAGGGCTGGCCCTTGGGGAGAAGCAGGACACCTTGGGATGACCATGAAACCAAGCAGGGGTTCAAGTGGTTGATGGGGGGACTACCCAGACCCGAGACAGCACACGATCTGTCCATAGATGACAGAGAGTGGAGGCCAGGCATTGGCCCAGCCCTCAATCTGGGCAGAGCTCCCCTCTCTCCCTCCCTCCCTCTTTCCCTCCCTCCCTCCCTCCCTTCCTCCCTCCCTCCCTCCCTCCTCCCTCCCTCCCTCCTCCTCTCCCTCCCTCCCTCCTTCTGTCCCTTCCTCCCTTTCCCCTCCATCATCTTTCCATGCAACCATTGGTGGAGCATCTACCACATGCAAACAGGGCACTGGATGCTGGGGACAGCTGTGGTCCTGGCAGAGTGCACCTGAGCCTTACCCTGCCTGCAGCCTTGCCTAGTCCCGTGCCTCTGCCTTGCAGACGCTCATCACCGCCATTGGGCAGACATTCTACACTGTGGCCTCTGTGCTCATCCTGTTCTTCCTCCTGATGTACCTCTTCGCTATCCTGGGCTTCTTCCTGTTTGGAGATCCAAATGAGGGTGACCTGGAAAACTGGGGGAACCTGGCTTCGGCCTTCTTTACCCTCTTCAGCTTGGCGACGGTACTGTGTTTGGGAACTGTGGTGGGGGAAGGGGCCTTGAGAAGGGACACTGTCAGCCAGTGTGCGTGTGTGCTTCCCGTGGGGCCTATCCCATGTTTGGACACTTTGCTGAGCTGGGGAAGCTGAGGCAGAACTAGTGTCCTGGCCAGGGGTCCCTCTCTGTCCCTAATCTTGTGACTCCCTAGAGCATGTCTCACAGGGGTGTAAAAATTTCAGAGTTCTCAAAAGATGATTCATTTGGATTAAGTTTAATTTAGAAGTGACACCCAAGTCACATAGCCTTTTTGAAAAGGACTGTCACAAATCCACCCAAGTCTAGCAGTCTGGACTCTGCTGGGCTCTGGAAAGACTGAAGTCTATCCGAAAAAGGCCGTGGCAGAGAGGCCGTGTCTTTGGGGAAGGATGGGAAGCCTTTTGGAGCAGACCCCCAGGGCACTTTGGCCAGAAGTGCCCCCACCCAGTGAGTGGTGCCCTGTACCACCCGTCTGCACTGGGCTCAGTGGATTGGGGACGGGTGCTGGGGGCTGATATGGAGGAAGTGACAACCTCCATTTAGTGGGGTGAGGGCTCCCCTAAGGTAGGTGAGCAGGAGGCTTACACGCTGGGCCTTGACACTTGGCATCCTTCCCCTGCCCGAGCAGGTTGATGGCTGGACAGACCTGCAGCAGCAGTTGGACGAGAGGAATTTTTTTCTGAGCCGAGCATTCACCATCATCTTCATCTTGCTTGGCTCCTTCGTCTTCCTCAGCATGTTTGTGGGTGTGATGATCATGCACACGGAGGTGAGGCTGCGTGCGTAAGGACTGGGGTCGGCTTTGGTGTGACAGGCGAGGCTGTGGGCCAAGTCTCCAAGGAGGACCTGAGCTCTCTCCATCCTAAAGCGGAGGGGAGGAGCCCAGGTGGGCAGGAGCGTGGGAAGTCACTGCAGCTGCATTGGCAGCTTGAGTTGGGGGCTGGCCCTGTATGGAGGGTTCCTTCTGCTAAGGGGTCTGAGCGGCCGTGTAAGGCTAGGGAAGAAGAAAGACGGGGGTGGAGGGGCATGCAGTGGGAGCCCTCACTTTCCCTTGTCACCTCACCCCACTCTCCAGAACTCCATCAAAAAGTTTGAGCGGGAGCTGATGCTGGAGAGGCACATGACACTTATAAAAGAGAAGCAGGTGATCGTGAAGCGGCAGCAGGAGGAGGTCAGCAGGCTGATGAAGACACAGGTAGGTGATCTCCACGGGCAGGTGGGCAGCACCTGCATGGACAGTCTGGGCGGAAGCAATGGCCCAAAGAACGGGAGTGGGAGGTGGCCTCAGGCATCTGCGGCCTTAGGTGAGGCAGGTAATACCTCCTCTATTTCCCAGAACCAAGCTTTATTTCCTGTGCGTTTGTATTTCTCTGGACCTGTGAATGCGGAGTGCTGTGGTTACAGTAGTATTTCCTTCCTTCCTGAGTCTGGAGTGCTCTTGTTACCGAGGCCTCACTAGGCACCAGGCAGGCACGGCCCCCGTCCTCTGCGTGGGTGAGTCCACGGAGGCCCTGACAGGGGTTCCTAACCTGGGTTTCTAAACCGAACAAGAATGAGCACAGCAGGCTGGAGGTTCTGTCCGGCAGGAGACAGCTGGATAGGGCTGGGCGTCTTCTCTTTCCAGCCCAAGTGCCCTGAGCTCCCTGCGTGGAGCCCTGGGGCTCTGCCAAGTCCTGAGCCGGACTCTGCCCCTCTCTCCCCATGTGGCCAGCACCACCCTCCTCAGCCTCTGCCCTGAGGCAGACATCGGCCTTTCTTGACTGTGTTCAAGGTTCGTTCTGGGCGGTGAGGCCATGCTGAACCCCACTCTGGCTCTCGCCGGTCCCTTTCTGTGTCACCTGCTCTCAGGGATGGTAGCTCAGGAGGCTCCCTCGGGCAGAGAGTCCAAGTTCAGACAGGGCCAGGGCCAGCCCTCGCCTGGGCCCCTTGTGGAGGGTCCCCAGGTTTCTGTACATCTTGAGAGTCACCTCCTCCTGGTCACTGATGTCTCTGTGCCTCCCTCTCTAGGCAAATGTGGACTGTAAAAATTTCAGTGAGCTGGTGGAGAACTTCAAGAACACCCTGCAGCACACTGACCCCATGGTCTTGGATGACTTTGCCACCAGCCTGCCCTTCATCGACATCTACTTGGCCACTCTGGACAACCAGGACGCGACGATTTACAAGTCAGTCCCAGCACCGCTGACCTAGCCCTAGGGTGCCAGGACTTTCCGGGCCTCACTTCCTTAGGGCAGGGCCATGACAGGTGCCCTAGGAAAGCAAGGGGGCGGTGGCTGGGCGGAGCCAGGCCCTTCGTGAGGTACAGGGTTCCATGTATGCACAGGGGCTAGACTCTGCCCCCTGGCCTGTATTTAAATGCTGGCTCCTTGGTCTCTCCAGACCCTTCCTCACTAACCCTTCCTGGCCTGGTTCTGCTAGGGCAGTGGTCGGCAAACTGTGGTTCTAGAGCCACATGCGGCTCTTGAGCTGCGGTTTGCCGCTCTGTTGACTAATGAGTTTGCCGACCACTGACCTGGACTCTCAATTCCAATAATTACAGGCTGTTGTTGTCGGCAAACTCCTCAGTCAACAGAGCGGCAAATGCGAGCCGCAGTTTGGCGACCACTGTGCTAGGGCCTTTCTCCGTGACTCTGGGCAAGTCTCTGCCCTTTTCCCACCTGCCTCACGGGGGAACTGCTGGGCCCATTCTATGGAAATGAGAGCTTGGCCTGGCCTAGCACCGTGCTCTGTGCAAGGTAGCTGGGGTTTTACTGCCATTACTGCCAGGAAGAGGACCTGAGAATGGGCATTAAGGAGCCACCTTGGGCTCTTGAACAAGGAGGGACAGGATTACTAGCTTAGCTTCTTCTTCTTCTTCTAGTTCTCCTTTTTTAAAATATATTTTATTGTTCTATCCACTGAGCCAAACTGGTTTCGGCTTCTTTTTAAAAAAATATATTTTATTGATTTTTTACAGAGAGGAAGGGAGAGTGATAGAGAGCTAGAAACATCAATGAGAGAGAAACATCAACCAGCTGCCTCTTGCACACCCCCTACTGGGGATATGCCCACAACCAATGTACATGCCCTTGACCGGAATTGAACCTGGGACCTTTCCTATTCACTGAGCCAAACCTGTTTTGGCTAGCTTAGCTTCTTGACAGCTGTCTCCTGGAGGAACTGGAAGGAGGGCATCAGGGAACACCCACCAGGCAGGGTCTGGTCTTCTCTGCAGTCATCACACACAGCCCAGGCGTTTGTTGTCCCCACCCTGACTCAGGCAGTGAAATGACTCCATCCAGGCCACAGGTGGAATGGAATGGCAGACCTGGGTTCTGGCACCTGACGGGGCTCTACATTCCTTGCTCCTTCCTGACCCCACACCTGCTAGGGGTGGTGAGTGCCAAGTGCAGGCGTGCGATGTGGGAGCCCGGTGGCACAGAGCCGCCCCTGTGCTCAGGCCCTCTCCTGCCCACTTGCAGGCTCCAAGAGCTGTATTATGAGATTGTGCACGTGCTGAACCTGATGCTCGAAGACTTGCCCCAGAGGAAGCAGTCGACAATCTTCAGCAAGGACTGAGGAGAAGTGGTGTGGCTGGGCCCCGGCACCGAGGGCCTCCAGGCTGTGGCAGCCCCCATTAAACACAGGCTTTCCGAGCCCGCCTCGTCACGGCTGCTGTGATCATGGCGTTTCCCCACCTTCGGGGGTTGGGTCTGGACAGGTGCTCATAAAGCCTGATCCTCTGACACCATCCGCCTCATGACACAGCTAGGCCGTGGGAGTGAGAGAAGGAGGCTCAAGACTCATCCTGGCCTGTGGCCACTTCCAAGGCCACGCTGGGTCTCTCCTCCTTGACCCCAGCAGCAAGAACCACTGTGTTCCTGGGGAAGCTACCCAAGGAGCCCAGGCCTAGCAGCCCCGAGTGCCTGGCCCTTTGAGCTGATGTACCTCTTCCCTCGAAACCTCCACTGGGCTCACCTATGGCCCCCCCCACACCCCTTCCCCACACAGACACCTGGCAGAGCTGCATCTCTCTGGGGGCCCCGTGCTCTGGAGACCCCTCCTTGGAGTCGTCTCTGCTTTCTCCTAGGCTCACGGTGGTCGTGGTGCGCCAGGCATTCAACCTTGACTGGCAGGACTCTGTTGTGTGGCCATGGAGCTCAGGGTGGGTGGGTCTGGCTGGCAACAGGCACTTTGGGCTGCTTCCCCTCTTACAGTGGTTAGGACTCCCTACGGAAAAGGTGTGATTTTCTGCAACATTCCTAGTCACATGACTGCCAGAGTTGTCTAGGGCCTGGTCCCAACTGCTCTGGTCATGACGGGGCCATCCGAAAGCCCAGGTAGGGCAGGGCGGTTGGTACCCCCTGTTCCCAATGGGCCAAGCCATTGGGAACAGGGCGTACCTTGGGCCTTGGGCAATGGCTCCATGAAGGGGAAGGGGGGAAAGCAGACATTGCCAAGTGCTCACACTGGCTATGCCAGCCTCGTTCAGGGGGATATGAAAACACTTCCTTCCACCTGCTCTCAGTGGATAATGCCCCAGGCATCTCGAGACTTCCCTCAGGGAGGCAAGTTAGAAAGCACCGAGGTTTTGGAGTCAGGACACCTGGATTCCTTCATCTGGTGACCTTAGGCATATGTCCCAGCAGGTTTGCTCTGAGAAATGGGCTGATAAACGGACCAGCTATAAAGATCAAATAAAACACACATGAGAGTGTAAAAAAAAGACACAGTCACCTTATGGTTTGTGCTTTCTGGCTGTCAGCTCTGCCTCTGCTTGGTGGCCAGATGCAGAGTGGGCTCTGCCAGTCAGGGGCTGAGTTGCGGTGGCAAGAGAGTAAGTGAGAGCAGGGAGCGGTCAGGCACTGGGGGTGACTGGGTGCAGAATGGGCAGGCCTGGCGGCAAGGTCTGGGTCCCAGGCCCAGCAGGGAAGTCATGAGCACAGGCCACTGGGTGGGGTGAGCTGTTTTTAAGGGCAAAGGCAGAAGGCTGTCACAGAGCAGAGAACTGTGAGCGGTGACATGCGGAGGGCTGGCCCAACACTGCTGGCAGCGCAGGCTGGCGGATATTTGGCTCAGAGTCCCAAAGCAGCATTTCTGTTTGGCTCTATTTGCCTGTAGAGCAAACACTGGCAGATTGGAATTCCCACTTGGGCCCTCACCAAGGCAAACAGGCTTGGCCAAGGCTTTCAGTTGATTTGCTCGGGGCAGAGTGGCTCTGCTTGTCCAGGCCTGGTGGTGGGAAGGAGGACCTTCCTCCCCACTCGCGGCCCTGGGATCCCACAGAGCTGTCCCCGAATGGCCCGCTCACCTCCCTCCTGCCAGCCTGGTAGTTTGGGGGCTGCAGTGGGAGACAGGAGGGACCTGGGCCTGAGTCTTCACCCACGCCCTCCCCCGGTGAGAAGGCTCTGGAGGTGTTTGGAAAGTGACCAGATTTTTTAAAAAGTCACTGTTGATTCCACCAGCAGGAAGCAGTGCCTTGTTACGGAGATCCAGGCAGTGTCTGAGAATGTGCTCTCCTGTTTGTTCCAGCTGCTCCTAGAAGTCCAGTCCTGCCACGCTAGGAACTGTACCCCTCTGTGTTCTTTAGGTGTGGGTGAGACGGGACTCCTGAAACGGACTGCCCTTCACCAGGCCAGGCTTGGCGCTCAGGGTATCTCCACCTGTTTTGGTGTCTGTCCCTAGACCCGCATGGCCTGGTCCTGCTCCATTGTCCCACAGGCTCAAGGAAGAGGAGTTCCTAAGAAGGAGCGGTGATGGTTGCTGATTCCAGGCGCAGGGGTGGGGCCTGGGGAGAAAGGAGCGCGATGTGACAGAGGTTTAGTAACACACGAGTGCCCGCTCTTCCCACACTCTCCGCCCAGAGCTTTATCTGCGCTTGATCGGCCACAGGCATCTCCTTTCCCAGGTTCTAGTTGATTGTGCTTTCAGCTTGGTGTGATGCAGCCGCTGGCGAAGGGGAGAGCCAGGACTGGAGCGCTGGAAGGGAAGTTGGCTCCTGGTTCTCCTCCTCCGCGGAGAATGAGAGAAATGGGAGGAACAGAGAAATCTACCTGATACCAGCAAGGCTGGATGGGCTTACGGGGCCAGTGGTGGGGAAGAAGTAGAGGTGTGTGTGTGGGGGGGTGGTGGTGGTGGTGGTGGTGGGCGGTAGATGGAAGCCATTCCAGGCAGAAGGAACCTCAGGCACATGGGAACGAGGGGCAGGGAGTGCTGGGAAAGGGGCGGGGGGGGGGGGGGGGGGACACGGGGACTGGGGACCTTGAGTGCTCAGGTTGGCAGTTGGAAGCAGGGCCGCAGCCTGGCCAGATTGGATTCCTGCTGCCTCTGAGAGTGGCCGTATCCCCCTCACCTGGCATTCATGGCTCCCCTAGTTTGCCTTCCTTCCCCCATGTCTCCCAAGTAAATGACTGTTACTTTCCCGTCTCAGTCTCACCTCCACTCTTTGCACCAGGCCCGCTCTAATAACAAGCCTTCCCAGATTGCTCCAGTTAGCCTTGATTTCTCCTCTCCCATAGCTCGCCCTTGACTTCAGACTGACTTTCAGTCGTACCTCAGTTCCTCCAGCAATCGAAATCCTCCCAGCGCCCGTCGGCGAGGGCTAACACGTGGACGGCAGTGATGGACTCCCTGAGACACGCCAGCTCCAGAGTCATGATGGGGAGGGGAAGTAGGCAGACAGACACAGGAGTTGTTTGGAGCCTGTTAGGTTACAGACAACATCGTCAGACACTGTACTTATGTTTCCACATTTTTCCATTTTGCAGATGAGGAAACGGAGGCTCGGAGAGGTTCTGTGGCAGTGAGTGACTGTGAGTTGAATCCAGACTCTTACTCCACAGTCCAATCTCTTAACCTCTGGTCCGCCTGTCCCAGACTGTCACCTGCCTAGAGGTTGGCTGGGCTGAGCCCGAGGCAGGACCTACTTGCTGCCCCAGGTCCAGGAAGTGTACTTCAAGGTAGAGGGTGATGCCATCTCACTCAACTGGTAGCTCCTGACCCCAGGGAGAATCTGGGGCAGAGCAGCTTCCCCAAGTGCCATTGTCCTCCAGGAAGTGAAGCAAGGTATTTCCCTGTGGGGCCAGCTGGCTGGGCACTGGAGCATGTGGAAGGGAGTGGCCGGGCACCAAGAGCTTCCTCACTCAGAGCTTCTCCAGCGATAGAAGGCCAGTGGATGATCAAGGCCAGGTGTGTATGTCTGAAGCAACAGCCACTTGGGGACCTACATACTGGTCACACCCGGGGCCTCTTCGAAGCCTGATGGCAAACTGAGGGGTGGCAAGTAGACCCAGTGGCCATTCGACGGAGGAAACTTGGGCTCTGGGAGGGAGGGCTGTGTCCCAGGAGGAGCCCAGCCTTGGGGCTAGATCAGAGGGGCCCTGCCTGCTCCTCTCCCCACCTCACTCCCCCTCCCTCCACCCAGAGGCTGTGCAGGACTCTGTGAACCTGGGGGCTGCCCCACCTGGGCCCTGCACTGTGGGAGAGTTGAGGAGTTCGGAGGACTGGGTACCAAGCTCAGGAGAAGCCAGGAGTTCACCACAAACTGTGGGTGTCAGTATTCAGTACCAGCCTTGGTGACTCAATAGGGGTTCCAGCTTGGGGGTGGAACAGGGGGTTCTTGGTGTGTGTGTGTGTGTGTGTGTGTGTGTGTGTCTCTTTTGTGTAGATGCTTCCTTGGTTAGAATGGTTTACAAAGGGAGGGAGGTGTGTGCCTGGAAGGCTGCAGTCCGGTGGGAGTAAGCGTCACCCAGGGTGCCCTGGACAATGCCCAGCGAGGGCACAGCTGGCAGGCGGCAGCGCGGCTGGTGCTTTATGGCTGCGATGGTGGGGAGGGTTTGCTAAGCACTTTCCCCGAAGTTACTGGGACCTTAAGCCCTTGGTTCAATTAAATGGGTTAATATGCTTTGTCTGATTCCGATGAGCAATAATAATGTAATGTGATAATGGCAGTAATGGTGCCATTAGCTGTGGTTATCGCGCGTGCCGCACCGTCCCAGGCACGGAGGGGAGTGCAGCGCACATTCCCACACACTCGGGCCTCATTTTCCACTCATAAAACCCCACTCTTCAAAGCCTCCCAGCCCAACTCCCTATATCCATTTTCAGGACAAATTACCGACACTTAAAAAAATTGGTCCATTTTGCATGGAAGCCAAGTCCAAATTACTGTTACTTTCCCCTTTGTGTTTTGAAATTTTCAGAAGGGTAGGGGTGGGCCGCTGATGGGGACACGGGATAGAGGGTGGAGGACGAAGGGGGAAGAGGGGAAAAGCGTATGAACAAAGAAGAAGAGAACACGCCTTCCAGTTTCAGTAAAAGTGCATTTCTGGAATGATGTTTTCGTTTATTCAGGCAGAAAAATTAGAAATGGTGAGCTTATTAAGCACTAAGTAAGGCTAAGTAAGCATGACTATTTTTAGTAGTGTAGTAAAACCTCGGTGATTTGGACCTCTTTAATGACTATTCCATGATGGTGCTGGCTGGCAGGCACTGTGTGTGTGTGTGTGTGTGTGTGTGTGTGTGTGTGTGTGTAAGGAGGGGGGGATGTGCAGAGATGTTGCTGAATTGCAGAATGGGGGAGTACAGTGAGGGAAGAGGAGAGAAATGAGCTCCCAGCTTATGACAACTGTTTTTAAACTCTGAGCCTTCTTTGCTCAGCAATAAAAGATCATTACAAATTACTCGTTGAATATTCCTCTGGCACCTATTAATTTGACATCTGTTTAAAGGAGACTGTATTTGAAAACAAAATTTCCATTTCTGTAAAAATCTGTAAGCGTTTACACCTGTCACATTGCCCTCTCCCCAAACGAGGCTGAGTCCCGAGAGTCGATACATCATCCCAGGAACGTGATAGCCGATGACCGACACCCCTCTGAGTGAGGAGGGGACTTAGGGCAGCAAGTCTTTGTATTTTTAAAATAATAGTGTTTCATTTCGTCATAAAAGTGATATGTGATCAGTACAAAAAAACTTGGAAAAGACAAATGAAATAAAACCTATTTCCCACCACAAAGATAGCTGGGGTTAACGCTGTGCACATCCAGAAATTTCTCTGTGCATAGATAAGAACAAAAATGTTACTGTGCTTATATACTGTTTTGCAGCCTGCCTTGTTTGGTTTTAGGCAGAGATGCTGGGGGCGGGGGAAGGCATTGGCAAACCTATCATTTAATTTTATGCTAACCTTAGAGAAAAGTCATCCGCCCCGGTTGCTCTCCCTCGCCCACACTGTGCTCAGTAGTGGAAGTGTCCTTGGTGAGGTCCCGCTGCACTTTGAACAGAGGGGTGGAGAATGAGGAGAGGGCCACGTGCAGGTCAGCTGTCACCGGTCCTGCCAAGGGCTGCCAGCTCTGGTGGACGCAGCTTTGGGCACTCTGGCACCAACCTCTGAGTACCTCTCTGCATAAGGTGAGGGCATAACACTGATAGACTTTAAAAAAGGAAAAATAGCCCTAACTGGTTTGGCTCAGTGGATAGAGCGTCAGTCTGAAGACTGAAGGGTCCCAGGTTCGATTCTGATCAAGGGCATGTACCTTGGTTGCAGGCACATCCCCAGTAGGGGGTGTGCAGGAGGCAGTTGATTGATGTTTCTCTCTCATCAATGTTTCTAACTCTCTATCCCTCTCCTGTCCTCTCTGTAAAAAAACCCAATAAAATGTATAAAAAAAGGAAATAAAGAAAAAATACACGCAAGGTGAAATGTGCCACTCTAACCTTTTTAAAGTGCCCTGAGAAGTATTCAGTTCAGTGACATTAAGTAGATTGTTGTGCAACCATCACCACCATCCAGCTCCGGAACTTTGTTTCACCCCAAACGCAGCTCTGTACACAGAAAACAAACACCCCACTCCCCGACTCCCTGCTGCTGGCACCCACAACCCTGTTTCTGTCTGTCTGAATTTTCCTACGCTAGGTTCCTTATATAAGCGAGTCACAATAGCTGGCCTTTTGTGACAGGCTTATTTCATTTACGATGTTTTCAAGGCTCATCCATGTAGTAGCATGTACTAGAATTCCCTTCCGTTTTAAGGCTAAATAGTATTCCATTATATGTACCTACACATCGTGTTAATTCATCTGTTGGACACTCGGGTTGCTCCTACCTTTGGCTATGGTGAATCATGCTGCTAGGGCATAGTGTGCACGTATCTGTTTGAGTCGCTGCTTTTGTTTCTTTTGGGCCTATATCCAGAAGTGGGTTTCCGGGTCACACAGTAATCCCGTGTTAATTTTTTAGGAATCGCCACACTGTTTCCCACAGCAGCTACACCATTTTACATTCCTACCAGCAACGCACAAAAGCCCCAGTTTTCCCACATCCTTGCCAACACTAGTTATTTTCTGGGATTTTTTTGTGCTGTGTTGTGCTGTGTTGTGTTTGTTTGTTTTGGTAACAGTCATCCTAATAGATATGTAATGTATCTCACTGTGGTTTTGTTTTGCATTTTCCTAATGATTAGTGATGTTGAACATCTTTTCATGTTTTTATTGGTTATTTGTGTATCTTCTTTTTTTTATATAAATTTTTTATTTTTTATTTTGTAATATATTTTATTGATTTTTTATGCAGAGAGGAAGGGGGAGAGGTAGAGAGCTAGAAACATCGATGAGAGAGAGTCATCGATCAGCTGCCTCTTGCACACCCCCTACTGGGGATATGCCCGCAACCACGGTACATGCCCTTGACCGGAATCGAACCCGGGACCCTTCAGTCCCCAAGCTGACGCTCTATCCACTGAGCCAAACTGGTCCTGGCTATTTGTGTATCTTCTTTGGAGAAAAGCATATTCAAGTCATTTGCCCATTTTTGAATTGAGTTGGTTTTTTTTGTGTGTGTGTGTTCAGATACTAGTAAACTTAAAAAAAAATATATATCCCTACCTAAGAATATGCTTTTATTGATTTTATAGAGAGGAAGGAAGAGAGAGAGAGGGAGGGAGGGAGAGAGAGATCACCTGCCTCCCATACATACCCCGACCAGGGACTGAAGCTGCAACCTAGGTATGTGCCCTGACTGGGAATCAAATCCCAAACCCTTTGGGTGCACAGAGTATGCTCCAAGCAACTGAGCCACCAGGCCAGGCCAGATGCACTTTTAAAGGCAGTGCCAAGAGCTGGCTGTGCTAGGAGGGGGGAGTGAGTGAGTGGAGGAAGGAAAAAGCAAGTGAGAGGAGAGACGGAAATGGAAAGAGAGAGAGCCAAGGTATATTTTGTGGAGCAAGGGGTAAAGGGAGACAGCCCCTCAATACTTTATTCAGCAAATATTTATGTATTAAATATATTTTTATTGATTTCAGAGAGGAAGGGAGAGGGAAAGAGCGAGACAAACATCAATGATGAGAAAGAATCAGTGATCGGCTGCCTCCTGCACACCCCACACTGGGGGATCTAGCCTGCAATCCAGGCATATGCCCTGACCGGGAATCGAACCATGAACTTCTGGGTTATAGGTTGATGCTCAACCACTGAGCAACACCAGCCAGGCCAGCAAATACTTATTGAGCACCAACCGTGTGCAGACACTTCTCCAAGTGTCACTGTCTGCAACTCTATATCCCGGCTCTTTGTGACTGCAGCAACCCTGCCCCACTGCCAGGGCCCTGCACAGGCTCTGCGGGTGGCAGACGGGCTTGATCCGAGTCCCTAAAGCTGCCTCTGGGCAGGTGGCTTGACATTTCTGCATCTTAGGCTCCTCATCTATAAAATGAAGCTCACAAGAGAAATAAAACAGGTACAGTGCACAACGGGGGATGGTGCAGAGTGAGACATATGGCCACATGCCTGGGACAGCCCCAGCAGCCCTCCTCCTCCCTGCGGCCAGCCTGCCCTGGACCCACCCCTCTCCAAGGGCAGCTTTGCTCGCCCTGACCTGCTCCTCTGCAGCATCCTCATTCTCAGGATCGCAGCCTCTCCAGCCTGGCTAGCTCTGGCCACTGTGCTGGGTGTCCTGCAGCCACTGGATAGTGGGCAACACCTGCTCTGGTCCACACCAGCCAACTGGGAGACCGGTCCAGGGCCCTGCAAAGCCAACACAGGTTTATGAAACCTGGAGTTCCCACAGTGAGAGGGGCAGAGGCAGGCTGGCAAGTGCGGGAGGAAGCCTGGGAGGGCTCCAAAGGGAGGCAGACTGGAAGCACCCATCTAGGAAATGAGACGCTTGTCATAGCGAATGCGATGGGAGTTCCGATGTAATGGTTATTCCAGGGCCCTTCATGCTCCACTCCCCTTCTGCTGCCCGCCCCCTCAGGACTTCCTCAGACCCATTGTCACCCTTGTCCCCTGCGGCTCTCTCACAGCCAGTGGAGGTAAGTCTCAAGGCCTGGTGTCTTTTTGTTCTCTCTCCCGGAGCCC
Source organism: Nyctalus aviator (assembly GCA_036971965.1). Taxonomy (NCBI): domain Eukaryota; kingdom Metazoa; phylum Chordata; class Mammalia; order Chiroptera; family Vespertilionidae; genus Nyctalus; species Nyctalus aviator. Next base: position 66,819,322 of record CM072927.1, read on the forward strand.
AGCTGTGCCAGCCTCTTGACATGAATAATAATTGTTCATCCCCCTGCCCCCGTCCTACCACCCAGTGCTAACGTGATTCTCTTCAGGAAGGTGTGTAGTACAGCGGATGGGAGCATGGTCAGGTCCTGACGCCCACATTTCTATTTTATTTTGCCAGGTGGCAGAATTTTGTGGTTTTATTAACACAAACACAATGTGCACACAATCTGTGTACTCGTTTTCTGCCCTGCGCAGCCTGGCATTGGGCTGGGACTGATGGCCAGCGGGCTGCTCCCACAGCAGGCTGCGTCCTCTGGAGAGGCCGGAGCAGTCTCAGCACAGGGAGCTGTTGCACCTCAGCAGCTCTCCAGCTCCTGGAGCTGCGGACCGGGAACCTCCGGGAGCCACGGGCAGCATGTGCTTCGTGCTCTTGTCGTCCCATAGTCAACGCTGGGCATCAAGATCTGGCCCTCGAATCTTTTGTGCACTGTTGTCAGTGCCTCTGGGTTTCCACCAGGGAGGCTTAACTTTGACATGTCGGTATGACTGGTGCCGGAGGGACTTCTTGGTCCTCTTTAAAAAAAAAAAGATATATATATATATTGATTTTTTACAGAGAGGAAGAGAGAGAGATAGAGAGCTAGAAACGTTGATGAGAGAGAAACATCGACCAGCTGCCCCTTGCACACCCCCTACTGGGGATGTGCCCGCAACCAATGTACATGCCCTTGACCGGAATCGAACCTGGGACTTTTCAGTCCGCAGACTGACGCTCTGCCACTGAGCCAAACCGGGTTCGGCTTGGTCCTCTTTTTGATGACCTTGGGTCTGAGGGCAGTCATCCTACTGGGTGTGTAGTGGATCTCACGGTGGTTTTGTTGACGATCTTAGTTTTCACAAGGGCGCTGAGTAGGAGATGGCGGCCACCTGCGAGGCAGCATGGAGGAAGAGCGACTCTCCACATTAGCTGTGGTCTCTGAGCCTCCCTTTCTCCCGGAGTCAGAGTAATAATCCCCTCCCTCCGGCGAGGAGAAAAGTCTGTCACTCTCCTAACGTGCTTGTATGAGGCTTGGGGCTTGCTTAGTAAAGGCCTGATGTTAGCTATTGATGAAATGATTGACACAAAAAGAAGTGTCCGGGCATCTTCATCCCATGCTGCAGGGGCCCTTACAGAGCACTGACTGCCCACCTGCCTGTCCCCCGACCCGGCGCCCAGCAGGGACTGGCCCCATTCCCCCGGGTCTCCCAGGCTGGGTGCCTGAGGCCAAGTCCAGGATGGTTCCAGGAGTTGGATGGAGGGGAGGTGGGGTGGGGAAGTCATCGGGACTGGCAATTATGACTCACACTCATGACTCCCAGAAAAGCTGGAGGGAAAACGAAGTTGGACCCCAAATAATATTTAGTAACAACAACACCGCCACCAATAATAACCTTTTATTGAGCACTTACAATACCAGCACCCCAATTAACAGTATGTGCATTATCTCTTTAATCCTTTAAACAACTGTGTGAAGTGACTGTTGTTATTCCCTTTTATGGAAGAGGAAACGGAGGCTCAGAGATCTTAATTAAGTCTCTTGCCCAAGGCAACTCCGAGGCGGATCCAGAACTCAAACCCTTGCTCTTAAGAGGTCCCCGTGGATATCAGAGCCAAGTGACTGGCCCAGGAAATGGGGAGGCCAAGGGGCATGAAGCCACCCTGCTTCTCATTTCCCTGACTGGCCCTTTAGGGGCTGAGGCCCTGCTGCCTGTCCCGGGGGAAGCTGGAGGGCATCACAGGACCCCCTGGGCATCGCCCCCTCCACGGCAGATCTTCTGGCTGTGACGTCCACTCGGATGCTGGGCCGTAAATTCAGGGGAGCTCACTCAGTACCTCTCCCCCAATGGCCGGGCTCTTGGGTTTTGCACACAGAGGCTAGTCCCATTTTCCTCCGGTGTCCCACCGTGCCCGTAGATGGTGCTGGGTACCAGCCTCTTGCCCTTCTGCCCCTAATTCCTGACCCCCCTAAACCTGCAGCAGCCCTTTGGGGGGTCACTTTGTCAGGACCAGGTAACAACAAATTTGCTCTCCTATTTCCTGGGGCTAGTCCTGTGTTGCCAGCTGAAATTGTGATGTCTTCAAGGTCATTCCCCTCCCACCCGTCCCCCTTCCCCAGCCCATGTTGCCCATGTGTGTGGCATGGGGCAGCCCAGTGCAGAGAACGGGCGTTACCCAGGTTTGAATCCACTGCCTCACTTCCAGCTGTGTTAATTTGGGCAAGTGACCTGGCTTCTTTAAGCCTGGGGGCCCACCAGGGAAAGGGGGTAACAGAAACCCTTCTTTATAGGGTTATTGTGCAGGTAAAGGGCTCGTTGGTGAGGACTGTACTCTTAGCACAGGACCCCGGGCCCCAAACTGGCTCAATCAATGACAGCATTTGCCACTGAAGACAGGACTTCCTCCCTAGAATAGCCTTCCGCGATCACCCTGTTTAAAGCAGGACTCTCATTTCTTCTTACGGCACTTTTCCTTCAAAAGCACTCAGCCCCGTTTGTAATTATACACGTTTGTTTACTTGTCGCTGAGAGCAGGGACTGTGTCTGTTTTCCACTGCTCCACCGTCAGCACCGAGGGCAGAACGCAGTAAATGCTGGCTGAATGAAGGACACCCCCTCCCTGGTCTCCTTCAGCCAGGGCAGGAGCAGGGCTTCCCGCCTTTTCTCAGAGGACTTGGTTTTCAGAGGGCTCTATATCCCTCCACCCCTCCTCCAGAGGTGATCTGGCAGCTGGAAAGGGCTGGATGCTCTCTGCTGTACCAGCCACGGAACAGCTGGGTCAGAACAGCTAGTGGAGCCCGAGGCTGGGTCTGATGCTCACCATGTTGGCCATGGTCCTTCATGAACGGTGGGGTCATTGTGGGTTGCTTCTAACCTCCCACCCACCTGCAGCTGTTTGGCTTGTGGCCCCACAGACTCTCTGAGTCTCCTCAGAGCCCCTCTTTGGCCGCTCTCTCACCTGGAGCTGGGCCTGACTTTCAGAGGAAGGTTTTCTGCTTCCCACTTCCCTCCAGTCACACCTCCTACTAGGTCTCCTTTGCCTTCTGCCTTCCACCGAGGCCAGGGTGCCTTGGCCTTGGCAGATGTGTGAGGCTGGGGAAGGCACTCCGAGTCCAGATGTGATTGTGTTTATGTTTCCAGGGAGTGAGGGGTCAGAGCTCTGGACTGGAGACTTGGGGGAGGGGTTGTCTAGCTCCACTCTCATACCCCAGCCTTCCCTGCCCCCACCTCGCTCCTTCAGTCCGTGTATCTGTCCCTCTCCCTTTTAGAACCCCCCACTCTAAATCCTACAGCAGCAAGCAGGACCCTTCCTCACACCTCATCTGAAGGTGAGAAGACCAGTGGCAAGGTCCCTGGCTTTCGCATCTAAAGACTATTGTCTCTGTGTGGCCTTGGCCCAATTACAACATGTGGTGGAGCCTCGGTGCCATCGTCGGTATAACAGGGACAACACAGTGTTGACCTGGTTTGAGAATGTGTGCACAGGGCTCTGCAGCTATTAGCTCATGACTGAGCCCATGGATGTGTCTCATTCCCAGCTAGGGCTTGCCTGGGTCCAGCTCCAGGGCAGTGCCAATCCCTGTCTCAAGGTGATTCTAAAGCAGAATTACCATCCCTTCCTTCCTCCCCGCTGCAGCTACAAACATTCTATATTGCCATTAGACGAGACTACTTAAGGAAAGCAGAGTTTCACAGGCAGTTTACAGGCGGGTCTTGTCCAGCAGTTTCCAAACGTGGGGAGAGGTGGAGGCAGCCGGGAGCCTCCAACAGGTTGGGAAGGAAGGGAAGTGAGAAGTGAGTTCTGTGTGATGGACTTTTTCCACGGCAAGCCACATGCCCCTGGGTGGGACTGGGGGACAGGGAGAAAGAGCCCTCCCCTCCCCCACACTAGACCCTGGTAGACCCAGCACCCTCCTGGAATGGCTAGGGCAGGGCTCCAAGGTGGGGATACCGGGCCCACAGGAGAAAATGCAACCCTAGAACTAAAGAGGCTCTCCGCGGTTCCATCCCAGCGCCCTGGGCAGACAAGGACCCGCAAACCCCGAGAGCCTGCAGAGTCTGGCGCTGGGTGTTGAGGGGGGCCGGGAGGAAGCTCCGGTTAGGGAAGCCCGAGCTCGCACCGCCTAGGCTGAGCGGCCCAGATGGTGAGCGCCCCAAGCAGAGATTGGGAGCCCAGAGTGCTGGCAGAGCCCTCGCAGGAGCCGGCAGAAAGGTCGGGGACGGTGGTGGGGAAGTGGGGGAACGGGCCCTGGCGGGGTCCGCCTCTGCTCTTCCCTCCTACCCTCCCGGCCCTTGGGGGCCAAGTTCCCTTCCTACCCGCCTCCCTCCCTCCTCAGCCGAATGAAGCAGTCGGGGCTCCGCAGCGGTTAGCACGCTCGTACTATGGTTTTAATAGACGTACATGGACAAGTCGATATAGACAGATTTATAATTCTATACAGTCAGTCCGACATACACAGGGACGCTGTAAACAGGGGCGCGGGCCGGAGAGCGGGTGTGCAAAGTGGGCGCGGCGAGAGGCTGCGGCCAGGCCCGGAGCTCCCGGCTCGGCTCGCTTCTTCTTGCACCAACCGCAGCTCTGCGCCGGGGGCCAGGGGGTCGCCTCCCAGCCCGGCGCGGAGCGAAGGACCTGGGGCTGCCTGCGGGGAGGCCCGGGCGCTCAGAGACGAGCCCCCCACCCCCCCATCCCAGAGCCGCATCCCCCCTCCAATCCCCGCGCCGCATCCGCGGCTCCGTAGCCTTTAAATAGTTTCCCGGGCGCCAGGCCGCCGAGGGCTCCGGGGCGCACCGGGGCCGTGTGTGCGCGCGGCTCCTCGGCGAGTCCCCGGTTCCGGGCCGGACACCGTCCCCCCCGCCCCCTCCCCGGCCCAACGCCCGCTCGCACTCGGATCCGGATGGAGCCAAGGCTCGCTCGGCCGGGCCCAGCTCGGAGGGGGCGTCTCGGTTCGTCGGGGCCTTGGCCAGGCTCCCGCGCGGCCAGTTCCCGGGCGGGCGCGGGGCGGCGGCGCTGCCGGGCCGGCGCGGCGGGGACACGGGCCTGCGGGCGTCCCTCCCGCTGCCACCGGGCCGCCCGCCGCCGGGGCCCGAGAGCGCGCACGCACCACCCGCGCCCTCCCGGGGGAAATTGCAACTCATCCGTTTTTTTTTCTTTTTCGTTTTTTTCCGCGGCACTTGGCTCCGACGTCTTTTTGTTTTGTCTGGTTTTGGAGGGCAGCGTGGGGTCCGGAAAAGCAAACACAAAACCAACCCGGAGGGGGGCGGGCGGGGGAGGAGGGGCTGCGCGGGCGGCACGAGGCCGGGCGCCGGGAGCGGGGCCCGCGCGCGCCCTCCGCCCCCGCCCCGCGCCGCGCGGCCCCGCGGGCGGCCGGCCGGCCGGGCGGTCAGCTGTTGTACTGGCAGGCGTTGAGGCCGGAGGCCGGGCCCTGCAGGCCGCCGTAGCCGAACGACGAGTGCTGCTTGGACTTGAGCCGCAGGCTGGCGAGGCTCGAGTTGCACGTGTCCCGGTAGACGCTGTAGGGCGAGGCGGGCGCGCCGTACGGGCAGGCGCCGGGGGACATGGCCGAGTTGAGCGAGGAGCCGGTGAGGTTGTTGATGTTGTTGAGGCCGGAGTTGGGCATGCCGGGCACGGCGCCCGGGCCCATGCCCGACGGCATGGTCATGGAGGAGATGGAGCTGGGCGCCGAGAACATGGACTGCGACGACAGCGGGCTCATGGAGTTGAAGAAGGTGAAGCTCTTGGTGGAGAGTGGCGCCGGCGCCAGGCTCTTGGCCGCCCAGTTGTTGTAGGAGTAGCCGGCGGCGTACACGTCCTCGTAGGGCTGCACCAGGCCGCTGAACTGCGGCACGTAGCCGCCCTTGCACAGGTCCAGCTGCTGGTTCCGCTCGCGCTTCCGCCACTTGGCCCGCCGGTTCTTGAACCAGACCTGCAGGGAGGGGCCGGACAGGGTCAGCGCTGCTGGCTGCCGGGGTCCGGACCACCCCCCTCCCTCCAAGCCCTGGCCCAGCCGCTTCCTTTCTCTCCCAATACCGCTTCTTTCCTTCCCTATGTCCTGCCTTCTCTCCATAATGGTTGCTTTCCTGTCCCCAGGAAAAATTAGTCTTTTCCTTTCCCCCCCCCATCTTTATCCTCTTTCCCAAATTAATCTCCTAACACACAGATCGTCTGTTTTAACAAATATTCGTTTTTCCCCCTTCCTTTCTCAACCAGGCTGTCGTCTGATTTCTTCCCCAAACGGATCCCTGTCTGTCTCCTAGACAGCCCACCGTTTTTTTCTTCTCCCTTGAATACAAAAAGTATTTTTCTTCCCTGGAACTGAATTATTCCTCCTCCCCCCGTTGTTCAATCTGTCTTTTATTCCTCATAGAGTTTGTTTCCATCTTTTTCGGCAATGTTTGACACGCTCATTTCTGACCCAAACGTTTATTTTCGTTTGGTCCACAGTACTCTCTGAACAACTCTCTTTTCTCTTTCAAACTCTCGTTGTCCCCCATTTTGATGCTTTTGATTCCTCCAAATAATTTTTTTTCCTTTCCAAATATCTGACCTTCACTGTTTCTCTCAACAGTTGATTATTTTCTCAAACACTCCATCTTTTGCGTCTCCCTTAAATATTTAATTTCTTCTCTGCCGCCTAAGTATATGCCAAATACGTTTCTCTACAAACGTTTAATTTCCTTTCACTTCACGCTAGTTTCTCTACCCTCCTCTCCACTTTCTCCCACAGAAGTTAGTAAAAAACCTATCCTTCTCCCCCGACTCCTGGTCCTTTCGGATCCTCACCCATCTTCCCTCTGCCCTCCCCAGCCCTGCCGCAGCCCTGAGCAGAGTTTCCCCAGCTACTTGCTAGCCCCTGTCTCTCAGCCTTCTCCGGGCTGCAGCACAACTCTGCCTGATTCCAGCCCCAGCCCACCATAAAGCCCTGGCAGGACCAGTGAGTTCAGGATTCCTGAGTGCTGTCTTCACCCCCGTCCCACCGGGCTGGCGCCTTGGCTAGGGAGGAGTGACAGCTGGGGTCAGAGCAGGAGTCCAGGTGGGACTTTGGTCTGGCTCGGGACGCGCTCCCAATATGATTAAATATTTGCGCACCGAAGAAGAAGAAATGATTCTCGTGCTGCGCTGGCAGGAAAGCCTCGCTTTTACTGGGAACAGAACGGTGAGGGTTCTGTAGGGTGGTCTGGTCCTGGTCAGAAATCTTATATCTCCAAAGGGACTCGACCTGATGGTAGGTCACTCATCCACCAGAGCTGCCCCCCCACCCACTCCGCCCAACCCCCTGACCCCAAGCCTACAGGAAAGGGAATCAGGGAAAGGACCCAGCTACTGACTGGCTGGATAGCTGGGGAGGAGTCAGGTGGCGAATTTCGGAAATTTTGGAGAAGCCGGCAAGGGAGACTGGAGTTGAGGCACCTTTGGGGCCTCTCGCGGGGCCGCCAGGAAGGACCAGCCTTTCCCTTTCGTTTTCCGGGGAAGGCGCCGCTCTGAGGTCCTCGCCGCCGGGGAGCCCTCCGCGCTGTCTAGGCGGGACCCACCCGCGTGGGCCCCGGGGCCTCGGGGTGTGGAAGGTTCCCCGGGGCCGCGTGTCTGGCCTGGGCTGCAGCAGAGCCCGAGGGTCAGGTAGGATGCGGGTCAGAGGGACCGCAGGACCGCACCGCGGAGGGTGCTCGCGGCTAAAGGGCTTGGCGGAGGGTGCTCGCGGCTAAAGGGCTTGGCGGAGGCCGGCGGGCTGGGCTCGGGGTGGGCTCCGCCGGGGGGAGGGAGGGAGCAGGTCTGAGCGGCGGCAAAGTGAACGCCTGGGCGCCGGTCTGAGCCTCCGAGGCCGCGCGCGCCCCACTCACCCGCACGCGCGGCTCCGTGAGGTTGGTCCACACGGCGATCTCCTCCCGCATGCTCATGTCGGGGTAGCGGTTCCTCTGGAACGTGGCCTCCAGCTCCTGCAGCTGCTGACTGGTGAAGTGCGTGCGCTGCCGCCGCTGCTTCTTCTTCTTGGCGGGGTCCTCCGCGCCGCCGCAGCCCGCGCCGCCCGCGCCGTCCTCCGGCCCCTTGGGCTCCCCGCCGCGCTCCTTCTCTGCAGCGGGCCGACCGGGCGCCCGTCACCTCCTGCCCGTGGGTACCCGTCCCGGCTCCACCGAACAGCCCGCCGTGGGCGCCGGCGGCCTCCCTCCCGCCAGGGCCCCGGTGCCGCCCCATTTGGGCAGAGCCCGCCGGGCGCCGGGTGGTCGGTAGTCACCTCTGGTCTGGGTGCGTGGAGCAGAGGAGCCGGGCCAGGGGCCTAGGCTCCCCGCAGGGCAGGGTCTGCTCTCCTAGCCCGGCTGAGGCTTGGGCCCAGCTGCGAATGTTGGCGGCAATGGTACGACTTCCAAGAGTCAGTCTGAATTTGAGGGAGGCCTCTGCTGTTCTGAGCTAGGGTCAGAGTTTTCTAGCCTGAAGCTAGCTGGTCCCAGGAGCGTGAGCTAGGTGGTCTGGCCTGCAGCCCTCCACCCTCTTCTCCCCGGGCTGCCTGGGAGCCCTTCTGGGCGGCAGACACCGTCCTGCTCTGGGCCTCAGCTCCAGGCCTCAAGTCCCGAGGCCCAGCCCCGGCAGCCCAGGCCGAGGGACTGTCTAGCTGACCTGGAGCTCTAGCCTCACTCTCCCTTGTAGCTACAAAGCACACGCAGTCATAGAAACACTGAAGCATAAAAAAAGAACTTCGAAGCAAAACACAGAAGCCCCAAAAAAGTTCACAGCTCAAAGCCTACACGCACAGAAAGGGCCAGAAACTCTTAAAAATAGTCAGGTAGGCACACAGAGCAGATGCAGAGCAAGAAGCCGCAAGCACACCCTCACTGAATGCAGCGCTGTGCCTGTCTGCACGCCGCCGGGAGACACAGGCACTCACTTCTCTGGGGTTTAAAAATCAATGTGCTGTTGTAGATAGCTTTTAACCCCTTCTCAGGAATGTCCTTCTGAGGTGATTTCTGAATCCCAGGGAAATACAACACTATAGTTAGATAACTTAAATCCCCCAAAGAACACTCCTGTGAATAGATTTTTTTTAAAAAAAAACTGCCCGAGAAACGCGCCATTTTGGATTGACTTTTAAAAATCTCCCGAAGAATAATGTGGCATGTAAGATATTTTAAATTCCAGAGAAATATACCTACTACAGTACTTCTTTTCTGTATCGAAAAATAGTTAACATTTAAATTTATGCTCATAGATTTGATTTTAAAAAGCAGCCTATAACGACATATTTCTCTGGGTTTTAAAAATAAAAAAAAACAGGCAAGCAAAGGCCCATGTTTAAAACTTTTGAAAACAGAAGTACAGTCCAGCGTTAACTTTTTTTTTTTAACCAAGCAAACAGAACCTCTCAGAGAAAGTCACTTAGGGATGCAAAACAGAAATAAATAGAGATTAAAAACGCGTGGAGAAGCTCTCGGCGGCGGATTAAAAAATGAACGAAGCGGAGGACCCCCCAGGCCGGGGAGTGGGGAGCCGGCCAACGCCGCCCCGTTGGGATGGCGAGTGTGGGTGCTGAGTGCGGACCCAGGAGGTGGGCCAGGCCCAGGACGGGGTCGCGGGCCGCCTGGGCCGGAAGGAAGGCTGGAGCTGGGAGAGGGCGGCATCGCGGGGAGTCAGGGCCCAGCGGCTGGAAGCCCGGCCCGCGGCCAGGCGGGCTCCGGCTCCCGGGGTTTGCGCGGGGCCGGGACCCCAGACGTAGGGGGTCTTGCCTGGAATCCCGCCGCATCCCTGGGACCGCTCTCCCTCACTGTCCTCCGTCTGTTTCCCTTTTCCTTGAGGTTGTCTCCACCTCGATGACCCCGCGTTTGCTTTTCTGACTTTTACCGCCCCCCTTCTCTTTGGGATCCCCTCTTCAATCTGTCACCCACTGCCGGTGTGTCTGTCCCTGTCCCCTTCTCTGTCTGTCCCTCTGGATACTTTTCTCTCACCACCCTTTTCGATCGATCTGCTCTTTTCATTAGGTTGATTGGCATCATGGCACCCAATTGCGAAAACCTAACTCTCCCCGGTTCTATTCACTCCTTAGCAAGAGGGGCAGCCCGCTCCTCGGGGGGGTTGTGGGTTCGTGCGTCTGCGGGTCTCGTGGCGCGTGGGGACCGCGTGGAAACGCCCCGGGAGAGCACCAGGTGTCCCCCCACAAAGCGTGCACATTTCCGCGCTCACGGACGGATGGGGAACGGGAAAGGGACAGGTCCCCACGCGGGGCGCGGCGGCCAGGCCCGGCTCCCGGCTCCGTGCGCTTACCTGGCAGCTCCGTGTCCGACGACTCGCTGGCCGAGTTCTCGAGCGGCTCCCGCGGGTCGGCGGCGCGGGCCAAGTGGAAGGCGGGCCCCATGTCGTGCGGCGGCGGCGGCTGCGGCGGCCGGAGCCCCTCGGGCAGGCGCTCCAGGCTCATGCCCCCCTTGAAGGCGTCCATGGAGGCGGGGACCGTGGCGGGCGCTCCGGGGGCCGGGGCTCGGCGCGCCCGGCCGCCCTGGCTGCGACCTGCGGGGACAAGAGCGCGGAGCCTAAGCGGCCGCCCCCCGGGGCCGCCCGCGCCCGCAGCCTCGCCGCGCCTGCCCCATGGGCCGCCCGGGGCTGCGGGGCCGGGCGGGCGGCGGCAGCAGCAGCGGCTTCTCGCGCCCGGGCGCCCGGCTCCGCGCTCCGCTCCCGCCGCTCGGGCCCCAGCCGCCCGCCCGGCCCCGGCTACAGGGCTCCCGGTCCCGGGCCGGTTTCTAAGGCTCCGGACGGCGCCGGCAGAATCTGTCTTAAAGCGACAGTGCGCACTGCCAGGTTCCAGCAGTCCCTGCGCCAGGGGTGGTGGGTGGGGTGGGCCCGGGTGGGAGGGGGCTGGGGAGGAGGGAGCGAGCGAGAGAACGAGGGAGCCAGGGAGCGCGGGCGGAATCCAGCCCCGAGCCGCCCGCGCTGCCGGCGCGCCCTCTCCGCCGCCCTCCCTCCCTCCCTCCCTCCCTCCCGGCCTCGCCCGCGCCCTCCTCCTCCTCCCAGGCACCTTCCCGCCGCCTCCGCCCCTCCCCCGCCCCCCGCGGCCTCCCCGGCCTCTCCCTCCTCCCGGTGACACACTGAGCTCTCCCTGCGCCGCACAAAAGAAACGCGTCTGGCCTGCACGTCCCGCGCGGCTGGTGCCCACCTCGGTCCCCAAAGGACTGGTTTCGCTCAGAACCCACTGCTGTCTGGGCCCCGAGGTCCCCAGCCCCCGGGCGAGAACGGCTCAGGACGAGGGACTGCTCCCCGAGCTGGAGCGCACCGAGCGGGCGCCTCGCGGGGGCAGAGCGCAGGGTCGGCCCGTCTGCTCCCAGCGGCGTCCTCGTCCAGGGGCCGCCGGCCCCTCCTTCCCGGCCTCTTCTCCCGGGACCTGCGCCCGCCCGGCTGAGTGACAGCAGCCTGTGCTCTAATGGGCCCCCGGATGCTGCCTCCTAATTAGCTTGGACCCTCTCCCCCAAGGCTGCTTCGCGGGCCCCCGCCTCTGCACCGCAGTCAATTTTCCGGGATTGGGAGAGAACGGATGGCTTCTAATCAGACGAAACGTTTCTGTTGGCTCCAGTCTGCTGGCGAGGGCAGCAGGAGACCCCACGAGCCCCGCCAAACCCCGAGGCCTCTCCTAGAGGGCTCACTCCTCTCGTTTCGCACCTTTAACCATCCGGCCAAATCCACTGGGCGGGGAGGACCTCGGCAGCCACAGGGTGGGTCTCTGCCCCCTTCAGGGCAGGTCTGTAGCCGCCTGGGGCCTCCGCTTGGGATTCCCAGAGCTGCAGGCACAGGCCTTGCAGGCCAGGAGGCCTGCGGTGGAGCTTCCCTCCTGGGCACAGGCAAAGACACTCCCCACCCTGGGAACGACCCCCTCCCTCAGTCCTCCTACTTCAGTTTGTTGAAGGATTTTGCTCAACAATTGTTAACCGGTCTGGAGACCTCAGAGTCTTGAGTAAATAGGTGACAAGCTGGGGTGACAGGGTGGGGCCCTGACCTGTTTTGCTGGACCCCAGGCTGCCCTCTGCTCCTTACCTGCAGAGGAGCAGTGCCCGGCAGGACAGTGGCCTGGGGGAGAAACACTGCCCTACTTTCCAGGCCCGGAGCGCCCCCCCCCACCCCAGCCTCTCACATCCTCATCTCCTCCTCTGCTTGGGACGGAACATGCAGCATGCAGGTTGTCCGAGTCTGGGGTGCTCTGCAAGAACTGCCTGAGTCCTCACCCTGACTCCCCATCAGAGAGTTGCCCCAGGCTGAGCTCCTTGGTGAGGATTGCAGGGGCAGGTGGAGTGTGGGACCGGGCCTGCCTCTCACCCCCTCAGCCTCACCCCAAGGAGGCTGAGGCCCTGGGGAGAAGGCACGGTTTCTTAGGGCCTGGTCCACGCTCTCTGGGTGCCCTTCAACACAGGGGAGGGCCTGAGGCTGAGGCCAGATGCATCTAGCAGTTGGGGTTGGGGAGTCTCAGATATTCCCACCCTTTTCTTCCAAAGGGATGTTTCTCTAAGTGGAGACTCCCAGGATGAAAACAGTGTTGAGGTGTGTGTGCAGGAGTGTGTGTGTGTGTGTGGGGGGGGGGCCTAGGAGGGAGACACGGTGAGATATGGTTGCTCAGCATTTGCTGCATTTGCCACCAGCCCCATCTTTTATCACAGTTCTTGGCTGCTTCTCCTTTGGAGGAGGTACCCAGACGCTATAGCATGCCGGAAGTGCCCCCTCACCTGCCACCTTGTAGTTGCTTTTACCCTGACAGGACGAGGTGCCAGCCTGCATGCCTGGGTACATACATACATACTGCATACTCACCCAGGTGTGCTGTGTACACACAGACACACATACTCCCTGCATCCACACACACACACACACACATGAGTCACATATGTGTCCACACAGCCAGGCCTCTGCTCCCAGATCGCTGCTGACATTTGGCACAAAATCTCACCGGCAGGGGAAAGGAGGGGTGTTTTAAGCATGCCCAGCATCAGGCCAAGGGGCCAGGCACAGTGCCTTTCTGGGTGGGAACATGGAGTAAATGTTCTGCCGATGGTTACCCAGGGCTGAGGGTCACAGTCCTCCGCTTCCCAGAGGGTCAGAAGAGTCAGGCCTTCCATGGATAAGAACTGTGTTGTGACTCTGCAGCTTTAGCTATTGAGTCTGAAGGGCTTGCCTCTCTCCGCGCACGGATTTAATGTAGTTATTGTTCACCTGTAGTGATTGTGTCCCTCTGGACCCAAGCCTCTGGCAGAGCTCTAGGCAGTCACAATGCTCCCTATATTTGGAAATATTAATGCGGGCTTTGCTGATGGAAAGGCCCTCAGACTATTGTGGGCCTTTATCTACATATCTCCCTAGGGCTCTGAGCCCCCGAGAGGGCTGAGACTATGGGGGCTGCCCTGGAGAAGCTATTCCGCCGCTGGTCCCAGGCAGCGCTGACTAAGGAGGGGCCCCTGGCCGGATCCTGGGTGTTGACTGGAGAAGGGACCTGGTTGCGCGCTCTCTCTTTTTCTCCAGCCACACCCTCTCCTGGCCACCGTCCCAGGCAGGCTAGGGGCTTCCTGCGCTCTCACAGGTATCTCACAGGCGAAGCAGGCCGGGAGGCAGGTCTCTTTAGGGAGGAAGTGTAGTGGCCCCGTGGCCTGGCTTTGCTGTGTGTCTTGGATAAGGTCTGACCTGCATGTACCTCAGATCTTCGTTCCCATATCTGACATGGGACAGAGCACTGCCTGCTGCTGCTTCAGCCTTCAGCCCACTTGACAATGGGGCAGGAGAAAAGGAAGGACGGGGCTCAGTGGAGTAGGAACCATGCGCCCTGCTCTTCCTCCCTCCAGGCCACACCGAGCTGGCAGTGATTTTGAGACTTTGGGCGACTTTCAGGGGCTTAGAGTCCGGGCGGGGCTGAGCAGAGAGCAGCCTGGGCTGCTGTGGGGGGTGAAGTAGTCCCTCTGAGGACTCTGCCTCAGGCTGGACTCAAAACAGACTCTGCACCCAACAATGGTTTCGCTATTTTATTTGGGAAGGGTGGTTGGAGGGTCCTCATGGAGGGCATCCTTCCACCTACTTAGGGGGGGCAGGGGTACCCTGCTACCCTGCCCTAATCTTCAAATAAGAATGAAGAGGTTTTAGGAAAAGGGAAGGAATGTGCCATGGCTTGCCCCAGGGCCATCCATGACTCTCCGGGACATTCCAGCCCTAAGCCTCTTAGGCCGAGGAGAAGTTCAAACTAGAAAACCCAGTTTGGGTAGTGCAGCCCGGACCACCTACTGCCTTCCGCCGGGTCTAAGACCCCCTCCCCAATAAAAGCTTTTATTTCTTTGAATGCAAGTAATTACTGGGTGAGGGGAGAAGAGGTACTCAGGTAGGCAATGGGGACAGTTTCACTGGATTCTTTAGGCTTCAGAGGACCGACCACAGCCCGAAGCTTCCTGTCAGTCGGGGCTCCCCAGCCTGCCTGGTGGGGAGAGAGCTGGGTGGACTGGGGCAGGATGGCTGGGTGGGGTGGCTGATGGGACCATGGAACTCAGAACGCTCTGGCAGCAGCTGGTAAGAGCCCATGGGTCTCCCTGCTCACCCCAGTGCGCTGCTCGCTACCTGATTCCCAAGAGCCTCGGAGCCAAGCGGAAGAGAAGGCTGGGAAACTGGCAGTGGCCGGTCACACAGCTGGGGTCAGCTTTTGCAGTATCACCGTCCCCTCTCCCCAGCAGCCAATTCGCCGAGAGAAGGGCACCCCGAGCCTGGCTCGAAGGTCAGCAAATGCTGCCTCTATGTCCTAGAGTCCAGGCAGCCTGGTCGCCATGTCCCAGTCCACTTCTTTCCTCTTCCCAGTAGCGATCTGGAGTCCCAAAGCAGTCCCAAGGAAGGGCAGGAGGCCAGCAAGTCCCTCCCGAGCCGCCGGCCCGCCGCTGCCCGAAGCTCTTGCCATTCCTGGGAGACCCTGCCCTCCACCGAGTGGACAGCAGCCTGGGGCTGCTTTCCTGACTCCGGTGGCTGGCAGGCCCCTGGGATGCCAAGCGAACGCCGAGCCTAAGCTTCTTAGGAAAGCGAACTGAAATCTTTTTGAATTCAGGGAATCTCTAAAGAGGAAAACCTCGGAGCCAGGATTCGGGCCTGGGGTTCCGATTTCTGCGATGCCGACCTCGGTGCTCTGGCTTTCCCGTCGCTGAATCCGCCGGGATTCAGGAGGACGGCCCGGTTCAGACCTCCAGACCCGCGTCTAGAGAAGCACCGCGGGGTCGGGAACCCCGCGTCCACAATGGCACCCGAGGGAGCGGCGGGGAGGTCTCTTTTGGAGTGTGCGATGAGCTCTTGGGGTTTCTCTTAGGGCACGGAAAGCCCGGCCCGCGCCAGGGAGGCGGCCGCGGCGCCCGATGCGCCCCGCGCTGCGGGGACGTGGGTCCTCGGCGGGCGCCCCGCGCCGGGGCTGCGGCCGGGCCCACGGCGGCGGCTGTTCCGTGGCGCGGCCGTCCCAACGAACACGCGTACGAACGAAGCGGTTTCGTTTAGGGAAAATACCCTCTTGACGCGAAGCTAAGGCCGGAGTCCCCTGGAGTGCCGAGGGGCCCTCGCTCCGGCCAGTGCCGCGCCCCCATCCCCGCTAGCAGCGGGAGCGGCGGGCGGCCCCTCGCCGCCTTCCCCGCGGAGGTTCCCGAGGCCGCGCCGCGAGGGGCGCGCTCAGGCTCTGCCCGGCGCAGGGCTGGGGCCCGCGCCTTCGAACCCGCTGCCTCGTGGGGTGCCGGGGCCGAGGCGGGGGCAGGCCCACCCGCTAGGGGAGGCGGCACGGGCGCTGTGGGCCGTGCCCGCCGCCGGGCGCAGAAAGGGGCTCTTCGGCTGCCTCGATGGCGCCCGGCGTTCCGCGCAGCGCGCCCCGTCCCTCGCCCCGGGCAGGACGCCTCGAGGGCAAACGGCGCTGAAACCGGCCACCGCCCCCCGCGCCCCAACACCGCGGAGACCCGTGCCCCTCGCCCCGTGTCTCTTACCCGCGGTGCGGCCCGTCGGCTGCGCTCTCCGCCGCCGCTCCGGCCCGGGCTCGGGTTTCGCTGCGGCCGCGCCGGCTCCGCTGCGTCTCCGGCTCCGCGCGGTCTCGCCCGCCGCTCGCTACATCCCCGCGCGCTCGGTCCGCGCCGCCGCGGCCGGGCCGCTCCTCCCGCCGCCGCCGCCCGGCGCCCGCGGGGAAGGCGGGGACAGGGCTGGGGAGGCGGGAAGAGGGGAGGGGAAGCGGGGCGCTCGCCCGGGCTAACGGGGAGGGGGCGGCGCGCAGCCCCGCAGGCGAGGGGTACAGGCCTCCCTCGGGGCGCAGAAGGGGTCCCCGGGGCTTGCGGCCGGGGCCTGAGGCTGAGGAGAGGGCTCCGTGCTTCGCGCTCGGAGGAGGGGCCCGGCCGCACGCGGATGAAGCCGAGGCGGGTGCGAGGTCTCTCCTTTGGGCTCAGTTTCCCACCTGGCACCCAGTCGGAGTCTGGTCAGAATTTCCTTGGGTCCTGCCAGGGGACAGTCAAGCTCCCGTTCTGCGTTCTGCGTGCGATTAGGCCTTCCCCCCTTTCTGCTCAGCCTGCGGGAGGGAGCTGGACTTGCATGGTGGCAGAAAGGGTCCGTGGAGCAGAGCTTGGCAGCCAGGGAGGTTTTGAGGACAGACCCTAGGCTGTGAGTGTGTGTGTTATTGGGGAGGGGCCACCATCCGACCTTTCCTGCTTAGAGGACACCCCCCCCCACCAAATCCTCCTCCCAGGGGTGGGCCGATGAGGAAAGGGGAGACCATTCCACAAGGATGCCTCTGTGACCCCTTATCCAGGGCCCCACCTGCACACCCTCTTGCAGTCGCCCTTCTGGCCGGGGCACAGGGGAGGACATGGTCAGCCTGGCCCCATCGGCCTGTCCCTGGCTGGTGGCCATTGGGAGATGGGCACGTCTTAGGGGGACTGGGTTCCACCTGCAGGAGACCGTCCTCCTGCGTTGTCCACGGACAGGAAGCCCGGGCAGGAAGCCTTTGTGGGGAAATCAAGTGGCGGCCGGAACAGGCTCTTGCTTCCTCATGGCGCCCAGTCTGAGCCCGCTGCTCCCAGTACAGTGCGATGGGACTCCAGTGTGGAGGGTCGGTGCATTAGGAACTGGCACTGCCCACGGATAGCCAGACAGCCGGACAGCCAGACAGCCAGACAGCCGGACAGCCACAGGGCTCCGGGGGCCGCGGCTTTGGCTCAAGGTGCCAGGAGATGGCAGTGCGATGGCCAGGCATCAATGTTTCGTGAGGTGCCTCCCTGGCGGCGCCTCCTTGCCTGCTTCTCCCGACAGCTGCTGCGGAGCTAGCTGGCGGGCTCAGGCTCCCTCGCAGCCCCGGGGCCACCTGGCCAGAGACACGGAGGACCCCCTCCGAACCCGGAACCGCCTCCAAACACCCAGATTTGGAAGTCTGCCCGCTCCAAGCCAGAGGCTGCAGGGCTCAGGCCCTGAGGGGTAGCCTCTGCACCCTGTCCTGAAATCAGGGGATCCCACAACTCCCCCTCTGCTCTCAGCAGAGGAACACCTTCTGGGGGGTGCATGTGGCTCCTGCACACAGGACCAAAAGGGTTAAGAACCAAGTCCTTGAGGCCTGCCATTTCAGAGCTGGCTGAAAGGCAGGCGTGGACCCTGCGCTTCAGGAATCCTATCCTCTGCTTCTCCCGCTGCCACAAGAACTGTTTTATGTGTGAAACGGGTTTGCTGGTTGGCTTGGCCCTGAGCGCTGCTAAGCTGAGAAGCTTCTGACCTGGTCTCAGGCAGCCTCCCCCCCCCCCCCCCCCCCCCCCCCCCCCGCTTCCCCAGGTGCCCAGGCCTCTTCCCACATAACAGCAACTGCTCGGCCCTTATTCTATGTGTGAGGGGGCTTTCACTCCGGCCTCTGCATTAGGAAATCACGCCGTCCTATCCCCAAACACCAGCAATTTCCCCGGGTTTGTTCCCCAGGGTAACTGGTCATGTGCATGTGATTCTTTTTTTATAAAATATTTTATCGATATTTTACAGAGAGGAAGGGAGAGGGAATAGAGAGCTAGAAACATCTATGAGAGAGAAACATCCACCAGCTGCCTCCTGCACACCCCCTACCGGAGATGTGCCCACAACCAAGGTACATGCCCTTGACCGGAATCGAACCTGGGGCCTTTCAGTCCACAGGCCGATGCTCTATCCACTGGGCTAAATGGGTTTCAGTGTGCATGTGATTCTTGACATGTGCTTATTCCCAGGCAGAACCCTTGGTACCCCAAAGCTGCCCCTGAGACCCAGTAGCCTGAGTTGGAATCTTGTCTGTGTCTTTTACTAGCTGTGTGGCCTTGGGTAAATCACATAAGCTCTCCTGGCCTTAGCTTCCCTGCCTGTAAAATGGGAAGATAGTAAGAGTGTGTAAGCACTGAGAGATCTATGAGATGTTGGAGGTGAGGGGTGTGGCCCTGCGTGAGGGTGGGCTCGCGGTGATACCTGCCAGGCAGCTTTGTTCTTTAAAACAATTTGCTCTCATTTTTGATTCCTGCTTTCTCCGGGAGCGGGGGGGGGGGGGGGGGGGGGGGGGGGGTTGGGGGGTGGGGGGGGTGGGGGTGGTGGTGGTGTCTCGATGGTTTAGTCAAATAGGAGCAGCCCCCTCCTCAGATTCAGTGATCTGCCCCTCATCTTCTGTTTAGCTACTTAGGACGTTTCAGACCAGGGAAGCTGGGCAGGCCAGCGGGGTGGGACCAGGGCCCAAAGGCCTGGAAGTTCTTGGTGAACTGAAGTGGGTCAAACCAACTTTTTGTGATCTTATTTTTGCTCCTTTCAAAAAGGATTTTTATAATTTCCTTTTAGGTTTTGACATCGTGGGGCTAATACATTCCCACTTGGAAGGCAGCAAGTGAGCTCAGGCGTCAGAAAGAGGAATGCTGAAGTTGTCTCCCAAGAACAGAAGTAACACAGTTCTGGAAGATCACTTTGGCTTCCAGGTTACTAATCAGAAAAGGTCAGCAAAATTGGCTGATACATTTGCTTTGTAATTCCTTCCAAACTGACATCCTTCCTCTAATTAGACGTTGTTCTCTCTGCTACAGCACTCTGAGATGAATTTGTACCACGAATTCACACAAACCATAATAAATGGACGCATGTCCTCAGTTGTAGTTATGCAGAAAGGCATTGTTATCAATTCTTCCAGCAGCATTTAAAAAAAAAATCCAGTAAAAGTAGGGAGGGAGGTTGTCCTTTCCCTTTATAGTTTTTATTGCAATAGTATGGAAATCTATTTGTGTAATGATTGATTAAAACCTGTTACCCCATCCCTTGTAAGCTTGATAGCAGAGCCTGCAGCCTCTCTTGCCAACCATAGGACCCTGTCTAGGGTTGGCAAAGGGACTTGGTGTAACTCACATGCCCCCCTGCTGGCCCTCACCTTGTGGGGAAGAGGGACTCAGGGCTACGGTTGGCTGGCAGGGCTAGAGTCACAGGCTCCAGCCCCGGAAGGGTGAAAGGGGGAGCTTCAGGCTGAAACCGGTTTTGCTCAATGAATAGAGCGTCGGCTTGGGAACTGAAGGGTCCCAGGTTCGATTCCGGTCAAGGGCATGTACCTTGGTTACGGGCATATCCCCAATAGGGGGTGTGCAAGAGGCAGCTGATTGATGACTCTCTCTCATCAATGTTTCTAACTCTCTATCTCTCTCCCTTCCTCTCTGTACAAAATCAATAAAATACATTAAAAAAAAAAGAAAGAAAGAAAGGGGGAGCTTCACCCCTCTTAGGAATACTCGCTGCACCTCCTCAGGAATACTGGCTGCTGCCCTGGAGATAGGTCTGAGAGCTGCAGAGAAGTCCCTGCCCTGTGACGGTTCTCAGAACAACAGGTCCTGAAGGTGTTGGCAGAGAGGCCCCTTCTCCCAGGGACAGCACTGGGACAGGTGGGAGAGGCAGAGAATGGGGCAGAGGAAGGTGGCGGACTAAGTGGGAACCAGACACTACGGGGCTTCATAATCCTGGTTAGGAGGGTGGGACCTTGTCCCGAAGGCAAAGAGGAGGAGGCGAAGGGTTTAAGCCGCGAGGGATCTGCTCATCTGAGTATTTTAGGAAGAGCCTCCCTGCCTGGACAGTGGAGGATGGATCTGAGGAGGTGAGAGAGGAGCAGATGGTTGTGACATCATTCGCTCAGCCACTGCACCCACCCTTTGCTTTGTGAGTGCATCCCTCCGCCATGAGCACAGGAGGCCACAGTTTGGCCTGGGAAACATGAAAGTGAGAAATTACGGCCCCTGCCTTTCTAGAGATGCCCTGCAGAGAGCCTCAGTTTACCCTCCGGTGAGCCTGGTGTGTGTCTCCCCATCCTCTCAGGTTCTTTGGCGGGTGTCTTCCGGATGTCTGCTTGCTGTGCGGGGAGACAGGGTGCTCAGAGCCTGGAGAAGCACAGCTGCTCCCGCAGACAGACAGTTTGGGGAGCCAGTGCAGTGAACAGCCCCGTCGGAAGCTTTTAAAATAATTGCCCCTGCCTGCTCTGGCTGCCTGGCTGACAGCAGCCTATTAGCCCTGAGTTGGAAATTCTGAATTGTTTCATGACAATTGAGAACAAAATTGGAGGCCGGGAGGGAGCTGCCCATGAAATATTGATGTTTCCTTGGTGTCGTGCGTGGCGATTCCCCCAGCAGGGAACCCTGGGTGTGCAGGGCCGGTGGCCGCCCGGGGACTGTGGTTTCTCGGGGCCCTCGCTGGCTGCCCTGCAGGACGGCGTGTTCCTGGGCAGAGTGCGAGGAGGGTTTGGGGACCCGCACCTCTCGTGCCTCACTCCACGCTGTGCTCTCCGCACTCCAGCCTCCAGCAGGACTGAGCCGGACAGACTGGGGGATTGGGATGTGTGTTCACATTTGGCTCAGGTTCTTTGTGGCACTCAGGGCCGCTCTGGAGTCACGCTGGGTGCGAACCCCAGCTCTGCCCCCTGTCATCGTGAACCTCGTGCTCTCAGCTGCTCCAATGGGGGTGGGGTGCCGAGAGTCCCTACCTCCCCTCTGCCTTGGTGCCCAGATGCGCCGGGCCTGGCCTCCGCCACAGGAGCAGCCCGTGGTAGGTCCTGGGCCAGCTCAGGGCATCCCCAGGGCTTCGAGGTCCCTTCTGCTCTGCGGAGCGCTTTGTGTTTCCCCTTCTCTGCAAATCCTAAATAAACGCCAGTGCTGGGAAAGTGTGCTGGCCTGGGAGTCACCTCTGCTGGGTGAGGTGCCTGGGAGTCTTGGGACCCCACATCGCCCGCCCGGGGCTCTGGCCGTGGAGATGAGGATCTGCCATGGCTGGAAGCTGGTGGGTGATGGCTGGCTGGCTGGCCGCCTTCAGAACCTGCCCTGGACAGCAGGAAAGGGACCCTGCTACGTGAGTCTTTCACTTGCTAGCCATAGTGAGTAGCTTACTTTTCTGATCCTGGGAGGTGGCATTTACCCATTTTACAGATGAGGAGAATGGAGATGGTACTTCATTCATTCCTTTAACAGGCAGTTACCAAGCATTCACTCTCTGTGCTGGCCCTGGGTGGGGTGCCAGGGGCTCAAGGATGATGGCCAGTTCTAGGGCAATCCTCCATGAGGGACTGGATCTAAAGAGGATGCACATTTTTAAAAAATAAATCTTTATTGTTCATATTATTACAAATGTTCCTCATTTCCTCTCCCCTCCATTGCTCCCCTCCACCAGGTTCCCACTCCACCCTCTGCCCTTTCCCCACTCCCCATTGTCCTCATCCATAGGTGCACAGTTTGTGTTCAGTCTCTTCCTGCACCCCCCACTCCCCTTTCCCCCGAGAATCATCAGCTCACTCCCCTTCCATACCTCTGATTCTATTATATTCACCAGTTAATATTGTTCATCAGATTTTTTAATTCCCTTGGTTTTCAGATTCACTTGTTGATAGTTACGTATTTGTTGTTTATAATTTTTATCTTTATTTTCTTCCTCTTCATAAAGAATCCCTTTCAGCAATTCATATAATTCTGGTTTGGCGGTGATGAACTCTTTTAGCTTTTTATTTTATTTTATTAGTGAAGTTCTTTATCTGGCCTTCGATTCTGAGTGATAGCTTTGCTGGATAGAGTATTTTTGGCTGTAGGTTCTTGCTATTCATCACCTTGAATATTTCTTGCCATTCCCATCTGGCCTGCATGGTTGAGAAATCAGCTGACAATCGTATAGGTGCTCCTTTATAGGTAACTACCTGCTTTTCTCTTGCTGCTTTTAATATTTTCTCTTTGTCTTTTCCTCTTGGAATCTTAATTATGATATGTCCTGGTGTGGTCCTCTTTGGATTCCTTTTGTTTGGGGTTCTGTGCGCTTCCTGGACTTGTAAGTCTAATTCTTTCACCAGGTGGGGGAAGTTTTCTGTCACTATTTCTTACAGTATTCTTTCGGTATCTTGCTCTCTCTCTCTTCTTCTGGGACCCCCATAATTCTGATGTTGGTTTGCTTGAAGTTGTCCCAGAGGTTTCTTACATTATCTTCAATTTTCTGGATTCTCTTGTCTTCTTGCTTCTGCGGAGGAGTGTCTTCTGGCACTTTATGTTCCAAATCTTTGACTTGATTCTTGCGATCTTCCATTCTGTTTTTAGGACTCTGTATAATATTTTTTTTTATTTCAGACAATGTATTCTTTATTTCTAGTTGATCCCTTATTCTTTCTAGTTGATCCATTTTCATATCCTCATAAGTCTCATTTAGTTTATCGGCCTTTTCTAGGAAATTCTTGAAAAACCTTATAAGCGTGGTTTTGAACTCTATATCCAGTCACTTTTTGTCCTCTATTTCTTTTGTTTGTGATCTGTTTTCTTGTTTCAGCGTTTTCAAAGCTTCCCTGAGTTGGTAGCCTTAAAAGTCTCTGTGTTCAGCTTGGATGGGGCAGAGTTTCAGGGGGGAGCCTAGAGCCTTGGCTTCCATCAGCCCCGCCCTATGAGACTCCTGAGTCTCAGTGATCCTCAGTGTTCTTCGGTACTTGCTGCAAGCACCTGAGAGAAAGGTGCCCTCAAGTTTTGCCTGCTACCAAACAGTCTAGGCTCTCCCCCAATGAGCTCAGAACTGGGGTTCAGTTCTGTTGGAAGTGCGGTTGGAAGTGGGGTTCAGACCAGTCTGGGGCTTTTGTCTCCTTCCCTCTAGGGCAATCTAGCAGCAGAGTCAACAGTCTGTCCTATGCGCGTAATGTGCACGCCTCTGGGACTGCCTTTCATCACTCCCCTGAGTTTCTGCCCAGACTCCCTCCTTATGTGTCTGGGTCCCCAGGGTCTCGCCCAGAACTGGGGTTCAGTGCTGTCAGAACTGGGGTTCAGCACAGTCCAGAGCTTTTATCTCCTTCCCGCTAGGGAACGCCAGCCAGGCACTCAGCCTCCCCCTCCTCTCCAGCTCTGTCCTCTCTGTGTGCGCAACGTGTCTCCGTATCTTAGGCTTTTACAGCTCCTCTGACTTTCCTTCTGGTTTTCTCTTTCCTTCTAGTTGCAGAATTTCCAGTCGACTTTCCTGTAGTTCTGGGTAATGTCCATTTTGTATTTTAGTTGTATTTTATTGAAATTGTTGTGTGAGGCTGCAGTTAGGTGTTTACCTATGCCGCCATCTTGGTTTCTCCCCAAGAGGATGCACATTTTAAAAGTGGGGCAGGTTAGGAGATGTGGGCGACAGAACAGGGGCAGCAAACGTAACCTGGGGGTCGGGGCAGACTTCCCGGAGGAGGGGACCTTCCCCTGAGCTGTGGGGATGGCAGGAGTTTGCCCTGTCGCTGGGGTGGGGACAGCATCAGGACCAAGGCAGTGAAGTCCAGTGTGATGTTCTTGTTCTTGGAGATGGAGCACCCCCTCCCACCGTGTGCTCCTCCCTTGACGCCGTGGGGAGCACCCTGAAGAGGGATGAGGGGCCCTGCAGCTCCCAGGCTGGCCTCCTCACCCCTGGGCCTCTCTGGGTTTCATAGTCTTCACCTGAGATACAAGGAGTTAGATTACTCCTAGCGGCAGGGCGTGTTTCTCAAACGGAACTTTATCAGGACCCCTACGTCGTTAAATGCAGAGCCACTGTGGCTGAGGATGCAGATGGGAGCTCATCTGCCCTTCCCCCACATCCCTTTTTGTCTTATAAGCGCCCTGAGGAGCCAGGGCTCCCCGGGCCCCAGTGTGAAAGCTGCAGGGTAAGGAGCGTCTCTGAGGTTGTCCAGCCCCAGTCCCCAAGGGCTGGACAAAGTGTCCCCTTCCATCCGATGGCTTGCTGCTGCTTGTTCTTTTTTTACGCTTCTGGATACCATTTGTGATTCAAGTTCACAAGCATGTGATACGTAGCCACTGGGTGCATGTGCAGGGGCTGAGGATTTCTGAGCGCCAGCTGCACGCTGGGTCTATGCCGGCTCTTTGCATCAGGCCATTTCCTCATCACAACCAGCTGCCAGCCCATTGTACGGATGAGGGAGAGGAGAGCATAGGTTAAGCACCAGGTTGTGCCAGGCCTTGGCTGATACCTTCCTGTGCTTTAGCTCCTTTAGTTCTCAGTGCGAACCTGTAAAGTGGTCGCCAGTCCCATCCCCAAGGGTCTAAGAAGTACAGGTCCAGAGAGGTGCAGTCGGCCGGGGCCCCTGGCCCTGTGTCTGCCAGGGCCTCTCCCTCTGTCCTGGGCCTGCTTTGTGATGAGCTGCCTCCCCTGTTCCCACTGTGCATGGAGGGAAACTGAGGCTCAGAGACTCCCTCCCTCCGAACATCTCCACCCTCCGGGGCCTCCCTCTGGCACAGCCTCCAGCTGTCTGCTCCCTGGCATTGACTATGAAGTCAGAGTCTGGCAGTGTATCCGCCCATCCGGCAGCTTTGATCAGGGCACACTGACCTTGGCTGGCTGGGCCCTGGGCGGCACCATCCCGAGGAGTTCAGGACACATGGAGACCAGATCGGGGGGTGCTGGTGAGCCAGTGATGGTTGCTCCTGCCTCCCTATCCTCTCCTCCTCACCCTCAGCCCCACACCACAAAGCTCGAGTCCTCACAGGTTCCCCTGCCTCCCTTATCCACGGTGTGACTGCTGACAGTGCCCGCAGGGGATCCTGGCCCTGGAGGGAAGGTGTGACTGGGGTCACAGGGTGGAGGGAGGCTGGACGTTGGGTGGACGAGAGACTCCCACCCTGGTGTACCTGCAGGGGGGCCTCGGGCCGCAGAGGAAAGGGGCTCCCACGGGCCTCCGGGCAAAGCTTGTCTGTGCACAGAGCCCAGATCCCTGCCGAGTAGACAAACACAGGGTGAGGGGACGAGTCTTGACAAATGTTTGCCGAGTCCCTGGCTGGCTTGGGAGTCAGGAGCCAGCTTGTTTGGCAGAACAAAGGGGAGAGCAGCCTGCAGAGGGCCGTCAGCAGCCAGGAAGGAGGAGCAGCGAAGGCTCCAGGGCCCTGTCCTAGGCTCGCGGCCTCTGTGGAAGGCTTCCCCATCCTCTCCATGTGCTTGGGACCGGCTGGCCGAGGGCCTGGGCCTTGAGCCTCATCTCCCTGGGAACCCTTGGGTGCTGGGTCATCTGAAGGGCCCGGGAGGCTGCAGGGTTAGTGTGACCAGTATACGTCAAGGTCCCTCTCTCTGCAGGAACAAGGACGTTTGGCTCCAGTCAACAGCGGCAAAGCTTCCGAAGAGGCAGAGCTGCTGGCATGGACCCTGGGACCTGTGGCACCTGGATATACCCAGAGCAACCCCCTCCACCCAAGGGTGCAAGGTGACCTCCCTGTCTCCGCCTACAGCCCAGACAGACATGGCCCCCGCTTCTACTTGGGAAGTGGACAGAGAAGAGGTGGAGGATGGCAGGGCGAGACACGTCCCCTCCTTGGGCCTCAGTTTCCTCAGTCTGCAAGGTGGGGAAGAAGGGACCTGGACAGGAGCTGAGCGCACATATGGGGGAACCGCTTCATGGGGAGGGGGCCGCCCAGAAGGCTGGTGGCTCCCCCTGTCTGGGGGATAGAGAAATGCAGGGCTCTGGCTTACGTGGAGCTGGGTTCTGGGCCCATGTGCCTGGGTTCTCCTCCTGTTTTGCTCCCCACTCTCTGGTCAGCCCGGAGTGGGGCTGGGTGGTGGGAGCCTGGGTCGAGGAAAGCAAGGTTCCCTCCCCCACCTCTTTGTGCCGGTGTGGATGGGTTGACCAGTGCTCCTGAGGTTATCTCTTGAGTACAGTGTCCATCTTCTATCCCGATTTAATTTTTATTTTAGTTTTATTATATGTAATTTTTAAAAAAAGCCATCTCAAATATGGGGTGGATAGAACAGCGACAGAATTATATGCACACTTTCTACCCCTGTCAGTTTCCTGGAAATGGTTCTGTAGTCATGTAAGATGTAATCCTTGGGAGAAACCGGGGAAAGGTGCTGAGGCCTGTCTGTACTATCTTAGCAACTTCCTGTCCATCTATATTATTTCAAAATCAAATGTTAAAATAAAGAAGTCAGATTGGGGTTCCGCTTGGGGGTGGGGAGCATGTCTTCACAAAGAACAATAGGAGCGTTGGGGGGCCCTTGGAAAGGAAGGAGAGTGAGGGGCCGGGGCGGTTGCCGGGGCGAGGAGCTGGGAGCGTGTTCTGAATGAGTTGTATGGGAGCCCCTGCAGGGCTGTGGCCGATGGGATGGATCTGGGCGGGGGGAGGGGGTGCATTGCCGCTGGGATGAGCTGTGCCAGGGAGGAGCAGGCATCCCAGTAGCCAAGGCTGTAGGTGTTGTCCGAGCCCAGGAGAGGCAGGTGCCCGGACCACCCAGCCGCAGGCGGCTGCTCTGGGGCCTGCCTGTGCATCTCGGAGTCGGCTTTTTGTCGCCGCTGAGGAGCGGGCTGAGAAGCAGGTCTGCTGGAGGAGGCACAGGCAGGGGTACCGTGATCTGGCCACACGCATGTCCTGGAGGGCGTGGTCTTTGGTTCCACACCGCTGACACCCCGGACAGACCCCTGGGCATCCCCACAGCGGCGGGCTCGGCACCTGCTCCCCTGTCTCCTCTCCGGGATCCCCCTACCTGTCACCCTCCACTGCGGGCCAAGTAAGCGCCAACCTTTCGGAACTTGCGGACCACCAGTGGTCTGCGGGCCACTGGTTGGCGACCGCTGACTGCGCTGATGTTGCCGTCTTGCCCCGCACCCCTTACCTGCCCTGGATCCCAGGTGCAGCACCCTCAGCACCGGGCAGGGGCGCGCAGCCTCCACTCATTGCTGATTGGATGCCTGGCCACTGATTCCTCTCACCCTCCGCTGCCCTCTCAGCCCCTCCCAGGGCTCACCAGCTACCCACCACCAGCCATCACTTGACTGCAGGGAACGGCCCCCTGCCCGTCTTCCTTTTGGCCAACGCCTACTCACTCTGCCAGGCCCAGCCAGAAACCCCTCTTCTGAGCAGCTCCTGCAGCCGCCTCCTCTGGCCACGCCTGCATCTACAGTCCCACTCCTTTGGCACAATCCCCAGGCGCTGCATTTAGGTTTATTTTGGCCGCAGACCATGGGGCTCCTTGGGGACTAGTATCATGTCCTTATTTTTCTTTTAAAATATATATCTTATTGATTTCAGGGAGGAAGGGAGAGGGAGAGAGAGACAGAAACATCCATGATGTGAGAGAATCATTGACGGGCAGCCTCTTGTACACCCCCTACTGGGGATCGAGCCCGCAACACAGGCATGTGCCCTTGGCCGGAATGGAACCTGGGACCTTTCAGTCCACAGGCTGACACTCTATCCATTGAGCCAGACCAACTAGGGCCCATGTCTTTCTTCATGTCTGTTACTGCCCTTCCCCTCATGCACAGGGGCCCAGGCTAGGAGCCCAGGAAGGCCTGCCACGCAGCGGGGCTGGGGAGAGGACCACCATCATGCAGGTGAGGCTGGCACCAGCCAGTCTGGAAAAATGAGCAGCGAATACTGGCATCTCAGGTCCTTTTGCTGCTGGGATGCCCAGTCACCAATATGAAAACTTCCCATTTGCTTTTTATTTTATTTTATTTTATTTTTATTTATTTTTAATTTAAAAAAAAATACATTTTATTGAATTTTTACAGAGAGGAAGGGAGAGGGAGAGAGAGTTAGAAACATCGATGAGAGAGAAACATCGACCAGCTGCCTCCTGCACACCCCCACCTGGGGATGTGCCCTTGACTGGAATCGAATCCGGGACTTTTCAATCCGCAGGCCGACGCTCTATCCACTGAGCCACACCGGTTTGGGCAAAACTTCCCATGTGCTATGCTCCTTCCGTGTGTCCCATTAGGCAAGGGTAGGGACTGTTTGCATGGGTCATTTTCCACATGAGAAAACCGAGGCCCAGAGGATGTTCCTGCCCGGGCAGCAAGGAGAAGCTGGGATTCAGACCTAGGTTGCTTGGTGGAAGAGCTCCCATATGCTCTTGATCATTATATAAACCTGGCATGGTTTTTTGGGGGGAGGTTGTATAGTCCCAGCCTTAGCCCCCAGGAGGCTACCATGGCCCCAAGCCCAGCAGGCAGCATCAGGCTATACGGGGGAGGGAGCCCAGAGACACCCTGCCACGTCGGTGGGTTTTGGGACAAGGGGTCCAGCGTGCCTTGATGGGGGCTGCTTATTGGTCGCAGGAGACCCCCAGGCCCGGCCCTGATTTTGTGTCCCTGCAGCCCCGTCAGGGCTGCCGGGAGCCCCTGCCTGGCCCTGCAGACGCCGAGCTCAGGAATTCCTCGCCCGCCCGGGTCTGGGTGTCTGAGGGTCAGCCGCCTGGACGGGGAGGGGAACAGGGTTATCTCGATCTCCAGATGAGGTGTGTCTGCGCGTGGAGGCGCTGGGGAGGCTCTCTGCCTTGGATCTTGCTCGCTCTCTCCTTCCGGCCCCTGATAAAGAGTCCCAAACACAGGGCCGTAAAGGTGGCCATAAACACAGAAGAAACGCTGGCGCAGCTGGCTTATCAAAGCCCATCTCGGACACCAGCCAGGTCTCCCTACTTCAAGTTTATTTCTCCTCTGCTTTCTCTCAGAAGGTGTCTCGTAAACAGCGAAGAGGGTCATTTATACACGTCTCTGCCTCTCCCCCCCGGCACAGGCGCTGCCGCTTGCTCTTCCCGGTCCTGCGCCCAGAGATGGCCAGGAGGTGGTGCCGGCAGAGAAGTGGCAGCGGAGGGCTCCAGCATCCCCACGTAGGGGCGAGGCTCCTCACGCGAGTGATGTGACATCTTTGACCCGGACTCCCGTGACACCGAGGGCAGCAGGGGCTCCTGGCCACGGGCTGGCCGTGGCGGCTGACCCTCGTCTGGAGGCGATCCTTGGCCAGAGCTGAAAGGACGGTGCAGAGTGCCTTGCTCCAGGCTCTCCTGAGTTCCTGAAGTCTCCCAGCCAGACTGAGGCGGGACCGGGAGCGGCGGGCATCTGTGCCTCCTCATCGGGGTGGAGGAAGCACCAATCACACCAGCAGCAGCCCCTTCTCCGCCTGGAGCCCGTTTCAGGCTGCGAGGGGCTGCCAGGGCCCCGGCTGTCTGATCCTTGCGGCGACTCTGGGAGGAGGATAGCGTTTTCATTTTTCGGATCAGGGAGTGGGTGCTCCCAGCGGCAGGCTGGGGGCTCTGCTGACGACAACACAGCTGTGTTCTCTCTTTGCCCCTTCCGTTCCTCACAGAGCGTCCCCTCATTCAATTTCAAGAGAAGTTCACGGGAGATCATCTAAACACAGCCCTCCGCTTCCCAGACCTCCCGCCCCGGCCTCTCGGCCTGTCAAGCTTCCAGCCTCACAGCCACGCGATGAAGCAGGGTGAGGTAGGCCCGGGCCTTCTCCCTTCTCCCCTGGGGTGATCTGGTTCCTGCCAAATGGTGAGGGGCATTGGGGACTCTGGGGCATGGCTGAGAGGGCCCCAGATTCCGAAAGTGGGTGGTGGAGGGGGTAGTCCGAGCAGGTGTGGGAGGGGCCCTGGCCGTGGGAGTGAGAATCCTGCTGGCGTTCCTGTCTTCCTGGCAGCAGCCCAGGGCTCAGCGTGCCTAACGCATGCGCTCGGGAAATGCTAATCGCACAAATTAGCCCAGCCTGGCAGGGCCCAGGGAGCTGCACCTGCCTTGACCAGAGAGGCTTTCTTTCTGTTTGTCTCTTTCTGTGGAAACGTGTCTTTGCATTATCACAGATCTGTGCATTATGGTGTATCTGTTTAGAACACCCCGCCTCTGTCCCAGTCAGGTTAGAGTTTTCCTGCACTGGCTGCTCCTCAGATCAGCAGGACTCGGGGGAGGAAGGTGTGGCTGCTCCCTGTCCGTGTCTCACCCGGGAGCACCCTGCCTCTGTGCATTTGCTGGTTATCACTTTCTGGAGCTGTGTCTGTCGTCTGAGTTGATACATAAACAGCTGTCCACAAACAGGCACTCCCCGTTTCAGGAGAGAAGGTACCCCCCGCTGTTCGGGAGGGAACAGGCCTCCTAGGCTGGGTGGCTCTGCTGGGTGGCACCGAGGGCCGGTGGCAGAGCCGGGGTAACAGTCCTGACCTCAGTGTCACTTCTTGTCCCCGGGTCTTGCTCTTTCCTGGGCCATCGTAGAATCCTGGCAAGTTTGGGGTGGGGGAGGTGGTGGTGGTGCAGTCCCTGCCTCTGCCCTGGGAGGCTTACCATGACATAATGAAAAGCAAGTTGCGTGTTCGGGGGACTGGCAGCGTGAAGCTGCCGCGGTGGAGACCCCGGGAGGCCACGTGGGGTGGCCCCCTGTCTGCCTGGTGCCTGTAATATATGTGAGTTATCTCCGCCGACGAGCCCTGATGCACCAACCGGGCTAGAGTAAACCTCAGCTGGAAGACAAATACAATCGACACTGGGCTTGAGTGGTTCAAAGGTTATTGGTGCAAAACTGTCGACTTTGTTTAGCCGAGGGGCAGTATTTATGACGAGCGAAACGGCAGCGCCATCCATAACGCGCGGCCGCGGGGCTGACGGCGGGCTGAGACAGCCTGTGTACACAGAGCCCGGGTTCAGCTTCTCTGCCGGGAAATGCGGAGGCAATCCGGTGCTCGGCCAAGTTGCTTTATGGGCTCTGGCTGAGGTCCGGTGTCATCATCTGGGGCATCCGGTAACCTTGCTGGAGAGGGACAGACCCCTCCGGGCAGTCCTCTCCTGGGTGTGTGCGCGGGTCTGCTGGGCCAAGAGGGGCTCTTGGAAGGACCTAACCCGTGGGTTTCACTTTGACCCCTAAGTTCAGGCTCACGTACTCAGGAGCAGCAACTCTGAGTCTCTGTGTCCGGGGCCCGGATAACATCCAGTTGGCTGTGGTGGCTGACCCTCACCCGGAGGCCATCCTTGGCCAGAGCTGAAAGGACTTTGGAGAATGCCTTGCTCCAGGCTCTCCTAAGTTCCTGAGGTCTCCCAGCAAGACTGAGGCGGGACCAGGAGCGGTGGGCATCTCTGCCTCTCATCTGGGTGAAGGAAGCACCAACTGCTACCCTCTCAGCCATGCCCCAGAGTCCCCAATGCCCCTCACCCATGGCCAGGAGCCCCTGGATGGTTAGTTTTGGAGAAAGGGACTGTGGGTGAGCATGGCATGAAGAGATACCTGTGTCTGCGATGCTACACAGGCAGGCACTGCAGACACTGCAGACACAAAGTTCCCTTGGAAAGAAATTATCCTGGGAATGAGCAAACTGCATGTGGATGGAGCCGTGTCCAGAGCTGGCGGAGCTACGTGTGTGTGGCCTTCTGGAAAAGAGGAGGCAGCCCGTGCCCAGGACCCTTACGTGCTTCTCACGTGGCCCATTTATTCCGCTGCTGGGAGTCCGTTCTGAGGGGGTGGTCATGGACGGGGTGAGCGTGCATGCGGTGTCTTAGATGTTCCCTGCGGCGTCACTCATCACAGCACAAAGGGGATGCTATTTCATTAATTATGGCGTGTTTACACAATGGAATATAGTACATTGCTTCCAATTGATGTAATAGGTTTCCAAAGAGTTACCAAGAATTTTTAATGA
Source organism: Nyctalus aviator (assembly GCA_036971965.1). Taxonomy (NCBI): domain Eukaryota; kingdom Metazoa; phylum Chordata; class Mammalia; order Chiroptera; family Vespertilionidae; genus Nyctalus; species Nyctalus aviator. The sequence continues at coordinate 66,851,165 of CM072927.1, forward strand.
TTTGTCAAAATAATTCCAAGTAGCGGGAGGGAACATTTTACAATGGACTGTAAAGTGTGTTTTCTGTTGGTAAAACAATCAGCAGAGAAGGGAAACACACCAGAATGCAAGTGGAGGTTAGCTCAGGTGATTTTTAAAACTCTCTTACCTCCTCAAGGGATGTGTCTTACGTTTCTACGAAAGGTTATGCATTGATTTGTGTCCCCAGGGACAGTTGCCGAGAGAATGAACAAGATCCCAAGTTTTCACCCCTTTGGCAGCCCCTGCCCTTCTCCAGGCCTCCGCTTCCCTGCACGCGGAAGGGCTGCTGACTGGAGTCCTGGGCTGGGAGGAGTGGCCCACGGGGCGGCTGTGGCAGCCTGCCCGTGGTCGCTGTGTCCTAGGTCTGACGGGTCACCTAATTTTAGCGCCTGCGGGGGCAGCTGCCGAAGTGTGGCCCCAGTTGCCAGGCAGATGGTCAGGGTGGTGCCGGCCGTGTTGGCAGCTTCTCTGCCAGGCTGGTGAGGTCAGAGCACAGCTTGAGACCTGGGCTAGGTCAGTCAGAGTCACAGGGGACTCTCAGGTGTCCGCGGCACAGGACCGCGCCACCTTTGCTTCGGAAGAAACCCACTAGCCAGGACCCCTGGGCTGAGAGGAGGGGAAGGGGACCCCGTGGAGGGGGGAGGGAGGAGAAAGGGCCCCACGTGCTGAGAAGCCAGTTCTCTGGAATTCCGGAGGCCAGCCTGCCATCAGGGGTTTCCAGTGCATGGGTGGGAATTGTCGGTCGGTCCAACGCCATCTGTCAGTTGGGACTTGCGTGGAGACACGAACATTGCCCCCAAAGGTCTTGGCTCAGGGCCTCTTCTTAGAGCAGGCAGCTGTGGCACTGTGACCTTAACCAGAATAGCTGGGAGCGTGGGGTCTCTGGGGTGTGAACTTGAAAATATCTCTGCCAGGAAGAAAGTTCAAGGGCAGAGGGAGAGCAGGGCTCAGTGGATGAGGGAAGATGGGGCTGCCATGACCAGCCTGGTCTTGTGCCACCTGCTTTGTAAGTCAGGCCATCTTTCTAAACCTAGCTCTGATCTGTCACTCTTCCTCTGACTGGGTTCTGAAGAAAGCCCAGACCCCTGAGTATGACTTTCAAGGCCTTCTCCCAACTTGGTCTCAACTTATTTTTCTGCTTTTATGCCCACACCCTTCCTGCTTTACTTAAGTAAACCATGTATGTCCCTTCTCTAGCCTCGAACACACTACACGTCCTCAGTTCCTGCGGGCTGCAATGCTCTTATTTTACTCTGCCTCATTTAATTACTAGTTATTTATAGAACACCTGCTGTGGGCTGGGGTAGGGTCCTATCCAATCCTCAAAACCCAAACGTATTGCCGAAACCAGTTTGGCTCAGTGGATAGAGCGTCGGCCTGCGGACTGAAGGGTCCCGGGTTCGATTCCGATCAAGGGCATGTACCTTGGTTGCGGCCATGTCCCCAGTGGGGGGTGTGCAAGAGGCAGCTGATCGATGACTCTCTCTCATCGATGTTTCTAGCTCTCTATCTCTCTCCCTTCCTCTCTGTACAAAATCAACAAAAATATTAAAACAAACAAACAAATAAACAACCCCCCCTCCCCCAAACGTCGTATGGCCTGATATACCTTCACCAGCGTGACCTCTCAGGCCACTCTCTCACCACCGATGAGGATGTCGTGGGTCCTGTATTCTCAGAGGGCTGTGTCCACTTTCCCCGCGGGGCCTGGGTAATGTTCCTCCGTAAAGTATGCCTGGCACGAGGCATACTTCTCTGTAAATAGTTGTTGGGTGTTGTCACACAGAGAGGAGTCATTAGGGAATGCCAACAAAGCAAGTGGGAGGACCTATTCCCTGGAGGTGATGATAGCAAATAGCGTCAGCTTACACTTACCAAGCACGCACCGTGTGCCAGGCACCGAGCTGAGCGCTTCCCGTGTGTGAGCCCACCGAGTCCTCCTACAACACGTGAGATAGAAGTGGTTACCCTTTCCTGCGACCGACTTGCACAGAGAGGGCAAGTCGCTTGTTCAGGATCACACAGCAAGTAAGCAAGATGAGGTGGGGTTAGACCCGGTTAGTGGACAGAGGGGGAGGTGAGAGAGCTGCAGGCCTCACGTGCTGAAAAGTCGGTTCTCGGGAATCCCGGAAGCCAGCCTGTCCTGAGGGGTGTCCAGTGTATGGCTGGAACGTGTCTGTCAGTCCAGTGTCGTCTGTCAGTTGGCGACTTGCATGGAGACAGGGACATCCCGCTTGCACATTGTTGCTTCTTTCTTCCCAGGCCTGGAAGAACTGTTTGCCCGCTGGTAAGTGAAGGGCAGCTCCATATCTGTTGGGTCCTGGTGCGGATGGCTGTTGGCAACCTGGTATGGATGCATGGATGGTGGGGGAGGTTTTTCTGTCTCCTTCCCTCTCCCCCACTGTCTTGCGTGTAGGGGACAGGAGCGCTTTCTTCTCTGCCTGCCCTTCAGCAAATGACATTCCTCGTCTATACATTTATGCAGCTCCTACTGCCTGTCAGGCTTCTGCTAGGCACGGGGGTGGGGGGGTAGAGCAGTCCCTGCCCCCATGGAACATGGTTAGGTCAACTGGCATGGCTTTCATGTCCAGTCCTCCACCGCAGGCACCCGTCCCAGGTGGTGCCCACCCCTACTTGTATTTACCTTGAGCCCTGGGATGGCCTAGGGCATTTCTGAGGACACCACACCATCCTCATCTTCTCTCTGTCCAGGCTTCTGTCTGGATGGTGTCTGGACAGACTGACTGGGAGGTTGGACTTCTCGCTTGGTGACGTACTCAGCATTAACCATCCGGAGAACACATTCTAATACTATGGCGGAGGGCACAGCGGGTGCCGGCAATTCTTTAGCGCGTTAGCCTGGGGAGCTGGGAGCATGTTGGAGAGAGGAGGGACCTTTCTGGTCTTTGAGACCAGCCATTAGCTTCTGTGCCCAGTCCTCCATACCCGCTCCCTGACTCGAGCCAGAGTGGGGATGCTTAGATGAAGGAGTTGGCAGTGGCTGTGGACGAGGGCAGCTATGACAAAGTACCACACACGGGTTGGCTTAACACAACAGAATTTCATTCTCTCCCAGTGCAGGAGGCCTAATTCTCTCCGAAGTTAGGGTGTCGCCAGGGATGGCTCATTATAGCGGCTTTGAGGGAGAATCTGTTCCAGGCCTTTCCCTGAGCTTCTGGTGACGACGGGCATTCCCCGGCCGGTATTTGCATCATGCCAGCCTGTGCTTCTGCCTTCACGCGGTACCCTCCTGCATCTGTGTCCAGACTCCCCTCTTCCGACGAGGCCACCAGTCATTGTGGATTCAGGGCCCACCGACTTCAGTGTGACCTCATCTTTACTAATTACACCCCACTTCCAAAGAAGGTCACGTTCTCAGGCACACGGGGTTAGGGTTTCAGCATGTCTTTTTGGAAAACACAGTTCAATTCGTAACAGACTTCCCGAGTGACATACCTGGGAGCCGCTGTGTGGCGTTGCTGGACCTGAGCCCTGTGTGGGTGCACCCCCTTTTCCTGAGGGGCACCCAGAGGTCCGATGCTTGTGGGGCTGCTGGGGACCTGGGGCAGCGGGTGCTGGTCCAGAGCCCACCCGGGCCTCAGCGGAAGGGTTTCCCGCCTCACACCCTGGGAAGGCCTTGGGAGAGGCAGAATGATCAAAGATGGCCCAGGGAACAGGGAGCCCTCCCTCTTAGAAATGCAAATAGCATCTGGGGAGGGATCCTTTCAAGGGATGAAAGCAGTTTTTAAAAAGACATTAATCTCCTCACGCACTTCCTTCTGATGGCGGGGGATGAGTGACAAGCCTGGTAATTGAAGATGGTGGGGCCGATAATTCCACCGCAGTCACCCCGGGAGGGATGTCTCTGGCTGTGAATCACTGTGCGCTACACAGATTGAGGTGTCTCCCTGATGCTATCTCCCCGGCCTGCCGAGAGAGCCTCTCGCTGGCGCACGGAGACGCACATGTGTGCAGAGACTTGAGCTGAGCTGGTTGTCAGGACTTAAACTTCTCTGGCCCACGGAAAGTTTCTGGGGAGCAGCTGCTGCAGCTGGCAGGAGAATAGAGCGCCAACTGTGCACAGGCACCCTCTAGGGGCTGGCCGGAGAGTGGCTGAAGCGTAGTAGGTGTCTGATAGACATCTGTTGAATGGGAGCATAAAGGCTCAGGGGAGGAGCCTCGGATGTTTTGCCCAAACCCCTGGGAGGTCCCAGTGCTTCCCTCATCCCCTCACAGCGGCTTACAGGGTGTGAGGTGCTCCGAGCTCATGGGGCTCCTCTGCCCCAGGACGGTGCTGGGTGAGTGGAAATGCCCGTGGCCTTGGGCTGCGGAAGTGCATGTGGGTCCCCTCCCCTGGCCAGGCCTGTGGGCTGTGAGAGCAGGCGGGCAGCAGCGAGCAGAGAGGCTGCTGAGCAGGGGCTGGCGGACACACAGACTCTGGGGAGCCCCCACCCCACCCTGCACATTGGCTCTGACGGTGGGTGCCTGGCAGGTGTTGCTAGCACTTCGGACAAGTCCAGCCCTGGGCTGGTAGGATCTGAGGAGAGGAGGTGAGCGAATCCTCTCCATTCCAGAAAGTGCACCTCTTGGATGCGTGCCCTGGGCAGTGTGCTGAGAGGCTGGGGAGGTGACTTGGCTGCAGTGTGTGTGTGTGTGTGTGTGTATGTGTGTGTATGTGTGTGTGTGAAGGTAGAGAGTATTCACTAATTCATGAAGCCATTCATCCAATTATTCAGTCTAGAAGTTCTAGCCACCATGTTTGACTCTGGGTTCCAAGAAGGGAACAAAACCGACATGGTCCCTACGCTCGAGGGGCTCACGGTCTGCGGAGGGAGGCGGATGTGCCCTCGGCGGTCACACCGGGAGACACAGAATCCTGATGCTGCGGGGGGAGGGGCCTCTGTGCGGGGCTTTGTCACTGGGTGGTGGCTTTCACCCACAGTATTCACACTTCTCAGTGGTATGAAACCCCCGTTGATAGTGACTAGCAAGGGGTATTCCCGAGCCCCATCCACTTGTCCCGTCTTCAGTGGCCGCGGGGAACACGGTCTGGACAGCACTGCGGGGGGCATCGGGGAGCAGCAGGGCAGTGGGGCGTGGGAACGCTGTTTCAGGAAGATGCGCACGGCAGGGCCATCTGAGAGGGGCGGTGGCGGTGAGGACAGGTTGGGTCGCCCGGGCCCCAGCAGGATGTGCGGGATGTGAGGAGACTGAGCCGGCTGATGGGAGAAGGTTAGGTTAGCTATGGAGCATGGGCTTGCCGAGAGGCCCCTGGGGAGGAAGGGGGGCCGGGCCCACCTGCGGCTCGGGCGGCTCTAAGCACGGCTCCGGCCCTCACTCGGAGAGCGGCCGCGGCGGTCACAGAGCTGAGCTCCTCACGCGGCCTCCCAGGAGCCGGCCCTCCTCGGAGGCGGACAGGCCAGGCGGGGAGGGCTCTGGGCTGTATGAGTTTTCTGCGGCTGCTGTAACAAATTACTGCGGATTTAGGGGCTTAAAACAACACAAATTTATCATCTTACAATTCTGCAAGTTAGAAGTTGAGGCCTCCCTGGGTTAAGATCAAGGTGTCAGCAAGGCTGCATTCCATCGGGAGGCTCCAGGGAGGATCTGTTTTCTCGCCTTTTCCAGCTTCCAGAGGTCACCGCCACCGCCCGCATTTCTTGGCCCGTGGCCTCTTCCTGTATCTGCAAAGCCAGCAACATCACGTGCCTCTGGCCCCCCTTCCATTGTCAGTCCTCTCTCTGAGCACAGCTGGGAAATGTCTCCCACTTTTTTTTTTTTAATGTGCTTTTATTGATTTTTTTTTTTTTTTTGAGAGAGAGAAGGAAGAGGGAGGAGGAGGGAGAGAGAAACATTGGTGAGAAAGAGAGAAAGAGAGAGAGAGAGAGAGAAGGAGAGAGAGAGAGAGAGAGAGAGAGAGAGAGAAACAGTCATTGGCTGCCTCCTGCATGCACTCTTACCAAGGACTGAGCCCATAACCTGAGCGTGCGCACTGACTGGAAATTGAACCCCGACTTTTCAGTGCACAGGACGACGCTCCAACTAACTGAGCCACACGGGCCAGGGCATGTTTCCCACTTTTAAGAGCTCCTGGTTAGATCGGGGCCACCCTGGCAATCCAGGATAATTTCCCCACATTTCAAGACCCTTCAACTTAATCACCTCTGTGGGAGCCCCCTTTGCCACGGAAGTGATGGGATCGCAGGTTCCAGGGGTCAGCAGCACATTTTTTGGGGGGTGGGCATCGTTCCTCCCTCCACAGAGGAACTCCACCGCCAGGAACAAGGAAGCATGTGACTTCTCTTTGGCTTCCAAGGGGGGAGTCCTCACAAACCCCACAGCCATGGTGGACGCTCTCCCCAGATGGCCACCCCACCAGCCTCACCCCTCTCCGCCGTGCCCAGACTCTGCTCCCCGCTGCTCCCCGGATGCTCTCAGAGTCCACAGAAACCTCGAGCCTTCTCTCCGAGGAGGAAGAGAGTCTTCTCTCCGACCATGAGCGGGGTGCCCAGGAGAGGAGGTGCTGGAACATGGCCATCTTGGCTCTGCTTAGGATCTGCCATGGCCACCAGCAGGCATGAATGTGGGCTGAGCCGAGGAGGGCAGGGGCTTCTCTTGGGTCCTCCCCAGGTGGGCGCCGAGTGAACTGTCCCACTTCCTGTGGGGTTGGAGGCCCAGCCTTTGGAACACCCGCTGCCTGGGCTAATGACATCTTCCTCCTGGGGCGTGCGGGAGGCCCAGGGCTGGGCGGCTGGGGCCGAGGACAGGAGAGGAGGCCCAGGGAGGCCGGGTCCCAGCGCCCAGGCCCTCAGCGGGCGGCGTAGCCGTGTCTGTGAGAAGCCATGTCGCCGGCTGTGCGACTGCAAGCCGCGTGGGCAGGGCCTAGGCTCCCGGGCCCGATGCTCAGCACGCTGTCAGCACTCAGCAAATAATAAATAATAATAATATCTCCAGCATGTTGGGGGAGCCCGGGAGGGAGGCTCTCGGAAAACATGTGTTCCGTCTCACGGCGGGTGCCCGGAAGCTGCAGTCTGGTTAGCACCTCGCTTTGGGTGGGATCTGGGGGAGCCGCCCCCTCCCCCAGCTTGGCCGCTGTAAGCAAGCAGCTGGGGCCTGCCCTGGGAACGGAGGCTCAGCGAGAGCTGTCCGGGGGTCTCCCTGCACTGCCCTTAAAACACAGAGCCAGACTGTCCTCAGATGTCCTCTGGGGTTTGGAGACATTCAGACTTGGCTTTAAACCCCGAATCTACCACCGCAGACAAGTCACAGCCTCTCGGGGCCTCCTCGGGTTCCTCACGGACGGAATGGGACAGTGGTCGTGGCTGTTAGGCAGGCTTACCCGAGAGCAGCACAGAGGGGCTGCCACCGGGGAGAGAGGACACTGCTGCTGGTGCAGCTCTGCCCCCTCCCCCCTGCGGTGCCTCTGTCCGCAGGGAGGCCTGAGTGTGGTCCTGTGGGGTGGAGGATGGCGAGGAGCAGGCCCCGCGGGATCTGCTGCCAGGATTCTGCAGACCCTCTGTCTGCGGCAAGTTGCCCAGCGCCCTGGCACCCATTACTGTGCGGACTGACTATGACCCGGGAAGCTTTCCTGGGGCAGCGGACAGAGGCTGGGTGCGAGGTGTTGAGGCCTGTTGGGGACTCGGTGGCCTGGGTGAGGTCCCCTCGGCAGCTTCTGCATGTGGGGCTCAGCACCGGTATCTTGGGTTGCAGCTCCCTGGGATGTGGGAAGCCCTTGGGTGCAGTCCTCTGTGATCCTCATTGTCTCCCTGGCTTACAGACTCCCTGTGGAAGCATGGGGGAAGTGGGGTGCTTCTCCCCCCTCTCCCCCCCAGCGAGGGTGTTCCTTCCTCGCTCAGGCCCCCCGGGGATGCTGTGCCCCTGAACCTCCCTTGTGGCCTGCTCAGGCCCTGCCCCCCTTTCTGGGGTCCTTGTCATTCCCCTTCACCCACTCCTGGCTCCCCCCACGTCCCTTCGGCCGGGCTCAGCACGGAGTCACAGGGGACGGGCCACTTGTCAAATGCTGTTGTTTAATTTTCCTCGCTCAGACTCTGCTTGTACCACGCCCCGCAATGACACGGGTGTTAACCGAGCACCGGGGACTGTAATTATCGGGGTTGAGAGACAAGAATCTCCCGGTGGTAGCAGCTGCTGCCCGAGCCACCGCGGACCTGTCCCCAGAGAGGAGCGCTCCAGGCCGGCTTGTGCCTGAAGAGCCGCCGGGTTCAGGCCCTTCACGCGGAGTTTGTCTGACCGTAGCCCCGAGGGTGTTTCCCCCTCAGGGGGGGGGGGCAGATCCGGGGACATTACTCAGACGGAGGGGGGCTGGGCGTCACCGTGAGCGTCTGAGCCGGACCGGCACCTTGTGTGGCCTTGCCGAGGGCCTGCGGCCTGTGCGGCTGCGGAGCTGGGAAGGGGCAGCTTGTGGCCACAGCCCGAGGAGCCGGGGCGCCGGGCTCTCGCAGGGTAGATGCGGTGCTGTGGGTAGAGGCAGGACCCTGGTTTCTGTTGGTGGCAGGACTGACCAGACTCAATGGCAGGGACTTTGCCTACAGAGTTGGGGTCTACTCATCACATGCTATGGTCGCTTAATAAACATCTAGGAGAGCCACCTCCAAACGCACAAGTACGTAGATGTTTCGTGCCCTGGTTGGGTGAGGGGACAGTATGTCCTCCTGGGGGTGGGTGCCTCCTTGTAGGAGGCATGGGCACCCTGGGATCATGAGGAGTTGGGTACCTGGTCATACGGGGATGCTTTGAGATCTGGGAATGCATTGGGGAGGGGTGCTTACTTGCGTCTGAGGGCCTGTGAGAGGAGGAGGCAGCAAACAACATGGCTTAGCTCTGGGGAAAAAGATGTGGGCTCCGTATGGATGGCCCGGCTGCGGACAACCAGATGATGCAGAATGGAGAGGGTGATTGTCAGGACTGAGTCCCCAGTTGTTGTGGTCTCTGACAGGCAGAGGTAGGGTAGTTGACCTATGACCTGTGGAGAGAACAGTTCCCGCCTGGGGAAGGGCTCAGGCTGGGTCTCTTTCCCTGAGGGTCTGTGCCCAGGATCTCTGGCCCTGGGGCTAGTCTTGGCTCTGCCATTAACTGGCATCTACCCTGTGGGTCCGACTGGCATCCACCTGTGGGTCCGTCTCTTTCCTTCTTTGTGTCTCTGTGTTCCCACCTGGGACAGGATGTAAGGTCCTGATTCCTCTCCGTCCTGTCCTGTGGGCCGGGACACAGGCACGCTGGGCCAGGGCGCGGCGGGACTCTCGGGGGTTAGTATTTGTGGATGGAGCACTTTCTCCTGAGACTTGGATGCTGTGGCCTTGGAAATGGGACATTTCACACCAGTCTGTGCTGCGGTGTGCGGACCTAGGCCTGGGAGTCATCTGGGGCCTATAAGAAAGGAGAGGGGGAGAGAGACTCCCCCTATGCCACAATCAGGCCTTCTCCTGGCCTAGCTCCCACGAGTGCTGGCATTGGCCGAGCGCATAGTAGGCCCTTTATCCGCCAGCATGTTCAGTGGGATCTGCTAATGGCACAGCCCTGGCTGCCAGCGGTTAGCCTAATCTCTGGGAGCCGAAGATGGGCTTGTGGAGGGTCCCCTGGCCTCCTGGGCTTGCTGTGGGACAAGGGGATGAGGTCTGGGAGGAAGGAGGAACTGGAGCTCACAGGGAGCATCAAAGGGCTGGTGCGAGGTTTATGGAGACCTTTACTGCCCTAGTTTTCATTATTTACACCCTGTTGATTCTAGGAGCTCCCATTAAACGTGTAATAAATATAAAAATATTTTACAGGCCAGTGAAAATTCCACAGCAAAAATAACTCTATAAAGAGGGATTTCGCCTGGCTCTGCCCGCGCCGAAGTCTGTGTGGCATTCCTCTGGGCCTGTTGGCTGGCAGCAGGGCCGGGAGGCGGCTGGGTTCCCCAGTCACGGAGGGGGCGTGGGCCGGCATTTAATTAGCCCCTTTACCAGCCTCTGGATGGAGTCGTTCATCCCGGGCCCGAGCCTGCCAGCTCTCCCAGCCAGCCGTGGGTGAGAGTGGGCTGGCATGCAGCCTGCGGATGTCTGGGCAGCCATGGGCAGCAGGAGGGGAGCAGGCTGGAGCGGCTCCCCGGGCACCTCCCTGCTCTCCTGAACAGTTCGAGGTGCGGCCAAGGCGGTGGGCAGAAAGGGTGGCATGGAGAAGACAGTGCAGAGCAGTGATTTATTTATTTATTTATTTATTTATTTATTTATTTATATTTTTTAAAAATACATTTTATTGATTTTTTACAGAGAGGAAGAGAGAGGGATAGAGAGTTAGAAACATCGATGAGAGAGAAACATCGACCAGCTGCCTCTTGCACACCTCCTACTGGGGATGTGTCCGCAACCAAGGTACGTGCCCTTGACCGGAATCGAACCCCAGACCTTTCAGTCCGCAGGCCGACACTCTATCCATTGAGCCAAACCGGTTTTGGCTAGAGCAGTGACTTAGAGCCAGGGTTCTGAAGTCAGACTGCTTGGGTTCTATTCCCACACCTGCCAGGTAGTTGCTGTGTGACCTTGGGCAGATGGCTTGCCCTCTCTGTGCTTTAGTTGTCTCCTTTGTCAGCTTCTGTCTCATATGATGGCTGTGCAGCGTGTGCCCAACACATTGGAAGGACTCAATAAAGGATCATAATTATCGTCTAATGCTTAATAATTACAAGTATTTTTAATAAAGAGCAAGGCATTCGTAATTCCAACCTTGGAAAATGAGGTGCAGGGTAAGAGACTCCCCTGGCTCCTGCCGGGCCCACACTCCCCAGTTTGGGAGCCACGAGCCACACAATGGCTATTGAACCGAGTTGCCCCGTGAGACACACCTGGGATCTCAAATACCCAGTGTGCACAAAAGGTTCTAAAACGTCGCATTCATAATTTTAGAAATATTGATTACATGTTGAAATGATATTCCCTATATCGTGGATTAAGTAAAATACATTATTAAATTTAAGTTTCACATGTTTCCTTTTACTACTTTTTTAATGTGGCTACTAGGAAACTTAAAATTACACATGTGGCTTACATTGGTGGCCTGCATTCTGTTTTCGTTGGACAGCTCCGCCTTCCTCTGGGAAGGGCAGGCCGGAAGCCCCTGGCTCTCGTGCCCCTGGCACTGCCAGCCGCTGTTTCACAGAGAGGGAGCCGGAGCCGGAGAGGGCACGCTTCCCTGAGGCCTCACGGCCGTGTGGAGGCAGCTCGCGACGCTTGCCTCTCCAGGACCCGGGCAGATGGTGGGCTCTCGTCTTGCTTCTCCCCTCCTCTGGGTGTGGGGAGAACAGACCCAGGGAGCTACAGCGAGTGCGTGCTGGGACGTTGGTTAAACAAAGCCTGTGGCGTTCGGTGAGCTACGGCGTGTGGAGGGAATGGGGTGGCAGCCTGGAGGCAGCATCTTCATCCTCACCTGACAGTAGGCCTACCTCCCCAGGAGCCTTCCTGTAGCCATCCCCGGGGGACCGGCTGCCCCAGCACAGACCGATGGTGGGCAGTGTGGGGACGATGGTGACCGGGAGGCTGAGTGTGAGCCAGACTCTGGGCCAGGGGCTCTCCACTCTCTCCTTATTCACACATACATCCCCAAGAGACAGGTGCTGTTGTGGCTCCCGTTTTAGAAACGGGAGCACCGAGGCAGGAAGGCTTAGCAGCTGGCGACGAGGATGCCGTGGGACTGGGATTCGCAGCCGGGGTGGCCCGAGCCCCGGCCAGCTCCCCACCCGGCCGCCCTGCTGCTGGGGGAGGTGGAGGCCGATGCTGGCCGTGCAGCGTCGGGCTGGCTTCCCGGGGACTCCCGCCAGCCCTGCTCCCTCGGTGCTCTGCCTTTTCCTTGCCACCCAGGAAGGCAAGCCGGAAAGCCAGCGATGAGAGAGGTGCTGCTGCGTGAGCCTCCTTAAATCTGCTCTCCATCTATAGAAATGGTAAACGGTGCTCCACTTTTGGTACCTGATCTTAGTGACAGATTGGAAGACACATATAGGAGCATCAGAGCCTACTGATTGAAAGGTGCCTGGAGAGAGAGCCACATGTGGGGTCCAGGGGGAGCTGTGCCCGCCCCGCACGGCCCCCTCCTTTCCCTTGGAGGTGGGGGTGACCACAGCGACCTTGCCGGAGGAGAAAACTGAGGCCCCGAGGAGCTGCCCATTGCTATGGTGACAGTGAAGCTTTGCCACACTCCCCAGGGGACGGAGTTACTTGGTGTTTCTGGTGTTCCCTTGGCTCTCAGAGCAGCCTGGACCACAGACAGGAGGCCGCCAGCCCAGAGCTCCCCTCCCTGCTGTGCTGTCCGCCAGCAGGGCCAGCCGTGGGGATATTGGTGATTGGGGCGGTGAGACGTGCTGGCTGTGTGGCCCTGGCCAGTCTCGGCCCCTCAGGCTTATGTCCATCACAGCCCGAGGGGGTCTGGCTGGGGGCACCAGGCCCTGACCACGGTGACAGACAGAACAGGTGTGGTGCTGGGACCTCGGCGGGGCCAGGAATTCGGAGAGGGTCTGCGGGCGGCTGCGTTGGCAGGCACATCAAAGGCAGCAGGGGCGAGGGCCTCAAGGAGGGCTTAGGGACTAAGGGGTCTGAGCCCCCTCAACGTGGGGGTTCTCCCCGCTCCAGGGACCCCGCTGTTGGTCCAGATGCCTCTTGCTCAGATCCGGAGGCCGGGCTCTGCTGCTGTCCGTCCTCGAGGCTGGCGGGGGTGCGGGCCCACCGGGATGGCGGGGCTGCAGGGTGGAGGGGTGAGGCGTGTCTGATGCCGCCGCTCCTGTCCTCCTGGCCCAGCCTGCTGCTTCTTGGCAGGGCAGGAGCCAGGCTGGCAGACCCTTCCCCTTGGCAGGACCTTCGTTGACCGGCCTGGCCCCGTCCCTCCCCTCTGCTCACCCAGGCCGTTGGGACCACCCATCTCCGTCTGAGAAGCTGTGCCGCTATTGCTGTGCATTGGAGCATTGCACGTGTACAACTCCCGCCTGGGCCGGAGCCGGGGGCCCCCGTGTTTTCTTCCAGGCACGCGGGCCGGGGTTGGGTGGCGTTCTAGAGTGTTGGGGTGAAGCTGCTCATAACGTCAGTCCGCAGTGCCGGCCTCCGTCAGCTCCTGCAGCCGGCTCGCCTCGGCAGAGGGGCTCAGGAGAGGCCCCCTCCGGCGTGCCTGGGTGGCTCGGAGGCGTGCTACACAGTCTCTTCAGGGCTCGACCGGGGCTCTTCCCGTTGTGGTTTGGGAGGGCCGTGACCCAGCCAAAGCAGGAGCGCGAGGCACCGTGAGCAGCTCAGGGAGAGGACCCCCCTGTCAGGTGCGGCCTCAGGGTCACCGGGCCTGGCCCTGCCGCCCCTGTGCCAGCTGGTGACCCACCAGGTCCCGATGACCTGGCCTTGGCTGCGGAGAGGACGCAGGGTGGGGTGCGTGGCCGTCTTCTGCGGCCGTGGTCATCACGCAAGAAGGCCTGAGCCAAGCAAGAGGGCGGTGAGGGCGCGGGGCCATCGGGGCCCGGCTTCCTCCTCCCTGTGCTCGCAGCCCCGTCGTGACAGGGGCTGTAACTCGGGGTTTCCCACAGTCATGGCGCCGATGCCTGCCGCCCCCGCGTGTCGAGCCGCTGGCTCTGGGGCTTGCTCGCGGTGCTCCCTGCTTTCAGGATGCGGACCTGGCTGTGCTGGCAGGGCAGGCAGTCTTCGGCCCCTCCTCTGTGTCGTCACAGGCCGGGGGAAGAGTTCACCGAGAGGAGAGAGCCTGGGCTATGGGATTAAGTTGCGCACGTGGCGCGGAGGCCTGGTTTGAGTGCACGTATCCCATGTGCTGGCTGTTCCGGGCCGTTGTCCCGGCCCAGGCCGTGGGCTGTGATGAGGTGTGGGCTCCGGGGCGGTCCGGGCCTGGGGCCACGCTGAGTCGGTCTGCTTGGGGTGAGGGGGCTTCGTTCTCCCCAGAGGCCGACGCTGAGGGGTCAAACATTAGGCCCTGATCAACCTCACGTCATGGAGGAAAAGCCCACCACGCCCCGGTCACGGTGAATTACAGAGTCAGAGGGGGAGCCCAGCTCCACAGGGAGGCATGGGCCCACTGCACGCACTCACTGTGGGTCCCCCCGGGCCCCGGGATGCCAAGGGCACACAGGCCACCAGGCACAGCTCCCTGGCTCCCAGCTGCGGTTCTGAGCGTGGCCGGAATCACAGCCACCACTGCTGAGAGCCCATAACGAACACCGTGCGCCAGGGCCTCCTCGGCCTGCGGTGTTCGTTATGTTAACACTCAGACAAGCTCCTGGGTCAGGGGCTGTTAGGAAACCTGTTTCTGGGTGAGGCGGCTGAGGCACAGAGAGGGCAATGGCGTGCCTCAGAGCGCACAGTGAGGTGATGGCCAGGACGGGGAGGTGGGCGGCCAGCGGCCACAGCCTCTCCACGGGCAAGGGCTGCCAGCATCCTCACCTGGCTGGTCACACAGGGACTGGCCCGGGGCCACATCTGCCAAGCAGACCCCCGTGCCGTCCCCACAACCTCGTTACCCTGCGATCCGCCTGACCACCAGGCCCAGCTCTCCTGCCCTGTCCCTGGCCGTCTGCCTCTGGCAGAATCAGGTGTGGGAGGCAGTTCACCTATTTGGGCTTTACAGGGAAAACTGTCCTGCTTTCAAGTTATAAGCCCCCAACTTCAATCCAACGCAGAGCGGTTGGGCCCTTACAGGTATTCCTTTTTATGGGGGTCAGCAGCCTGCCTACGCGATGACACCGGGACAGGGGGCTGCTCTTGTGTCTCAGAGAAGAGCTGTCTCGGGCACAGGGCAGCCCCCACAGGCAGCCCTGAGAGCTCTGGGCCTGCATCCCCGAACATCGGCGCTGGAGCAGGCAGGCTCTACCCCCATCCTGGTGCTGGGTGGGGCCCTGGGACCGCTGAGCCAGGCAGAGCATCTTACTCAGCCCATCTGCCCTTAGGACTCATCCCAGCGCCACCTTGGACCGCGGTAAACGCTTGTTTCTAGATGTTTATTTTGGGATTAATAGGGGGGAAAAAAGCACAACCCCTCTAATGGTATAGGGCCCAAGTTCTCAGTGCCCCTGGGGGGCAGAGCCCGTTCACTGTCACAGTGGTCCAGCAGGGGTGCCTGATCACATGTCCTTCACCTGCCCATGCTGCTCTTCTGGCCTCTGCACCTTCGCACACGCTGTTCCCTCTGCCTGGACTGCCCCCGCCCCTCCTTTGGCCTGGCCTGGCTAAGCCTTCCGATCTCCAATGGGGTGCCTCTTCCTCCAGGGCTTTCTCTGATCCCCTCTGGGCTCCCAAGGAACCAACATCACAGGCAAGCGGGCAGTTACAGCGCCCTCAGTGCCAAGTGTCTGGTCTTCACTGTTGAGCCCCGGCCTGGCCCGTACGATCATAATAACGAGTGACAGTAACAACACCGGTGATAAGAAGCCCCCGGTAAACGTCAGCTCCGTGCCAGGCACAGCTCACGGCGGCATTTGACAGGTTTACCGATTTACTTTTCATGTCAGCCCCGGGGGCAGGTGCCAGCAGGCACAAAGGGCGGCGATATAGGCAGTAAGGGCTGGAGCCGGGATCCCAACCCAGGCAGCCTGCGGTCCGGTCCACCCTCAACCACGGGGCAGGCTGCCTCCCATGGGTGGCATCCGGACGTGCTTGGTCAGTCTCGTCTCCTTTTATAAAAACAGTCTGTCCGCTTCGCCACAAGGGCCGAGGCTAGAGGGTGAAGGGGCTTGGCTCAGGTCCCCTGGCAGGAAGTGGGCGACTTCAGTCTGCACTAGACCCCAGCTCCTTGAGGGCAGAGACTGGCCACTCGGCTCTTCTGTGAGTCGCCAGCGTCTGACTTGGGGCCTCGGGCATGGAAGGCGCTCACCTCCAGGTCCCGTGAGTTCTCTGTCACCTGCCACAGCACATCCCCCCTCCCAGCACCGGGTCCTGGGCCTCCCGACCAGGAGCCCTGCAGACAGGTGTTTGGGTTGATGGCTGTCAGATAGCCAGGGCCTTGCAGGCGGGGCAGCAGCGTGTGTGTGTGCGTGTGTGTGTGTGTGCGTGTGTGTGTGTGTGTGGGGCATGTGTGTATATGTGTGTGTGTGGGCATGTGTGTGGGCGTGTGCGTGTGCGCACGTGTGTGGGCGTGAGTGTGTATGGGTGTGTGTGTGCGTGTGTGTGTGCGTGTGTGTGTGTGTGTGTGTATGTGTGTGTGTGATGGGGTGTAGAGGGCAGACCCAGCTCCTGTTTCCGGCCTGGGGGGGCTTTCCTTCGTATGGGGCCTGAGCTCACCTGCTGTGAGAGCGGCTCTGCCTGGGAGCTCCTCTGGGACCTGGGGCCGGGGACTTCCATGGCAGCCCCGCGGGAAGGAAGGCTGCCTCAGAGGGAAGGTTTTGTTTTCCCTGCAGTCTGCACGGAGGAGCCGTTTGTGGGCTCCTCAGGCCGGGGGGGCCCCTCCCGCCGTGGTGAGCAAACACAGGCTCTGCAGGTAGCAGCGCGGCGGGCGGCGGTGCGGCCTTTTGTTGCGCGCACCTGGCTCAAACATCTCAGGGGATGGGAGTGACTCTGTCAGTCCCTCCTCCCTGCATAGCAGCACGGAGCCGTTTCAAGCCCTCTCTTTGGGGCTCTGACAGCTGTGTCAGCTTCTGGCCTCACTCGGAGGCAAAAGGCACGTTGACAATGAGGTTGAAACCTGTTGCCTGCCGCCTTCCTGCCGGTCCAGGTCCCACTGCCCCGGCCCCCGCTGCACGTCTGTCCTCCCTGCTCGCCTCAGCGCCAGGG
This sequence comes from Nyctalus aviator, assembly GCA_036971965.1. NCBI lineage: Eukaryota > Metazoa > Chordata > Mammalia > Chiroptera > Vespertilionidae > Nyctalus > Nyctalus aviator. The sequence continues at coordinate 66,867,925 of CM072927.1, forward strand.
CCCAAGCCCAGCTCGTCAGCTCCCGGAGATCCCCGCACACATCCTTTTCTCCAGAGAAGTCCTCTCTGAATAGGGACTCGAGAAATGAGTATCGCCGGGTTAGGTCATTACACCGAATGCCCCGTGGGGCCTCTGACCGCAGAGCCTGCAGTTCCTCCTCATTTGTGCCGAGGTCAGCAGCAAGCCCGAAAAAGGGCAGATCAAAGTCTGTCCTCGCCCGCCCCCGAGCCTAGAATTGAGAAATTTATAATTAAGGTGTTCAATAAAACTATTTTCAATAATTCTCTCTTGTACCAATAAGTCACGTCACCTGTTGGAAAACGCACGCTCTGCTCACCTCAGGCCTGTTATTACAACAACGCGCGGAGGCATCTCCTCTTTGTACACCAGCAGCACAATGGCTGCTAAATGAGAAAGGGAGCTGTAATTTATTCTAAGATTCAGGGATTTTGTACGTGCAAGTAGGCAGCAATTATGGAACAAATACTATAATTATAACCACTCCGGAGAAGTGAATGAGGTGGTAACTCGCTGAGGTGTATTTTTCTGGTCTCAGTTTTTGAGCAAACTGTGCCGGGCCTCCCGTCCCTCAGGGAGGTGAATCCGAGAAAGATTAACCCCCCGGAAGCTCCAGCTGCCTGGGCCCGCCGAGGCTGACCCTGGCCTCCCCGTGGGCAGGGCGCTCCGGCGGAAGTCAGGCAAGTGAGGGGCTCAGGGGGCGCCCTCCTCGCCCTCGCCTCCTCCTGTGCCCCTCGGGAGGGCGGGTGTCGCCTGCACCTGTCCCCGCCGAGCCCGCTGAGCTCTGCCTGTGAGGGTCGGGAGCTGCCCCGCAGTCGGAATCTCCGTTGGGCTCCAGGGCTCCTGCGGGTGCCACAGGCCCAGGTGAGCACACGCCTCCTTCCCGTTGTACGGCCCCCGGAACATACTCTGGAACCCACAGCTACATCTCATGAAACGCGTTCTCTCTGCCCAGCGCCGTGTTTATCTAAGAGACACTTTTAACTCCGGGGTACGACTTTCTGGAGGGCGCCGCGGAGACAGCTCAGGACTTGCTGGAGGCTTTGAGAACTCTCTGAATTCTTGGTGGGTGGTCTGACGCTCGGTTTTCCCACAGCTGGATGGTGGGGAATTCAGAAAGACGGAGCCTAGACTGGCGTCCAACCCGGGTGGGGTGGCTCAGAGACAGAGTGAGAACCCGGTGTTACCGTGCGCGGGTCTTTTTTTCTCCACAGCACCAATGTCCGCATCCTGTGGCCCTTCCAGGAGAAATATTGACCGGAGCCAAGGCTTAAATACTCAAGAAAAGTAAAACTCCTGATCAAAGCGTGACTTTTAAAGGACTTTGTCACCTCGATTAAGAAACACATCAGCAAAAGCGAAATTCCTTACTAGAATGTGAGTTCCACGAGATTAAGGATGGCCCAACAGGATTTAAATCATATAAATGGCCCTAACTGGTTTGGCTCAGTGGATAGAGCGTCGGCCTGCAGACTGAAGGGTCCCAGGTTCGATTCGGTTGGGGGCATGTGCCTTGGTTGCGGGCACATCCCCAGTAAGGGATGTGCAGGAGGCAGCTGATCGATGTTTCTCTCTCATCGATGTTTCTAACTCTCTATCCCTTTCTTTTCCTCTGGGAAAAATCAATAAACTATATGAAAAAATAAATCATATAAAAGCGTAATCAGAAAGGCTCTCTTCAAGAATGCCTGAGCTTCCCGAAGTCCCTCCTGCCAGAAGGGGATGTGATGGGCAGGTGGTCCGGGTCCACGGCCTCCCGGGAAAGGCTTCCTTTTGGGGAAAAGGGACCGAGGAACTCGCAGGGCAGCCCGCGGCGGTTTTCAGGGGCCGACTTGGTGGGAACCGAGCTGTAGATTTCGGGTCAGCACTTTCCAGTCTCCTCGGGAAGCGTTGGCGCCAGTTGGTTAATGTTAACGTTAGCCAGAGTTTGTACGCTACCCATGGATGTCTAGATGTGTCTGTCTTCGTTTAGGTATATACAAAGCAGCGATCAATACACGCTGTGCATGTGAAGCATACATTTTTCTAAGTGTCATAGGGGGATGTATTGCACTGTTTGCTCATCTGAGCTCATGTCAAATATGTAACCAAGCGATTGTACCTCGTTTTCAGGAGCGCAAATGGGCCTTGCCGGTTGTTCGTTGCTGTGTAAAGTCAAGGCATTGAATCATACGGCCGTAAATCAAACTCCTGAATGCGGGCTATGGGGCATGCAGGCGGTTGAACCCTGCTTGTCCCATGGGATTTGCGTTCTGGGGTTGCAAATGAGGGTGTGTGTGTGTGTGTGTGTGTGTGTATTTTCTCTTTTAAATGGGCTCCTAGAGAAGAATTCCTGTTTGAGGGTTAAACAACTGGCTTGGCATCGATCGGTCGGTCGGGGCAGACGAGGTCTCCTGCGGGTGTGGCTGACCCCAGGTCTGGACGTGGGAGTTTCTGGGCGGCTTTGAACCAGGCTCCTCCACCCTCACCCTCACCACGAGGGCAGCTCAAAGCTACTTGGGAGCTCTGGCCCTGGGCTTTTGGGGTCCTACTGCCCCATGTACCCTGAGAGCAGAGTGAAGGCCCCCACGCCTCCTACCCCTTCAAGGTCCTTGGTCTGGGCTGGCGGGGGGGCTTCCTGCGAAGATATCTAAGACCCTGGGCTGGGCCGATGGATCGGAATGAATACATAGCACATGCTGTCCGTCACCAGGGCCTTTTCCTCTCCCATGGAATGCTCGGGGTCTCACCATCGTTAACACGGCCACTGTGGGCCTGATGAGTGGGGAGGAAGCATCGCCGGCCCCGGGCCTCGTGGTGACAGACGCTGCCCACGAAGCGCACAGCGCGGCGGTGTGTACACAGCGCGGGTTCGGGCCCGGGTGAGTCATCGCCGGCCGGGAAAGGCACAGGCGATGATGGATGGCCCGGGTGCTCGGATGCGCCCCTGACACTATTTGCACAAACAGGGAACTCAAACGAACGGGGTTTTCACGAGCTTATATAAGCCAGTTGGCAGTGCACGGCACCCCAGCTGTGCGGCATGACAGGGCAGAGCTTTGTGTTCCTGCTCAGAAACAGGTGACTCTCAGAACCAGTTTGCCTGTGTCAGGACTTGAAATGGTTTGCTCTGCCCTTCTGTTGTCACAACCCCCCCTTTTCTCTTTGCCTTTCTCTTTGTAAAAACCTCTCTTTGCAGAGGGATTCTTCTAACTGGGACAGTAGGGCTACTGTTGCTTCCAGCAGCCGCCCAAGGGGTTTGCTTTTCTTTGGGACTCTGACTTCCTTGAAAGACACATCGGGGAGGGGACGGCAGGTGTGTGTGGCTGAGTGCTGGGGAGGGGGCGGGGCAGGGCGAGCGGCGGGGGCGGGGGTGGGGGTGCTGGGCTGGGAGTGTGGGGCTGGCTGGAAACCCACCCCATCACGTTCCCGGGGTCATCTTCAGACGTCCATCCTGACTCTGTGAGAGTCGGGTGTCACACGGAAGAGGTATAACTTCACACTCACATGGCACTCCACCCGCTCCTGGCACATAGTAGGGCCTCTCATTTGCTCTTTCCATCCGCGGGGCAGGGGTGATGGTCGCACGTAAAGAGTCAGCGAGGGGAGGTGGCCCCACAAGGCCCTCCCGCGTGACAGCAGAGGGCTGGCCACCGGGAAGCTCAAGGGCCAGGGAGGCAGGGACTCCTGGGACGTGGAGCCTGTATTTCGAGGCCACATCCAAGTGCGGGCACGCCCCATTGTCAGAGCCAGGGCACCCGCCACGCCCGGGTGCCGTGGATCATGTGGGTAGTGATTCAAATCTGATTGCGTTCCAGGATTAAGGCTTCCATCACCACTGAGATTATGGAGATCATTAGGGTTCTAGGGAGGTGAGCATCCCGTCCAGGCTTTTGGTCTAGATTTAGTATTTATTTATAAGATAAACATTTTTTTTTCTTATTAAAAAGCAGTACATCATTATTGAAGGAAGCCACACATTACAAAGGAGGAAAAACAGTTTAATCATCTCACCCCTCGGCATACAAAGCAAGGTGGGACCATGCTAGCCACCCGACATTTTCGTAACCCGGTTTTCCTCTGGCTTCACTGTGAATGCCTGTGGCTGTCGCTGGCCCGTCCGGAGACATCTCCTCTGGGGCTGCAGACCACCCCGCCCGGTGGGAACTGTTCTCTGCGGACAGATGTGCGGCCGCGTGCACCTCGGTGCTGTCTTTGGCATGTGCGAGCATCCTCAGGGCTCGGGCTCCGCCCACATTTATCATTCAACAAGTACCTGTTGAGTGCAAGGCGCTTTTTTTTTTTGTGTGTGTGTGGGAAATTCTTAGAAGTGGATTTTCTGGATTAGATTATATGAATGCTTTTAAAATTACCACATTCACGTTTAAAACGTTTAAAGAGTGCAGGAGGGGATTTAGTGAAAACTTAAAATGACCACCATGAACAATTTCTTAGGTATTTTTCCAGAACAGATGTGGGTGCTATCATCTTTGATAGAAGTTGATTCATTGTTTTCATAACAATATGAAGAGTGATTGTTCTACTAATGTATCCTGGACAACCTCCTACACCAGCATGACAGCTTTATGGTATGGC